>JAOPSE010000134.1:2087583-2687583 GCA_029449295.1 Zea luxurians | reverse complement strand
AGCTTCCTCCACCTTGCCTGTGACAATCCCCCGGCGATGAGAACCTGCTTGCCCCCAAGTAGGTGCGTGAGGGAAACGTTGATGAAGCAGCAGCGCATCTTCCCATGTAGCCAAAGACGCGGGCATGCCAGACCACTGAATGAGGATTTGAGACAGTCCATCAGCGTTCAGGCGACGCTGCAGAATCCTTTCAGGTACCTGAAAACCTGTCAGAGACTGAGGCAGCTGAGCAACAGGAACCGAAGCTGCCACTGCTTTTTTAAGTTGTGATACATGGAAGATAGGATGAATGCGAGATGAAGCCGGCAACTCAAGTTTATAAGCAACCGAACCAACTGTGGAGAGAATTTTGAATGGACCAAAATAACGAAAGGCAAGCTTCTGATTGGATCTGGGTGCCAGGGAAGACTGAATGTAAGGCTGCAACCGTAAATACACATAGTCACCGACTGCAAAGGATCTTTCCACCCGATGTTTGTCAGCCTGTGATTTCATCCTCAGTTGGGCTCGAGCAAGGTGTTGCCGCACCAGATCTGTCATAACCACTTTATCCTGGAGCCATTCATCAAGAACGGGGGCTGTTAAGTCTGAAAACACCTCCAGACCGAATGGCTTGGGAGTATATCCATAAAGCACTTCGAAGGGGGAGAAACCCAACGATTCATGTTTACTAGAGTTATACCAAAACTCAGCAAGATACAACCAATCAATCCATTTAGTAGGGCAAGCATTAACAAAGCACCGGAGAAATGTTTCCATGCACTGATTTACACGCTCCGTTTGACCGTCGGTCTGAGGGTGGTACGATGAACTCATCTGCAATTTCACACCAGCCAAGTGAAACAAAGACTGCCATAACTGACTGGTAAAAACCCTATCGCGATCAGATATAATGGCCACTGGCATACCATGGAGTTTATACACATGTTGCATGAATTCCTTAGCAACGACCAAAGCAGTGAATGGATGTTTCAAAGCGATGAAGTGACTGAACTTTGAAAACTTGTCAACTACAACCATAACACAGTTCTTGGAGCCAGACATAGGTAACCCTTCAACGAAGTCCATGGAGACAGTTTGCCAGGCACCAGCTGGAACAGGGAGGGGTTGTAGGAGCCCTGGATACTTGGTCCGTTCAGTCTTGGACTGCTGGCATACAGTACAAGATGCTACAAAGTTCTTTGCACACTTCCTCATACCAGGCCAAGCAAATAACTGTTTTAGTTTATGGTATGTCACAGGAAACCCTGAATGACCTCCCACTGCCGAACTATGAATAGCCTCCAAAATAGACTGTTGTATAGGTGTATTGTTACCCACCCAAATGCGATTGTCATACTTAAGAAGGCCTTCGTGCAAGGAAAACTTAGGCACTGAAGAACCATCCAGCACTAACTTTGATAGCAGCTGCTTTGTATCTTCATCACGCAAATATCCATCGATAATAGATTGACACCACTGAGGAGAGCAGACTGACACAGCTAAACATGTCACAGCAGCATGGGCTCTTCGAGACAAGGCATCAGCCACACGGTTTTCCGAACCTTGTTTGTATACAATCTTATATTGCATACCAAGCAGTTTAGTGAACACTTTTTGTTGCCAGGGCGTATTCAACCGTTGCTCATTTAAGTGAATGAGACTCTTTTGATCTGTGAATATGACAAATTCAGCATGTAACAAATAGTGTCTCCATTGTTCCACAGCCACTAAGATAGCCAAATATTCCTTTTCATAAGTAGATAGTCCCTAGGTTTTAACCCCTAAAGGTTTGCTGATGAAAGCCAAAGGGTGCCCTTCTTGAAGCAAAACTGCTCCCACTCCATTCTTGCAGGCATCCGTCTCCAGACAGAATGTTTTGTTGAAATCAGGGAGTGCTAAGACAGGTGCAGAACTCAAGGCAGCTTTCAAGGAGCTGAACGCCACATCATGATCAGAAGTCCATATGAACATAACCCCCTTTTTCAGAAGTAGATGTAGTGGTTTTGCGATAATAGCAAAGTGCCGCACAAACTTGCGATAGTATCCCGCAAGCCCTAAGAAACTTCTCAATTCTTTAACATTAAGGGGTGTCGGCCAGTTCATCACGACTGCTACTTTGGTCTGATCAGTGGCTACCCCACTAGCACTGATCACATGTCCCAAGTATGAGATTTCTCTCTGAGCAAACTTGCACTTGGACATTTTAACAAACCAACTCTCCTGCTGCAAGAGAGACAACACCTGTTGCAGATGTGTTAAATGATCTTCAAAGGTGGCACTATATATTAAAATGTCATCGAAAAAGACGATGACACACTTTCGAAGCTCCTAACAGGTGGAAGAGAAGTAGGTTTGGCAAAAACAGGAGCAAACTGGGACAACAAAGAAGATATGGCTGGATCTAAAGCAACCTCATCTGCAGAAATAGGAGATGCACTGACAGGAGTAATGTGCAGCAGAATATCTGTTGGCACAACAGCAAAACACCCATGTAATATCACTTGCATGCCTTGATACGGTATACACAACCACTTCTGCTGCCAATGAACCTGCATAAGGCTGAAACGTTCAAGCCAATCCATACCCAATATGAGATCAAAGGAAGGTAAGTCCAGCACATACAAATCCTGAACAAAATTGTATCCCTGAATATTCCATACCGCCTGGGGAACCATTCTTGTGCAGGATAACAAACCCCCATTTGCAACCTGAACACGTAGAGGACTTGCGGACACCGATTCCAGGCCCAGTTTAAAAATTGTAGACTGGCTGAGAAAGGAGTTAGTGCTTCCTGAATCAACCAAAATCAATATGTCCACTGCCTGCATAAGACCCATAAACCTCATAGATCGTTTAGCAGATAACCCTGACATAGCTTCAGTGGAGATGGACATGAGTATGGATTCATCGGGTGGGGCATCATTAGCAGAAACGTCATCAGCAGACACCTGAGGCAATAAATCCCACACCTCTTGAAGAGCATGTAGTTGCACAGTTGCATTACAAGTATGGCCACGGTGCCATTTTTCAGCACAACGATCACATAAGCCTCGAGCACGCCTATATGCTTTAAGGGCACTCAGCTTACTATCCACTGATGACGAGTGATCTAGCTTCTTCTCTGGAACTCCCATTTTATGTCCAATATGTTGGGGAGGTTGTGGTAAAGGAAGAGGGCTTGGCGCTAAAGATTTTGGCCAAGCACGAAATTCACCCTTGCGCAGATCAGCACGCATGGACGGCTGGGTCACCTCTTCCTGCAATAAGGCCAAGGAACACGCAGAGTCCAAATCCAAAGGACGTTGAAGCATGACAACAGCACGAATGTCACTACGCAACCCTTCCACAAAACGTGTGGCAAAAAAACAGTGGATCAGGAACAGACTCGTATACTGCTAATTGATCTACAAGAGTAACAAATCGATCCTGGTACTCGGCCACACTCCCTTGCTGTTGTATACGAAACAGTTGACGTAACAAGGTCTATAACTGATCACGGCCAAAACGATCATGTAACAACCTACATAACAGTGGCCAATTCAGATTGTGATGTTTACGTTCAATGGCTTGGAACCAGCATGCTACCTGGGGTGAGAGGTACATGGATGCTACCTTAATCCAAGCTTCGGGTTCTACTTCGTACATGTCGAAGTAATTTTCACAGCGTGATATCCAGAGTCTGGGATTATCACCGTCAAACATGGGAAATGGCAACTTAGGAAGTTTGCCCAGAGAACGCGCTAACACATCCGATCCCCGAGTACGATTACTGGATAGATCAAACAAAGGACCGTGAAAACGCGGATGAGAAGATGTGTGCGTACCCTTGACCGGGGCAGGGATGAAGGTCGTGACCGACCCGTAACCCTGATCCCGGTGGTGAAACTCTTCACGGTGCCCAGCGGGGCCGTCAGCTTGCAGGATCGGCATGTGGTGGTCGATCGGTGGCTCTGGCTTGCCGAGGAGGCCCTGCCCGACGCTCGCCATGTCAAGCATCGCCTGATCCCACTGTTTGTTCATCTCCCGCAACTCAAGTTTGACGTCGTCCAGGGTTGCCTCAATCTTGGGGCGCCACTTGCCTAGCTCCGCGCTCGATTGCTCAAGGGCGACCAGGCGTTCCTCCTTGGTACGGTTGAAGTCGACGAAGCGCTGTTCCCACTTGAGATCCAGAGCCGTGAACTTCTTCTCAATTTCATCCAGCAGCAGTTTGGAAGACTGATCCATCCTGCTTTGTCGGCGTTGAAATCTGGTGTCGTAGCCGTGGGTCGGAGGTTGATCCAGATTGACGCCAGTCCCGAGAGATCGGTGGCTATCTGATACCAAATGTAACAGAGAGTAGATACGTGGAGAAGGGGCAATAAGGAAGAAGGAGATAGGGCAGGGACAGAGGAGGATTTGTATTTCTGAAGGTTCAAAACTTGCTTACAGACTCCTGTTCGGCTGGGATATTTATTTCCCGTGTCCACGCACACACCAGAGTTCACGCAGGAACTCACACACCGCCCCATGGGCCGCACAGCGCTCACGCAGGAGCGTTACACCTGCCACTCTGGGCCGCACACACGCACGTTGGGCCTCCGCATGCGCTTGATAGTCTTCTGCTCCTCCAGGGACACCGGCGCAGCCATCTTCTCCGTCAGGTCTTGCACACGAGCCGTATCCTTCCCATCCTTAGACAGCTGCATATCAGCTTCCTCCACCTTGCCTGTGACACCGTCTCGCAGCAACTCCCCCACGTCCGTCCATACTATTGTGCCACCCTCATCACCCAGCCTCCTCACCGTTGTGCCTCGCCATTGTCGTCGAGCCCGGAGCTTCGCCAAACCCCTCAAAACAGCGCCTCGTCGAGCTCGCCGCCGCGTTTGTCCTGCGCCGAACCAGAGCTCCGACCAGACCTTCATTCCGGTGAGCGACCTTGTCTCCCTTATGTTAATTTTCTTCGTTTGAATATGTAGCTATCGCAGCCACTTCTCAGCCGACCACGACCAGCGCGCGCTGCGTACCAAACGTCTCCCATGCCGCCGCCCCACATCCTGGCGAGTGCCGCCGCGCTCACCCTATGCATCATGCCGCGCCATGGCCATGGCGAGCGCGCCGCATCACCACGCCGTGGCTGTGTGCTGGCATAGCTGGCGAGTTCGCCTAGCCAACCCGTCCTTCCCCTACGCGCCGAGACTCTGGCTAGCCACCGACGGCGCCACTTCCCACCTCACCCTCTCCTCTCTGTCCCTCGCCCCGTCGGCGTCGTCCCTAGGGCTGGACGAAATGCTCGTGGCTCGCTCGGTTCATGGTCAGCTCGGCTCGGCTCAGATCGGCTCGTTTGAATTTTTTCACGAGCTGAGCTGACATCCTAGCTCGGTTCGTTAACGAGCCAGCTCGGTTTGTTAACGAGCCAGCTCGCGAGCTAAACGAGCTACCATATTCTAGCAAAACGAAACTATATGCATATAATTTACAGAATAATTGATGAACATGTTATATATATGTGAGGTGTCTATGGCCTACGAATTAAACTAATGATTAATGAACTATGTATATGTGTTAATTTGGTCTATGCAAATATAATTATGGGTTAAACTGTTGAACATGTATGTGAATTGTGAATTAATGAGTGATGAATGTGCTAATTTGGTGTTACATTGACGTGGTTTGTGAAACTATGAGTATAATTACTATTTTCTATTGTTAAATTAGTTTAAAATAAACTAAAAATAATTATTATGTACATATTATTTTTTTCTGCTCTGGCTCGAGCTCGTAAACGAGCCGAGCCGAGCTGACTCTGTGGCTCGTTAGCTTAACGAGCCGAGCCGAGCTGGCTCGTTAGCTTAACGAGCCAGCTCGAACTCGGACGAGCCGAGCCGAGCTGGCTCGTTATCCACCCCTAGTCGTCCCTCCCCTCGCGTGCCCTTTCCCGACGTGAGCATGTCCCTGCGCAGCGGAGCCGGGGTGGCCGTGCTCTAGCCCCTCGGCCCCCTCCTCCCCTCGTCTAGCCCTGAGCGCGGTAACGGCTTGCAGGCCCCCTCGCGCGGCGTCTATCCATTCCCGCCATGGCCGGCTGCGATCCCACCCTAATCGAGAAGCTCATCTTCTACGTTGTCGTTTCTAGTTTTCCCCATGCGTGCGGATTGGTTCTCACGGAGGAAGAAGAAGCAGCCTCATTTGATCCCACCAATTGTGTTTTCCTGCGTCCGTGGCCTATGTGGCCCTGTGCGTGGCTTGTTTCGGCCAATAAGAACGCACCACGCCTCTCAAATTTTGCGGTCTAGTAAACATGTGTTAACTCTTGCGTCGGACGCCCGATTTATTTCGTTCCAATTGCGTTAGTTGCATAATAATTTCGTGCACACAATAAAAACATTACTTTGTCATGAAGCATGATTTATTTACTTAATTAATTGTTGGTTTGTCCATTGACTACTAGGATAAAATTTAATTAACAATAATTTATAGTTTTAACTCATGCTTTTATAAATATAAATGTTAATTAACTTGATTAATACCAGCTTAAATACTTTTAATTAATTATTTGTTCGCTGTTGTTCACGCGCGGCATCGTTCGCGTGGCATCGTGTTATTCGCACACGTTGCTGCTCGTTGTCCGCGTGTTGTTCACGCATTGTCGCGTGCCGCACGCTGTCCGCGCGCGATATTAAATCGTTCACTTATAATGACTCGTCAATTAATTAACTATTTGTTTAATCGTTCACTAGTAAAATAGTAAGTTAGTCAAAGCTAAATATTAGTTTTAATTTATATTTGATATGATAATGTCAATTCATGTAATTATAGTTATGTCGAACTAATATTCTAATTAAGACTTATTTAGTATAAACACGTCACCGATTTAGCTTTCTCGCCTATCGCGCGTGTTGTTCAGCATATGGCGGCGTGCTGGTTCACGCTCGTTGCGCGTGTTGTTCGTGTATCGTCGGCGTGCTATGTCGCGCGTGTCCGTGCGTCGTTTGCACGCTGTTGTGATGTTTCACGCGTTACGTGTTTCGTCTCGCTCCGTTGATTCGTTCTGCTTAGAGTCGCTATTGTTATTTAAATTACTTATTTAACTAAGAATCGTTAGTGTGGTCAGCTAATTAAAATTATGCAACAACTCTAGTTTTATTTTAATAAATATTGATTAATATAATTAGATCAAACTAAATGTTATGATTAATACTCGCTTAGTATGGACGCGATAACTTCTCGACCATAGCCTCGACCGTCGCGTTTCTTTTTCCTCGCGTGACTGTAGTAACGCGCTCTATTTCGTATTGCATGTTTTGATTATGTTTTCCTTTGTATGGTGTAATGTTCTTATGTATATGTATATGTTTGTTTGCTGGTGCTTGTTCGTCTTCGCTTCGCGTCGCGAATAGACTGTGATCCATCTTCGAGCTTTAAGGAATCGACGGTCAAGCTTTGGCGACCAAGTGATCGAACTCTTCGAGTTCTACGAGGCTGAAGACCTTAAGCATCTATTTGGTGAAGGCAAGTGTCCTCTGACCCATTATGTCCCATTCACTTTTAATGCACTGTCCCGCATTACTTAATTGAAACCTAAGGATTGACTAGCTTTCCATTTACCTTATCCTTGTTTACCTTTTGGGTTATCATGGTTAGCATTATGCTATTGCTTTACTTGAATCAATGAACATGATGTGAATACTTATGATACTATGATGTTATCCCGATGATGTTCCTGTGATACTTTAGGGGGCTCAGGCTGTTTCCTGAGTGCCTCTCCGTAAGGACCTGTTTGGGGAGTGACAACCCGGGATAACAGTGCAACCATGAGGGTGAAATGGGGCGCCCTTAGCTAATTAATTAGAGGAACTAGAGGTGTAGTTGCTTCGCCGTCGTGCCGTCAATGGGGTCCAGGCACAGTGCTTGCTCTGCCGAGACTGGGTGCCGAGGTTCTTTTTTTTTGCTTTTGTTAGTCACCCTCCTGCGGGGAGAGGTACTGTGTTTATCAAACTGGAGAAACCTAACGGGCGGCTATGACCTCTAGGGAATCTTTGTAAAGGCTACGTAGTGATACCCTGCCGGACCACCTAGGAAGTGATCAATGGGGAGTCATGATCCCCGGGCAAAACGGGAATCACGGCTCATGGGTAAAGTGTGCGACCTCTGTAGAGGGTTAGAAACTGATATATCAGCCGTGCTCACGGTTATGAGCGGCCTTGGGATCCTCTTTGATTAGAGATACTTGATCAGAGATGGTTGGTTTACAGGTGGTGACAAGGATGATGGTTATGACTATGGTAATGGTAAGTAGTGTTCTTTCCGTTTGGAAGGGGTACTTTGGGTTAATAACTTGGGTTAATGTTAAAACCTAGCTCTCAATGAGTAATAATAACCTGACCAACTAAAAGCAACTGCTTGACCTTAACCCCAAATAAAGCTAGTCCACTACAGCCAAACGGGACATTTGCTGAGTACGTTGATGTGTACTCACCCTTGCTTTCACAAAACACCAGGTTGCCTTTGGTGCAATCTATGCTCAGGTAAAGAAGAAGGCGTCGAGGCGAATCTCCAGGAGTTCCAGGACTTCGACGAGTTCGAGGATTAGGCTAGCGACCTCACCCAGTCAGCTGCCTGTGGTGGGTTTATTTACGTTGGCTACGTTTCTGTTCTGTGTACTTTGATTATATTATGTAAATGGCTCTAGTCTTTATATTATTACTTACTCTTTATTGTTATTCGAAGCATTGTGCTATGATGAGTCATTTATGTAATCGCCGTGTACGTGAATTTCTGATCCTGGCACGTACATGGTTCGCATTCGGTTTACCTTCCAAAACCGGGTGTGACACCGAGCCAGCCTCCTGGTGGGCTGGCACCATCAGTGCCTGGGGCCGGGACACCGAGGTCCCAGTCCTACGAGCGGAGGCAGGCCGAGGGGGTACTTGACCCCTTGGCTGAGGTAACTGGGGTGACTCCGGGGAGTCAGGCCGATCTGCCTGTCCTCCAAGAGCAAGTGCCTGTGCCGGCTGTACAGGAGGTTGGTCCCCTGGCCGTGACGACGCCTGGGCAGGCCGCCCCTTCGGTGCCTCGGGCGTCCGAGGCGAAAGCGGCGCCGAAGCTGGCGTCGGGGCAACCCTCGGCAGCGCCCGAGGGGACTGGGGCCCGAGGGGTCTCTCCGCAGGCACGACTGGCCTTGGTCCGGAGCGGGTAAGTATCTGGGAATATCTCTGTTTTGGTTTTTTTCCCCGCGTGTCTTGACCTTGCTCTCTATCTCTTTCTTTCAACAAGCGGAGGCAGGGCTCGGCTGGTCTGGCCCCCAGGAAGGCTCTTAAGACGGGGCTGGCCTCCGCAGCCGGTGCCGCGGCGCGCCATGCCGGTTGGCTGGCCTCCTCACAAGGCGCCCTCGAGCGGGGGGCCCAGGCAGCACGGGTTGCCATGGGGCAAGTCTCCCAGGCTGACCCCCTCTGTCGGGGCGGCCATCATGCCGGGGGAGGCCGCTGACGCGGCCGCGGTCTTGAGCCCGACTAACTTGTTGCCGGTGCCGGCATCGGCTCTCGCCGGGGCCATTGCTGATTCATCCGCGGAGCCGCCCGTCGCCGCTGATGTCGGGATGGCTGAGGCGCCGCCGCTCGTGGTCGTCCCTGACCTCCCCGTTCTCGGTCATGAGGAGAGGGTGGCCGCCGTTGCCGAGGTTGGCGATTGAAGGCCTGCTTCCTTAGCCAAGGAGAGGCCCAGCACGTCGATTGCGGCGGTACCCGAAGCACTGGCTGCAGGGGGACCCGACGCCTTCGTCGAGGGGCGCGCAGAACCGTGGCCCGTCTTGGGGAGCAGCGGCCTTATCCCCACGCGGCTCAACCTCGATGAGTGGTGCGGGCGGCCGCTCCGGTTCTAGAGCCATGCCACCTCGGACTCGAAGCCCCTCCTCTCCCTCGATGATGAGCTGGAGGAGAGGACTCGGGATAATTTTCGTGAGTATATCGAGGCGGCGATGAGGTCGCTTCGGTCGGCCATGGAGACCCTTTCCAGGGACGTTCCCAGGGTCTTCCAGGTAAGGATTTAGGCGTAGACCTTGCGTGACCAGGGCACTCTTTGTAATACCCTGTTTTCCTTCCTCAGGAACTTGCGGACGTGAGCACCGCCAAGTCGCTGTTCCTCCGCCGCGAGAGAGACATATGGGATTCGTTGCGGTCCCAAAGGACCGTGCTTGCTGAGGCTAATGAGCGCCTCGCCCAACGGAGCACCGAGGTGGCAGACCTTTGGCTGCTCTGTGATGAGCTAAAGTCGGTGGCAGCAACAGCGCGGGCAGAGGCGGTGTCGGCATGGACTGAGCTTCGTCGGCCCGGGAGCTGGTGGCTTCCCAGGCCGAGGA
Source organism: Zea luxurians (assembly GCA_029449295.1). NCBI lineage: Eukaryota > Viridiplantae > Streptophyta > Magnoliopsida > Poales > Poaceae > Zea > Zea luxurians. The sequence continues at coordinate 2,677,271 of JAOPSE010000134.1, read as the reverse complement.
GATGCAGCAGCGACGGCTGGAGCTCGGCCAGGTCCTCGGCGAGCTGGACCAATCTTGGAGCCAACCTGCCGAGGCTGTGAGCCGGGCTAAGGCCCTTAAGGGTCAGCTGGCTGAGGCTACGGGGCGGCTAGCCGAGGCGTCCGCTCAGGCTGAAGGTATGTATCGCCCGCTTTGTAGCTTCGACTTAGCTTCATTCTTCACCTCGTGTCTGAAGAATTTTGTTTGGCTGTCTGCAGGGTTGGAGACGGCTCTTAGTGAGTCCGTCAAGAATTGCAAGGCGCTTGCCCAGGCGGCTAAGCAGAAGGAGGCCGACCACGTGGCCATGTCCGAGGCTATCTCGGCCTTTTGTCGGGTCTTCGGCCTCGATGACGTCTCCTCGGGTAGCTCCCCCTTGAGTCACCTGCAGGCCTTGGGCGGCCACGTGCGCGGCAGACTCCGCGGGGCGCTGCACCATGGCGTTAGGCGGGCCTTCGCTGTGCTCGCTTCCCACTACGACGTGGATCTGGAGCGGGTCAGCGAGGGGTACTGCTTACCCGACGAAGATGAGGCTGCCTTAGCCGAGGTCCAGAGGCTTGACGCGGCCGTCGCGGGCCCAAGCGCGGTGCTGGCGTCCTCCTTCGAGGTGGAGATCCTCTCACTCGAGTCGCCGTCTGAGGCCAGGCCAGATTCCGCCAAGGGTGGAATTGACGCCGAGGGCACCGCTCCTCCCCCTGCCGATGTCTGATTCCTGCGGGAACAGTTTGTCCGAAGCATGCGTATGTTTTTTGCGGTCGCTAAGGCCTAAACATATTTAGCGTTTGGATTATCAAGTTGTGTTTTCTTTCTTCTCGTTTCGAGCATTAGGACTTGTTCGTCGGTAGCAAAATCGCTTTATCCGAGCGAGAGTTACTTTTCGCGGAAGGTGATGAGTGAGTATCCGTATCCCGGAGGCGTAGGAGTCCCTTGGCTCGGTCGACCTTGCCATTTACGTGCTCTCTCACTCGTTTGCAGGATCCTGCTATCGATATAGTCGAAGGCATGAAAGTCGTTTTGGTAGAGAACTTTTCCAAAGAAAACTTTGACACAGAGGGGGTTCCCCCCTTCTAGCCCCCGAGGGAGGGTCGGGCTTTGCCGAGGCAAGGCCGATCCTTCCTTGATGGTTAGACTTTATTTGTGTATGTAAAGGAAGCGAGATACGTGAACGACTTGAAACATTTTAAGGGTAGAAGCGACATAGTTGTTCGATGTTCCAAGAGTTGTTGTAGACCTCACCTTGATCGTTGGCCAGCTTGTATGTCCCGGGCTTCAGAACTTTGGCGATGATGAACGGCCCCTCCCAGGGAGGAGTAAGCTTGTGGCACCCTCGGGCGTCTTGTCGCAGCCGAAGCACCAAGTCTCCCACTTGGAAGCCTCGGGGCCGAACCCTTCGGGCGTGGTAGCGTCGCAGAGACTGCTGATACCGTGCCGAATGTAGTAAGGCCACGTCCCGAGCCTCTTCCAGCTGGTCCAAGGAATCTTCTCGGCTGGTCTGGTTGCCTCGGTCATCATACGCCTTTGTCCTCGGGGAACCGTATTCCAAGTCCGTGGGTAAGATGGCCTCGGCCCCATAGACTAGGAAAAACGGCGTGAAGCCCGTGGCCCGGCTCGGCATCGTCCTCAGACTCCAGACCACCGAGGGTAGTTCTTTCATCCACCGCTTGCCAAGCTTGTTGAGGTCGTTGTAGATCCTTGGCTTTAGTCCCTGCAAAATCATACCGTTGGCGCGCTCCACCTGCCCATTTGTCATCGGGTGAGCTACGGCAACCCAGTCCACACGGATGTGGTGGTCCTCGCAGAAGTCCAGGAACTTTTTCTCAGTGAACTGCGTGCCATTGTCGGTGATGATGGAATTTGGGACTCCAAAGCGATGGATGATATTTGTGAAGAATGCCACCGCCTGCTCGGACCTGATGCTGGTTAAGGGTCGGACTTCGATCCACTTGGAGAATTTGTCGATGGCAACAAGCAGGTGCGTGAAGCCCCCGGGTGCCTTCTGCAAGGGACCAACGAGGTCCAGACCCCACACGGCAAACGACCAAGTGATAGGTATTGTCTGCAGTGCCTGAGCGGGCAGGTGCGTCTGTCTCGCGTAGAACTGACACCCCCGGCAGGAGCGTACAATCCTAGTGGCGTCGGCCACTGCGGTCGGCCAGTAGAAACCTTGTTGGAAAGTGTTTCCCACGAGGGCTCGAGGTGCTGCATGGTGACCACAAGCCCCCGAGTGTATTTCTTGTAACATCCCTTGTCCTTGGGCAATGGATATGCATCGTTGGAGAATGCCGGAGGGGCTGTGGTGGTACAACTCCTTCTCATCACCCAGCAAAACGAACGACTTGGCGCGCCGAGCCAGTCGCCGAGCTTCGGCCTTGTCGAGGGGCAGCTCTCCTCGGAGGAGATATTCCAGGTACGGGGTCTGCCAGTTTGGGACCGGTGTGACCCCATTCCGCTCCCCCTCAACGCGTAGGGCCTCACCCTCAGCGGCCGATATATATCCTCGGCGGCTCGGGCGCGTCGTTGACTTTGACGGATGGCTGATATATATCCTTAGATAAGACGTTTGGGGGAACCTGAAAGGGAAATGTGCCTTTGGGCCATTTCTAAGTATTTTGGTGATTTAGTGTCCAACACAAGTGCTTAAGTGTTAATCTATGCCATTTGATGGACAAAGTGCAAATCAAGAATAAAGGTATGTTTCTAAGACTTAGTACATTGTTTTAGAGACTAATGTATTGTGTCTAAGTGCTAGAAACAGGAAAAGATCAATTTTGAAAAGACTTGGCTGTACAGCCAAGACTCTGCGCAGTCTGGGTGCACCGGACTGTCCGGTGGTGCACCGGACAGTGTCCGGTGCGCCACGCTGGCGACTGTCAACTGGCTGCTCTCGGGAGGCAATCAACGACGTGCGGCTATAAATCACCGTACTGTCCGGTGGTGCACCGGACTATCCGGTGAGCCATTCACAGGCGAAGTCGTCGCTCTCGGGAAGCAATTAACGGCGTACAGCTAAAAATCACCGGACTGTCCGGTGGTGCACCGGACTGTCCGGTGAGCCAACGGTCAGCCGGGCCAACGGTCGGCCGAGGATTCCGCGCGTGACGCGTGGCCGAGCCAACGATCACAAGGGGGCACCGGACTGTCCGGTGTGCACCGGACAGTGTCCGGTGCGCCAACGGCTCTGAATCTGCAACGGTCGGCTTCGCCAAATAAGGAAAGAGATCCGCATCGGACAGTGTCCGGTGGTGCACCGGACTGTCCGGTGCGCCAGGCGATTGAAGGCATGAATTGCCTTCCTGGAATGCTCTCAACGGCTCTTAGCTGCCTTGCGGCTATAAAAGGGACCCCTAGGCGCATGGAGGAGAACACCAAGCATCCTTTGAGCATTGTTGATCACTCACACTTCATTCTTGCGCACTTGTTCGACATTCTTAGTGATTTGAGCTCCGTTCTTGTTGGGGGCCTTCGTCCTCCGAAGGTCCTCAAAAACATGATTTGACAATGTTTTCCAAGTGGATTATGTGAACAGGCATTTTCGGACTCAGAATTATGAATATGAAGCACGGTCAGGACGAAGCCTGAACCAGACGAAGGACGAGCACAGCCGAAGCTGTGCGCAGGGAAGCTTCGTCGCGATAGCAGAGGAGGGAACCGACTTAGAGATGAAAAGACTACGTGGACCTTAACAGATTTTCATAAGTCATTGACAAATGTAATGGACATGAATGTAATTTTATGTGGGCTGCGTCCCACGTCTATAAATAGATGAACAGTACTCCCGTACTGTTCACGCTGACTTGGCATTTACTTTTGCGTCACGCTTGTACTTTTTACCTTCTCTCAAGACCGAAGGTACATTTGTAATTTGTAATCATTTCTATTTCTCCGTGTTAATAAAATAGAAATGATTCTATGATTTATATTTCATGTTTTGTATGAATCCTTCGTTATTACTTGTTATATTTACGAAGGTATGTCTCTTGTGACCTTCGTCCGGAACTCATTATTCCCGAAGGGGAATAACGTTTGGTAGGACGAAGGGCTTTAACATTTAACACCTTTTATGTTGCCTTGTTCTTAAGACCGAAGCATTTCAGAACAAGTCACCAACATTGGCGCCCACCGCCGGTGAACTCACTTCCACTTCGAGTTTTTTGAACACCTTCGGAAGCTGTAGACCTTCGCTATGGCGCCGAAGAAAGCTTCAGCGACTGGGGCTGCAGCACTGCAACCGCTGGACCACAACCAGGAGACCGTCTCTCTTCGAGAGGCCCGAAGCCAGAAGAGGAAGGCCGTCAGCCCGACGCTTCAGGAGGATGAGCTAGACCAAGAAATCAGGGATATGGAGATGCTTCATCAACAGGTGCAGAGGAAGAAGGAGAAGATGGCCCGTCTAGCTGAGTTGCAAAGGCAGATAGACGAAGCCTCTGAGGAAGTTCGCCATCTTACTCATGATGAGCAGAACAGAAGGCCTCAGCAGAAAGACCTTCATCAGGAAGGCTTCGTCAACGAAGATGACTGGTATGACAATTTCCATCATGGAAATTTTGTTTTCGATGATGCTTCTCCTCTGTCCGCTGAGCTGCAGGCTACACCTTGGCCTCCGTCCTATAAGCCACCCCAGCTTCCCATGTTCGACGGCCACTCAGACCCGAAGCAGTTCTTGATGAGCTACGAAGCAACAGTGTCTTCGTATGGTGGCAATGCTGCAGTCATGGCAAAGTCTTTTGTTATGGCTGTCAGGAGTGTTGCTCAGACCTGGTATTCCTCCCTCCGACCAGGAACGATCACTTCATGGTAGAAGCTGAAGGATATGTTGTTAACCAGCTTTCAAGGGTTTCAGACGAAGCCGGTCACTGCTCAAGCCTTGTTCCAGTGCACTCAGGAACATGAAGAATACCTTCAGGCGTATGTCAGAAGGTTCTTGCGTTTGAGGGCGCAGGCACCAACGGTGCCCAATGAAATTGTCATCGAAGCCATGATCAAGGGGCTTCGTCCTGGACCTGCAGCCCAATACTTTGCTAGGAAGCCTCCTCAGACCCTGGAGAAGCTGCTCCAAAAGATGGACGAGTACATTCGTGCTGATAATGACTTTCGCCAAAGAAGGGAGGAGGCCTTCAGATTTTCTGAGATGACTAGGGGCTTCAGGGGAAGATTCTATCCGAGGCATGTCAGGTCCATCCACAACTCCACTCAAAATGATGACAAGGGGAGTCAGCAGAACAGGCCGCAGTGCTCCTCACAGGCTTTGGGGCAACAACAAACTTTCTTTCGGCCACCAGCTCCAAGAGGCAGAGGCGCCAGGGGCTTCGGCGGGAGATTTGGAGATCAACCAAGGAGGACATTTTGCTTATTCTGCGGTGAGAACAAGGGCCATACCACCAGGATGTGCCATGTTACCATCCAGAAACAAAAGGAGCTAGCAGAAGCTGCAGCGCAACAGGGACAGCCGAAGCAGGTCATGCATACTGCTTCGTACCATCAGCCTTACATCCCGGAATATGTGGGCAACCACCCTGCAGTTTCCGTAGCTTCAGCAAGTCAACCTCAAGCTTCATGGCAACAGCCCCCGCCCCCACCTCCGCTGCAACAAGGCCAACAGCCAGAAGGGAGCCAATATGTTCCGCACCAAAGGGATCTCAGAGAGCAATCTGAAGCTCGCACAGTCAATAGTACTGTGCCAGAGTCGAAGCACATTTATTGACAGATATCCTACTTTGATAATAGTCTTTTCCGTTTAAGTTCTATTTTCTGTGTAATAAAGAACATTTCAGTTTTCATATAATAGTTTCGTGGTTGCTTATGAGGAAAATCTATCTTCTCCACAGGCTTAAGTTGCTGAAGCTTAAATATTTGCGGCAACAAGGAGGACCTTTGAATTATTAAAAATCCTTCGAAGCAACAAAAAGTCGTTCTAAGGAACGCAGAGTAAGTTGCCGAAGTTACAAAAAGCCGTTCCAAAGGGAGCGCAGTGTAAGTTTTTTTTGCTCCAAAGACGTTCCTAAGGGAATGCAGAGCATACAGCGAAAAGTCAACGCTGATACCGCCTAAGTAAAAGGCGAAGAAGCTCCAAAGACGTTCCTAAGGGAATGCAGAGCTTATACCGTCTAAGTGAAAGGCGAAGAAGCTCCAAAGACGTTCCTAAGGGAATGCAGAGCTTATACCGTCTAAGTAAAAGGCGAAGAAGCTCCAAAGACGTTCCTAAGGGAATGCAGAGCTTATAAAGATATTTTGTGTGTATCTTCGGGACAAATGTTATTTGCATAACATAACATCATCACATCATTTTGCATAGCATAAGCATCATACATCATGTTGCATATGGCAAAAGAAGGGGACACAGTATCAACCTTCGAAAGGATGTTTTGAGAAAGAGCAAATTGTGTAAAGTCACAAGGGAATACAATGATAATCTTCGGAAAGTAGCTTCGGAAAATGTTTTCACGAAGCATGGATGAGCTTCATCACAGTAATATCAAAATTGTATAGCTTCGGAGAATGTTTACACGAAGCATGGATGTGAGTTATCAGAACAGTTTTAACGGAGAATGTTTTCTTCACGAAGCATGAAAAGAAGGGAAGGTGTTTTTTCGCCGAAGGCTCAAAAATGGTATGTATGTAGAATTTCATGCATCGTAAAGAATTGAATAATGAAAAGGGACTTGTATATTACATTCAAATGTACAAAGTATTACAGAGATCACACTTCCAATGTTTTTTCTAATAACATTTAGTCTTCTTTTAGTACTGCTTCGGCGGCCTCATTTAGAAGTTGATCAACAACTTTATCCATGATAGCTTCGGCCATTCGTTTAATCTCGTCATCTCCTTTTGTGAGAGGGTCGGCAGTCGATCCAGCAGCTTCTGAGGGAAGAGAACATTTCTTCATTACTATTACAAATCGCGAGCAAAGTTTGAAATAAAAATTACAACACAATAACAACGACTAATTAATACCTAAATGCCTTTCGGGCTCTGAACTTCTTTCGGCAGCTTCTGCCACTTTCCTGGCATCATGGATGCCTTTTTCACTTCTTTGAATTATTTCTTGCGCCATTTCTCGGCCGCCATTATCCCAGATATCAGTGAAGAACTTACCGCCAACCATGCTTGCTTCGGTTGAGGGATCTTTAATGTCTTCAGAAGACAGGGCAGCTTCGGACTGAGCCAAGGATTTTATATGTTCACAACCTTTTTTCTCCAAAACAGCGGCAACTCCTCTGGCGCCTGAAAAAGCGCAGATGTCACCGCGGCTGCTCAGGATTTCTTCGAAGGCTTCTGCTTCGTGACTAATCCAGTCCAGTGGACCTTCGGGATTGCCTCTTGAAAAGTCTTCTTCACTAGAAAAGGCGCCAACGCTGGCGAAGCTGGATTTTATCTTTTTGACGCATTCTACAGATTTAACATAGCATTTCCTTTGAGAGGCACGAAGCTCCTTAACACTTAACTCCAACTTATTGACCATGTGATCACTAAGTTCTCGTTTTGTTTCCTCAAGCACACGTTCCTCTTTAGCTCTAGCTAGCTGCTTCTGAAGATCTTTAATTTCACGTTTTTGGGCTTCGGCCTGGATCTTTGCAGCAGCTTCGTCATTTTTTATCTTGTCTACTAGTGTAACCAGAATTTTGTCTTTTTCTAGAGCTTCGTTTCTCAGTTTTATAACTTCTGATCGTAGATTGTTGAATGCAATTTCATAACTCTCATCTTCGGCACTCTTTTGTGCTCTCAATGCGTTGCTCAGGATTAGACCCTATAAAAAAAAGAGAATCCATATAAGAATAAAGGAATAAATTACATATTCTAAAATTTTTTCAAAAGTCTAATTCCCAAACCTTCAGGCTATTATATGCAAGACTATCCGCGAGATCTTCCTTCGTCATAGCGCATAACCCAGCTTCGAGCTTCGGGAATCCCATACTTCTAGCCATCTCTCGGCAGACAGATAGTTCTTTATTATCAGGAAGGCAGTACAGGAAGTCATCTTCATTAGTCCCGTTAAACACTACTGCCCCTTTCGGATATTTTAGCTCTCTGGCATAGTAGTTAGCTTCGTAAGTTTCCTCTTCGGATAATTTCTTCCCTGAAGCATGTCGCACGATGTAATCGCGTGCGCTGGAAGGAGCTTCGGGGGTGGCAGTGTCAATTTCTTTAATCAAAGCTGGTTCTGATATTTTCTCGGTCTCTAAGGATTGTTCCTTGGTGGGCTTTGAGGGCCCGACTTCGGCTTCAGGTTGTTGCTTCGAGGCTTCAGCAACTTCAGCCTCGGTAGATACTTCAGCAACTTCAATAGTCCCTTTTGAAGTTGTGCTTGAAGACTTAATTGTCTCCAAAACATCTAACACGTTCACCATTCTTTTTCTTCTTGGGGTCACCAATGCGCCCTTTTGATTTTTTGTTGATTCGACATTTGCTGAAGGACTTAAGATTTCTGATGTTTTTGGCCCTTCAATCTTCGGTTTTTCTATTGCTGAAGGCGCTTCAGTTTTTTCTTTTATCTTCGGCGCTGGAGCTGGTTCTGTAGCTTCAGACGCCAAAGAAACTTCACCAATAAATTTTGGCACTGTGGCCGGCTCAATAAAGCGCGCTCGGTGGGTGAGCACCTTCATCTTTTTCCTTTGAGGCGCTGGCTCACTAGTGGCACCCGTGGTAGCTTCTGTCGCAGGAGAAGTATTTTTCCTTTTGCGACCCAGTACCGGATAGTGATAGTCAGGGTAGACAAACCCGACTGCGTCGAATACCCGGTTGAGCCTTTTCTTTTTTCGGCCTCCGAAGGCTGCTGATAACGCAGTGTTTTCGGCCTTCGAATATGCTCCAAGCAGTTCGTCACTTAAGGTCTCAATGCTTTTCAACCAGTCATCATCAGGTTCAATAAATTTATCTGCATATTTGAATGTGTATTTTAGTCTGACTAGTCCGCCTTCGTCGGACTCTTTAATGGTCTCCTTCGGCATTTCCCACTTTTCTGCAAGTGGCCATACCCTGAAGGCAATGTGCTCTTGGACCAAGTCCCTTGTCCCAATGAAAGAGCAGACTACGCCGAAGGCTCTTTGGCATTCCTCGGCTGCTTCGTCCAGCTCAACCTTCGGCCTTCGAAGTCCGAAGCGTTGCCAGATGGGGCGCATAATGATACTCTTGACATTTTCTTGCGCTGTTAAGTCATTCTTTACATAGAACCATTCAGTCATCCAGGCTCCGGGCCACCTCTTCCGAAAAGTTGGCATAGGGCGGCTTGACCCGGAGCGGGCACCGAAGCTGTAACACCCAAAGTTGTTGTGATATTGTTCTTTCCCCCAGGGCTTCGTCTCATATAACAACTCATGAATATTGCAAAAGCTTTTAGCATTTGGTTCTAAACCTTGGCTTCTCGCAGCCCAAACAAACAGCCCCATTCTTATGATAGCTTCGGGAGTAATTTGATGAATGTAGACTTGAAATGTTTTCAGTACCTCAACAACAAAGTTGCTCAGGGGGAATCGAAGCCCAGCCTTGAGAAAGCTTCAGAAGATTACGACTTCATCTTCTTCTGGGGTGGGAGAAGTCTTTTCTCCAGCGTCAGCCCTCACAATAGATATATCTCGAAAATACCTCCCCCTCATATTATCAATATGACTCTGCTTGATAGTGGTTTTCCCGAAAACCGTGTGACTTGGCCGCCATGGTCGATCTTCGGCCTCTTCCCCACCACTTTCTACATCATAGCTGTCGCTGTCACCAGTATCTTCGGACAAACCTTCAAGAATCTCCTTGGTGATTTTCTCCGTATTGGTCTCCGCCATCGCTATGAGGAACCCCAAATTCTTCTCTTCGTCGAGACTCAGCTTCGTCTCGGCAGGGATCTTTTTACCTTCAGACATCTTCGGAAACACTAAAAAACTGTTTCGAGGCCGAAGCTTCAAAATCAAAAAGACCAGCAAATCTTAATGCACAAGAGCTAAAAATTTAGTGGGCCGAAGCAGATGGCAAGTGTGCGTACCAAATAAGTTTGCGGTATGATCTTATTTATACCCCCAGGGCGTTGAAAATTGAAAGACCCCACTTGTCAGTGAATGTTGCTATTCTAGCAAAGGGAAGGTGTTTTTTCGGACCTTCGGCTCAAGGCCTTCGTCCATATCGCAATCTGAATTTATTATTAACAAATTAATATTGCGAGGGGCTACTGTTGGGGGCCTTCGTCCTCCGAAGGTCCTCAAAAACATGATTTGACAATGTTTTCCAAGTGGATTATGTGAACAGGCATTTTCGGACTCAGAATTATGAATATGAAGCACGGTCAGGACGAAGCCTGAACCAGACGAAGGATGAGCACAGCCAAAGCTGTGCGCAGGGAAGCTTCGTCGCGATAGCAGAGGAGGGAACCGACTTAGAGATGAAAAGACTATGTGGACCTTAACAGATTTTCATAAGTCATTGACAAATGTAATGGACATGAATGTAATTTTATGTGGGCTGCGTCCCACGTCTATAAATAGATGAACAGTACTCCCGTACTGTTCACGCTGACTTGGCATTTACTTTTGCGTCACGCTTGTACTTTTTACCTTCTCTCAAGACCGAAGGTACATTTGTAATTTGTAATCATTTCTATTTCTCCGTGTTAATAAAATAGAAATGATTCTATGATTTATATTTCATGTTTTGTATGAATCCTTCGTTATTACTTGTTATATTTACGAAGGTATGTCTCTTGTGACCTTCGTCCGGAACTCATTATTCCCGAAGGGGAATAACGTTTGGTAGGACGAAGGGCTTTAACATTTAACACCTTTTATGTTGCCTTGTTCTTAAGACCGAAGCATTTGAGAACAAGTCACCAACATTACTGTTGGGGGCCTTCGTCCTCCGAAGGTCCTCAAAAACATGATTTGACAATGTTTTCCAAGTGGATTATGTGAACAGGCATTTTCGGACTCAGAATTATGAATATGAAGCACGGTCAGGACGAAGCCTGAACCAGACGAAGGACGAGCACAGCCGAAGCTGTGCGCAGGGAAGCTTCGTCGCGATAGCAGAGGAGGGAACCGACTTAGAGAAGAAAAGACTACGTGGACCTTAACAGATTTTCATAAGTCATTGACAAATGTAATGGACATGAATGTAATTTTATGTGGGCTGCGTCCCACATCTATAAATAGATGAACAGTACTCCCGTACTGTTCACGCTGACTTGACATTTACTTTTGCGTCACGCTTGTACTTTTTACCTTCTCTCAAGACCGAAGGTACATTTGTAATTTGTAATCATTTCTATTTCTCCGTGTTAATAAAATAGAAATGATTCTATGATTTATATTTCATGTTTTGTATGAATCCTTCGTTATTACTTGTTATATTTACGAAGGTATGTCTCTTGTGACCTTCGTCCGGAACTCATTATTCCCGAAGGGGAATAACGTTTGGTAGGACGAAGGGCTTTAACATTTAACACCTTTTATGTTGCCTTGTTCTTAAGACCGAAGCATTTGAGAACAAGTCACCAACATTGGCGCCCACCTCCGGTGAACTCACTTCCACTTCGAGTTTTTTGAACACCTTCGGAAGCTGTAGACCTTCGCTATGGCGCCGAAGAAAGCTTCAGCGACTGGGGCTGCAGCACTGCAACCACTGGACCACAACCAGGAGACCGTCTCTCTTCGAGAGGCCCGAAGCCAGAAGAGGAAGGCCGTCAGCCCGACGCTTCAGGAGGATGAGCTAGACCAAGAAATCAGGGATATGGAGATGCTTCATCAACAGGTGCAGAGGAAGAAGGAGAAGATGGCCCGTCTAGCTGAGTTGCAAAGGCAGATAGACGAAGCCTCTGAGGAAGTTCGCCATCTTACTCATGATGAGCAGAACAGAAGGCCTCAGCAGAAAGACCTTGAGAGCACCTAGAGGGGGGGGGTGAATAGGTGATCCTGTAAAAACTTCAAACTTAAGCCACAAAAACTTGTTAAGCGTTAGCACAGTTAATGCCAAGTGGCTAAGGTGAAGTCTTCAACAAAACACAATACCACAAGAATCAAGCACAGAGGGACACGGTGGTTTATCCCGTGGTTCGGCCAAGCCAATGCTTGCCTACTTCCACGTTGTGGCGTCCCAACGGACGAGGGTTGCAATCAACCCCTCTCAAGCGGTCCAAAGACCCACTTGAATACCACGGTGTTTTGTTGTTCTTATCTCAATCCCGTTTGCGAGGAATCTCCACAACTTGGAGCCTCTCGCCCTTACAAAAGATGTTCACAAAGAATCACGGAGTAAGGGAGGGATTAGCAACTCACACACAACACAGAGATCACAGCGAATACGCACACACAAAACCCAGACTTGAGCTCAAGAGGCTAACACACTAGAACGGAGCTCTAATCACTAGAATGTCAAACAAGTGCGCAAGATTGATGTGTGAGTGATCAAGAGTGCTCAAGGAATGCTTGGGTGCTTCCTCCATGCGCCAAGGGGTCCCTTTTATAGCCCCAAGGCAGCTAGGAGCCGTTGGGAACAAATCTGGAAGGCCATCTTTGCCTTCTGTCTCGTGGCGCACCGGACAGTCCGGTGCACACCGGACACTGTCCGGTGCCCGATTTGTTTCCAAAAACAGCACTTCTGACCGTTGCTGGCTGCTCCAGATCTGCGCTCAGTTGGCGCACCGGACATGTCCGGTGCACACCGGACAGTCCGGTGTTCCTTCCCGACCGTTGGCTCGGCCACGTGTCCCGCGCGGATTGCGCGGCCGACCGTTGGCCCTGGCCGACCGTTGGCTCACCGGACAGTCCGGTGCACACCGGACAGTCCGGTGAATTTTAGCCGTACGCCGCCGGCCAAAAACCCGAGAGCGGCCAGTTCGAGTCGAGTTGGCCTGGCGCACCGGACACTGTCCGGTGCACACCGGACAGTCCGGTGCTCCAGACCGAGCTGGGACTTGGCTGCACACAGCCAAGTCATTTCTCCTCTTCTCTCTTCCTGTTTCTAACACTTAGACAAATATGTTAGTCCACAAAACCAATGTACTAAGGCTTAGAAACATACCTTTATCTCATGATTTGCACCTTGTTCATCCATGTACACAAATTCATAATTAAACACATGTGTTGGCACTCAATCACCAAAATACTTAGAAATGGCCCAAGGGCACATTTCCCTTTCAATCTCCCCCTTTTTGGTGATTTATGCCAACACAACATAAAGCCACTAGAACAAGTGCAAACTCAATTCAAATAACATAAATTTAAGTGTTATTCAATTTTGGCATATATGGATCATCCTTTGCCACCACTTGGTTTGTTTTTGCAAATCAAACTCAAATCTCTATCTCTAAGTTAAACACACATGTTTAAGCATAAAGAGAGTCTTACAAAAAGAGATTGATCAAGGATTTCAAAAACTCCCCCTTTTTCCCATAATTACTACTTCTCCCCACAAGAAGCCAACTTTTGACAAGAGAGACATCAAAAGAGTTTTGACAAACCAAACGCTCTATTCTACTATTTTCAAAAACTCTCAAGTGGTAGCTGATCCATTTATCACTTTGGCCTTTATTTTCTCCCCCTTTGGCATCAAGCACCAAAACGGGATCAATCTTGGCCCTATAACCCCATTGCCTCACCAAAATCTTCAATTAAGAGCAAATGGCAATAAGAGTTCATGAGATGGACTTGGAATAAGTTACCCCTCATCGGAGTGCAGTGGAAGTCTTTCATGGTCCAAGTCCACCTTTTCCCTTTCAATTCTCCTTTGTGACTAACACAAGCAAACTCAAACATATGGTTAGTCTCAAGGGGTCAAGTTGTAACACATCTCCCCCTAAACATGTGCATCACATTGCAACGGACTTGTGAGGTCCAGGGAGTGTTTGTACAACTTGAGCACCATAATAAGCAACAAAATGCAGAATGAACATGATCAAAGGCATAGATACATGTATGCTACGATTCAATCCAAGTTCCGCGAATCTAAGACATTTAGCTCACTACGCAGCCTGCAAAAGGTCTTCTCATCTAAAGGCTTTGTAAAGATATCGGCTAGCTGGTTCTCGGTGCTAACATAAAACACTTCGATATCTCCCTTTTGCTGGTGGTCTCTCAAAAAGTGATGCCGGATGTCTATGTGCTTTGTGCGGCTGTGCTCAACAGGATTTTCCGCTATGCGGATAGCACTCTCATTATCACATAGGAGTGGGACTTTGCTCAGATTGTAGCCAAAGTCCCTGAGGGTTTGCCTCATCCAAAGTAGTTGCGCACAACACTGTCCTGCGGCAACGTACTCGGCCTCAGCGGTGGATAGGGCAACGGAGGTTTGTTTCTTAGAGTTCCATGACACCAGGGACCTTCCTAAGAATTGGCACGTCCCCGATGTACTCTTCCTATCGACTTTACATCCAGCATAGTCGGAATCTGAGTACCCAATTAAGTCAAAGTTAGACCCCTTTGGATACCAGATCCCGAAGCAAGGCGTAGCGACTAAATATCTAAGAATTCGCTTCACCGCCACCAAGTGACACTCCTTAGGATCGGATTGAAATCTAGCACACATGCATACGCTAAGCATAATATCCGGTCTACTAGCACATAAATAAAGTAGAGATCCTATCATTGACCGGTATGCTTTTTGATCAACGGACTTACCTCCTTTGTTGAGGTCGGTGTGTCCGTCGGTTCCCATCGGAGTCTTTGCGGGCTTGGCGTCCTTCATCCCAAACCGCTTCAGCAGATCTTGCGTGTACTTCGTTTGGGAGATGAAGGTGCCGTCCTTGAGTTGCTTCACTTGGAACCCAAGGAAGTAGTTCAACTCGCCCATCATCGACATCTCGAATTTCTGCGTCATCACCCTGCTAAACTCTTCACAAGACTTTTGATTAGTAGAACCAAATATTATGTCATCGACATAAATCTGGCATACAAACAAATCACCATCACATGTCTTTGTAAAAAGAGTTGGATCGGCTTTCCCAACCTTGAAAGCATTAGCAAGTAAGAAATCTCTAAGGCATTCATACCATGCTCTTGGGGCTTGCTTAAGTCCATAGAGCGCCTTAGAGAGCTTACACACGTGGTCGGGGTACCGCTCATCCTCGAAGCCAGGGGGTTGCTCCACGTACACCTCCTCCTTTATTGGCCCGTTGAGGAACGCGCTCTTCACATCCATTTGGTACAACCTGAAAGAATGGTGAGCGGCATATGCTAGCAAGATACGAATGGACTCTAGCCTAGCCACAGGAGCAAAAGTCTCCTCAAAGTCCAAACCTGCGACTTGGGCATAACCTTTTGCCACAAGTCGAGCCTTGTTCCTCGTCACCACCCCGTGCTCGTCCTGTTTGTTGCGGAACACCCACTTGGTTCCCACAACATTTTGCTTGGGACGAGGCACCAGTGTCCAAACTTCGTTGCGCTTGAAGTTATTGAGTTCCTCCTGCATGGCCAACACCCAATCCGGATCTAGCAAGGCCTCCTCTACCCTGAAAGGCTCAATAGAGGAGACAAAAGAGTAATGCTCACAAAAATTAACTAATCGAGATCGAGTAGTTACTCCCTTGCTAATGTCACCCAAAATTTGGTCGACGGGATGATCCCTTTGAATCATCGCTCGAACTTGGGTTGGAGGTGCCGGTTGTGCTTCTTCCTCCATCACTTGATCGTCTTGTGCTCCCCCTTGGTCACACGCCTCCTTTTGATGAACCTGTTCATCGTCTTGAGGTGGGGGATGCACCGTAGTTGAGGAAGAAGGTTGATCACGTTCATCCTGTTCCTGTGGCCGAATGTCTCCAATCGCCATGGTTCGTATAGCGGCCGCCGGAACATCTTCTTCATCTACATCATCACAATCAACAACTTGCTCTCTTGGAGAGCCATTAGTCTCATCAAATACAACGTCGCTAGAGACTTCAACCAAACCCGATGATTTGTTGAAGACCCTATACGCCTTTGTATTTGAATCATAACCTAATAAAAACCCTTCTACAGCTTTGGGAGCAAACTTAGAATTTCTACCCTTCTTCACTAGAATGTAGCACTTGCTCCCAAATACACGAAAGTACGATACATTGGGTTTGTTACCGGTTAGTAGCTCATACGAAGTCTTCTTGAGGAGTCGATGAAGGTAGACCCTGTTGATGGCGTGGCAAGCCGTGTTCACGGCTTCCGACCAAAAGCACTCGGGGGTCTTGAACTCTCCAAGCATCGTCCTCGCCATATCGATTAGCGTCCTGTTCTTCCTCTCTACCACACCATTTTGCTGTGGTGTGTAGGGAGCGGAGAACTCGTGCTTGATCCCTTCCTCCTCAAGAAACTCCTCCACTTGAAGGTTCTTGAACTCGGACCCGTTGTCGCTCCTTATCTTCTTCACCTTGAGCTCAAACTCGTTTTGAGCTCTCCTGAGGAAGCGCTTGAGGGTCCCTTGGGTTTCAGACTTATCCTGCAAAAAGAACACCCAAGTGAAGCGGGAAAAGTCATCAACAATAACCAAACCATACTTACTTCCTCCTATGCTCAGATAGGCGACGGGTCCGAAGAGGTCCATATGCAGCAGCTCCAGGGGTCTCGACGTGGTCATCACGTTCTTGCTGTGATGTGCTCCTCCCACTTGTTTACCTGCCTGACAAGCTGCACAAGGTCTATCTTTTTCGAAATAAACATTTGTTAGACCTATCACGTGTTCTCCCTTTAGAAGCTTGTGGAGGTTCTTCATCCCCACATGTGCTAAGCGGCGATGCCACAGCCAGCCCATGCAAGTCTTAGCCATTAAGCATGCATCTAGACCGGCCTCTTCTTTTGCAAAATCAACTAAATAAAGCTTGCCGTCTAGTACACCCTTAAAAGCTAGTGAACCATCACATCTTCTAAAGACAGACACATCTACATTTGTAAAAAGGCAATTGTATCCCATTTGACATAATTGACTAACAGATAGCAAATTATATCCAAGACTCTCCACTAAGAATACATTTGAAATAGAATGCTCATTAGAAATTGCAATTTTACCTAACCCTTTTACCTTGCCTTGATTCCCATCACCGAATATAATTGAATCTTGGGAATCCTTATTCTTGACGTAGGAGGTGAACATCTTCTTCTCCCCCGTCATATGGTTTGTGCATCCGCTGTCGATAATCCAGCTTGAACCCCCGGATGCATAAACCTGCAAGGCAAATTTAGGCTTGGGTCTTAGGTACCCAACTCATGTTGGGTCCTGCAAGGTTAGCACAAATATCTTTAGGGACCCAAATGCAAGATTTATCTCCCTTGCATCTAGCCCCTAATTTCCTAGCAACAACCTTCTTACCCTTTCTACAAATAGCAAAAGGAGCATTACAAGCATAATAAATGGTAGAAAGTTCATTCACTATTTTCCTAGGAGCATGAATAGCATTCTTTCTAGGCATATGAGCAATATTTCTCCTAGGCATATATACAACATTCCTCCTATCATGCTTATAAGATGAACTAGAGGCAAACATGGCATGAGAATCATAAACATGTGAATCAAAATCATTATAGGCATTTCTAGCATCTCTCCTATCATAATACATAAAAGCATGGTTCTTTTTAGTATTACTAGCCATAGGGGCCTTCCCTTTCTCCTTGACGAAGATGGGAGCCTTATGGCTTATTAAGTTCTTGGCTTCCCTCTTGAAGCCAAGCCCATCCTTAATTGAGGGGTGTCTACCAACCGTGTAGGCATCCCTTGCAAATTTTATTTTATCAACTTCATTCTTGCTAGTCTTAAGTTGGGCATTAAGACTAGCCACTTCATCATTTAATTTGGAAATTAGAACTAGGTGTTCACTACAAGCATTAACATCAAAACCCTTACACCTAGTACAAATTTCAACATGTTCAACACAAGAATTTGATTTACTGGCTACTTCTAGTTTAGCACTTAAATCAATATTAACACTTCTTAAGGTAGAAATGGTTTCATGACAGGAAGATATTTCACTAGAAAGCATTTCATTTCTTTTCACTTCTAAAGCATATGATTTTTGTGCCTCTACAAATTTATCATGTTCATCATACAATAAATCTTCTTGCTTTTCTAAAAGCCTATCCTTTTCATTCAATGCATCAATCAATTCATTGATTTTCTCTATCTTAGATCTATCTAAGCCCTTGAACAAGCAAGAATAATCTATGTCATCATCACTAGACTCACTATCACTAGAAGAAGCATAAGTGGAGTCTTGAATACTCACCTTCTTCTCCCTTGCCATAAGGCAAGTGAGACGCTCGTTGGGGAAGAGAGCCGATTTGTTGAAGGCAGTGGCGGCGAGTCCTTCATTGTCGGAGTCGGAGGAGGAGCAATCCGAGTCCCACTCCTTTCCTAGATGCGCCTCGCCCTTTGCCTTCTTGTATGCCTTCTTCTTCTCTCTCTTGTTTCCCTTTTCCTGGTCACTTTCATTATCGGGACAGTTAGCAATAAAATGACCAAGCTTACCACATTTGAAGCACGAGCGCTTTCCCTTGGTCTTGGTCTTGCTTGGCTGCCCCTTGCGACCATTTAGCGCCGTCTTGAATCTTTTAATGATGAGAGCCATCTCTTCATCATTAAGGCCAGCCGCCTCAACTTGCGCCACCTTGCTAGGTAGCGACTCCTTGCTCCTTGTTGCCTTTAGAGCAATGGGTTGAGGCTCGTGGAGAGGTCCGTTCAACGCGTCGTCGACGTATCTTGCCTCCTTGATCATCATCCGCCCGCTCACGAATTTTCCAAGCACTTCCTCGGGCGTCATCATCGTGTACCTGGGATTCTCACGAATATTGTTCACGAGATGAGGATCAAGTACGGTAAAGGACCTGAGCATTAGGCGGACGACGTCGTGGTCCGTCCATCGCGTGCTCCCGTAGCTTCTTATCTTGTTGATAAGGGTCTTGAGCCGGTTGTACGTTTGCGTTGGCTCCTCGCCCCTTATCATCGCGAACCGTCCAAGCTCGCCCTCCACCAACTCCATCTTGGTGAGTAAGGTGACGTCGTTCCCCTCATGAGAAATCTTGAGGGTGTCCCAGATTTGCTTGGCGTTGTCCAAGCCGCTCACCTTATGGTATTCATCCCTGCACAAGGAAGCTAGAAGAACAGTAGTAGCTTGTGCATTTTTATGAATTTGTTCATTAATGAACATGGGACTATCCGAACTATCAAAGTGCATTCCACTCTCTACAATCTCCCATATACTAGGATGGAGAGAGAATAGGTGACTACGCATTTTGTGACTCCAAAATCCGTAGTCCTCTCCATCAAAGTGTGGGGGCTTGCCAAGTGGAATGGAGAGCAAATGAGAATGTGAACTTTGCGGAATACGAGAGTAATCAAAGGAAAAGTTCGAGTTAACCGGTTTTCTCCTCTCGTAGTCGTTGTGATCCTCATCCTTTTGGGAAGAAGTAGACTCGTCGCTGTCGTAGTAGATTATCTCCTTGATGCGCCTGGTCTTCTTCTTCTTCCCTTCCTTCCGTCTTTGACCCGAGCCGGAGTCGGTAGGCTTGTCGTCCTTCGGCTCGTTGACGAAGGTCTCCTTCTCTTTGTCGTTGATCACTATACCCTTCCCCTTAGGATCCATCTATTCGGGCGGTTAGTCCCTTTGTGAATAGAACGGCTCTGATACCAATTGAGAGCACCTAGAGGGGGGGGGTGAATAGGTGATCCTGTAAAAACTTCAAACTTAAGCCACAAAAACTTGTTAAGCGTTAGCACAGTTAATGCCAAGTGGCTAAGGTGAAGTCTTCAACAAAACACAATACCACAAGAATCAAGCACAGAGGGACACGGTGGTTTATCCCGTGGTTCGGCCAAGCCAATGCTTGCCTACTTCCACGTTGTGGCGTCCCAACGGACGAGGGTTGCAATCAACCCCTCTCAAGCGGTCCAAAGACCCACTTGAATACCACGGTGTTTTGTTGTTCTTATCTCAATCCCGTTTGCGAGGAATCTCCACAACTTGGAGCCTCTCGCCCTTACAAAAGATGTTCACAAAGAATCACGGAGTAAGGGAGGGATTAGCAACTCACACACAACACAGAGATCACAGCGAATACGCACACACAAAACCCAGACTTGAGCTCAAGAGGCTAACACACTAGAACGGAGCTCTAATCACTAGAATGTCAAACAAGTGCGCAAGATTGATGTGTGAGTGATCAAGAGTGCTCAAGGAATGCTTGGGTGCTTCCTCCATGCGCCAAGGGGTCCCTTTTATAGCCCCAAGGCAGCTAGGAGCCGTTGGGAACAAATCTGGAAGGCCATCTTTGCCTTCTGTCTCGTGGCGCACCGGACAGTCCGGTGCACACCGGACACTGTCTGGTGCCCGATTTGTTTCCAAAAACAGCACTTCTGACCGTTGCTGGCTGCTCCAGATCTGCGCTCAGTTGGCGCACCGGACATGTCCGGTGCACACCGGACAGTCCGGTGTTCCTTCCCGACCGTTGGCTCGGCCACGTGTCCCGCGCGGATTGCGCGGCCGACCGTTGGCCCTGGCCGACCGTTGGCTCACCGGACAGTCCGGTGCACACCGGACAGTCCGGTGAATTTTAGCCGTACGCCGCCGGCCAAAAACCCGAGAGCGGCCAGTTCGAGTCGAGTTGGCCTGGCGCACCGGACACTGTCCGGTGCACACCGGACAGTCCGGTGCTCCAGACCGAGCTGGGACTTGGCTGCACACAGCCAAGTCATTTCTCCTCTTCTCTCTTCCTGTTTCTAACACTTAGACAAATATGTTAGTCCACAAAACCAATGTACTAAGGCTTAGAAACATACCTTTATCTCATGATTTGCACCTTGTTCATCCATGTACACAAATTCATAATTAAACACATGTGTTGGCACTCAATCACCAAAATACTTAGAAATGGCCCAAGGGCACATTTCCCTTTCAGACCTTCATCAGGAAGGCTTCGTCAACGAAGATGACTGGTATGACAATTTCCATCATGGAAATTTTGTTTTCGATGATGCTTCTCCTCTGTCCGCTGAGCTGCAGGCTACACCTTGGCCTCCGTCCTATAAGCCACCCCAGCTTCCCATGTTCGACGGCCACTCAGACCCGAAGCAGTTCTTGATGAGCTACGAAGCAACAGTGTCTTCGTATGGTGGCAATGCTGCAGTCATGGCAAAGTCTTTTGTTATGGCTGTCAGGAGTGTTGCTCAGACCTGGTATTCCTCCCTCCGACCAGGAACGATCACTTCATGGCAGAAGCTGAAGGATATGTTGTTAACCAGCTTTCAAGGGTTTCAGACGAAGCCGGTCACTGCTCAAGCCTTGTTCCAGTGCACTCAGGAACATGAAGAATACCTTCAGGCGTATGTCAGAAGGTTCTTGCGTTTGAGGGCGCAGGCACCAACGGTGCCCAATGAAATTGTCATCGAAGCCATGATCAAGGGGCTTCGTCCTGGACCTGCAGCCCAATACTTTGCTAGGAAGCATCCTCAGACCCTGGAGAAGCTGCTCCAAAAGATGGACGAGTACATTCGTGCTGATAATGACTTTTGCCAAAGAAGGGAGGAGGCCTTCAGATTTTCTGAGATGACTAGGGGCTTCGGGGGAAGATTCTATCCGAGGCATGTCAGGTCCATCCACAACTCCACTCAAAATGATGACAAGGGGAGTCAGCAGAACAGGCCGCAGTGCTCCTCACAGGCTTCGGGGCAACAGCAAACTTTCTTTCGGCCACCAGCTCCAAGAGGCAGAGGCGCCAGGGGCTTCGGCGGGAGATTTGGAGATCAACCAAGGAGGACATTTTGCTTATTCTGCGGTGAGAACAAGGGCCATACCACCAGGATGTGCCATGTTACCATCCAGAAACAAAAGGAGCTAGCAGAAGCTGCAGCGCAACAGGGACAGCCGAAGCAGGTCATGCATACTGCTTCGTACCATCAGCCTTACATCCCGGAATATGTGGGCAACCACCCTGCAGTTTCCGTAGCTTCGGCAAGTCAACCTCAAGCTTCATGGCAACAGCCCCCGCCCCCACCTCTGCTGCAACAAGGCCAACAGCCAGAAGGGAGCCAATATGTTCCGCACCAAAGGGATCTCAGAGAGCAATCTGAAGCTCGCACAGTCAATAGTACTGTGCCAGAGTCGAAGCACATTTATTGACAGATATCCTACTTTGATAATAGTCTTTTCCGTTTAAGTTCTATTTTCTGTGTAATAAAGAACATTTCAGTTTTCATATAATAGTTTCGTGGTTGCTTATGAGGAAAATCTATCTTCTCCACAGGCTTAAGTTGCTGAAGCTTAAATATTTGCGGCAACAAGGAGGACCTTCGAATTATTAAAAATCCTTCGAAGCAACAAAAAGTCGTTCTAAGGAACGCAGAGTAAGTTGCCGAAGTTACAAAAAGCCGTTCCAAAGGGAGCGCAGTGTAAGTTTTTTTTGCTCCAAAGACGTTCCTAAGGGAATGCAGAGCATACAGCGAAAAGTCAACGCTGATACCGCCTAAGTAAAAGGCGAAGAAGCTCCAAAGACGTTCCTAAGGGAATGCAGAGCTTATACCGTCTAAGTGAAAGGCGAAGAAGCTCCAAAGACGTTCCTAAGGGAATGCAGAGCTTATACCGTCTAAGTAAAAGGCGAAGAAGCTCCAAAGACGTTCCTAAGGGAATGCAGAGCTTATAAAGATATTTTGTGTGTATCTTCGGGACAAATGTTATTTGCATAACATAACATCATCACATCATTTTGCATAGCATAAGCATCATACATCATGTTGCATATGGCAAAAGAAGGGGACACAGTATCAACCTTCGAAAGGATGTTTTGAGAAAGAGCAAATTGTGTAAAGTCACAAGGGAATACAATGATAATCTTCGGAAAGTAGCTTCGGAAAATGTTTTCACGAAGCATGGATGAGCTTCATCACAGTAATATCAAAATTGTATAGCTTCGGAGAATGTTTACACGAAGCATGGATGTGAGTTATCAGAACAGTTTTAACGGAGAATGTTTTCTTCACGAAGCATGAAAAGAAGGGAAGGTGTTTTTTCGCCGAAGGCTCAAAAATGGTATGTATGTAGAATTTCATGCATCGTAAAGAATTGAATAATGAAAAGGGACTTGTATATTACATTCAAATGTACAAAGTATTACAGAGATCACACTTCCAATGTTTTTTTCTAATAACATTTAGTCTTCTTTTAGTACTGCTTCGGCGGCCTCATTTAGAAGTTGATCAACAACTTTATCCATGATAGCTTCGGCCATTCGTTTAATCTCGTCATCTCCTTTTGTGAGAGGGTCGGCAGTCGATCCAGCAGCTTCTGAGGGAAGAGAACATTTCTTCATTACTATTACAAATCGCGAGCAAAGTTTGAAATAAAAATTACAACACAATAACAACGACTAATTAATACCTAAATGCCTTTCGGGCTCTGAACTTCTTTCGGCAGCTTCTGCCACTTTCCTGGCATCATGGATGCCTTTTTCACTTCTTTGAATTATTTCTTGCGCCATTTCTCGGCCGCCATTATCCCAGATATCAGTGAAGAACTTACCGCCAACCATGCTTGCTTCGGTTGAGGGATCTTTAATGTCTTCAGAAGACAGGGCAGCTTCGGACTGAGCCAAGGATTTTATATGTTCACAACCTTTTTTCTCCAAAACAGCGGCAACTCCTCTGGCGCCTGAAAAAGCGCAGATGTCACCGCGGCTGCTCAGGATTTCTTCGAAGGCTTCTGCTTCGTGACTAATCCAGTCCAGTGGACCTTCGGGATTGCCTCTTGAAAAGTCTTCTTCACTAGAAAAGGCGCCAACGCTGGCGAAGCTGGATTTTATCTTTTTGACGCATTCTACAGATTTAACATAGCATTTCCTTTGAGAGGCACGAAGCTCCTTAACACTTAACTCCAACTTATTGACCATGTGATCACTAAGTTCTCGTTTTGTTTCCTCAAGCACACGTTCCTCTTTAGCTCTAGCTAGCTGCTTCTGAAGATCTTTAATTTCACGTTTTTGGGCTTCGGCCTGGATCTTTGCAGCAGCTTCGTCATTTTTTATCTTGTCTACTAGTGTAACCAGAATTTTGTCTTTTTCTAGAGCTTCGTTTCTCAGTTTTATAACTTCTGATCGTAGATTGTTGAATGCAATTTCATAACTCTCATCTTCGGCACTCTTTTGTGCTCTCAATGCGTTGCTCAGGATTAGACCCTATAAAAAAAGAGAATCCATATAAGAATAAAGGAATAAATTACATATTCTAAAATTTTTTCAAAAGTCTAATTCCCAAACCTTCAGGCTATTATATGCAAGACTATCCGCGAGATCTTCCTTCGTCATAGCGCATAACTCAGCTTCGAGCTTCGGGAATCCCATACTTCTAGCCATCTCTCGGCAGACAGATAGTTCTTTATTATCAGGAAGGCAGTACAGGAAGTCATCTTCATTAGTCCCGTTAAACACTACTGCCCCTTTCGGATATTTTAGCTCTCTGGCATAGTAGTTAGCTTCGTAAGTTTCCTCTTCGGATAATTTCTTCCCCGAAGCATGTCGCACGATGTAATCGCGTGCGCTGGAAGGAGCTTCGGGGGTGGCAGTGTCAATTTCTTTAATCAAAGCTGGTTCTGATATTTTCTCGGTCTCTAAGGATTGTTCCTTGGTGGGCTTTGAGGGCCCGGCTTCGACTTCAGGTTGTTGCTTCGAGGCTTCAGCAACTTCAGCCTCGGTAGATACTTCAGCAACTTCAATAGTCCCTTTTGAAGTTGTGCTTGAAGACTTAATTGTCTCCAAAACATCTAACACGTTCACCATTCTTTTTCTTCTTGGGGTCACCAATGCGCCCTTTTGATTTTTTGTTGATTCGACATTTGCTGAAGGACTTAAGATTTCTGATGTTTTTGGCCCTTCAATCTTCGGTTTTTCTATTGCTGAAGGCGCTTCAGTTTTTTCTTTTATCTTCGGCGCTGGAGCTGGTTCTGTAGCTTCAGACGCCAAAGAAACTTCACCAATAAATTTTGGCACTGTGGCCGGCTCAATAAAGCGCGCTCGGTGGGTGAGCACCTTCATCTTTTTCCTTTGAGGCGCTGGCTCACTAGTGGCACCCGTGGTAGCTTCTGTCGCAGGAGAAGTATTTTTCCTTTTGCGACCCAGTACCGGATAGTGATAGTCAGGGTAGACAAACCCGACTGCGTCGAATACCCGGTTGAGCCTTTTCTTTTTTCGGCCTCCGAAGGCTGCTGATAACGCAATGTTGGGGACTTGTTCTCAAATGCTAAGAGTTAAGAACAAGACAACATAGAAGATATTAAACGTTAAGGTCCTTCGTCCTTCGAAACATTACGCCCCTTCGGGAAATAATGCTTTAGGACGAAGGTCACAAGAAACATACCTTCGTAAATATAATAAATAATGCCGAAGGATTCATATAAAGCATGAAATATAAATATCAACATAGGATCATTTCTATTTTATTAACACGGAGAAATAGAAATGATTTCAAATTACAAATGTACCTTCGGTCCTGAGAGAAGGTAGAAGTACAAACGTGACGCAAAAGCCAATGCCAAGTCAGCGTGAACAGTACGGAAGTACTGTTCATCTATTTATAGACGTGGGACGCAGCCCACGTAAAATTACATCCATGTCCATTACATTTGTTAACGGTTTATGGAAATCTGTCGAGGCCCCCAAAGTCTTTTCATCTTTAAGTCGGTTCCCCCTTATGCCATCGCGCCGAAGCTTTCCTGCGCACAGCTTCGGCTGCCCTCGACCTTCGTCTGGTTCAGGCTTCGTCCTGGTCGTGCTCCATATCCATAATTCTGAATCCGAAAATACCTGTTCATATAATCCACTTGGAAAACATTGTGAAATCATGTTTTTGAGGACCTTCGGAGGACGAAGGCCCCCAACAGTAGCCCCTCGCAATATTAATTTGTAAATAATAAATTCAGATTGCGATATGGACGAAGGCCTTGAGCCGAAGGTCCGAAAAAACACCTTCCCTTTGCTAGAATAGCAACATTCACTGACAAGCGGGGGCCTTTCAATTTTCAACGCCCTAGGCGTATAAATAAGATCACATCGCGAACTCATTTGGTACGCACACTTGCCTTTTGCTTCGGCCCACTAAAATTTTTAGCTCTTGTTCGTTAAGATTTGCTGGTCTTTTTGATTTCGAAGCTTCGGCCTCGGGAACAATTTTTTAGCGTTCCCGAAGATGTCTGAAGGCAAGAAGATCCCTGCTGAGACGAAGCTGAAGATCCCTGCTGAGACGAAGCTGAGTCTCGAGGAGGAGAAGAATCTGGGGTTCCTGATAGCGATGGCAGAGACCAATACAGAGAAAATCACGAAGGAGATTCTCGAAGGTTTGTCCGAAGATACTGATGACAGCGACAGCTATGATGTGGAAAGTGGTGGGGAAGAGGCCGAAGATCGACCGTGGCGACCAAGCCACACAGTTTTTGGGAAAACGACCATCAAGCAGAGTCACATTGATAATATGAGGGGGCGATATTTCCGAGACATATCTATTGTGAGAGCTGATGCCGGGGAAAAAACTTCTCCCACCCCCGAAGAAGATGAAGTTGTGATTTTCCGAAGCTTCCTCAAGGCTGGGCTTCGATTCCCCCTGAGCAACTTTGTTGTTGAGGTACTAAAGACATTTCAAGTCTATCTGCATCAAATCACTCCCGAAGCCATCATAAGAATGGGAGTGTTTGTCTGGGCTGCGAGGAGCCAAGGTTTGGAACCGAACACTAAAAGCTTCTGCAACATTCATGAGTTATTATACGAGACGAAGCCCTGGGGAAAGGAGCAATACCACAACAACTTTGGGTGCTACAGCTTCGGCGCCCGCTCCGGGTCAAGCTGCCCTGTGCCGACCTTTCGGAAGAGGTGGCCCGGAGCCTGGATGACTGAATGGTTTTATGTAAAGAATGATCTATCAGCTCAAGAGAATGTGAAGAGTATCATTATGCACCCAATCTGGCAACGCTTCGGTCTTCGAAGGCCGAAGGTCGAAATGGACGAAGCCGCCGAAGAATGCCAAAGAGCCTTCGGGGTAGTCTGCTCGTTTATTGGGACAAGGGACTTGGTCCAAGAACACATTGCCTTCAGGGTATGGCCACTTGCAGAAAAGTGGGAAATGCCGAAGGAAACCATCAAAGAGTCCGACGAAGGCGGACTAGTCAGATTAAAGTACACATTCAAATATGCAGATAAATTTATTGAACCTGATGATGACTGGCTGAAAAGCATTGAAACATTAAGTGATGAATTACTTGGGGCATATTCGAAGGCTGAAAATACTGCACTATCAGCAGCCTTCGGAGGCCGAAAAAAGAAGAGACTCAACCGAGTGTTTGATGCAGTCGGGTTCTTCTACCCTGATTATCGTTATCCCATCCGAAGGCAAAAAAGGAAAAACATAACCTCTGAAAAAGAAGAAGCTGCAACTGCTCCTAGCGAGCCAGAACCGAAAGGAAAAAGGTTGAAGGTCCTCACACACCGACCACGCCATATTGAACCAGCTTCAGTGCCTGAGTTCACCGGAGAAACTTCTTCGGCCGCCGAAGCTGAACAGCCAACCTTGCTGCCAGAAATTGCAGAGATGGCCGAAGCGCCGTTCACAGAAAAAATGGAAGAAACGAAAAATCCGACTAAGGAAAAAGCATCAGAAATTTTGAGTCCTGTAGCAAATGTCGAAGCAGCAAAAATCCAAAAGGGTACAATGGTGACCCCAAAAAGGAAGAGAATGGTAAATGTACTAGATGTCTTGGAGACAATTAAGTCTTCAAGCACAACTCCAAAAAAGAGTGTTGAAATTGCTGAAGCTCCTTCTGAAGCTCCGACGCAACAAGCTGAAGCTGAAGCTGGGCCTTCAGAGCCCTTCAAGGAGCAAACTTTGGAAGCCGAAGCAATAAAAATACCAGAACCAATTTTAGTTGAAGAAACTGACACTGCCATCCCCGAAGCGCCTGCCAGCATGTGTGATTACATCATACGACATGCTTCGGGGAAAAAACTATCTGAAGAAGAAACTCATGAAGCTAACCATTATGCAAAGGAGCTAAAATATCCAAAGGGGGCAGTAATATTCAATGGGACAAATGAAGATGATTTCTTATACTGCCTGCCCGACAACAAAGAGCTATCTGTCTGCCGAGAGATGGCCAGGAGTATTGGTTTCCCGAAGCTTGAATCTGGATTAAGCGCCATGACGAAAGAAGATCTCGCAGACAGTCTTGCGTACAACAGCCTGAAGGTACGAGAATTAAACGCTTGAAAAAACCCCCTTATTATTATTTTTTACGCAACTCATTCCTTTTTCCTTATATGAATTTTTTTTCGTATAGGGCCTGATCCTAAGCAACGCACTAAGAGCGCAAAAGAGCGCCGAAGATGAAAGTTATGAAATTGCGTTTAATAATTTACGCTCCGAAGTTATCAAACTGAGAAACGAAGCTTTGGAAAAAGATAAAATTCTGCTTACACTGGTAGATAAAGTGAAAAGAGACGAAGCTGCTTCAAAGGCCCAAACCGAAGCTCAAAAACGCGAGATTAAAGATCTTCAGAAACAGCTGGCTAGAGCTAAAGAGGAGTGCGCGCTTGAGGAAACGAAACGAGAACTTAGTGATTTTATGGTCAGCAAATTGGAATCAAGAGTTAAGGAGCTTCGCACATCTCAGGGGAAATGCTATGTTAAATCTATAGAATGCGTGAATAAAATTAAAACCAGCTTTGCTAGCGTCGGCGCCTTTTCCAGCGAAGAGAATTTTTCTCGAGGCAATCCCGAAGATCCGCTGGAATGGATTAGCCACGAAGCAGAGGCCTTCGAAGAGATTCTAAACAGTCGTGGCGACATATGCGCTTTTTCGGGCGCCAGAGGAATTGCTTCTGTCTTAGAGAAGAAAGGTTGCGGGCATATAAAATTTTTAGCTCAGTCCGAAGCTACCTTATCTTCCGAAGATATCAAGGACCCCTCGGCCGAAGCAAGCGTGGTTGGTGGCAAATTTTTTACTGATATCTGGAACGACGGCGGCCGAGGAATGGCGCAAGAGATCATCCAAAGAAGCGAAAAAGGCATTCATGATGCTAGAAAAGTAGCAGAAGCTGCCGAAAGGAGTACGGAGCCCGAAAGACAATTAGGTACCAATTAGTCGTTCTTGTTGCGTTGTAATTTTCATTTTAAACTTTGCTCGCGATTTGTAAAAGTAATGAAGAAGTGTTCTCTTCGCTCAGAAACTGTTGAACCAACTGCCGACCCCCACACAAAAGGGGATGAAGAAATTAAACAGATGGCCGAAACTATCATGGACAAGGTTGTTGACCAACTTCTGAATGAAGCCGCCGAGGCAGTATTAAGAGAAGATTAGATACTATTTGGAAAAAACATTTAAAGTGTAATCTATGCAACACTTTGTACATTTGAATGTAATATACAAGTCTCTTTTCATTATTGAATTCTTTACGATGCATGAAACTTTAAATACATACCATTTTTGAGCCTTCGGCGAAAAAACACCTTCCCTTCTTTTCATGCTTCGTGAAGAAGACATTCTTCGTTAAAATTACTCTGATGAATGATATCCATGCTTCGTGAAAACATTCTCCGAAGCTATATTCCGAAGCTATACAACTTTGATATTGATTTGATAAAATTCGCCCATGTTTCGTAAAAATATTCTTCGAAACTGTATTCCGAAGCTATACAATTTCGATGTCACTTTCTCAAAGCATCCTTTCGAAGGTTGAGAGTATCCCCTTCTCTTGCCAAATGCAATATGATGTATGATGCTTATGCTATGCAAAATGATGTGATGATGTTATGTTATGCATGTGTCATTTGTTCCGAAGATACACATAAAATATATTCGTAAGCTCTGCATTCCCTTAGGAACGTCCTTGGAGCTTCTTCGTCTTTTACTTAGACGGTTTCAGCGTTGACTTTTCGCTGTAAGCCTCCCTTAGGAGCTTCTTCGCCTTTTACTTAGGCGGTATCAGCGTTGACTTTTCGCTGTAAGCCTCCCTTAGGAGCTTCTTCGCCTTTTACTTAGGCGGTATCAGCGTTGACTTTTCGCTGTGGGCTCTGCATTCCTTTAGGAACGACTTCTGAGCAGAAAACTTACACTGCGCTCCCTTTGGAACGGCTTTTTGTGACTTCATAAACTTACTCTGCGTTCCTTAGAACAACTTTCTGCTACTCCGAAGGATTTTTGATCCGAAGGTACTCCTTGGTAACGGAAAAAGTTTTAGGCTTCAGCAACTTAGGCTTGTGGAGCAAATAAATTTTCCTCGTAGGAAACAACGAAATTATTACATGAAAACTATCAATGTTTTTTGCTTCACAGAAAATAAAACTGAATAGAAAAGACTGCTATCAAAGGTAGGATATGTCAATAAATGTGCTTCGACTCTGGCACAGTGCTGTTGACTGTTCGAGCTTCGGACTGTTCTCTGAAGTCCCTCTGATGTGGAGCGTATTGACTCCCTTCTGGCTGTTGACCTTGCTGCAATGGAGGTGGAGGCGGAAGCTGCTGCCAGGAAGCTTGAGGTTGACTTGCCGAAGCTACAGAAGCTGCAGGGTGGTTGTCTATGTATTGTGGGATATAAGGCGGATGATACGAAGCAGTATGCATGACCTGCTTCGGTTGAGCTTGTTGAGATGCAGCTTCGGCTATTTCCTTTTGCTTCTGGATTGTAACATGGCACGTCCTAGTGGTATGGCCCTTGCCTTCTCCACAGAACAAGCAAAACAGTCTCCTTGGCTGATCTCCGAATCTTCCGCCGAAGCCCCTGGCGCCTCTGCCTCTTGGAGCTGGTGGCCGGAAGGAGGTTTGTTGTTGCCCCGAAGCCTGTGAGGAGCACTGCGGCCTGTTTTGCTGACTCCCCTTATCATCATTCTGAGTGTTGTGGATGGAACGAACATACCTCGGGTAGTATCTTCCTCCGAAGCCCCTGGTCATTTCAGAAAATCTGAAGGCCTCCTCCCTTCTTTGGCGAAAGTCATTGTCAGCACGAATGTACTCATCCATCTTTTGGAGCAATTTCTCCAGGGTCTGAGGAGGCTTCCGAGCAAAGTATTGAGCTGCAGGTCCAGGACGAAGCCCCTTGATCATGGCTTCGATAACGATTTCATTGGGCACCGTTGGTGCCTGCGCCCTCAATCGTAAGAACCTTCGGACATACGCCTGAAGGTATTCTTCGTGATCCTGAATACACTGGAAGAGGGCTTGAGCTGTGACCGGCTTCGTTTGAAATCCTTGAAAGCTGGTCAGTAACATATCCTTCAGCTTCTGCCATGAAGTGATTGTTCCTGGCCGAAGAGAGGAATACCAAGTCTGAGCAACATTCCTGACGGCCATAACGAAAGACTTCGCCATGACTGCAGCATTGCCCCCGTACGAAGACACTGTTGCTTCGTAGCTCATCAAGAATTGCTTCGGGTCGGAGTGGCCGTCAAACATGGGAAGCTGGGGTGGCTTATAGGATGGAGGCCAAGGTGTAGCCTGCAGCTCAGCAGACAGAGGAGAAGCATCATCGAAAACAAAATTTCCCTGATGGAAATTATCATACCAGTCATCTTCGTTGACGAAGCCCTCCTGATGAAGGTCTTTCTGATGAGGCCTTCTGTTCTGCTCATCGTGAGTGAGATGGCGAACCTCCTCAGAGGCTTCGTCTATTTGCCTTTGCAACTCAGCTAGGCGGGCCATCTTCTCCTTTTTCCTCTGCACTTGTTGATGTAGCATCTCCATCTCTCTGATTTCTTGGTCTAGCTCTTCTTCCTCAAGCGTCGGGCTGACGGCTTTTCTCTTCTGGCTTCGGGCCTCCCGAAGAGAGACGGTCTCTTGGTTGTGGTCTAGCGGTTGTAGTGCTCCTGCCCCAGTCGCTGAAGCTTTCTTCGGCGCCATAGCGAAGGTCTATAGCTTCCGAAGGTGTTCACAAAAACTCGAAGTGGAAGTGAGTTCACCGGAGGTGGGCGCCAATGTTGGGGACTTGTTCTCAAATGCTAAGAGTTAAGAACAAGACAACATAGAAGATATTAAACGTTAAGGTCCTTCGTCCTTCGAAACATTACGCCCCTTCGGGAAATAATGCTTTAGGACGAAGGTCACAAGAAACATACCTTCGTAAATATAATAAATAATGCCGAAGGATTCATATAAAGCATGAAATATAAATATCAACATAGGATCATTTCTATTTTATTAACACGGAGAAATAGAAATGATTTCAAATTACAAATGTACCTTCGGTCCTGAGAGAAGGTAGAAGTACAAACGTGACGCAAAAGCCAATGCCAAGTCAGCGTGAACAGTACGGGAGTACTGTTCATCTATTTATAGACGTGGGACGCAGCCCACGTAAAATTACATCCATGTCCATTACATTTGTTA
This sequence comes from Zea luxurians, assembly GCA_029449295.1. Taxonomy (NCBI): domain Eukaryota; kingdom Viridiplantae; phylum Streptophyta; class Magnoliopsida; order Poales; family Poaceae; genus Zea; species Zea luxurians. The sequence continues at coordinate 2,644,984 of JAOPSE010000134.1, read as the reverse complement.
ACGGTTTATGGAAATCTGTCGAGGCCCCCAAAGTCTTTTCATCTTTAAGTCGGTTCCCCCTTATGCCATCGCGCCGAAGCTTTCCTGCGCACAGCTTCGGCTGCCCTCGACCTTCGTCTGGTTCAGGCTTCGTCCTGGTCGTGCTCCATATCCATAATTCTGAATCCGAAAATACCTGTTCATATAATCCACTTGGAAAACATTGTGAAATCATGTTTTTGAGGACCTTCGGAGGACGAAGGCCCCCAACACGCAGTGTTTTCGGCCTTCGAATATGCTCCAAGCAGTTCGTCACTTAAGGTCTCAATGCTTTTCAACCAGTCATCATCAGGTTCAATAAATTTATCTGCATATTTGAATGTGTATTTTAGTCTGACTAGTCCGCCTTCGTCGGACTCTTTAATGGTCTCCTTCGGCATTTCCCACTTTTCTGCAAGTGGCCATACCCTGAAGGCAATGTGCTCTTGGACCAAGTCCCTTGTCCCAATGAAAGAGCAGACTACGCCGAAGGCTCTTTGGCATTCCTCGGCTGCTTCGTCCAGCTCAACCTTCGGCCTTCGAAGTCCGAAGCGTTGCCAGATGGGGCGCATAATGATACTCTTGACATTTTCTTGCGCTGTTAAGTCATTCTTTACATAGAACCATTCAGTCATCCAGGCTCCGGGCCACCTCTTCCGAAAAGTTGGCACAGGGCGGCTTGACCCGGAGCGGGCACCGAAGCTGTAACACCCAAAGTTGTTGTGATATTGTTCTTTCCCCCAGGGCTTCGTCTCATATAACAACTCATGAATATTGCAAAAGCTTTTAGCATTTGGTTCTAAACCTTGGCTTCTCGCAGCCCAAACAAACAGCCCCATTCTTATGATAGCTTCGGGAGTAATTTGATGAATGTAGACTTGAAATGTTTTCAGTACCTCAACAACAAAGTTGCTCAGGGGGAATCGAAGCCCAGCCTTGAGAAAGCTTCGAAAGATTACGACTTCATCTTCTTCTGGGGTGGGAGAAGTCTTTTCTCCAGCGTCAGCCCTCACAATAGATATATCTCGAAAATACCTCCCCCTCATATTATCAATATGACTCTGCTTGATAGTGGTTTTCCCGAAAACCGTGTGACTTGGCCGCCATGGTCGATCTTCGGCCTCTTCCCCACCACTTTCTACATCATAGCTGTCGCTGTCACCAGTATCTTCGGACAAACCTTCAAGAATCTCCTTGGTGATTTTCTCCGTATTGGTCTCCGCCATCGCTATGAGGAACCCCAAATTCTTCTCTTCGTCGAGACTCAGCTTCGTCTCGGCAGGGATCTTTTTACCTTCAGACATCTTCGGAAACACTAAAAAACTGTTTCGAGGCCGAAGCTTCAAAATCAAAAAGACCAGCAAATCTTAATGCACAAGAGCTAAAAATTTAGTGGGCCGAAGCAGATGGCAAGTGTGCGTACCAAATAAGTTTGCGGTATGATCTTATTTATACCCCCAGGGCGTTGAAAATTGAAAGACCCCACTTGTCAGTGAATGTTGCTATTCTAGCAAAGGGAAGGTGTTTTTTCGGACCTTCGGCTCAAGGCCTTCGTCCATATCGCAATCTGAATTTATTATTAACAAATTAATATTGCGAGGGGCTACTGTTGGGGGCCTTCGTCCTCCGAAGGTCCTCAAAAACATGGTTTGACAATGTTTTCCAAGTGGATTATGTGAACAGGCATTTTCGGACTCAGAATTATGAATATGAAGCACGGTCAGGACGAAGCCTGAACCAGACGAAGGACGAGCACAGCCGAAGCTGTGCGCAGGGAAGCTTCGTCGCGATAGCAGAGGAGGGAACCGACTTAGAGATGAAAAGACTATGTGGACCTTAACAGATTTTCATAAGTCATTGACAAATGTAATGGACATGAATGTAATTTTATGTGGGCTGCGTCCCACGTCTATAAATAGATGAACAGTACTCCCGTACTGTTCACGCTGACTTGGCATTTACTTTTGCGTCACGCTTGTACTTTTTACCTTCTCTCAAGACCGAAGGTACATTTGTAATTTGTAATCATTTCTATTTCTCCGTGTTAATAAAATAGAAATGATTCTATGATTTATATTTCATGTTTTGTATGAATCCTTCGTTATTACTTGTTATATTTACGAAGGTATGTCTCTTGTGACCTTCGTCCGGAACTCATTATTCCCGAAGGGGAATAACGTTTGGTAGGACGAAGGGCTTTAACATTTAACACCTTTTATGTTGCCTTGTTCTTAAGACCGAAGCATTTGAGAACAAGTCACCAACATCAAGTGGGGTCTTTCAATTTTCAACGCCCTGGGGGTATAAATAAGATCATACCGCAAACTTATTTGGTACGCACACTTGCCATCTGCTTCGGCCCACTAAATTTTTAGCTCTTGTGCATTAAGATTTGCTGGTCTTTTTGATTTTGAAGCTTCGGCCTCGAAACAGTTTTTAGTGTTTCCGAAGATGTCTGAAGGTAAAAAGATCCCTGCCGAGACAAAGCTGAGTCTCGACGAAGAGAAGAATTTGGGGTTCCTCATAGCGATGGCGGAGACCAATACGGAGAAAATCACCAAGGAGATTCTTGAAGGTTTGTCCGAAGATACTGGTGACAGCGACAGCTATGATGTAGAAAGTGGTGGGGAAGAGGCCGAAGATCGACCATGGCGGCCAAGTCACACGGTTTTCGGGAAAACCACTATCAAGCAGAGTCATATTGATAATATGAGGGGGAGGTATTTTTGAGATATATCTATTGTGAGGGCTGACGCTGGAGAAAAGACTTCTCCCACCCCAGAAGAAGATGAAGTCGTAATCTTCCGAAGCTTTCTCAAGGCTGGGCTTCGATTCCCCCTGAGCAACTTTGTTGTTGAGGTACTGAAAACATTTCAAGTCTACATTCATCAAATTACTCCCGAAGCTATCATAAGAATGGGGCTGTTTGTTTGGGCTGCGAGAAGCCAAGGTTTAGAACCAAATGCTAAAAGCTTTTGCAATATTCATGAGTTGTTATATGAGACGAAGCCCTGGGGGAAAGAACAATATCACAACAACTTTGGGTGTTACAGCTTCGGTGCCCGCTCCGGGTCAAGCCGCCCTGTGCCAACTTTTCGGAAGAGGTGGCCCGGAGCCTGGATGACTGAATGGTTCTATGTAAAGAATGACTTAACAGCGCAAGAAAATTTCAAGAGTATCATTATGCGCCCCATCTGGCAACGCTTCGGACTTCGAAGGCCGAAGGTTGAGCTGGACGAAGCAGCCGAGGAATGCCAAAGAGCCTTCGGCGTAGTCTGCTCTTTCATTGGGACAAGGGACTTGGTCCAAGAGCACATTGCCTTCAGGGTATGGCCACTTGCAGAAAAGTGGGAAATGCCGAAGGAGACCATTAAAGAGTCCGACGAAGGCGGACTAGTCAGACTAAAATACACATTCAAATATGCAGATAAATTTATTGAACCTGATGATGACTGGTTGAAAAGCATTGAGACCTTAAGTGACGAACTGCTTGGAGCATATTCGAAGGCCGAAAACACTGCGTTATCAGCAGCCTTCGGAGGCCGAAAAAAGAAAAGGCTCAACCGGGTATTCGACGCAGTCGGGTTTGTCTACCCTGACTATCACTATCCGGTACTGGGTCGCAAAAGGAAAAATACTTCTCCTGCGACAGAAGCTACCACGGGTGCCACTAGTGAGCCAGCGCCTCAAAGGAAAAAGATGAAGGTGCTCACCCACCGAGCGCGCTTTATTGAGCCGGCCACAGTGCCAAAATTTATTGGTGAAGTTTCTTTGGCGTCTGAAGCTACAGAACCAGCTCCAGCGCCGAAGATAAAAGAAAAAACTGAAGCGCCTTCAGCAATAGAAAAACCGAAGATTGAAGGGCCAAAAACATCAGAAATCTTAAGTCCTTCAGCAAATGTCGAATCAACAAAAAATCAAAAGGGCGCATTGGTGACCCCAAGAAGAAAAAGAATGGTGAATGTGTTAGATGTTTTGGAGACAATTAAGTCTTCAAGCACAACTTCAAAAGGGACTATTGAAGTTGCTGAAGTATCTACCGAGGCTGAAGTTGCTGAAGCCTCGAAGCAACAACCTGAAGCCGAAGCCGGGCCCTCAAAGCCCACCAAGGAACAATCCTTAGAGACCGAGAAAATATCAGAACCAGCTTTGATTAAAGAAATTGACACTGCCACCCCCGAAGCTCCTTCCAGCGCACGCGATTACATCGTGCGACATGCTTCGGGGAAGAAATTATCCGAAGAGGAAACTTACGAAGCTAACTACTATGCCAGAGAGCTAAAATATCCGAAAGGGGCAGTAGTGTTTAACGGGACTAATGAAGATGACTTCCTGTACTGCCTTCCTGATAATAAAGAACTATCTGTCTGCCGAGAGATGGCTAGAAGTATGGGATTCCCGAAGCTCGAAGCTGGGTTATGCGCTATGACGAAGGAAGATCTCGCGGATAGTCTTGCATATAATAGCCTGAAGGTTTGGGAATTAGACTTTTGAAAAAATTTTAGAATATGTAATTTATTCCTTTATTCTTATATGGATTCTCTTTTTTTTATAGGGTCTAATCCTGAGCAACGCATTGAGAGCACAAAAGAGTGCCGAAGATGAGAGTTATGAAATTGCATTCAACAATCTACGATCAGAAGTTATAAAACTGAGAAACGAAGCTCTAGAAAAAGACAAAATTCTGGTTACACTAGTAGACAAGATAAAAAATGATGAAGCTGCTTCTGAAGATCTTTAATTTCACGTTCCCCACCACTTTCTACATCATAGCTGTCGCTGTCACCAGTATCTTCGGACAAACCTTCAAGAATCTCCTTGGTGATTTTCTCCGTATTGGTCTCCGCCATCGCTATGAGGAACCCCAAATTCTTCTCTTCGTCGAGACTCAGCTTCGTCTCGGCAGGGATCTTTTTACCTTCAGACATCTTCGGAAACACTAAAAAACTGTTTCGAGGCCGAAGCTTCAAAATCAAAAAGACCAGCAAATCTTAATGCACAAGAGCTAAAAATTTAGTGGGCCGAAGCAGATGGCAAGTGTGCGTACCAAATAAGTTTGCGGTATGATCTTATTTATACCCCCAGGGCGTTGAAAATTGAAAGACCCCACTTGTCAGTGAATGTTGCTATTCTAGCAAAGGGAAGGTGTTTTTTCGGACCTTCGGCTCAAGGCCTTCGTCCATATCGCAATCTGAATTTATTATTAACAAATTAATATTGCGAGGGGCTACTGTTGGGGGCCTTCGTCCTCCGAAGGTCCTCAAAAACATGATTTGACAATGTTTTCCAAGTGGATTATGTGAACAGGCATTTTTGGACTCAGAATTATGAATATGAAGCACGGTCAGGACGAAGCCTGAACCAGACGAAGGACGAGCACAGCCGAAGCTGTGCGCAGGGAAGCTTCGTCGCGATAGCAGAGGAGGGAACCGACTTAGAGATGAAAAGACTACGTGGACCTTAACAGATTTTCATAAGTCATTGACAAATGTAATGGACATGAATGTAATTTTATGTGGGCTGCGTCCCACGTCTATAAATAGATGAACAGTACTCCCGTACTGTTCACGCTGACTTGGCATTTACTTTTGCGTCACGCTTGTACTTTTTACCTTCTCTCAAGACCGAAGGTACATTTGTAATTTGTAATCATTTCTATTTCTCCGTGTTAATAAAATAGAAATGATTCTATGATTTATATTTCATGTTTTGTATGAATCCTTCGTTATTACTTGTTATATTTACGAAGGTATGTCTCTTGTGACCTTCGTCCGGAACTCATTATTCCCGAAGGGGAATAACGTTTGGTAGGACGAAGGGCTTTAACATTTAACACCATTTATGTTGCCTTGTTCTTAAGACCGAAGCATTTGAGAACAAGTCACCAACAGTTCTAGTGAGAACCTCGTGATATTTTTTTGAGCTCAAGTCTGGGTCTTGTGTGTGCGTATTTGCTGTGATTTTTGTGTCTTGTGTGCGTTGCTCATCCCTCCCTTACTCCGTGCTTCTTTGTGAACATCAAAGTGTAAGGGCGAGAGGCTCCAAGTTGTGGAGATTCCTCGCGAGCGGGTTATAGTAAACAAAGCAAAACACCGTGGTATTCAAGTGGGTCTTTGGACCGCTTGGGAGGGGTTGATTGCAACCCTCGTCCGTTGGGACGCCACAACGTGGAGTAGCTAAGTGTTGGACTTGGCCGAACCACGGGATAAACCACTGTGCCATCTTTGTGTTGATCCCTTTGTGGTTATTGTGTTTTGCTAAGACTCCTCTCTAGCCACTTGGCTTTATTGTGCTAACATCTAATCAAGTTTTGTGGCATTAAGTTTCAAGTTTTATAGGATCACCTATTCACCCCCCCTCTAGGTGCTCTCAATTGGTATCGGAGCCATTCTCTTCACGAAGGGACTAATTGCCCGAAGAGATGGATCCTAAAGGCAAGGGGATTGTGATCAATGATAAGGAGAAGGAGTCTTTCGTCAACGAGCCGAAAGATGACAATCCTACTGACTCGGGCTCGGGCCACAAACGAAAAGATGGGAAGAAGAAGAAGACGAGGCGCATCAAGGAGATCGTCTACTACGACGACAGCGATGAGTCCTCTTCTTCCCAAAAGGACGACGACAACGACTACGAGAAAAGAAAGACGGTTAATTCAAACTTCTCTTTCGATTATTCTCGTATTACGCATAGTTCAAATGCACATTTGCTTTCCATTCCTCTTGGCAAACCTCCACACTTTGATGGGGAGGACTACGGATTTTGGAGTCACAAAATGCGTAGTCACTTGTTCTCTCTCCATCCAAGCATATGGGAGATAGTTGAGAGTGGAATGAAATTTGATAGTACTGATAGTCCCATGTTCATTAACGAGCAAATTCACAAAAATGTACAAGCTACTACTGTTCTTCTAGCTTCATTATGCAGGGACGAATACCATAAGGTGAGCGGCTTGGATAACGCCAAGCAGATTTGGGACACCCTCAAGATCTCACATGAGGGGAACGACATTACCATGCTCACCAAGATGGAGTTGGTGGAGGGCGAACTCGGAAGATTCGCAATGATCAGGGGTGAGGAGCCAACCCAAACGTACAACCAGCTCAAGACCCTCGTCAACAAGATAAGGAGCTATGGAAGCACGCGATGGACGGACCATGACGTCATTCGCCTAATGCTAAGGTCTTTTACCGTCCTTGATCCACATCTTGTGAACAATATTCGTGAGAATCCTAGGTACACCAAGATGACGCCCGAAGAGATACTTGGAAAGTTCGTAAGCGAGTGGATGATGATCAAGGAGGCTAGATACGTTGATGATGCGTTGAATGGCCCAATCCAAGAGCCTCAAACCATTGCTCTCAAAGCAACGAGGAGCAAAGAGGCGCTACCTAGCAAGGTGGCGCAAGTTGAGGCAGCTAGGCTAAATGAGGAAGAGATGGCCCTCATCATCAAGCGCTTCAAGACGGCGCTAAAGGGTCGCAAGGGGCATCCTAACAAGACCAAGACAAAGGGGAAGCGCTCATGCTTCAAATGTGGTAAGATTGGTCATTTTATCGCTAATTGTCCTGATAATGATAGTGACTAGGAACAAGGGAACAAGAGGGAAAAGAAAAAGGCATACAAAAAGGCTAAGGGCGAGGCACACCTTGGCAAGGAGTGGGACTCGGATTGTTCGTCGTCCGACTCCGACAACAAAGGACTCGTCGCTACCGCCTTCAACAAGTCATCTCTCTTCCCCAACGAGCATCACACTTGCCTCATGGCAAGGGAAAAGAAGGTAAGCACTCGTAATACTAGTACTTACGCTTCCTCGAGTGATGAAGAATCTAGCGATGATGAAATAGACTATTCATGTTTATTCAAGGGCTTAGATAAGACTAAGGTTGATAAGATTAATGAGTTGATTGATGCCTTGAATGATAAGAATAGATTATTAGAGAAGCAAGAGGATCTTTTGTATGAAGAACATGACAAGTTTGTAGAGGCACAAAAATCCCTTGCTTTAGAAATTAAAAGGAATGAAATGCTTTCGTGAGAATTGTCTACATGCCATGACTCTATTTCTAGCTTAAAGAGCATAAATGATGATTTGTATGCTAAGTTAGAAATAGCTAATAAATCAACATCTTGTGTAGAACATGTTACAATTTGCAATAGGTGTAAAGATTTCAATATTGATGCTTGTAGCGAACACCTAGCTTCAATTTCTAAATTGAATGATGAAGTGGCTAGTCTTAATGCCCAACTTAAGACTAGCAAAAGTGAATTTGATAAGCTAAAATTTGCAAGGGATGCCTACACGATTGGTAGACACCCCTCAATTAAGGATGGTCTTGGCTTCAAGAGGGAAGTCAAGAACTTAACAAGCCATAAGGTTTCCATCTCCGCCAAGGAGAAAGGGAAGGCCCCTATGGCTAGTAGTGTTCAAAAGAACCATGCTTTCATGTACCATGATAGGAGACATTCTAGGAATAATTATAGAAGTTATGATGCTTTTAATTCTCATGCCATGACTGCTTCTAGTTCTTCTATTATGCATGATAGAAATTTGACTAGGAAAAATGTCATTCATCATATGCCTAGGAGAAATGTTGCTAGTGTTCCTAGGAAAATAACTGAACCTTCTACAATATATCATGCTTGCAATGCTTCCTTTGCTATTTGTAGAAAGGATAAGAAGGTGATTGCTAGGAAGTTAGGGGCAAAATGCAAGGGAGATAAAACTTGCATTTGGGTCCCTAAGACCATTGTTACTAACCTTGTAGGACCCAACAAGAGTTGGGTACCTAAAACCGAAGCCTAAATTTGCCTTGCAGGTTTATGCATCCGGGGGTACAAGCTGGATTATCGACAGCGGATGCACAAACCACATGACGGGGGAGAAGAAGATGTTCACCTCCTACGTCAAGAACAAGGATTCCCAAGATTCAATCATATTTGGTGATGGGAACCAAGGCAAGGTGAAAGGGTTAGGAAAGATTGCTATTTCATCCGAGCACTCCATTTCTAATGTATTCTTAGTTGAGTCGCTTGGATATAATTTGTTATCCGTTAGCCAATTATGCAATATGGGATATAATTGTTTATTCACAAATGTAGATGTGTCTGTCTTTAGAAGAAGTGATGGTTCACTAGCTTTTAAGGGTGTATTAGATGGCAAACTCTATTTAGTTGATTTTGCAAAAGAGGAGGCCGGTCTAGATGCATGCTTAATTGCTAAGACTAGCATGGGCTGGCTGTGGCATCGCCGTTTAGCTCATGTGGGGATGAAGAACCTTCACAAGCTTCTAAAGGGAGAACACGTGATAGGTCTAACTAATGTAACTTTCGAAAAAGATAGACCTTGTGCAGCTTGTCAAGCAGGCAAACAGGTGGGAAGCTCTCATCATACCAAAAATGTGATGACCACATCAAGACCTTTGGAGTTGCTTTATATGGATCTCTTCGGACCCGTCGCCTATCTAAGCATAGGAGGAAGTAAGTATGGTCTTGTTATAGTTGATGATTTTTCCCGCTTCACTTGGGTATTCTTTTTGCAGGATAAATCTGAAACCCAAGGGACCCTCAAGCGCTTCCTAAGAAGAGCTCAAAATGAGTTTGAGCTCAAGGTGAAGAAGATAAGGAGTGACAACGGGTCCGAGTTCAAGAACCTTCAAGTGGAGGAGTACCTTGAGGAGGAAGGGATCAAGCACGAGTTCTCCGCTCCCTACACACCACAGCAAAATGGTGTGGTAGAGAGGAAGGACAGGACGCTCATAGACATGGCGAGGACGATGCTTGGAGAGTTCAAGACCCCCGAGCGGTTTTGGTCGGAAGCCGTGAACACGGCTTGCCACGCCATCAACCGGGTCTACCTTCACCGCCTCCTCAAGAAGACTTCGTATGAGCTTCTAACTGGTAACAAACCCAATGTTTCGTATTTCCGAGTTTTTGGGAGTAAATGCTACATTCTAGTGAAGAAGGGTAGGAATTCCAAATTTGCTCCCAAAGCGGTAGAAGGGTTTTTATTAGGTTATGACTCAAATACAAAGGCATATAGAGTCTTCAACAAATCATCGGGTTTGGTTGAAGTCTCTAGCGACGTTGTATTTGATGAGACTAATGGCTCTCCAAGAGAGCAAGTTGTTGATCTTGATGATGTAGATGAAGAAGACGTTCCAACGGCCGCAATACGCACCATGGCGATTGGAGACATGCGACCGCAGGAACTCAAGGAGCAAGATCAACCTTCTTCCTCAACAATGGTGCATTCCCCAACTCAAGACGATGAACAGGTTCATCAAGAAGAATCCTGTGATCAAGGGGGAGCACAAGATGATCATGTGATGGAGGAAGAAGCACAACCGGCACCTCCAACCCAAGTTCGGGCGACGATTCAAAGGAATCATCCCGTCGACCAAATTTTGGGTGACATTAGCAAGGGAGTAACTACTCATTCTAGATTAGTTAATTTTTGTGAGCATTACTCCTTTGTCTCTTCTATTGAGCCTTTCAGGGTAGAAGAGGCCTTGCTAGATCTGGACTGGGTGTTGGCCATGCAGGAGGAGCTCAACAACTTCAAGCGTAATGAAGTTTGGACACTGGTGCCGTGTCCCAAGCAAAATGTTGTGGGAACCAAGTGGGTGTTTCGCAACAAACACGACGAGCACGGGGTGGTGACAAGGAATAAAGCTCGACTTGTGGCAAAAGGTTATGCCCAAGTCGCAGGTTTGGACTTTGAGGAGACTTTTGCTCCTGTGGCTAGGCTAGAATCCTTTCGTATTTTGCTAGCATATGCCGCTCACCATTCTTTCAGGTTGTTCCAAATGGATGTGAAGAGCGCTTTCCTCAACGGGCCGATCAAGGAGGAGGTGTACGTGGAGCAACCCCCTGGCTTTGAGGATGAACGGTACCCCGACCACGTATGTAAGCTCTCTAAAGCGCTCTATGGACTTAAGCAAGCCCCAAGAGCATGATATGAATGCCTTAGAGACTTTTTAATTGATAATGCTTTCAAGGTTGGGAAAGCCGATCCAACTTTATTCACTAAGACTTGTGATGGTGACTTATTTGTGTGCCAAATTTATGTCGATGACATAATATTTGGTTCTACTAACCAAAAGTCTTGTGAAGAGTTTAGCAGGGTGATGACTCAAAAGTTTGAGATGTCGATGATGGGCGAGTTGAACTACTTCCTTGGATTCCAAGTAAAGCAACTCAAGGACGACACCTTCATCTCCCAAACGAAGTACACGCAAGACTTGCTAAAGCGGTTTGGGATGAAGGACGCCAAGCCCGCAAAGACTCCGATGGGAACCGACGGACACACCGACCTCAACAAAGGAGGTAATTCCGTTGATCAAAAGGCATATCGGTCTATGATAGGGTATTTACTTTATTTATGTGCTAGTAGACTGGATATTATGCTTAGTGTATGCATGTGTGCTAGATTTCAATCCGATCCAAGGGAGTGTCACTTAGTGGCCGTGAAGCGAATTCTTAGATATTTAGTCGCTACGCCTTGCTTCGGGATCTGGTATCCAAAGGGGTCTACCTTTGACTTGATTGGATATTCAGACTCCAACTATGCTGGATGTAAGGTCGATAGGAAGAGTACATCAGGGACATGCCAATTCTTAGGAAGGTCCCTGGTGTCATGGAGCTCTAAGAAACAAACTTCCGTTGCCCTATCCACCGCTGAGGCCGAGTATGTTGCCGCAGGACAGTGTTGCGCGCAACTACTTTGGATGAGGCAAACCCTCCGGGACTTTGGCTACAATCTGAGCAAAGTCCCACTCCTATGTGATAATGAGAGTGTTATCCACATAGCGGACAATCCCGTTGAGCACAGCCGCACAAAGCACATTGACATCCGGCATCACTTTTTGAGAGACCACCAGCAAAAGGGAGATATCGAAGTGTTTTATATTAGCACCGAGAACCAGCTAGCCGATATCTTTACCAAGCCTCTAGATGAGAAGACCTTTTGCAGGCTGCGTAGTGAGCTAAATGTCTTAGATTCGCAGAACTTGGATTGATTTGTAGCATACATGTGTATTATGCTTTGATCATGTTCCCTTATGCATTTTGTTGTTTATTTATGGTGCTCAAGTTGTACAAACACTCCCCGGACCTCAAAAGTCCATGTGTGAGTGATGCACATATTTAGGGGGAGATGTGCTACAACTTGACCCTTTGAGACTAACCGTGTGCTTGAGTTTGCTTGATTTAGTCTCAAAGGTGGATTGAAAGGGAAAGGTGGACTTGGACCATGAAAGACTTCCACTGCACTCCGATGAGAGGGTAACTCACTCCAAGTTCATCCTCATCTTCTTATTGCCTTTGTGCTCTTATGTGAAGATTTTGGTGAGGCAATGAGGTTTAAGGGCCAAGATTGATCCCGTTTTGGTGCTTGATGCCAAAGGGGGAGAAAATAAGGCCAAAGCAAGAAATGGATCAGCTACCACTTGAGAATTTTGAAAACAGTAGAATAGAGCTTTTGTTTTGTCAAAATCCTCTTATTGTCTCTTTTGTCAAAAGTTGGCTTCTTGTGGGGAGGATAGTTGATCATGGGAAAAAGGGAGAGTTTTTGACATCTTTGATCAATTTCTCTTGGAACACCTCTGTTTATGTCTCTACAAGTGAATTTGACTTAGAGATAGGAAATTGAGTTTGATTTGCAAAAATAAACCTAGTGGTGGCAAAGTATGATCCAAATATGCCAAAGTTGAATCAAAACAATTTGTGTTCTTATTTACATTGATATTGCACTTGTTCTAGTTGCTTTGTGTTGTGTTGGCATAAATCACCAAAAAGGGGGAGATTGAAAGCGAAATGTGCCTTTGGGTCATTTCTAAGTATTTTGGTGATTTAGTGTCCAACACAAGTGCTTAAGTGTTAATCTATGCCATTTGATGGACAAAGTGCAAATCAAGAATAAAGGTATGTTTCTAAGACTTAGTACATTGTTTTAGAGACTAATGTATTGTGTCTAAGTGCTAGAAATAGGAAAAGATCAATTTTGAAAAGACTTGGCTGTATAGCCAAGACTCTGCGCAGTCTGGGTGCACCGGACAGTGTCCGGTGCGCCAGGCTAGCGACTGTCAACTGGCTGCTCTCGAGAGGCAATCAATGACGTACGGCTATAAATCACCGGACTGTCCGGTGGTGCATCGGACTGTCCGGTGAGCCATTCACAGGCGAAGTCGTCGCTCTCGGGAAGCAATTAACGGCGTACGGCTAAAAATCACCGGACTGTCCGGTGGTGCACCGGACTGTCCGGTGAGCCAACGGTCAGCCGGGCCAACGGTCGGCCGAGGATTCCGCGCGTGACGCGTGGCCGAGCCAACGGTCACAAGGGGGCACCGGACTGTCCGGTGTGCACCGGACAGTGTCCGGTGCGCCAACGGCTCTAAATCTGCAACGGTCGGCTTCGCCAAATAAGGAAAGAGATCCGCACCGGACAGTGTCCGGTGGTGCACCGGACTGTCCGGTGCGCCAGGCGAATGAAGGCAAGAATTGCCTTTCTGGAATGCTCTCAACGGCTCCTAGCTGCCTTGGGGCTATAAAAGGGACCCCTAGGCGCATGGAGGAGAACACCAAGCATCCTTTGAGCTTTGTTGATCACTCACACTTCATTCTTGCGCACTTGTTCGACATTCTTAGTGATTTGAGCTCCGTTCTAGTGAGAACCTCATGATATTCTTTTAAGCTCAAGTCTGGGTCTTGTGTGTGCGTATTTGCTGTGATTTTTGTGTCTTGTGTGCGTTGCTCATCTCTCCCTTACTCCGTGCTTCTTTGTGAACATCAAAGTGTAAGGGCGAGAGGCTCCAAGTTGTGGAGATTCCTCGCGAGCGGGTTATAGTAAACAAAGCAAAACACCGTGGTATTCAAGTGGGTCTTTGGACCGCTTGAGAGGGGTTGATTGCAACCCTCGTCCGTTGGGACGCCACAACGTGGAGTAGGCAAGTGTTGGACTTGGCCGAACCACGGGATAAACCACTGTGCCATCTCTGTGTTGATCCCTTTGTGGTTATTGTGTTTTGCTAAGACTCCTCTCTAGCCACTTGGCTTTATTGTGCTAACATCTAATCAAGTTTTGTGGCATTAAGTTTTAAGTTTTACAGGATCACCGATTCACCCCCCCTCTAGGTGCTCTCAGAACCATCGTTCGCCCTGAGGCTATTTTCACCAGCTCATCTGCGGTTTTGTTGTACCGTCGAGCAACATGGTTGAGTTCCATCCCGTAGAACTTATCTTCCAAGCACCGAACTTCGTCGCAGTAGGCCTCCATCTTTTGGTCGCGGCAGTGGGAGTTCTTCATGACCTGGTCAATGACGAGCTGCGAGTCGCCACTAGCGTCGAGGCGCCAAACCCCTAGCTCGACGACGATGCGCAGGCCATTAACCAAGGCTTTGTACTCGGCCATGTTGTTTGACGCCGGGAAATGAAAGCGCAGTACGTAACGAACATGTTCGACCGTTCTGCCGATGTGCTCTCCGAACATATGGTTCATGCACCTCTAGTAGGTGGCACCTGCATTCCTCAAGCCAAATGGCATTGTAGTATAACAATACATACCAAAAGGTGTGATAAAAGAAGTCACGAGCTGGTCGGACTCTTTCATCTTGATTTGGTGATAGCCTGATTAGGCATCGAGGAAAGACTGGGTTTCGCACCCAGCAGTGGAGTCCATAATTTGATCGATGCGGGGCAGAGGGTAGGGAACCTTCGGACATGCTTTGTTTAGACCAGTGTAGTCTACACACATCCTCCATTTCCTGCCATTTTTCTTTACAAGAATAGGGTTAGCTAACCATTCGGGATGGAATACCTCTTTGATGAACCCTGCAACCAGTAGCTTGTGGACCTCCTCGCCTATGGCCCTGCGCTTTTCTTCATCAAAACGACGCAGGGACTGCTTCACGGGTCGGGCTCCAGCTCTGATGTCCAGTGAGTGCTCGGCGACATCTCTCGGTATGCCTGGCATGTCGAGGGACTCCACGCAAAAACTTTGGCGTTTGCGCGGATAAAGTCGACGAGCACTGCTTCCTATTTGGGTCGAGCTCGGAGCCGATCCAGACTTTCTTGCTGGCGTCGTCGCTGGGGTCGAGAGGGACGAACTTAACCGCCTCAACTGGTTCGAAGTTGCCGGCGTGGCGCTTCGCATCGAGCGCCTCCTTGGAGAGGCGTTCTAGGTCGGCGATGAGGGCCTCGGACTCGGCGAGGGCTTCAGCGTACTCCACGCATTCCACGTCGCATTCGTACGCGTGGCGGTACATGGATCCGACGGTGATGATCCTGTTGGGGCCTGGCATCTTGAGCTTGATGTAGGTGTAGTTGGGGACGGCCATGAACTTGGCGTAGCACGGTCTTCCCAACACCACGTGGTAGGTCCCTCGGAACCCAACTACCTCGAAGGTAAGGGTTTCCTTTCAGAAGTTGGAGGGAGCTTCGAAGCAGACGGGTAAGTCAATCCACCCGAGGGGCAGGATACGCTTTCCGGGTGCGATCCCGTGGAAGGGTGCTGCACCGGCCCGAACCTTAGACCGATCAACCCCCAAGAGTTCCAGGGTCTCGACGTAGATGATGTTGAGGCTACTGCCTCCGTCCATGAGGACTTGGAGAGCCTAACGTTGCCGATGATCGGATCGACAACGAGCGGGTACCTCCCTGGGCTTGGCACGAAGTTGGGGTGGTCGCCTCGGTCGAAGGTGATAGGCTTGTCGGACCAGTCTAGGTAGACTGGCGCTGCCACCTTCACCGAGCAGACCTCCCGGCGCTCTTGCTTGCGGTGTCGAGCTGAGGCGTTCGCCACCTGCCCACCGTAGATCATGAAGCAGTTGTGGACCTCCGGGAACTCCTCTTCCTTGTCGCCCTCCTTCTTGTTGTTGCCTTAGCCCTTGCCATCTTCCGCCGGGGGTCCGGCCTTATGGAAGTAGCGCCGGAGCATGACACATTCTTCAAGGGTGTGCTTGACGGGACCCTGGTGATAGGGGCACGACTCCTTGAGCATCTTGTCGAACGCGCCATCCCCTCCAGGAGGCTTCCGAGGGTTCCTGTGCTCGCTAGCAGCGACGAGATTTGCGTCAGCGGCGTTGCGCTTTGCTTGTGCCTTCTTCCTGGTCTTCTTCTTCGCGCCACGCTGGGCGAACGCCTCAGGGGCGTCTTCCTTCGGTTCTCCCTGAGGCTGCTTGTCTTTCCGGAAGATGGCTTCAACCGCCTCCTGACCCGAGGCGAACTTGGTGGCGACGTCCATCAATTCGCTCGCCTTTGTGGGAGTCTTGCGCCCAAGTTTGCTCACTAGGTCTCGGCAAGTGGTGCCGGCGAGGAAAGCCCCGATGACATCCGAGTCGGTAATGTTGGGCAGCTCGGTGCGCTGCTTCGAAAACCGCCGGATGTACTCTCGGAGGGATTCCCCTGGCTGCTGGCGGCAGCTTCGGAGATCCCATGAGTTCCTAGGGCGCACGTACGTGCCTTGGAAATTTCTCGCGAAAGCTTTGACCAGGTCGTTCCAGTCGGAGATCTACGCAGGAGGCAGATGCTCCAGCCAGGCCCGGGCAGCGTCAGAGAGGAAAAGGGGAAGATTGCGGACGATGAGGTTGTCGTCGTCTGCCCCTCCCAACTGGCATGCCAGCCGGTAATCCGTGAGCCACAACTCAGGCCTCGTCTCCCCCGAGTACTTGGTGATGATAGTCGGGGCTCGGAACCGGGCGAGGAACGGCGCTCGTCGTATGGCCCGGCTGAAGACTCGCGGACCGGGTGGCTCGGGCGAGGGACTCCAATCGTCCTCACTGTTGCAGCGTCCCCCGCGCCTGGGGTGGTAGCCTCGACGCACCTTCTCCTCGAGGCGGGCTTGATGGTCGCGACGGTGTTGCTCGTCGCCGAGGCGATCCCGGGCAGCGGGTGCCTCGTCCCGCGTGCGCTCGGGACGGACCGAGGCCTCCCGCATGCGTCGAGAGGACGCTGCATGATGCTCCGAGGGGTCAGCTCGCCTTCGGGAGGCAGAGCTCTCGGCTCGTCGAACTGCGGCACCTTCCAGGAGATCCTTGAGTTCGCCCTAGATACGCCGTCCCTCGGTGGTGGATGGCTCCGGCATGGTTCGAAGTAGCATTGCCGCTGCAGCTAGGTCCTGGCCGGACCCGCTGATGGCTGGGGGCAGCGCTGCCCTGGCATTGTCAACGATGCGGCGCTGGACGTCCCGGGCCCGATGACGGGCTCCTCCGGCGAGTGTTTGGCCTGCCCACTCCTGCTCGATGTTCTGTCGGAGCTGCACAAGTCGCCCTACTTCCTCGTCTACCTTGGCCTGCATCTCGCGGATTTGCTCGAGCTGTGTGTCCTGACCCCCCGCAGGGACTGGGACCACAGCTAGGTCCCGCGGGATGTCAACGCGAGATGCGGGCCCAGGGGGATCGTCAACCTCCGGCATGCCGAGGTGGTTGCCTTCGTCGTGATCTCCCTTATCGACATGGAAACATTCGCGACTTGGGCCATAACCCTCGTCGTCAAGGCCGTGGCCATCGTCAGAGCAACCGGAGAGGCAGTGGTCACATGCGGACATGAAGTCCCGCATGGCACCGGGGTCACCGAGGCCAGAGAAATCCCAACCGAAGTCGGGGAAGTCCTCTTCCTCGGAACCCGTCGGTCCGGAGGTTGAGACGGCTGTCAGTCGGTCCTAGGTTGACCACATATGGTACCCCAAAAAGTCTGGATACGCCCTTGCGAAAGCGCTCATCGAAGCGGGGTCGCCAGGTGGATCGAAGCTGAATCGAAAGGGAACAAGGTGGAATACGGACGATACTTCTTGGTCGATGGATGGTGGCGAAGTCGCGTCGGGGACGGAACACACCGTTATCGCAGGTACGAGGCTAACGCCCAGCAGGTCCTTTGCGAGGGTGCTGGCATCATCAGTCCGCTTGGGGCTGGCACGTTGCGGGGAAGCGACGCTCGTCGTGGTCTCAGGCGTGAGGACAACACCCGACATGTCCCCCGGAGGAGTGTCGGCATCGTCGACTCGCTCTGGTTCGACAACCGATAAGGTGCCGCCTCCTGCATGGCCACGGTTGCCCCGTCTCCGTCTCCTCCGGCGAGGAGGGTGGCGGGGACGACCCGGGTGTTCCTCTTCCGCCGCGGGGAGATGCCGTCGTCGAATTTGCCGCCACCGGGTGAGCCGACTGTCGTTGTTGTCGTGCTACGAAGGGAGGAGTACCATGTCGTAGCTGCCGTCGAGGGACATGAACTCGAGACTCTCGAAGCGGAGCACCGTCCCGGGCTGAAGAGGTTGCTGAAGTCTACCCATCTGGAACTCAACGGGTAAGTGTTCGTTAACACGCAACAGGCCCCTACCTGGCGCGCCAACTGCCGGCGTTTCGGACCCAGGGGTTCCCTGGACCGACTAGTAAATTTGTCGTTGCGTGTCCCTGCCCAGATGGGTTGGTGCGAGATGGAACACAAGGGGGTGAATGAGACTTGTATTATCCTGCGCCAGGGTGCTCGTAGTAGGGGTTACAAGCGTTGCGAGAGGGCGAGAGCGAGAGAGCGAGCACGAGAGAGAGAGAGAGGGAGAGAGAGAGAGGGTCCGGCCCTGCTCGTCTTCTCCCATCCCTTTGTCGTGCGTCTACTCGTCCTCCTGCCGTGCTTCTCTCCTCTCTCCTCTCTGCCGTGCTCCTGGATATCCCCTTTTATAGACATAAGGAAATGGCCCAGCTGTACAATGGGGGTGTAGCTATGTGCTACGTGGCCAGCGGGGAAGTGCCTGGTCGCTATGTACGTGTTAACATGTCCGTTGGAGAAGTTCATGAGCCCTGTAGAAGCACAACTGTTGGCGCTGCATGGATCCTGCTAACGTCTCTTTGCTTCCGTAGGGGGCTTGAGAACCACCGACGTCATGGACGCATGCGGGGAACCATCATTGCTTGTTACCGGGGTAAGCTAGATGGGACGCCGGTCTTGTTCCTTCGTAGCCTGAGCTAGCTAGGAGTAGGGTAATGATGTATCCCTTGTGGCGCGGTCGATCTGAGCCTGAGGTCGTGCGAGGCGGCGGCTCCTCCGAGGCCGAGGCTGGGGTCGAGGCCCAGGGTCGGGCGAGGACGTGATTCTTACCGAGGCCGAGGCTAAGGCCGAGCCCTGGGGTCGGGCGAGGCAGAGATCTCCTCCCGAGGCCGAGGCCGAGGCCGAGGCCTGAGGTCGGGCGAGGCGGAGCTTCATGTTGCGCCCGAGGCTGAACTTGGCTGTTGTCGGTTTCACCCGGGTGGTTGGCACAGCAGCCGGAGCGGGGCGGGCGGCGCTGTTTTCCTGTCAAATCGGTCCGTGAAAGGGCGAAGTGACTGCGATCACTTCAACCTTGCCGACTGATGCGCGCGTGTCAGGATAAGGTGTCAGGCGATCCTAGCATTAAATGCGCATGCAATTTGGTCGGTTGGTAAGGCGATTTGGCCAAGATCGCTTGCACGACAAGGCTTGCCTTTGGATGAGCCGAGGGTGTGCTCACTGCCCGAGGAGACCCTCGGGCGAGACGTGAATTCATCCGGGATCACTGTTCCCGCCCGAGGCCGGGCTCGGACGAGGCGAGATCGCGTCCCTTGGTAGACGAAGCTTTGACTTTGACCCGAACTGTCAGTCTTCATGGTTTGTTCTGAAGGTGTTTACCTGCCGTGTTTAGGAGTGTTGGGGGTACCCCTAATTACGGTACCCGACAGCCTTATTCTTAAGCTTCTGATTACCACAAGATATATACTTGACTAGATCGCAAAGTAAATTTGATGATGCATATAACTTCTTGTACTATATATATTTGTTGCAATAAATATTCGAACACTTTCCAAGCACAAAAGTGCATAGAATATTCAAAATATACAAGTTTTAAGGTAGTTGAGAAAGGAAAACCATTTCTTGAAATAAACCATTAATTCCACTTGGTTTTTAGTTATGCTTGGATTGAACTATGTGTGAATGGATGTAGAAATGTCAGTATATTCTAGCATGCATTGGATGAGTATTTGTTACATTTGTGAATTAATTATGATGCTTATTGTTAAAATTGTGTAAAAATGAAGTATTTTTTATCTCTTCTGCATTCTTGATGAACCCATTATCAAGAGGAGATTTTTTTTGACATACACATTGTACAACATTGCACGTTTATCATTTTAGGGGAGATTATAGTTTGGATCTTTTGATGACGTTTTTCACTTTGATTTTGGGTTCAAAAAATAATGTTTGAAAGTGAACGCCGATGTTCATTATTTGTGTGATGTTGCTAATATTTTCACCAAGGGGAGATTGTGAAGTTGTGTGTGATGAAACATTGCTTTAGATTGACATTATTGGTTTTTGCAAAGCGATTAACATGATATTGGATGTTGTGCATGTGTGTAAATATATGGTTTTGATATTGATGTAATATACTCGTGAGAGTGGATCGACATTGAGCTAGGTTGTGGACTTGTGCTCATAAACAATTGCATATAGAGATGGCAATGGGGCCCTGATCTCCGACTCTCCGTGGAATTCTTTCATTAGGGAATGAAGATAGAGTTGTGGAAGTTTCTTCCCCTACGGGGATGTAAACGGGGGCGGGGATAGGGACGGGTATGCATTCCCCATCATCGTTCATCGCGGGGATCCATTAAATTTGCATGTGAGGATGTCTTTATGTAATGGTTAATGATTAAAATAATTAATTACTTTATCAAGAGTTCACTCATTGTATAATTTGATGCCATGTGATAATTTACATCTGACAACGTGTATTAGTGACAGTGTTTTGCATCAATAACAAAGGATGTGCGTACTAATTATAATTTAAGTGTGGATGGGGATCCCATTGGGGATTTATCCCCATGTGGAATAGGGATGAGAAAGAAATGTTTCTTGTAAGCATTCATGGGATCCCCGTGGAGAAAATTTTTTATCGCGGGGATGGGGAGGTATTCTCCGATGGAGAATTTTCCATTGCCATCTCTAATTGTGGATGAGCAGGAGTTGAATAAGGTGAAATGTGGTCAATAAGGACGAAAACTATATTTCAGAACTAAGCTTAGGAAGGAGTTGAGATCATATTATTATTTGTTTGGTTTTAGGTCAAAGTAGGATGAGGCCGGGTGACATCGTCTCCTCGATTTTTTGGTTATACGCCGCCACCAAAAATTACTTCGATGTTCACTTCACTCCCGCGTGACTCTCATCCAAATACTATAGAAAATGTGGCTGTCATATTCCATCCCTCCTTGTCAGTTCAACCAAACACACATAGTTGAAGAAGTTGTGCGAAACATTTTAAACCAAATATCGGTGCATATGAGACTACGTGTGTTGGAGACTTACATGGAATGGCTAAAAATGAAAAAGGGAAAAGGAAAAGGGGCGCTGGAGTACGATCCAGCCAAGGCGTGGCTGGCCGGGTGGCTCAAGCAGCCGGCATTGACCTAGGATGGAGTCCGGCCCAGCCAAGGCGCGGGTGGCCGGGTGGCCCAAGAAGCTTGCTCGAGCCTGAGAGATGCAGCCCAGCCGGCATTGGTCCAGGCTGGTGAAGTCGGCCCAGCTAGGTGGGAGACCAGGTGGGTGGCAGCAGGCCCATGCGTGGAGGAGTCGGCTCCGGGCTGAATTAGGCTCTTTATTCTAATAGCAGATGTTTTTGTTTTTCAGTGACGGGAACTAGAGCTGCAATATATTAGATCTTAGATAGTAGATTAATTTAGAGCTTTTGGAGATTTGGAAGAGAAAACTTTCTGGTGTTTTTGGAGAGATCTTGATTATTAAGATGATGTTTATGATAGATTAGTGTTTATGGATCATTGCTAAGGCATCAAGTCAGTGATCCGTAGAATTTAGATAACTAATCTTTTTGTGGTTCTTGGTTAATTATGTTTTAGGGCTTGATTAATTTTCATCATACTCCATTACAGCAGTATTTTTTGTTAATATCTCTAGATCTGAAAGTCCTATCAACGTGATTCTAGTTGGGTTAGTCCTGGAATTTTATGAATTTTGATATGTTACAATTTCTAGTCGATCGAAGTTATGAATTTTGATAAATACTGTTCTTACTAAAATAAAGTTTTTACCCCAGATTTAGAAAATGTGCATTAAATTTGTCTTGTAATTATGAGATGATATAATTATTTTCAAGCTTCCACAATCATTCAACTCTCTCTAATTGTATAACCTTGTAGTTTACGGTTGGGTAGAAAGTTAAGTAATAATTTCATCTTAATCTACATCAAAACACATGGATTAAAGCAGACTAGTCGGTTATACGTGCGTGTGTGCGACGGCTCACAACAATACCCACGTAAACTATCCACCAAAAAGATCTCAACATTTTTTATTGATTGTCTCCGCTCTCCGTATAATATTTTTTATTTGACTAACTGTTGTTGTTGTTTACTCCATCCAATATGTCTTGGTACAACACGGCCAATGAAGAGAGCGATTAGAAGAGAGATCACAACGACTGACTGAATGAACAGAGATTATAGAATGACATAATTCCACCATACAGAGATCAAATAAGAGAAAGTTTGTGAGTTCAAGTTTCTAAAATAAGTCACATGAACTCAAATTTATAAAAAAGATAGATCAAAATATGGAGTGGTTTCTAAAGTTAGGCATCAATAAAAACTGGATGCACTCCATACAAATTATGGTATTTCGTAGCAATTACTAACATTTAAAACCAACAAACAACCTTTCCTTTTACTGTTAGCGTGACAAATCATTGCTACACCATCCAATTCAGCAACCTCAAATACCATGGAGTCCACTGCGCTAATATGGTCTCAGAAATAACCTAATGCATCCGAGAGCCAATAACATAAGGTACGAGCACCATGTGGTAGTGCCCGCATGGATCTCCAAATCCTAACACATATTTTGTAGGATCCATGAGCCATCATCAGAAGAACGCAAACCATGTGCAGACAATAAATAAAGTATTAACACACCCAAATTATGTTTAGTCCTTGGCACAACAAAAAACTAATAGTACCCAAAACAACAGAGGAACAACACAATAATTTTTGCATTGACAAAAGGATGGGTGACAGATACATATAAGTGGTAGAAGCATGTCGAGTCGACACATGGTAAGGGAAAGACCATGTATGATGAGGACATCACTTCTATACATACAATGAATGGACCGATAACACGATCGCATGCACGACAGCTAAATCTACAGGTACGTTCTATCCTAGTCAATTGTGTTTCAGAGCTCACGCTTGGGGCCATGGATGTTTTGATGATTAGGAACCTTGGAGAGGACCACAAGGACTTAGGAAAGGCCAAGGTGCTGAGGAGGAGCAGCAAGGGCACCCACAATAGGAAGGAGATCAATTCCGACTCGGCTGCGACTCCATCTCGGGTTCCAAGACCAGTCTGCACTAAAATGGACGCCCAGGATGCATCCGGACTCCGATTGCGATGGACTTGATATGGTTGGAAAGATAAGGAGATTATCTAACCAAGCCAACTGGTTCCACCTAAAAATTCATCCGGAGTCAACGGGAATCGTCGAAACAATTTAGCGTTCAGATTCTGTTTTGGTGCTACGACACCGTCTGTTGGGCCGTTGGGCCATGTATCGCGTCGGAGCCCATTAGGGGCGAGTCCAGGGGTCACGCACGCCCTAATACTCTATTTATTCAGCAGCCACCGCCACATTAGGCTTTGGGTTTTGCTTAGATCATTCTGTCATCGAACAGTGTCGCCGTCATCGATTTGTGAGACCCCATCTCGTAATCAATACAATTTTGGTTGCATTTCTTTCCTATTCTTGCTTATGTTCTTGATTGCGCTTGCAGGGATAAGCCTTCGTGGCGAGGTCACTCTTGTGTCACGGGTGATAACTGTAAGGAAAATGGACCCCGAGCCTTTTGGCTAACTGAGTTTTGGTGTTTGATGAACAACACAATCAGTGAACTAATAAGTTTTCTAGTGTTTGTGTTTGTAGTTCACAGGATGCGAAGAGAATTGGACCAAGGCAATGAGGATGCAACACCTCAAAAGAAGACATAAAAAGATGCATAGGAGTCCAATACTCAAGAACAAAGAAGCCCGAAGAAATCAGCGAAGAAATCCAAGATAAGGGCTGTCAGCCAGCGCCTGGTGGCGCACCGGACATTGGTGTCCGGTGTGCACCGGACTGTCCGGTGAGGCACCGGATAGTCTGCGCAGAGAGGCCGCAGACAGGCGCTCTCTGGCTGTAGCACCGGACTGTCCGGTGTGCACCAGACTGTCCGGTGTGCACCGGACTGTCCGGTGTGCCAACGGGCAGAAGGCAACGGTCGGATCCAACGGTCGACTGCTACAGGCGCCAACGGTCGGCTGACGTGGCGTGCACCGGACATCTACTGTGCAGTGTCCGGTGGTGCACCGGACTGTCCGGTGCACCCGACGACAGAAAGCTGCTGCTTTCTTTCCAACGGCTAGTTGGGGGTGTGGAGGCTATAAATACCACCCCAACCGGCCATTCTCAAGTGTGAGAGCCCAAGCAACATACCAATACACATAGTGCATATTTCCAAGAGCTCAAACACCCAAGTGCTTAATAGAATCACTCGGTGATTAGCGTAGGTGCTTTGCGAAGTGCTTAGGTTAGTTAGACCGCTTTAGCGCTTGCTCTAGGTGAATCCTAGTTAGTTGAGTGAGTTTTGTAAAACCACACAACCCCTCGGCTCTTGCGTGAGCCGTTGTAATTGTACCGAGTGGGGCGAGAGTCTTGCGAGACCGTGACAACCGCGTTTGTGTCACGGCCGCCACCGTGTACCGGAGGGAACGAGGCCCGCGGCGTTTCGGCCGGAAGCTCGATAGTGGAGACGGCGGGGAGCGTCCGAGAGGAGCCGGAAGCGGAGCACCACTTGCGCGTGGAGAAGGCCCGCGGCTCTCTACGGAGTTACTCGACCGTGGTGCTTGGCCCTCGCGTGGGCTTCCCTTTGCGTAGGGGCACCAACGAGGATTAGTCGGGACCTTGCGTGGTTCCGGATACCTCGGTAAAAATACCGGCGTCATCCACGAGAGTTTGCTTCTCTACTTAGCTCTTTACATTCCGCATTTATATTAAGCATTTAAGTTTCAATCTTATTGTCATACTTGTTTAGTGTAGATTGAAACTTAGCCTTTGCGGTAGAGATAGCAACACTTAGACAAAACCTAGTTTGCACATTCTAGTTTTGATTACTTGCATAGGTTTTGCTCTAGGGATTTATTTGTGGCCTAGTTTAGTAAAAGTTTTAGAAGTCCTAATTCACCCCCCCCTCTTAGGCGTCACCCGTTTCCTACAATAACGAACGGAGCCGTGGTGTATTGTGAGGAACCGTTCGCTCGGAGCCTTGGATCATCAACGTCGAGATCTCCACTCAATCAAGTTATCGTATCTCACGGAAGATCGGGCCGCGTCATCTATCAAGTGGTATCAGATTTATAGGTTGCCCGTGAGGTATAATCCTACCTTTAGATTAGTTTTGTTTTGTCTCATAGTCCACAAAAAGCCAAAAAATAATTATGATCAGTTTATTCCGACCTAAAACCATCGCCTTAGCCTTTGCACAATTCAGTTTTAGAGTCCATAGTTCTGAGTTCGTGTTCTAGGTTGAGTTTGGTTGCTGGTTTAGATTTGTTTTGGTTCAGTTTGATTCTGTCCATCTGCTTCCATCCTATAAAACCGACCCTATCCACAAAACAGATCTGTCGGGGACCATAATTAGGGGTACCCTCATTACTCCTAAATCTCAGCTGGTAACCCCCATCAGCACAAAGCTGCAAAGGCCTGATGGGTGCGATTAAGTCAAGGATCGGTCCATTCGAGGGACGCGATCGCGCCTCGCCCGAGCCCAGCCTCGGGCAAGGGCAGCCGACCCCGGAGGATCTACGTCTCGCCCGAGGACCCCCTCCAGCAACAGACACACCTTCGGCTCGCCCGAGGCCCAGTCTTCACCAAGAAGCAACCTTGGCTAAATCGCCACGCCAACCGACCAAATCGCAGGGGCATTTAATGCAAAGGTGGCCTGACACCTTTATCCTGACGCACGCCCTCCAGTCGACAGAGCCGAAGTGACCGCAGTCACTTCGCCGCTCCACTGACCGGTCTGACAAGAGGACAGCGCCGCCTGCATCGCTCCGACTGCTGAGCCACTTGACAGAGTGAGGCTGACAGCAGCCAAGTCCAGCCTCAGGCGTCATAGGAAACTCCGCTTCGCCTGACCCCAGGGCTTGGACTCGGGCTCAGCCCCGGAAGACGACGAACTCCGCTTCGCCCGACCCCAGGGCTCGGACTCGGGCTCAGCCCCGGAAGACGGCGAACTCCGCTCCACCCGACCCCAGGGCTCGGACTCGGGCTCAACCCTGGAAGACGACGAACTCTGCTTCGCCCGACCACAGGGCTCGAACTCGGGCTCAGCCCCGGAAGACGATGAACTCCGCTCCGCCCGACCCCAGGGCTCGGACTCGGGCTCAGCCCCGGAAGACGACGAACTCCGCTTTGCCTGACCCCAGGGCTCGGACTCGGGCTCAGCCTCGGAAGACGATGAACTCCGCTTCGCCCGACCCCAGGGCTTGGACTCGGGCTCAGCCCCGGAAGACGACGAACTCCGCCTCGCCCGACCCCAGGGCTCGGACTCAGCCCTGGCCTCAGCCGACGGTCTCCGCCTTGTCCGACCCGGGGGCTCGGACTCGACCTCGACCTTGGAAGACAGACTCGACCTCGACCTCGGAGGAGCCTCCACCTTGCCCAACCTAGGGCACGGAACGACCACGTCAACAGGAAGCACCATCATTACCCTACCCCGAGCTGACTCAGGCTACGGGGAACAAGACCGGCGTCCCATCTGGCTTGCTCCACTATACGAGTAATGATGGCGCCCCGCATGCCCTGTGACGACGGTGGCTCTCAGCCCCCTTACGGAAGCAAGAGGACGTCAGCAAGGACTCGACAGCCCCGACAACTGTCCTTCCGCCAGACTCCAGCGCTCCTCCGACGGCCACGACATCACGCGAACTGGGTGCCAAAACCTCTTCGGCTGCCACGATGGCATGTATTAGGGCGCTAGCTCTCCATCGCTAGACACGTTAGCACACTGCTACACCCCCATTGTACACCTGGATCCTCTCCTTACACCTATAAAAGGGAGGTCCAGGGCCCTCTTACAGAGGGTTGGCCGTGCGGGGAAGGACGGGACGGCGCTCGCGCAAGGCCGCTCGCTCCCTCCCGCGTGGACGCTTGTAACCCCCTACTGCAAGCGCACCCGACCTGGGCGCGGGGCTAACACGAAGGCCGCGGGTTCAACCTCCCACGCCTGTCTCCCTCCGGCTGCTTTCTCCCCCCTTCGCGTTCCGCCTTGCGCCAACCCATCTGGGCTGGGGCACGCGGCGACGATTCACTCGTCGGTCCAGGGACCCCTCGGGTTTCGAAACACCGACAGTTGGCGCGCTAGGTAGGGGCATGCTGCGTGTTGACGAACAGCTTCCCGTCAAGCTCCAGATGGGCAGTCTCCAGCAACCTCTCCAGCCCGGGACGATGCTCCGTTTCGGGAGTCTTGAGTTCATGTCCCTCGACGGCAGCTACGACATGATACTCCTTCCCCCGCTGCACGACAGCGACGATGGCGGTCGACAACCCGCCCGCCGGCGGGGAAATCGACGACGCCTTCCCCATGTGGTGGAAGGACGACATTCGGGCTTGTCCCGTCCCCTCCCCCGCCGACGGAGGAGGAGGCGGGGCAACCAAGGCCAAGCGGGAGGCGGCACCTCGTTGGCCGTCGAGCGAGTCGACGGTGCCGGCGCCCCAACGGGGAGCGCGTCGGACATCGGCCTCGCGTCTGAGACAAAGACGAGCGCCGTCTCCCCGCAACACACCAACCTCAAGCAAACGGATGATGCCAGCATGCTCGCGAAGGACTTGCTAGGCGTCACCCTCGTACCTAAGACGACGGTGCAGTCAGTCCCTGACGCGACTTCGTCACCGCCCGTCGACCAAAAGGTACCGACCGATTCCCATCTCGCGCCTTTTGGATTCGGCCTCGACCCGCCAGGCAACTCCGCTTCGGTGGACACTCTCATAGAGGCGAGTCCAAACCCTCTGGGGTATCGTGTGCGGTCACCCTGGGACCGGCTGACGACCGTCTCGACCTACGGGCCCTCGGGGTCCGAGGAAGATGGCGAGCCCGACCTTTGTTGGGATTTCTCCGGACTTGGTAACCCTAGTGCCATGCGGGACTTCATGACCGCATGCGACTACTGCCTTTCCAACTGTTCCGACGGTAGCCGTAGCCTCGACGACGAGGACTGCGGCCCAAGTCGCGAATGTTTCCACGTCGATCTAGGGGATCCCGGCGAAGGCAACCATCTTGGTATGCCGGAGAATGGTGATCCCCCTAGGCCCGTGCCTCGCGTTGACATCCTTCGGGAGCTAGCTGTGGTCCCCGTCCCGGCGGGGGGTCCTGACCCACAGCTCGAGCAAATCCGCGAGAGGCAGGCCAGGCTCGACGAGGGAGCAGGAACGCTTGTGCCGATCCGCCGGGACATCGGACAGGAATGGGCGGGCCAACCTCCGGCCGGAGAAGCACGTCATCTCCCCCAGGGCATCCAGCACCGCATCGCCGACGATGTCAGGGTAAGGCCGCCACCGGATTCCAGTGGAGTCGCCAGAACCTGGCTGCAGCGGCAATACTTCTCCGCGTGATGCCGGAGCCATCAACCATCGAGGGGCGGCGTATCCAGGGAGAGCTCAAGAATCTCCTGGAGGACGCTGCGGTCCGACGGGCCGAAAGCTTCGCCTCCCGAAGGCAGGGGTACCCCTCGGAACATCGCGCCGTGACTTCCTGATTCATGCGGGAAGCCTCGGTCCACACCGGGCGCACGCGCAACACAGCGCCTGCGGCCCCGGGTCGCCTCGGCAACGAGCACCATCACCACAGCCGTCGGGCCCACCTCGACGAGAGGGTGCGCCAAGGCTACCACCCCAGGCGTGGGGGGCGCTACGATAACGGGGAGGATCGGAGTCCTTCGCCCAAACCACCCGGTCCGCAGGCTTTCAGCCGCGCCATACGACGGGCGCCATTCCCGACCCGGTTCCGAACCCCGACTACTATCACAAAGTACTCGGGGGAGACGAGACCGGAACTGTGGCTCGCGGACTATCGGCTGGCCTGCCAACTGGGTGGAATGGACGATGATAATCTCATCATCCGCAACCTCCCCCTGTTCCTCTCCGACACCGCTCGAGCCTGGCTGGAGCACCTGCCCCCGGGGCAGATCTCCAACTGGAATGACCTGTTCCAAGCCTTCGCCGGCAATTTCCAAGGCACGTACGTGCGTCATGGAAACTCCTGGGATCTCCGAAGCTGCCGCCAGCAGCCGGGAGAGTCTCTCCGTGACTACATCCGGCGATTCTCGAAGCAGCGCACCGAGCTGCCCAACGTCACCGATTCGGATGTCATCGGCGCGTTCCTCGCCGGCACCACCTGCCGCGACCTGGTGAGCAAGCTGGGTCACAAGACCCCCACCAGGGCGAGCGAGCTGATGGACATCGCCACCAAGTTCGCCTCTGGCCAGGAGGCGGTTGAGGCCATCTTCCGGAAGGACAAGCAGCCCCAGGGCCGCCCACCGGAAGATGTTCCCGAGGCGTCAACTCGGCGCGGCACCAAGAAGAAAGACAAGAAGAAGTCGCAAGCGAAACGCGATGCCGCCGACGCGGACCTTGTCGCCGCCGCCGAGTACAAGAACCCTCGGAAACCTCCTGGAGGTGCCAACCTCTTCGACAAGATGCTCAAGGAGCCGTGCCCTTATCATATGGGGCCCGTCAAGCACACCCTCGAGGAGTGTGCCATGCTTCGATGCCACTTTCACAAGGCCGGGCCACCCGCGGAGGGTGGCAAGGCTCTCGACGACGCTAAGAAGGAAGATCACAAGGCAGGAGAGTTCCCCGAGGTCCGCGACTGCTTCATGATCTACGGTGGGCAAGTGGCAAACGCCTCGGCTCGGCACCGCAAGCAAGAGCGTCGGGAGGTCTGCTCGGTAAAGGTGGCGGTGCCAGTCTACCTAGACTGGTCCGACAAGCCCATCACCTTCGACCAGGCCGACCATCCCGACCATGTGCCGAGCCCGGGGAAATACCCGCTCGTTGTCGACCCCATCATCGGCAACGTTAGGCTCACCAAGGTCCTCATGGACGGAGGCAGCAGCCTCAACATCATCTACGCCGAGACCCTCGGGCTCCTGCGGATCGATCTGTCCTCGGTCCGGACGGGCGCTGTGCCTTTCCACGGGATCATCCCCGGGAAGCGCGTCCAACCCCTTGGACAACTCGATCTACCCGTCTGCTTCGGGACGCCCTCCAACTTTCGAAGGGAGACCCTCACGTTCGAAGTGGTCGGGTTTCGAGGAACCTACCACGCAGTGTTGGGGAGGCCATGCTACGCCAAGTTCATGGCCGTCCCCAACTACACCTATCTCAAGCTCAAGATGCCGGGCCCTAACGGGGTCATCACCGTCGGGCCCACGTACCGACACGCGTACGAATGCGACGTGGAGTGCGTGGAGTACGCCGAGGCCCTCGCCGAGTCCGAGGCCCTCATCGCCGACCTGGAGAACCTCTCTAGGGAGGCGCCAGACGTGAAGTGCCACGCCATCAACTTTGAGCCAGCGGAGACGGTTAAGTCTGTTCCTCTCGACCCCTGCAGCGACGCCTCCAAGCAGATCCGGATCGGCTCCGAGCTCGACCCCAAATAGGAAGCAGTGCTCATCGACTTTCTCCGCGCAAACGCCGATGTTTTCGCGTGGAGTCCCTCGGACATGCCCGGCATACCGAGGGAAGTCACCGAGCACTCGCTGGATATCCGGGCTGGAGCCCGACCCGTGAAGCAGCCTCTGTGCCGATTCGACGAAGAAAAGCGCAGAGCCATAGGCGAGGAGATCCACAAGCTAATGGCGGCAGGGTTCATCAAAGAGGTATTCCATCCCGAATGGCTTCCCAACCCTGTGCTTATGAGAAAGAAAGGGGGGAAATGGCGGATGTGTGTAGACTACACTGGTCTAAACAAAGCATGTCCGAAAGTTCCCTACCCTCTGCCTCGCATCGATCAAATCGTGGATTCCACTGCTGGGTGCGAAACCCTGTCTTTCCTCGATGCCTACTCAGGGTATCACTAGATCAGGATGAAAGAGTCCGACCAGCTCGCGACTTCTTTCATCACACCCTTCGGCATGTACTGCTATGTTACCATGCCGTTCGGCTTGAGGAATGCGGGTGCAACGTACCAGCGATGCATGAACCATGTGTTCGGTGAACACATCGACCGAACGGTCGAGGCCTACGGCGATGACATCGTAGTAAAGACGAGGAAAGCCTCCGACCTCCTTTCCGACCTTGAAGTGACATTCCGATGTCTCAAGGCGAAAGGCGTGAAGCTCAATCCCGAAAAGTGTGTCTTCGGGGCCCCCGAGGCATGCTCTTGGGGTTCATCGTCTCCGAGCGGGGCATCAAGGCCAACCCGGAGAAGATCGCAGCCATCACCAGCATGGGGCCCATCAAGGACTTGAAAGGCGTACAAGTCATGGGATGCCTCGCGGCTCTGAGCCGTTTCATCTCGCGCCTCGGCAAAAGAGGCCTGCCTCTGTACCGCCTCTTAAGGAAGGCCGAGTGCTTCGCCTGGACCCCTGAGGCCGAGGAAGCCCTCGGGAACCTGAAGGCGCTCCTCACGAACGCGCCCATCTTGGTGCCCCCCGCTACCGGAGAAGCCCTCTTGATCTACGTCGCCGCGACCACTCAGGTGGTTAGCGCCGTGATTGTGGTTGAGAGACGAGAAGAGGGGCATGCATTGCCCGTCCAGAGGCTAGTCTACTTCATCAGTGAGGTACTGTCCGAAACCAAGATCCGCTACCCACAAATTCAGAAGCTGCTGTATGCGGTGATCCTGACGCGGCGGAAGTTGCGACACTACTTCGAGTCTCATCCGGTGACTGTGGTGTCATCCTTCCCCCTGGGGGAGATCATCCAGTCCCGAGAGGCCTCGGGTAGAATTGCAAAGTGGGCGGTGGAGATCATGGGCGAGACGATCTCGTTCGCCCCTCGGAAGGCCATCAAGTCCCAGGTCTTGGCGGACTTCTTGGCTGAATGGGTCGACACCCAACTCCCAACCGCTCCGATCCAACCGGAGCTCTGGACCATGTTTTTCGATGGGTCGCTGATGAAGACGGGGGCCGGCGCGGGCCTGCTCTTCGTCTCGCCCCTCGGGAAGCACCTACGCTACGTGCTACGCCTCCACTTCCCGGCGTCCAACAACGTGGCTGAGTACGAGGCTCTGGTAAATGGGTTGCGAATCGCCATCGAGCTAGGGGTCCGACGCCTCGACGCTCGCGGTGACTCGCAGCTCGTCATCGACCAAGTCATGAAGAACTCCCACTGCCGCGACCCGAAGATGGAAGCCTACTGCGGTGAGGTTCGGCGCCTGGAAGACGAGTTCTACGGGCTCGAGCTCAACCACATCGCCCGATGCTACAACGAGACTCCGGACGAGCTGGCTAAAATAGCCTCGGGGCAAACAACGGTTCCCCCGGACGTATTCTCCCGAGACCTGCATCAACCCTCCGTCAAGACCGACGACACGCCCGATCCCGAGAAGGCCTCGGCTCAGCCCGAGGCACCCTCGGCACGGTCCGAGGTACCCTCGGCTCAGCCCGAGGCACCCTCGACTCAGCCCGAGGTACCCTCGGCCCCCGAGGGTGAGGCACTGCGCATCGAGGGGGAGCGGAGCGAGGTCACGCCTGATCAAAACTGGCAGACCCCGTACCTGCAATATCTCCACCGAGGAGAGCTACCCCTCGACCAAGCCGAAGCTCGGCGAGTGGCGCGGCGCGCCAAGTCATTCGTCTTGCTGGGAGATGGGAAGGAGCTCTACCACCGCAGCCCCTCAGGCATCCTCCAGCGATGCATTCCCATCGCCTAAGGCTAGGAGCTCCTACAAGAGATACACTCGGGGGCTTGCGGCCATCACGCAGCACCTCGAACCCTTGTTGGAAACACCTTCCGACAAGGTTTCTACTGGCCGACGGCGGTGGCCGACGCCACTAGAATTGTCCGCACCTGCGAAGGGTGTCAGTTCTACGCAAGGCAGACCCACCTGCCCGCTCAGGTTCTGTAGACCATACCCATCACCTAGTTGTTTGCTGTGTGGGGTCTGGACCTCGTCGGCCCCTTGCAGAAGGCACCCGGGGGCTACACGCACCTGTTGGTCACCATCGACAAATTCTCCAAGTGGATCGAGGTCCGACCCCTAAACAGCATCAGGTCCGAACAGGCGGTGGCGTTCTTCACCAACATCATCCATCGCTTTGGGGTCCCGAACTCCATCATCACCGACAACGGCACCCAGTTCACCGACAGAAAGTTCCTGGACTTCTGCGAGGATCACCACATCCGGGTGGATTGGGCCGCCGTGGCTCACCCCATGACGAATGGGCAGGTAGAACGTGCCAACGGCATGATTCTGCAAGGACTCAAGCCTCGGATCTACAACGACCTCAACAAGTTCGGCAAGCGATGGATGAAGGAGCTCCCCTCGGTGGTCTGGAGTCTGAGGACAACGCCGAGCCGAGCCACGGGCTTCACACAGTTCTTTCTAGTCTATGGTGCCGAGGCCATCTTGCCCACAGACTTAGAATACGGTTCCCCGAGGACGAGGGCCTACGCCGACCAAAGCAATCAAGCTAATCGAGAAGACTCACTGGACCAGCTGGAAGAGGCTCGGGACGTGGCCTTACTACACTCGGCGTGGTACCAGCAGTCCCTGCGACGCTACCACGCCCGAGGGGTTCGGTCCCGAGACCTCCAGGTGGGCGACCTGGTGCTTCGGCTGCGACAAGACGCCCAAGGGCGGCACAAACTCACGCCTCCCTAGGAAGGGCCGTTCGTCGTCGCCAAGGATCTGAAGCCCGGAACATACAAGCTGGCCAACAGCCAAGGCGAGGTCTACAGCAACGCTTGGAACATCCAACAGCTACGTCGCTTCTACCCTTAAGATGCTTTCAAGTTGTTCGTATACCTCGTTCACACACAAAGTCTGGTCGTCAAGGAAGGGTCAGCCTTGCCTCGGCAAAGCCCGACCCTCCCTCGGGGGCTAGAAGGGGGGAACCCCCTCTGCGTCGAAATTTTCCTCGAAAAAAGAAAAAAAATCTTTTCTGCCAGAATGCCTTTCGTGCTTTTTCGACTACTTCGAAAGTGGATCCTGAAAACGATGGAGTACACGTAAGCAGCCAAGGCTGACCGAGCCGAGGGACTCCTACACCTCCGGGATATGGATACCTCACTCATCACCTTCTGCGATAAGTAACTCGCGCTCGGATAAGTGATTCCGCGGACCGAACAAGTCTTCACGCTCGAAAGCTCCTCTGCCGGAACGGTTTTTTCGGGCCTTCTCGACTGTGTCGGTGACAGAACCCTATGGACGAGTAAGAGCGCGCGTAAGCGGCAAGGCTGACCGAGCCGAGGGACTCCTACGCCTCCGGGATACGGATACCTCACTCATCACCTTCCGTGAAAAGCAACTCTCGCCCGCACAAACAATTCTGTTACCGACAAATAAGTCCGGATACTCGAAACAAGAGGAAAAGAAACGCAGCTTTACAACACGACGACAGTGTGTTTGGGCCTCGGCGGCTGCAGAAAACATACACATGCTACAATACAACCCGATCCTGCAGGCTCGGACGTCGACAGTTGAAGGGGGCAGCAGCACCCTCGGCGTCAACTACACCTTCGGCGGGGTCTGACCTAGCCTTGGACGGCGACGCGGTTGGAGGATCTCCACTCTGAAGGACGACATCAGCACCACACCCGGGCCATCGCCGCCAGGGTCTTCTCCAGGAATTCGGCTCGAGCAGACGGCTCGGCCGGCCACCCCGAGGCCTCGGCCAGCTGTCCCCCGAAGACATCAGCCCGGCTTGTGGCCTCGGCAGCTCAACACTGGCGTCGGTCCCGCCAGTGGACGACCCGGCCAGGCTCCGCCCGACCACATCTTCTTTTCGAAGCCAACTCTGCTTCTGTCCGTGCTGACACCGCTACCTCCGGCTTCGGCTCATCAAAGAGCGGCCGAGGGGTTCCTTTAACTAAGCAAGAGAAGCCTCGGACAGCAAGGCCGACCGAGCCGAGGGATTCCTACGCCTCCGGGATACGGATACCTCACTCGTCACCTTCGCACGAGGCGACTCACGCTTGGTGAAGCGGTTCAGATAACCAACAGGCGAGTCTTAGTGCTCGAAGTGAAGAAAAAACACGGCTCTGCGCCGAAAATACATACATGTTCAGGCCCTGACAGCCGCAATGAACAAAAGACCAGCATTCAAGGTGCCAATACAAACGGAACTCCGGTTCCGTCCCCACGGCAGCAGCGATGGCCTCAGGGCGGACGCCGCTGCAACCTTGCCCTCGCCCACGCCGACGCTCGAGGGGCGAGGACAAGTACAAAGAGCCAGAGGCCCGAAGCACGGATGGTGGCAGTGATCCCGTCGGCGACGGGGACTTCTTGAGCCGCATCCACCTCGGCACCGATGACCGGAGCGTCAGCCCATCGGCAGATCCCCACTCAGATCCTCCCGGACGAGCGGAGCACCAACCTCTGCGCGGAGGCCCCGTACCGTTGCAAAGGCAGAACAGCCCCAGAACACGAACGCCGCTCTAGCGGCGCGCGATGTCTTGGGCGGTCCACCCGTGCGCACGACGCGACAACCGCCCTTGCGGTGGGAGGGGGCACCGGGAGCCAAGCCGGCGAGCCCAACGTGCTGAAGCTGGCGACACCCGCCGTCGACCAGCCCCGCGTTGTCGAAGTCCGCCACGCTCGCAGGGCCAGTGAGCGCCCTCTCCCTTGAATGCTGAAGGGGAGGCTGACCCACGAACCCGCGTGGGAGGTAGAGCTCCAGCTCAACCCGGCCTCCGCCCCAGCAAGGATGATGAACATCCTTGAAGCTGAGGGCGGGACCAAGATCGCAGCCTGGCTTGCTCCTCCCCACCCAGAGGCTGGTGGTCACCGTCTTGGGTGACCACCGGCGAGGGGATGCAGCCGGGCTGCACGATGAAAATCCTTGAAGCCGAACGATAGCTGAAAGGTACCAACTTCCACGAAGTTGCGTTCCTCCAATGACAAGACGGAAGGATTGCGGGCGTCCCCCATCCGGGGGCTCAGAAGGTGGAAAGACACGGTGCATAAGGGAGCGCGAAGACATGGTCATCTTTCAAGGGGGTCACCCTCCTTGTAAAGGTGACTCTTCCCACTTGCGTCCTCAGCCGTTGCGGGCTGAGTCTTCTCCAACACGCTCCAAGGTCCTCCCCCTTACGGCGCGGGGGCTGGGTCCCACGCGTCATGCAAGCCGGTCTAGGGCAGAAGAAGCCAAACCGCCGCGCGCAGTGCATGCAACCGTCCGGCGGTTACAAGCATTCCTCCACTTTTGCCCAGACCGGCGGGTGAAAGGGCGGACAGCCATGCAGGCGGCATGCAACCGTGCCAAGTGGGCATGCACCTCCGACTTCCAACGCACCCAGCATGGAGGCCCAGGCCCACACGTCATGCAACCGGCGCGCCGGTTGCCACGTGCGAGCAACTGCACCGCCACTCGCACCACTACCGCGCCTCCTCGACTGCGGAACCAGTACCATGACTCGAGGCAACCCTGCATGTGACCCAGCAGTGCCAGCCAGGCGCGATGGTCAATACGGTCAAAAATGGGCCGGCAGTAATGGCGGTGGCAAGTGGGCAGGAGCAGCGGTCATGTCGTCAGCCAAGCTTACGTCCCATCCAGGGGCAGCGAGAGAACCCTCTCTCACAGCATGAATACGGCGCGCCCGTGATCCGTTCCTCGAACGGCTCGCACACGCGCAACGACCGCCTCGCGAACCACTCGCCCTGTCTCATTAACTCCGCGGCGGGACAGGCGGCGCCTCAGGCGGGAGAAGCAAGCGACGCTTCGCCTTCGCCATGATGACTGCGTCGAAAAAGGTACGCCACGTCATTCGATTTCGTATCCTTTTCCTTTTCCTCTTTCTCTCTCTTACAACAGGGACCGGGAAAGGGGGATGCCCCGAAAAGGATCCTTCTTCGTGAAGGAAATAGGCCCCGAGCCTCACTACTGATCAGAGGTTCAAAGGCTGGCCCCTCGGAGGGGTTCAACGGCCGCCTCAGAGCGCTTGGGTTCTGCGCCCACTACTGGTCAGAGGTTCGATGGCCGGCCCCTCGAAAGGGTTCAACGGCCGCCTCAGGCCACTCGGGCTCCGCGCCCACTACTGATCAGGGGTTCGTAGGCTGGCTCTCGAAGGGTTCACAGTCGCCTCAGACACAGAGCGAGGGATGACCCTAGGTACGTTTGATACATAACCAAGGCTCGGGCTACGCTCCCGAGGTACCCTAGGACATTTCCGAGACCAGCGGGAGCGATCTTGTAACGGAATCCCATCAGAGGGAGGCATCGAGCCCTCGGACCCCGTCAAAAGGGGACCGGGTCCGGCAGATCACCCGCAGGTACTTTTGGAGCGTGCCTCTGGGCCTCTAGCCGACCCCTAACAAATTGGGCACGGGCGTCCACTCGGATTACCCGCCAGCAGCTCACCGGAGACACCATGTTCGGCGCCCTCCGAGGGCAACATGGCGCTTTCCCCCCCTCCTCCTTGCGGAAAGGCGACGCAGGGGCGTATGTAAAAAAGACGAGTCTGTCCTTGACCGTCCTCTCGCCCTGTGCAGAGGCTCGGGGCTGCTCTCGCAAACCTGGCTCCGGCCACACCGTTGACAGTGTCAACATACCAGCCCGAGAACTTGGGACCCAACCGTGCACCCGGGCTACGGCCAGCTCGCATGAGGGGACAACCAGACCAGCCGAAGTGTTGCGAAACGCACTAAGACCTCGAAGGAGTCAAACTACTCCTCCGAGGCCTCGGGGGCTACACCCGGCGGGTGCGCTCGCGCGCACCCACCGGAACAAAATACAACCAAAAAAGGCTGGTCCCCTTGCAAAAAAGTGCGGCAAAAGCCTCCAAGCGAGTATCAACACTCCCTTCGAGGCTCGGGGGCTACTGTCGGGGACCATAATTAGGGGTACCCTCATTACTCCTAAATCTCAGCTGGTAACCCCCATCAGCACAAAGCTGCAAAGGCCTGATGGGTGCGATTAAGTCAAGGATCGGTCCATTCGAGGGACGCGATCGCGCCTCGCCCGAGCCCAGCCTCGGGCAAGGGCAGCCAACCCTGGTGGATCTACGTCTCGCCCGAGGACCCCCTCCAGCAACGGACACACCTTCGGCTCGCCCGAGGCCCAGTCTTCACCAAGAAGCAACCTTGGCTAAATCGCCACGCCAACCGACCAAATCGCAGGGGCATTTAATGCAAAGGTGGCCTGACACCTTTATCCTGATGCACGCCCTCCAGTCGACAGAGCCGAAGTGACCGCAGTCACTTCGCCGCTCCACTGACCGGTCTGATAAGAGGATAGCGCCGCCTGCGCCGCTCCGACTGCTGAGCCACTCTACAGAGTGAGGCTGACAGCAGCCAAGTCCGGCCTCAGGCGTCATAGGAAACTCCGCTTCGCCCGACCCTAGGGCTCGGACTCGGGCTCAGCCCCGGAAGACGATGAACTTCGCTTCGCCCGACCCTAGGGCTCGGACTCGGGCTCAGCCCCGGAAGACGGCGAACTCCGCTCCGCCCGACCCCAGGGCTCGGACTTGGGCTCAGCCCCGGAAGACGACGAACTCCGCTTCGCCTAACCCCAGGGCTCGGACTCGGGCTCAGCCCCGGAAGACGACGAACTCCGCTCCGCCCGACCCTAGGGGCTCGGACTCGGGCTCAGCCCCGAAAGACGACGAACTCCGCTTTGCCCGACCCCAGGGCTCGGACTCGGGCTCAGCCCCGGAAGACGACGAACTCCGCTTCGCCCGACCCTAGGGCTCAGACTCGGGCTCAGCCCCGGAAGACGACGAACTCCGCCTCACCCGACCCCAGGGCTCGGACTCAGCCCTCGCCTCAGCCGACGGTCTCCGCCTCGTCCGACCCGGGGGCTCGGACTCGACCTCGACCCTGGAAGACAGACTCGACCTCGACCTCGGAGGAGCCTCCACCTCGCCCAACCTAGGGCATGGAACGACCACGTCAACAGGAAGCACCATCATTACCCTACCCCGAGCTGACTCAGGCTACGGGGAACAAGACCGGCATCCCATCTGGCTCGCTCCACTATACGAGTAATGATGGTGCCCTGCATGCCCTGTGACGACGGCGGCTCTCAGCCCCCTTACGGAAGCAAGAGGACGTCAGCAAGGACTCGACAGCCCCGACAGCTGTCCTTCCGCCAGACTCCAGCGCTCCTCCGACGGCCACGACATCAGCGAATTGGGTGCCAAAACCTCTCCGGCTGCCACGATGGCATGTACTTAGGGCGCTAGCTTTCCACCGCTAGACACGTTAGCACGCTGCTACACCCCCATTGTACACCTGGATCCTCTCCTTACGCCTATAAAAGGGAGGTCC
This sequence comes from Zea luxurians, assembly GCA_029449295.1. Taxonomy (NCBI): domain Eukaryota; kingdom Viridiplantae; phylum Streptophyta; class Magnoliopsida; order Poales; family Poaceae; genus Zea; species Zea luxurians. Next base: position 2,605,493 of record JAOPSE010000134.1, on the reverse strand, counting down.
AGGGCTCTCTTACAGAGGGTTGGCCGCGCGGGGAAGGACGGGACGGCGCTCGCGCAAGGCCGCTCGCTCCCTCCCGCGTGGACGCTTGTAACCCCCTACTGCAAGCGCACCCGACCTGGGCACGGGGCTAACACGAAGGCCGCGGGTTCCACCTCCCACGCCTGTCTCCCTCCGGCTGCTTTCTCCCCCCTTCGCGTTCCGCCTCGCGCCAACCCATCTGGGCTGGGGCACGCGGCGACGATTCACTCGTCGGTCCAGGGACCCCCCGGGTTTCGAAACACCGACAAGATCCTATCTCTAAAACCGACCCTATCCACAAAACAGATCCTATCTCTAAAACCAACCCTATACACAAAACAGATCCTATCTCTAAAACCGACACTATCCACAAAACAAATCCTATCTCTAAAACCGACCCTATCCACAAAATAGATCTTATCTCTACAATCGACCCTATCCACAAAACCGAACCCCCACCCTTCCAACACCTCGCCAGAAATCTTGATTCGGAGTCCAAACTTAAAACGGCCATAACTTTCGCCTCGGAACTCGAATCGGGCCCATTTTTTTAAATCGCACAGAATTAAATTTCACATCCAATTCTTTCCAGCTTTGCCAGATTCGTCGTTTTTAAAATTCCCAAATTCGGCTTGGAAATAGGACTTCTCATTTTCCAAACATTTATTCCGATTTTCGGGCAAACTTGCAGAAATTCTAGAGGACGCGTCATTGCACAAAAAAATCTGAAACTTAGTGTGTTTCCTTCTTATGTGCTGCTGTAAAAGAGAAAAATAAAAAAAAATATTTGAAAAAATGCAAAAAAAAGAGAGTAGCACATAAGCAGAAACGCCAGTGTTCTGTGCACCTCTGTGATTATTTTGCCCCAAGCCTGTTTTCTTGCTGCACCTAGATACTTGTACCTCCTTTCTTGTGCCTTGGTCTAACTGTTTTATTACATTTTCTAGGCCAACAACTAGGATGAGTACTTGGAACACTTATTCAGCATTGCTATCTGTTACTGACTTGTGTGCCACATATATATATTTAGTCAGCCTTCCCAGAGCTCCAGCTTTCTCTCGAGCAGAACAGGTACTCCTTTGCAATCACACCCACGCTCGTTGGACAGTCACACCGGTCGCCGTTTGCCACCTGCAGTGCTGGTAAGAACCTTGTAAGAGCGGGGTAAGACGCTTCATAATTTGTATTCCACCACCACCACCACCCTGAGAGATAGTTGTAGGGTTCACATTGGTTGTTGCCTTTTTGTCTCTGTTTTGTGCTAACAATGACAGGACCAAAGAACCAAATGGACAAGGAGAAGGGGCCTAAGCTTAACGACAATGAGTGTGTCTCTCAGCTAGAATTGAAGAAGATGATGCGCGTGATGACTGAAGCTTTTAAAAAATATCAGGACTCTGCGGCGACATCCTATGAGCATCTTGATCGACGAGTTGCTGAACTTGTTACACGCATGGACGTACTGGAGGCTTGTCCCCCACCACCAACTCCAGCCCTAGCTCACTCTCCTGTGGACGAGGACGACGACGACGACGTTTATGCACCGCTATGATGACGCCTCGCACATAATCGACAAGGCATGGGAGGTAATGGTAGATGTCGTCATCGTAATCCTGAACCAGACCATGATCCATTTGCTAAGATTAAGTTCTCTATTCTACCGTTCATGGGTTCTTATGATGCTGAAGCTTAATTAGACTGGGAGATGACGGTAGAACAAAAATTTAATTCCCATCTTGTTCCTGAGCAGCATAGGGTTAGACAAGCCACTAGTGAATTTAAAGATTTTGCTATCATTTGGTAGAATGAACTTGTTAACACACGTGCTGCACCACAAGCATGGAATGCGTTAAAAGAGGAGATGCGAGCTCGCTTTGTTCCCCCTTCTTATAGACGTGATCTTCGAAAAAATTGCAACGCTTAGATCAGGGAGACATGTCGGTACAGGAATACTACTAAGAGCTTTAGAAAGGTATGCTACGATGTGGGGTAGTTGAGGATCCGGAGGATCAAATGGTTAGGTTTTATGGGGGATTGAGGCGAGAGATTCAGGATATTGTTGATTATAAAGAATATCATTCTATACAACGCTTGTTCCATCTTTCTATGTTGGCAGAAAAAAGAATTGCAGGGTCGTCACCAGTGGAGGAGCAGCACCTTCGCGCCACGATAGCCACCGGCGCCAGCCAAGGCGTCATCCTCTTCGAGCGTATAGACGTCCACATCTTCCTCCACCAGCGGCACACGCAGCACCGCACCTTCGGCATCACAGGGACATGACAACAGCAAGTCCTTGGTGCCTTCGAGTGTTGCAGCAAAACCTGCTACGACCACCTCTTGCACTGGCCGCTCCTCCGACATCAAGTGCCACCGCTGCCAGGGACTTGGCCATATTCAGCGAGATTACCCTAGCAAACGGGCATACATTGCTACTGGTGATGGTGGGTATATTAGTGGTTCTAATGTTGAAGATGAAGATACTGTTGGAGCTAACATTGCAGAGACTTATGATGGTGATGAAGAGGTTCTTGGTACAACAACAACCGAGACCTATAAGGTCTTGATTGTGCAACGAGCTTTGAGTGCCACGGTTAGTGACAACGACAACAGACAGCGCCACAACCTCTTCAACATGTTTCTCATCATCAAGGACTGCCGTGTACATACCATCATTGACAGTGGTAGCTGCAACAACTTGGTGAACGTTGAGGTGGTCAAGAAGCTTGGCTTGACCACACGAGAGCATCCCCACCCTTATCACATTCAATGGTTTAACAACAGCGGTAAGTTCAAGGTAACAAAAACAGCAAGGGTGCATTTTTCTATTGGCTCTTACCATGACTTTGCTGATTTCGATGTGGTGAGTATGGATGCTTGCTCTCTTTTATTGGGACGTCCTTGGGAGTTTGATACTGATGCTATTCACCATGGTAGATCTAATAAATATACTTTCATGCACAAGGGAAAGAAAATTGTGTTGATTCCTATGACTCCCACTGAAATTGTCCACTTTGAACATGAGAAAAAGACTAATGCTAAGCAAAAAAGTGTTTTGAACTATGAAAATCAGCAACCAATTAAGTTAAAAACTCCTACTTTGCTAGCCACTAAATCTGATCTTGATGAGTTACATGCCTCTGTTGGACTTTGCTATGCCTTAGTGTGCACAAATGCTTTCTATTCCATTGATGATACGTCTATTGCTTTGCCACCGGCTGTTGCTAACCTTTTGCAAGAGTATATGGATGTATTTCCCTCTGAGATACCCCCTGGATTACCACCTGTGCGAGGCATTGAGCACAAGATTGATTTAATTCTAGGGGCGAGCTTGCTCAACCGTGCTGCCTACAGGACCAACCCCGAGGAGACTAAGGAGATTCAGCGCCAGGTCTAGGACCTTCTGGACCGCGGGTACATTCGTGAGAGCCTTAGTCCTTTTTCTGTTCCTGTTCTTTTGGTTCCTAAGAAAGATGGCACTTGGTGCATGTGTGTTGATTGTAGAGCCATTAATAACATCACAATTCGGTACAGATATCCTATTCCTAGATTGGATGACATGCTTGATGAATTAAGTGGTGCTATTGTTTTCTCTAAAATTGACTTGCGTAGTGGATACCACCAGATTCGTATGTCTTTAGGTGATGAATGGAAAACTGCATTTAAAACTAAGTTCAGTCTTTATGAGTGGTTAGTCATGCCTTTTGGGTTAACTAATGCGCCTAGCACTTTCATAGGATTGATGAACGAGGTTTTACGTGCTTTCATTGGTAAATTTGTGGTGGTATATTTTGATGATATTCTTATCTATAGTAAGTCTCATGATGTTCATATTGAACATTTACGTGTTGTTTTTGATGTTTTACGTGATGCACGTTTATTTGGTAACCTTGAGAAGTGCACCTTCAGCACTGATCGTGTCTTTTCTTGGATATGTTGTGACATCACAGGGAATTGAGATGGATGAGGTAAAAATTGTTGCCATCATGAGCTGGCCACTTCCAACCACGGTCACGCAGGTTCGAAGTTTTCTTGGTCTTGTAGGATTCTACAGGCGATTTGTACATGCACGATTTCAGCACCATTGCAGCACCTCTCCACGAGTTGACAAAGAATGGAGTGCCGTTTAGTTGGGGACCATCACAACAACAAGCTTTTGATGCCCTCAAGTCGAAGCTCACACAAGCACCACTACTGCAACTTCCTGATTTTGACAAGACATTTGAGCTCGAGTGTGATGCGAGCGGCATTAGGATTGGAGGAGTGCTCATTCAAGGAGGTAAACCTGTTGCTTTCTTTAGTGAAAAATTGCATGGTCCAACTCTGAATTATTCTACATATGACAAAGAATTATATGCTTTAGTACGAGTTTTACAAACTTGGCAACATTATCTGTGGTCTAAAGAATTTGTCATACATTCGGATCATGAATCTTTGAAGTATCTTAAGGGACAATCTAATCTAAACAAACGACATGATAAATGGATTGAATTCATAGAATCATTTCCTTACATTATTAAGCATAAAAAAGAAAGGATAATGTGATTGCTGATGCTTTATCTAGATGTTATACTATGCTGTCCCAACTTAATCATAAAATCTTTGGTTTGGAGACTATAAAGGAATTATATGCTGTTGATTTGGACTTCAAAGATGCTTTCAAAAATTACAGAGAGGGAAGAACGTGGCAAAAATTTATGCTGCGTGAAGGCCTTCTCTACCGTGCTAACAAGTTGTGTGTTCCAGCTAGCTCCGTTCATCTTCTACTCTTGTAGCAAGCACATGGAGGTGGCTTGATGGGACATTTTGGTGTTAAGAAGACCGAGGATGTGTTGTTTACTCATTTCTATTGGCCTCAGATGTGGCGTGATGTTGAGCGCTACGTCTCTCGTTGCACCACGTGCAACAAAGCTAAGTCCCGACTTAACCCCATGGTCTTTATTTGCCTCTTCCTGTTCCTCGTGCACCTTGGGAGGATATTTCTATGGATTTTGTTTTGGGATTTCCTAGAACAAAGAGGGGGAGTGATAGTGTTTTTGTCGTTGTCGATCGTTTTTCAAATATGGCACATTTTATACTCTGTCACAAAACTGATAATGCTTCACATGTTGCTGATTTGTTCTTCACTGAGATTGCGTTTGCATGGTGTGCCAAATACTATTGTTTCTGATAGGGATGCTAAGTTTTTAAGTCATTTTTGGAGAACCTTGTGGTTTAAATTGGAAACAAAGTTGCTGTTTTCTACTACTTATCATCCCCAAACTGACGGGCAAACAAAAGTTGTTAATCGTACTTTATCTACCATGTTGCGGGCTGTTTTGAAGGATAATTTGAGGTTGTGGAAGGAATGTTTGCCACATATTGAGTTTGCTTATAACAGATCAATTCATTCCACAACCAAGCTTAGTCCATTTATGGTAGTATATGGTTTTAATCCTCGTGCTCCAATTGATTTGCTACCTGTACCAACTTTTGAAATAGTGAACTTGGATGCTACACAACGTTCTGAATTCATTCTTAAGTTACATGAAACAACTAAGTTGCAAATTGAAAAGATGAATGAAAAGTATCGTATTGCTGCTAATAAAGGCAGAAAGGAAATGAAATTGGAACCTGGTGACTTGGTGTGAGTTCATTTGAGAAAGGATAGGTTTCCTGATTTGAGAAAGTCTAAACTTATGCCACGTGCTGCTGGTCCTTATAAAGTTCTTGCAAAAATTAATGATAATGCATATACACTTGAGTTGCCTCCAGATTTTGGGGTTAGTCCCACCTTTAACATTTCGGATTTGAAGCCATATATGGGTGACGAAGATGAGATGGAGTCGAGGACGACTCCAATTCAAGAGGGGGAGGATGATGAGGACATCACTTCTATACATACAATGAATGGACCGATAACACGATCGCGTGCACGACAGCTAAATCTCTAGGTACGTTCTACCCTAGTCAATTGTGTTTTAGAGCTTATGCTTGGGGCCATGGATGTTTTGATGATTAGGAACCTTAGAGAGGATCAGCAAGGACTTGGGAAAGGCCAAGGTGTTGAGGAGGAGCAGCAAGGGCACCCACAACAGGAAGGAGATCAAGTCTGACTCGGCTGCGACTCCATCTCAGGTTCCAGGACTAGTTTGCACTAAAATGGACGCCCAGGATGCATCCAGACTCCGATTGCGACAGACTTGATATGGTTGGAAAGATAAGGAGATTATCTAACCAACCCAACTGGTTCCACCAGAAAATTCATCCGGAGTCAACAGGAATCATCGAAACAATTCAGCGTTCAGATTCTGTTTTGGTGCTACAACACCGTCTGTTGGGCCGTGTATCACGTCGGAGCCCATTAGGGGCGAGTCCAGGGGTCACGCACGCCCTAATACTCTATTTATTCAGTAGCTGCCGCCATAATAGGTTTTGGGTTTTGCTTAGATCATTCTATCATCGAACACTGTCGCCGTCATCAGTTTGTGAGACCCCATCCCGTAATCAATACAATTTTGGTTGTGTTTCTTTCCTGTTCTTGCTTGTGTTCTTGATTGCGCTTGCAGGGATAAGCCTTCGTGGCGAGGTCAATCGTGTGTCACGGGTGATAACCAACGGAGCCGTGGTGTAGTGATTGCGAGGAACCGTTCGCTCGGAGCCTTGGATCATCATGAAAGTTGCCTAGAGGGGGGGGGGGTAAATAGGCAAGTTAAAACTTTTTCAACAAAACTAGAAATGAACTGGGTAAAACCGGTTCAACCGGTGTCAAAACTGGTTCAACCGGTTTGCACGAGCTCAACTAAAGAATGAGATATAAAACTGAATTGATCTCGAAATCCACCTAGTTAACTTTGGAAATGAGATGTTCTAGTTGATCCACATGGTTCAAAGTAGTAGATCTGAGAAGGACACTTCTCAAAATCCACGCACCAAAAAGATATAAACAAATCTTCCACACAATGGTGAGAGAACGAAGAACACAAACAAACACAATGAGCAAGAACACAAGAGACACAAGATTTATCCCGAGGTTCGGTCACACCACCAAGGTGCCCTACTTCCTCATTGAGGCGCCCACAAAGAGCCAGGTCTCTTTCAACCCTAATCCTCCCTTTGCTGACCACAAAGGTCAAGCCCACACACTAATCTTTGCTCAAATGAGCGAGTAATACAAACTTTCTTGTGGTCTTCCACAAGATTTGGAGACTCACAAGCGACACCTAGTCGTCTAGGAGCTAGAAGCTCCAAGAGTAATGAATCCGCAAAGAACTCGATGTAGTACCAAAGCTCGAATGAAGAAGAGCAAGAGAGATTTGGAGATGAAGCACAAAAACCGCAGCTCTCAAACTCACTCAAAGATTTCTCTCCAAAGATTTGAAATGAGAGAGGCAAGAGATGTGTGAGAGAGAGTGGGAGGTGTTCTTCAAGTTAGAAATGGGGTTTGGGTCGTGCTCTTCTATAGGGGAGAGAGGTAGGAGTGAGTATATATAGGCGGGGTTCCAAAACTAGCCTTTTTTGACTTTTCTGCTCAAAAACCGGTCGAACCGGTCCCAAAACCGGTTGAACCGGTTTTCAAAAAGCTGCGGGAAAAAGTGAACAGTACAAAAACCGGTTGAACCTGTTTTAAAACTAGTTGAACCGGTTTCCACCAGACAAAAACCGGTTGAGTGTCCGGCTGAACCAGTATTTTCTAGAAAGCAATTTTGGCCAAGACAGACTTAAAAAGGTTGTACTACATACTTTCACTAAGGATTAACAAGGGTAAAATGGAAGTTTTAGATCAAGGATTTTGAGCTTTAGTACCAACACCAACCTTCTTTATGGACCCCCCTTGATAGTACGACGATTCCTATACTCGAGTTAGATAAAATATAATTAAGTTAACTCCTTGAGTCATTGGTGTCTCAAGTGTGATTTCTCCATGGTGTTGCTTCATAAGGATCACAAACATCTTTGTCTCACCTTTTGAAGAAAACACAAATCGAGCATGTGACTTGTGCCATTTCACCATATATGAGTTCAAATCATGGCTTCAAGTCACCTTACTGATGCATCAACATGTTGTAACTCTTCATAGCTGATTAGTTCGTCGACTTAGTGCAAGTACCCTCTTCTTCACCTTAGCCATGGTACCTCGGTCTACAAGCCGTCACTTGGCCTTCACCTTCGCTTAGTTCCTCGAAGCCCTTTCCTTGCTATCTTCACCCTATCAAGCCATTCTTGAGTCACATCCTATTGAGCATCCATTGAGAGAATCATTTCTTCAATATTGTGAACCTTGCTTGAATGTCATCTAGATATAACTGCTAAGATCAATCAAGCTCTAGTTTGATTCTCATATATTCATATATGGACTAATAGTAATATGGTCAAGCCAATTCACGGTTCCTCATATCTTATTTACTTTGGCTTGACCAATCCTCTTAATCACTTCAACCTCTATTATGATCATATTTATGCATAGTGATTTCTCAGGTCTTGTCCATATATTCAAACCAATATAGAGATCATATTATATCCATTTGCATTGTCTCACTGGTTATTTAACCTTGTGTTGAACCTTTGTTCAATGTCATTATACACTATTCAGGTATGTTCATCATACTGAATTTTCTGTTCAACACTTAGCAAACTTGTTAGTCCTTTAAATGTGTTGTCATCCAAATCACCAAAACTCACAAAAGGGATGAATGCACTTTCACATCAACGTCGAGATCTCCACTCAATCAAGTTATCGTATCTCATGGAAGATCGGGCCGTGTCATCTATCAATGTAGACAGGCGATGTCGAGTCATCGAATGGGTACCATAGGTAGCAAATCAGAGACCCCATCCCTCGCCTCCCCCACTTCCAAGGTTTCGTAGAGCAGGAAGGGAAGGGAAGAGGCAGGCATACCTGTTCGTTGCCGGAGAATGACACAACGAAGACCTGGACATCTAGAGGCGACATAGGTAGTATACCGCTAGATACATATAAGGAGAGAGCATGCAAGCAGAGAAAGAAGTCTAGCCGGAGCAGCTCCAAACCGAGAGGCACCCGCACCAGGCGTCAGTCCGAGAAGGGCAAGAGAATGCGAGTGCCTTACCAACCCTGGACCCGCTGAGGTGACACACCACCACCACCACCACCAACTCCATAGCATTTGTTGACTGCTACCGCACTACATGCCTTGATTGTCCAATATCTTAAACCTAGACTTCTCATCGCCAAGGTAACCTAAGTGTGGTAGGCGCCACCATGTCCTCCTCGGTGGCACGCACGGAGAAAGGCCAGGAGCAAGTCCGACTCGCCCCATACCCATGTCGATGAGCGTTGGTCGGCTCGCGGTTGCGACCGTGGGTGGGGGCAGTAGGTTGGGGAGGAAGAACAGGGTGAAGGCCGGGAAGACGAACGGGACGTCCGGCGACGGTGAAAACGATGGTGCGTGCATGCTGTGAAACGTCCTCGTGGATGTGCAATAGCCACTGAGTGGGTCGATGTCGGAGCTGGTGTCGGACGAATACGGGGAGGAGGTGCTTGCTCTCACGCCCTCTGCCGGTGGGATGACGCGGAGCCGGAGGCATGAGGGGAGGGGAGAAAAGAAGCAGGATAACGAACGAGGTGGCAACAACTTAGGTGAGGACCATCATTATCATGCGGAGGTATAGATGTACAAATGAGCCGTGTCTAGCGGGCCGGCCTGAGGCATGACCTATTTAATAGTGCCTAGACCAGCCCGGCACGAGCGCCATACCGTGCTTGGGCCCTAGCCTCGGCCCATAGTGTTGGCCCGGCCCAACACAATTATATATTTTTATTTTACAAAAAATCGTATATACGTATGTATATACATATGTACAATTTATATTCAATATTAAAAATACATGAGCATGATATTCTACTGGTTAGACGGCTTCACTTCCCATCCTTCTTCCGTTAGGGCATGGGTTCGAACTCTGCCTCCTGCACAGTTTTTTAACTGCGGTGAAATAGATGTGAGGTGTTATTTATAGAAAAATAATGGGGAACGACCGTTGAAATTGGTGCTTTATTAATATAGAAAAAGAGATGAGATAGAGAAGAGATAGAGATAACTAGATAGCACTTAACAATTAGGTGGAACTGCATTTTGTTTAGTTGGGTGAGCTAGGCTCATGCAGAGGCTAAATATAATTATTCTTATTTAATAATAAGGTAAATAGAGTTCACGTCAACTAGGTTTTGGTGTGGGGAACAAAAAAGAAAACTTGGATTATCCATTCCCTGCCGACATGCATAGAAGCTAGCTAGGAGGTATGTTCTTTGCTATCTCTTTGTACCAGGTGATATTTTATGCTCCTTGTTATCTCTTGTACCAAGTGATATTTTTATCACCATATACCAGTTATTCTGTTGCTACAAACTATATACTCCTTCACTTCCAAATTATTTTAGATGTTCCCTAAGCTATTTTTCCGATCCATGTCCGACCGAAATTCTAGAAAAGATACACCACATCAACGCAGTTTCATCAGACTCTTCATCAAATATTTAGGTAGCAGTGCATTTTATCCTTTTAAACGTGTAGCTTGTTGTTGACGCCTTTTTGGAGCGCCAAACACTCAACAAAAACCGTGGCGGTGCCCTCTGCACAGGGGCGGACGGTCCGCGCGCAGGGGCCGGACGGTCCGCGGCCTGGTGCGAGGCGCGGTGGTGCTCTCTGCGCAAGGGCGGACTGTCCGCGGCCTGGGGCCGGACGGTCCGCGGCCTGGTGCGCGGCTAGGGCTCCTGCCTGACGGCCGGACGGTCCGCGCCCTGGGGCCGGACGGTCCGCGCGTACGCAGGGACGGCGGAAGATCGCCGACGGCGCCTGGATCTCGCTCTCGGGAGGGACCCCGTCGGGGAGTAGAGATCCTAGGTTGTGTCTAGGCTCGGGCTGGCCGACCTAGACTCCTCTAATCGACGTAGAGCCGAAGAGAGACGAAGAATTTGGGGATTGGAAGACTAAACCTAAACTAGACTAGAACTACTCCTAGGATAAAATGCGAAATAGAAGTTGTATTGATTCGATTGTTGATGATTACAAATCGGCCGTATACCTCTCTATTTATAGAGGAGGGGGGCTGGACCCTTTACAAACTAATTTCCGAGCTTATCCCATGATTTTAGCTAACAACCGTAGCACAAAACTCGGAACCCTAATCTGTTCTGCGCATGCGCGGACCGTCCGGCCCACAGGCGCGGACTGTCCGGACCGCGGACCGTCCGGCCTCAGGGCCGGACCGTCCGGCCGCTCAATCTGGTGCTCAACATATGCCCCCTTGCCTTTTGGTGGAGCTGAGCAAACCAAAAGCAACTAACTCGATGTGATTGCATCGGTTCTCTTAGGCATCTTGCCACATACTAGGATGGTACCGTTTGAGGAAACGCCCATTCAAAGCCTTAGGCAAGTCCTTGCCTTGTAATGTTTGTAGCAGATAGGCGTTGCCAGACATCACCTGTTTTACTTTATAAGGGCCTTCCCAACTTGGTGACCATTTCCCGAACTTACGATCTTTATTTCTTAGAGGCAGAATGGTCTTCCACACCAGGTCCCCTACTTGAAATGATTTTGCTTTGACCTTCTTGTTGTAGGCCCTGGCTACCATGATTTTGTCCTTTTCTATTGCTCCCAAAGCTATCATCCTTTTGTCAGTCACCTCATCAATATTATCCATCATTGAATCATAATAATCGGTAACAGTTAGATCATTTTGTCTGGCGAATCTGATAGCATTCAAACTTATTTCCACAGGCAACACTGCTTCCTGCCCATAGACAAGCTCAAAAGGAGATACTTTAGTAGCCCTATGTTTAGATATTCTATGAGCCCATAAAGCCTCAGACAAAATCTTATGCCAATGTTTAGGATTATCAGATATTTTCTTTTTTATCAAATTAATCAATGTCCTATTGCTAGACTCGGCCTGACCATTGGCCTGAGCATAATATGGAGATGAATTAAGCAGCTTAATTCTGTATAATTCAGCAAATTCACGTACCTCCTTTGACATAAAAGAAGTACCTTGATCTATAGTTAAGGTCTGGGGAATGCCGAATCTATGAATGATATGCTCAGTTATAAACTCAATTACCTCCTTGTGTGTCATGTTCTTTAGAGCAACGGCTTCAGTCCATTTGGTGAAGTAGTCAGTGGCAACTAACACAAACCGATGCCCCTTTGATGATGAAGGATGAATTTCTCCAATAAAGTCTAATCCCCATCCTCTGAACGGCCAAGGCTTGATGATAGGATGTAATTCGGCTGCAGGGACCAACTGTAAGTCGCCGAATTTTTGACACACTTGGCAACCCTTGTAGTACTTGAAACAATCAGCTATCATAGTAGGCCAATAAAAACCAGACCTTCGCAACAACCACTTCATCTTTGGAGCCGATTGATGGGTACCACAAATTCCTTCATGTACTTCGGCCATAGCTAATATAGCATCATCTGGGCCCAAGCACTTGAGCAGGACATCATTAACCGTTCGGCGGTAAAGTTCATCACTCATCAAAACATACTTGAAAGCTGTTCGCCGAATGTTCTTATCTGTCCTGATATTGGGATTTTGCAAATAATTAATTATAGGTGTCCTCCAATCACTTGCATCGGCTTCATTGTCAGCCGAATCGATTAAGAGAACATTTCTGGTAACCTCGGACGGTCCGGCGTCGTCACGCGGACGGTCCGCGACCTGGGAATTTGGCTCTGTACTGGTTATCAGATTTTCAGTTTTGTGAAATTTCCCTCTCTTTATCCGATAACCTGATGCATCTTGTGCCAAATCGTTAGCTCTATGATTCTCAACTCTAGAGACATGCCGAATACTGAATTCGTCAAAAGAATGGATTATGCTCCAACATTTCTCAAGATAACTATTTAGAGTACCATCAAGACATTGATATTCTTCTAACACTTGTTGGACAACCAGCTGAGAATCACCAAATACCTTCACATGTTTTACTCCCATACTATTTAAAAGTTCTAAACCGAATAGGAGGGCCTCATATTCAGCTTGATTATTAGTGCAATAAGTTTTCAATCGGCTAGAGAAGTCAAAGGAGACATTACTTGGTGAAACAAGCACAATGCCAATTCCTTGCCCTTCATTGCAAACCGATCCATCAAAATATAAAGTCCAAGGAGTAATAGTGAGGTATGACATGTCTAGTTCATGAATATCATTAACCCGATGTTCTACAATAAAATCCGCTATGACTTGGCCTTTCATAGATTTCAATGGTTCATAGGCCAAGTCATATTCTATGAGTGCATAAGCCCACTTACCAATTCTACCACTCATAATTGGGTTATGCAACATGTATTTGATTACATCGGCTTGACCAGAAATAGTGCAATGACTAGACAGTAAATAACATCTACATTTGGTGCATGCATAAAACAAGCATAAGCATAACTTTTCAATAAAAGTGTACCTTGTTTCAGCATCCACCAACCTTCGGCTTAGATATGTCACCACATGCTCCTTCCCCTCAGTTTCTTGTGTCAGAACAGCCCCAATAACCTTGTCTTCAGCTGCAATGTATAATCTGAATGGTGCTCCTACTTGTGGTGCTTTTAACACGGGAGCCGAAGACAAGTATTTTTTAATGAGATCAAATGCTTCCTGCTGCTCTGCCTCCCAAGTGAATTCAGCATCATTCTTAAGCCGAAGGATAGGGGTGAAGGCATCAATCTTCCCGGCTAGGTTAGAAATAAACCTTCGTAAATAATTCACCTTGCCGAGAAACCTCTGCACTTCGACTTTACAAGTCGGAGGCCCCACATTCCGAATAGACTTGATTCGGTCAGGGTCTATTTCTATACCATGTTCATGGATGACAAATCCTAAAAACTTACCAGCTGACACTCCAAAAGCACATTTACGTGGGTTCATTTTTAAACCATACCGACGCATTTTATCAAAGGCCTTGCGCAAATCAGCTATATGAGAACTAAACTTAGCCGATTTGACTACAATATCATCAATGTAGACTTCCACAGTGTTTCCTAACAACTCATGGAAGATCAGATTCATAGCCCTCTGATAAGTAGCACCAGCATTTTTAAGACCGAATGTCATGACAACCCATTCAAATAAACCAATGAAGCCTGGACATATAAAGGCCATTTTAGACGCATCTTTTTCGGCCATGAAAATCTGATTATATCCGGCATTACCATCAAGAAAGCTAATAATTCTATTCCCTGATGCATTATTGATTAATGTGTCGGCTATGGGCATGGGATATTCGTCTTTAGGAGTTGCTTTATTTAAATTACGAAAATCAATGCATACTCTAAGTTTACCTGACTCCTTCTTCTCCACCGGCACAATATTGGAGACCCACTCTGCGTATCTACAAGGTCTAATAAAATTAGCTTCTAGCAGCCGGTGGATTTCGTCCTTGATTCGTGGGAGAAGATCTGGACGAAACGTTCTAGCTTTCTGTTTGAAAGGTCTGAAACCAGACTTAATGGGTAGCCGATGTTCGACAATCTCTCGGCTTAGTCCAGGCATTTCAGTGTAATTCCAAGCAAAACAATCTGAATACTCCTTCAATAGACCGATCATCTCATCTCTAGGATCGGCCTCCAGGGTCTTGTTTACAAAAGTTGGCCTTGGAGTTTTACCATCTCCTATGTCAATCTCCTCCAATGGATCGGCCGATGTAAACCCCTGTCCTAGTTTATCAAGATCTCTGAATTCCTCTATCATGTCCCCCACAGAGGAATTAGATGATCTTTGTGTGATAGCGGACTTTCCGGTCTCGGGGACCGGATCATCCGTAATACTGTCTTTTCGCTGTGGTAGATGTTCGGTCTTAAAGCCCGAACTGTTTTGTGAAAGACCAGACCATCCGGCTTTGAGAGCCGAATTGTCCGTGATCAACGACTCATGAACTTCATGTGTATTCATCATTTAAACTTTATTTAGGATTTAGCCGATTCTCCATCGGCTCTAGCATTACAGGAATGAAACCTTTCTTATCTATACTTATGAACTGATAATCAGAAAAATCTACTCCTGTGAGACATGTAGCAGTCTCATAAGTCCAGAGTACAGGGGCATCGGCCACAGCGATGCAGGCCGATACATCAGCATGTACTTGTTCTACCTCATCGCCTACCCATTGTATTAGCATTTGATGTAATGTAGAAGGTATACATTGATTGGCATGAATCCAATCTCTGCCTAGAATTAAACTGTAATTCCCTTCTACATCAGCGACGAAGAATGCAGCAGCAAGGGTCTTAGTCCTGATGGTTAATTCAACGGACGTGACTCCCCTGGCTTTAATCGAACTATTCCCAACACCACTGAGGGTCATGTTGGTTTTGACAAGTTCGTCATCTTGTTTACCTAATTTTCTGTATAATGAATAAGGCATTAGATTTACAGCCGCCCCTCCATCCACCAACATCTTAGCAATCGGTATTCCATCAATGTGACCGCGCACGAAGAGCGGCTTTAAATGATTTACCGATTCCTTTGGTTTAGTAAAGGCGGCTTCTTTAGGACCAAAATCGAACTGGGCAGCAACAAGTTCATCGTCGCTAATGATAGTGCAATCGGAAGAAAATGTAATAATATTTACATCCATACCTAGGCGTTCTGGAGAAGCCTCGTAGTCGACCAGGTCTTCTCTTAGCAGGTCGTCCTCTTCCATGGATGTTGTCGTGTTGTTGGAGGCTTCCTGATGAACGGCGGACGGTCCGCACGCGGGGCCCGGACGGTCCGCGCCTGGTGCAGGTTGTCCAGAGCCTTCCTGGTGAACGGCGGACGGTCCGCACGCGGGGGCCAGACGGTCCGCGCCTGGTGCAGGTTGACTTTCTATTTCTATGGCCGTTTGTTTTTTCTCAACGGCCTTCGGTCTCCATTTCTTTTGTGGTGGCGGGTATAGTGGATGTGTGTCATTAAATGTCTTTTCCGCCTCCTTCTCCTGGCTCTCCTTTGCTCTTAGGCGCTGTAATTTTCTCTTTTGGGACCGTGTCAATCCCGCTGGGCACCATCGAGGCATGGAGTATTTTGGATCGGCTGTTTTGATGGTAGCCGTATCCTTTTCGGTCGTGTTGGCCGATTCGCCGAAAATCATCGGCCCTTTATTGTCTCCCTGTATGACAACATCCGCAGTGCCTATTTTGATGATATCCTTTTTTGTTCTTTGAGTTGCTACAGGCATATGCCCCCCTGCCGGATTGGTCGGCCTAGGAGGCCGAGTAGTCCGGCAACCTTGTTGGGCCTGTGCCTGGTGACCGGATTCAGCAGTGCTCAATCGGTCTTGCACTGGCGGCGCCAACCTGTCAAAAACGGATGTTTGGGGTGCCCCCCAGGCGGGGTACTGTGGCATCCCAAATGGATATGGTGGCATGCCCCACATTTGATTTGGGACATATGGTGGAGGTAAGTATGTGTATGGATATGGCATAGATGGATAAGGAGGTGGAGGGGTCCATGTCAGCATGTTAGGTCTCAATTGTACAATAGGACCTTTCATTTCTTCCGATTGGTGATGTGGTCCAATCGGCCTGACCTGACGTTGCTCATGAATGGGTGAGCGGGGTCGCTTCGGCGGCCGGTCACTGGGGCCAGCCTTCTTTTTCACATATTTAGACAACAATTGATCGAAAGTCGGGCCAGGCTTGATCAACCGACCAGCTGCTTTAAATGTATTTGTTTTCCACGTACCTATCTCTGGTCGTCGTGGTTTGAAGGTACGTGGTCGCTGCGAGTCCTGAGCATTGCCAGACCGTCTGCCAGAGCTCTCCGGACCGTCCGGTGGGGTCCCGGACCGTCCGCGCCTACGTGCCGGACCGTCCGGGATACGCAGCACGGGTTCCTGTATCTGTCTCCCTGTCTGCGCTTGCCCCCCAGTACTGGAGGTTGTGATGGTCACCTTTAGGGTCTCCCCTCCATCGGGAGTCTTCTCGGCTACCACTTTCCTGCAAGAAACTTTATGATCCTCATCGGCCTTTTTAGAATTGCCGATGATTGCCTCTTTGCCTTTGCCTTTATCGGCCGTGTTTGGCCGAACCAGGACTTTCTTGCCCTCGAAGTTGATCACGTTCATTGGAAATGGCTCTGTATCCACCTGCATTTCCTGAAATTTCAATCGTCCCTCATTAATGGCCGATTGAATCTGTCGTCGGAATACATTACAATCATTAGTGGCATGAGAAAATGAGTTATGCCACTTGCAGTATGCACGACGTTTTAGCTCGTCGGCGGATGGAACAGTGTGATTTATTTTAATATTGCCATTTTTAAGTAGTTCGCCAAATATTTTATCACATTTACCAACATTAAACGTAAACTTAACCTCCTCTTGCCGTTTCTTTTGAACCGGCTGCAAGGAGGAACAAGCCGAAGATTTGGCCTGTTTTGGCCAAACCATTTTAGCAGCATACACTTCTGTTGATTCGTCATCTGAGCTACTTTGGTCGTATTCTACTATATGTACATTGTGACGCATTGTCTTAGCAGTTTCTTTGCTCCGGCTTTCGCAAGCCGAAGCCCTCTGGTGTAACTGTGCTAGTGTAAAAAACTGGATGCCTTCTAATCTCTCTTTTAAATAATATCGTAGACCGTTAAAGGCTAATCCTACTAGCTGTTTTTCTGCTAAATGAATTTGAAAGCATCGGTTTCTTGTATCTCGGAATCTCCGGATGTAATCATTAACCGATTCATCTTTTGTCTGTCGCAACGACGCTAAATCTACCAAATCCAATTCATAGTCACCGGAGAAAAAATGATCATGAAATTTTTGTTCTAAATCCCCCCATGATGAAATGGAATTAGGAGGCAAAGTGGCGTACCATGCAAACGCAGTTCCTGTTAAAGATAATGAAAACAAACGTACGCGAAATGCCTCTGTGTCGGCCAACTCTCCTAATTGTGCTAAAAATTGGCCTATGTGTTCACGTGTGTTCTTTCCTTGATCACCCGAAAATTTTGTGAATTCGGGTATCCTGGTTCCCTGTGGGTATGGGTGGTGATCAAATCGGCTGTCATAAGGTTTCCGATATGGTTGCCCCCCAGGGACCATGCTTACTCCGAGCTTATCTCGGAACGCCCCAGCTATTTCTTCCCTTACTATATCAATGGCAGCCAGTGCGAGACCACCGGCTCTCTGGTCAAACATAGGTGGGGTCGGTTGGATATTAGCATGTTGTCTTTCTCCCCATTGGCTTGAGTTTCGTGGTGCATTTCCATTTGCTCTATATGGCTCATATGTTTGATCGTTTCTTTCCGGCCTTCTAGGTGGGGCCGGAAAGTTTTCCTGGGCTTTGGATCCTGAATTAGTGGGCTGGTGCATTGCATAGTGTGATGGGAAGTGTTGCTGGGACGGGCGAGGATTCATGTAATAATTCTCCTCAAAAGGCTCATGTGCGGACTGTCCGGATATGTACCCGGACCGTCCGTGGTCATATGCGGACCGTCCGTCATTGTATGCGGACCGTCCGGCTGGGTAGTTTGGGTTCTGTGCCATATGTGGTGGCTCGGGCGCATATCTAGGTAACTCATTAAAAATAGGCCCGACTGCTATTGGCCCGGACGGTCCGCGCTCACGTGCGGACGGTCCGGGCATGTGCAGATTGGCTGGTTTGCTGCCGATTTGCGATTGCTTAGGGTATGTGTCCATCGGCATCCCATAAAGGGGAAGTGACTGGTCGTGACAACCTGTAGCCGATGTGTTACGCGCGTTATCTCCTAACTCAACCTCATGCGAAGGAAAATTTGCGGTACTAGATTTATCGAATGCACGTACTAGTCTCTTAAGATCGCTTTGCATACCCCCTATGATGTTCTGCATTTGTTCACGCTGATCTTCTACATAATTTCTAAGAGATTGCAGATCGTTGGTATTACTTACATTGGGGATATCTGGCGTGGGTTGGAGCGAAGCCGGATCCGTCGCCCGATGTCGGACGACCTTGTTGTTCCTGTCCACTTTGAAGTTGGCCAAGAACTTTGCTTTCGCCTCCTGGATCATCCTCTCCTTGTGCTCCTCAAACTGGAGCTGCTCGTCAGCCGGCAAGGTTTCCCAAGTCGGCTCTATGATGTTGCTTAGAGAAATATCAGAGCTATCCTTTGAACCGGCCATTGAGGGCCGATCTGATGAGCTTAGATGTGTTGTCCCCAGCGGAGTCGCCAAAAAGTATGTTGACGCCTTTTTGGAGCGCCAAACACTCAACAAGAACCGTGGCGGTGCCCTCTGCACAGGGGCGGACGGTCCGCGCGCAGGGGCCGGACGGTCCGCGGCCTGGTGCGAGGCGCGGTGGTGCTCTCTGCGCAAGGGCGGACTGTCCGCGGCCTGGGGCCGGACGGTCCGCGGCCTGGTGCGCGGCTAGGGCTCCTGCCTGACGGCCGGACGGTCCGCGCCCTGGGGCCGGACGGTCCGCGCGTACGCAGGGACGGCGGAAGATCGCCGACGGCGCCTGGATCTCGCTCCCGGGAGGGACCCCGTCGGGGAGTAGAGATCCTAGGTTGTGTCTAGGCTCGGGCTGGCCGACCTAGACTCCTCTAATCGACGTAGAGCCGAAGAGAGACGAAGAATTTGGGGATTGGAAGACTAAACCTAAACTAGACTAGAACTACTCCTAAGATAAAATGCGAAATAGAAGTTGTATTGATTCGATTGTTGATGATTACAAATCGGCCGTATACCTCTCTATTTATAGAGGAGGGGGGCTGGACCCTTTACAAACTAATTTCCGAGCTTATCCCATGATTTTAGCTAACAACCGTAGCACAAAACTCGGAACCCTAATCTGTTCTGCGCATGCGCGGACCGTCCGGCCCACAGGCGCGGACTGTCCGGACCGCTGACCGTCCGGCCTCAGGGCCGGACCGTCCGGCCGCTCAATCTGGTGCTCAACACTTGTAATACTTTTTTATTGAAAATGGCAAAAAAAAAGTAGAGAAGTTTAACCTAGCCATTTAGAACAAGCTAAAATATAATGACTTATAATTTGGACGGCCAGAATCGTTAGAAAAAAGTCCACATACTATTCTAAATTCCAAGGGAATACGTGGTTCGCTGATGGTTGTAGCGTGTAATAATAAGTGGTTTGCTAGTCGGGTTTTATTATTGTCGTCCCTCTCGCATACTCACTTTCATCTTTAACACATAAGCTGCGTGGTTTCCTATTGTTTGCTCTAGCTTGGCTGTCTAACTTCGCATTAGTCTTCATGGTCACCAAACCTTAGGCAGGCTGTGTCCAGTAGATCGTGTATATGGGTTATGGTCACCAAACCTTAGGCAGACTGTGTCCAGTAGATCGTGTATATGGGTCGTGTAAAACATTAGTTTGCACCATAGACAACACTGTTTACAGAAGAGTAGAGTTTGAAATAAAAGATATGATAATATATGAAATAAAAGAGCCGCTAGAGATAGCCTTATATGAAGCAATCAATCACAGTATCATATCATACCTATATATCTATATGGCCATACAGTTTTTTTTCCGGTTAACCATCTGTCGTCACTCGCCATAGAATTAATGTTTTTCAGCAGCCTCTCAACGATGCCTCACTTTAGGGCGCATCACCATCATTTTCCACAACTTCAATTCATCGACGAAAATTCAAGAAGTAATTAATATATTGTACGGCATATTGTTTTTGTCACTATACTGGCCAACAACCCTTTCAAATCTCCTAGTACAACTGTACAACAAGGAAAGAGCACACCGTTTTTTTCCATGGATGCAGCGCCTCAACGGTAAACCGTACTACAACCACCACATCACCATCAAGCAACAGCTAGTCAAGACAGCTTGGTGGCAAAAGGAATGCATGTGATTTGCATTGGACATTTCGATTCTTTATGTTCCTTGATCGTACGTACTGCCGCGCGCCTGCTTTATTAGTGATCATTGATGACACTGCTTGACGAGATCGCGGAATTCGATTGACACGTACAGCCGGGCGCGCAGATGCCAAAGAAGACGTCATCTCATCACACAAAGTAAACCACGTACTCAGATGCACTAAAACGTAAGTATGTAACACGTGCCCTTTTAACAGCTACAAACTGAACCGGCCGGGTTGTTGTACGTCTACGGTTATGAAACTGGAAGAAGCATCACAACATGTTCATATTTGCATTCTGTTGAGTACCATTTGTTGACACTAGGTATGGTCGGATGGTCCGCGATATAGAATTGAATCAGGCGATTAAACTGTTGAAATATTAGACAATTTCCAGATTAAATTCCGAATATAAATCATGACCAAATTAGAAGAACTGATGTATAAAGTCAAATCAGATGATGCGTACTGATCAGACATACTGATAGATGGTGCGGGCCGGAATCAGCAGGGTCGACGACGTCGAAGCAGTGGTGCCGATGACGTCTACGCAGCAGGGTTCGACTAGAAGATCTCGAGCAGTCGTGTGAGGACGCTTCCCAAAAACCTTATTCGCCCTCTCACGGTGCAGGATCTCGAAGGCGAAGGGTTCCGGAGACCTGCTCTCCCGATCGCAGATGCACAGCGGTGGTCGGGATGAAGAGAACTGAAGGCGACGCAGTTGTGAACAGATGCGAAAGCAAAAATCGGGATGATTTGTATGCTGGCTGCCATGCGCCTTATATAGGGCCGAGTCCGCGAACCGATAGCTATCCACGGTCCGATCTGCCCGCGAAAAACTCGCGTTCAGTTTAGATTTTTATAGCGACCGGTTAGGATTCTAAACTTAACATCCAAGCAACCAAAAAATAAAACCGCAAAAGAAAGTCGCGCCCCATTCACGCGCATGTCATGCGCCCGCGCCTCGGCCAGACCCGCGAGCAAGTGCACGCGCGTGTGGTTCTCCACACTCTCTCCTCTCATCTATGACTTGGTGAGTGAGTGTGGCCTCTATATTTAAACTAGTTCCACTCCACTTGGACTAGCAATATGGCACTATTGGTTCCACCATGCCCTAGCCATACACATATATGGGCTTTTGAGATTTTCCTGGGATTTAATTGAATTTCTCAATTGGGCCTAGCCCATAAATCCTAACATAAACTCATATCTCCTAGCATGTTTATCCCTCTAATCTCTCGGGAGTTGTTGGAGGACGCATAGGAACGGGTCTTAGAGATGGCAATGGGTACCCGAAACCCGAATACCCGACGGGTTTTACCCGATATGAAGGCGGGTACGGGATGATTTCTCTACCCGCGGGTATGTTAATGGGTAAAAACCTCTACCCGTTGGGTAGACGGGTACGAGTTACCCGACGGGTATGGAATGAAGTTGAAGTTATGTAATCATATGATTTGTTATATGTGATCATATGATTTGTTATATGTGAAGTTGAAGTTGTTTTTATATGTTTATTTGATATTTTGAGTGATTGGTATATTAGAATTTAAGACTTTCCTAGCGGGTACGGGTTACCCGACGGGTAAAAATACCCGTGCGGGTATGGGTAAGATTTTATACCCGTGAGTATATATGGGTAACCCGACAGGTAGAATTTTTTTTATGGGTACAGGTATAGAATGATACTACCCGACGGGTATGCACCCGTTGCCATCCCTAACGGGTCTAGACAAACCCCCTTATATATTTGTCGGGGACCATAATTAGGGGTACCCTCAAGGCTCCTAATTCTCAGCTGGTAACCCCCATCAACATAAAGCTGCAAAGGTCTGATGGGTGCGATCAAGTCAGGGATCAGTCCATTCAAGGGACTCGATCGCGCCTCGCCCGAGCCTAGCCTCGGACAAGGGCAGCTGACCCCGGAGGATCTCCGCCTCGCCCGAGGCCCCCCTCCAACGGCGAACACGTTCCCGGCTCGCCCGAGGCCCTGTCTTCGCCGAGAAGCAACCCCGACCAAATCGCAGGAGCATTTAATGCAAAGGTGGCCTGACACCTTTATCCTGACGCGTGCCCCCCAGCTGACAGAGCCGAAGTGACCGCCGTCACTTCGCCGCTCCACTGGCCGGTCTGACAGAAAGACAGCGCCGCCTGCGCCGCTCCCACTGCGGTGCCACTTGACAGAGTGAGGCTGACAGGCAGTCAGGCCCGGCCGCACGCACCATAGGAAACTCCGCTCCGCCCGACCCAGGGCTCGGACTCGGGCTAAGCCCCGGAAGACGGCGAACTCCGCTCTGCCCGACCCAGGGCTCGAACTTGGGCTAAAGCCCCGGAAGACGGCGAACTCCGCTCCGCCCGACCCAGGGCTCGGACTCGGGCTAAGCCCCGGAAGACGGCGAACATCGCTCCGCCCGACCCAGGGCTCGGACTCGGGCTAAGCCCCGAAAGACGGCGAACTCCGCTCCGCCCGACCCAGGGCTCGGACTTGGGCTCAGCCCCAGAAGACGACGAACTCCGCTTCACCCGACCCCAGGACTCAAGTTCCGCCCTGGCCTCATCCAACGGCCTCCGCCTCGCCCGACCTAGGGGCTCGGACTCGGCCTCGGCCACGGAAGACGGACTCGACCTCGACCTCGACCTCGGAGGAGCTTCCACATCGCCCAACCTAGGGCGCGGACCAGCCACGTCAACAGGAGGCGCCATCATTGCCCTACTCCAGGCTGACTTAGGCTACGGAGAACAAGACCAGCGTCCCATCTGGCTCGCTTCGCCAGTTAGGCGATGATGGCGCCCCGCACGCTCCTTGACGATGGCGGCTCTCGGCCCCCTTACGAAAGTAAGAGGACGTTAGCAAGGACTCGACGGCCCCGACAACTGTCCCTCCGCTAGGCTCCAGCACTCCTCCGACGGCCACAACATCACACAAACCGGGCGCCAAAATCTCTCCGGCCGCCACGATGGCGTGTACTTAGGGCGCTAGCTCTCCTCCGCTAGACACGTAGCACTCTGCTACACCCCCCATTGTACACCTGGATCCTCTCCTTACGCCTATAAAAGGAAGGACCATGGCCCTCTTAGAGAAGGTTGGCCGCGCGGGGACGAGGACGAGACGGGCGCTCGCGCGAGGCCACTCGCTCCTTCCCCCGTGTGGACGCTTGTAACCCCCTACTGCAAGCGCACCCGACCTGGGCGCGGGACGAACACGAAGGCCGCAGGATTTCCACCTCTCTCACGCCCATCTCCGGCCACCTTGCTTTCCCCCCTTCGCGCTCGGCCTCGCGTCGACCCATCTGGGCTGGGGCACGCGGCGACACTTCACTCGTCGGCTCGGGGACCCCCCGGTTTCGAAACGCCGACAGTTGGCGCGCCAGGTAGGGGCCTGCTGCGTGTTGACGAACAGCTTCCCGTCAAGCTCCAGATGGGTAGTCTCCAGCAACCTCTCCAGCCCAGGACGGTGCTCCGTTTCGGGAGCCTTGAGTTCATGTCCCTCGATGGCAGCTACGACATGATACTCTTTCCACCACCGGGCGACAGCGACAGTGGCGGCCGACAGTTCGCCCGCCGGTGGCGGGATCGACGACGTCTTCCCCGCGTGGTGGAAGAACAACCTTCGAGCTCGCCCCATCTTCTTCCCCGTCGACGGAGGAGGAGGAGGCGGGGCGACCAAGGCCAAGCAGGAGGCGGCGCCTCGTCGGCCGTCGAGCGAGTCGACAACGCCAGTGCTCCAATGGGGGGCGCGCCGGGCATCGGCCTCGCGCTTGAGACGAAGACGAGCGCTGTCCCCCCGCGACACGTCAATCCTGAGCAAACGGACGACGCCAGCACGCTCACGAAAGGCTTGCTGGGTGTCACCCTCGTACCTGAGACGACGGTGCAGTCAGTCCCCAACGCGACCTCATCACCGCCCGTCGACCAAGAGGTACCGACTGATTCCCATCCCACACCTCTCGGATTTAGCCTCGACCCGCCTAGCGGCTCCGCTTTGGCGGACGCTTTCATAGAGGCGAATCCGAACCCTCTGGGATCTCGTATGCGGTCGCCTTGGGACCGGCTGACGGACGTCTCGACCTATGGGCCCTCCGGGTCCGAGGAAGACGACGAGCCCAGCTTCTGTTGGGATTTCTCCGGACTTGGCAACCCCAGTGCCATGCGGGACCTCATGACCGCATGCGACTACTGCCTTTCCGACTGTTCCGACGGTAGCCGTAGCCTCGGCGACGAGGACTACGGCCCGAGCCGCGAATGTTTCCACGTTGATCTAGGGGGTCCCTCCGAAGGCAACCATCTCGGCATGCCGGAGGACGGTGATCTCCCTAGGCCGGTGCCTCGCGTTGACATCCCGCGGGAGCTAGCTGTGGTCCCCGTTCCCGCGGGGGGTCACGACCCACAACTCGAGCAAATCCGCGGGGTGCAGGCCAGGCTCGACGAGGGAGCAGGAGCGCTCGAGCCAATCCACCGGGACGTCGGGCAGGCATGGGCGGGCCAACCTCCGGCCGGAGAAATGCGTCATCTACCCCAGGGTTTCCAGCACCGCATCGCCGACGATGTCAGGGTCAGGCCACCACCCGCATCCAGTGGGGTCGGCCAGAACCTGGCTGCAGCAGCAATGCTCCTCCGCGCGATGCCGGAGCCATCAACCACCGAGGGGCGGCGAATCCAGGGAGAGCTCAAGGATCTCCTGGAAGGCGCCGCGGTCCGGCGGGCCGAGAGCTCCGCCTCCCGAAGGCAGGGGTACCCCTCGGAACATCATGCCGCGACTTCCCGATTCATGCGGGAAGCCTCGGTCTACACCGGGCGCACGCGCAACACAGCGCCTGCGGCCCCGGGTTGCCTCGGCAACGAGCACCACCACCGCGATCGTCGGGCCCACCTCGACGAGAGGGTGCGCCGAGGCTACCACCCCAGGCGTGGGGGACGCTACGACAGCGGGGAGGATCGGAGTCCCTCGCCCGAACCACCCGGTCCGCAGGCCTTCAGTCGGGCCATACAACGGGCGCCGTTCCCGACCCGATTCCGACCCCCGACTACTACCACAAAGTACTAGGGGGAGACGAGACCGGAACTGTGGCTCGCGGACTACCGTCTGGCCTGCCAACTGGGTGGAACGGACGATGACAACCTCATCATCCGCAACCTCCCCCTTTTCCTCTCCGACACCGCTCGCGCCTGGTTGGAGCATCTGCCTCCGGGGCAGATCTCCAACTGGGACGACCTAGTCCAAGCTTTCGCCGGCAATTTCCAGGGCACGTACGTGCGCCCCGGGAATTCCTGGGACCTCCGAAGCTGCCGACAGCAGCCGGGAGAGTCTCTCCGGGACTACATCTGGCGATTCTCGAAGCAGCGCACCGAGCTGCCCAACATCACCGACTCGGATGTCATCGGCGCGTTCCTCGCTGGCACCACCTACCGTGACCTGGTGAGCAAGCTGGGTCGTAAGACCCCCACCAGGGCGAGCGAGCTGATGGACATCGCCACCAAGTTCGCCTCCGGCCAGGAGGCGGTCGAGGCTATCTTCCGGAAGGACAAGCAGCCCCAGGGCCGCCCATCGGAAGATGCCCCCGAGGCGTCAGCTCAGCGCGGCGCCAGGAAGAAGGGCAAGAAAAAGTCGCAAGCGAAACGCGACGCCGCCGACGCGGACCTTGTCGCTGCCGCCGAGCACAAGAACCCTCGGAAGCTCCCCAGAGGTCCCAACCTCTTCGACAAGATGCTCAAGGAGCCGTGCCCCTATCACCAGGGGCCCGTCAAGCACACCCTTGAGGAGTGCGTCATGCTTCGGCGCCACTTCCACAGGGCCGGGCCACCCGCGGAGGGTGGCAGGGCCCGCGACGACGACAAAAAGGAAGATCACCAGGCAGGAGAGTTCCCCGAGGTCCGCGACTGCTTCATGATCTACGGCGGGCAAGTGGCGAACGCCTCGGCTCGGCACCGCAAGCAAGAGCGCTGGGAGGTCTGTTCGGTGAAGGTGGCGGCGCCAGTCTACCTAGACTGGTCCGACAAGCCCATCACCTTTGACCAGGCCGACCACCCCAACCATGTGCCAAGCCCGGGGAAATACCCGCTTGTCGTCGACCCCGTCATCGGCGACATCAGGCTCACCAAGGTCCTCATGGACGGAGGCAGCAGCCTCAACATCATCTACGCCGAGACCCTCGGGCTTCTGCGTATCGATCTGTCCTCGGTCCGGGCGGGCGCTGCGCCTTTCCATGGGATCATCCCCGGGAAGCGCGTCCAGCCCCTCGGACAACTCGATCTTCCCGTCTGCTTCGGAACACCCTCCAACTTCCGAAGGGAGACCCTGACGTTCGAGGTGGTCGGGTTCCGAGGAACCTACCACGCGGTATTGGGGAGGCCCTGCTACGTGAAGTTCATGGCCGTCCCCAACTACAACTACCTCAAGCTCAAGATGTCGGGCCCCAACGGGGTCATCACTGTCGGCCCCACGTACAAACACACGTTCGAATGCGACGTGGAGTGCGTGGAGTACGCCGAGGCCCTTGCCGAGTCCGAGGTCCTCATCGCCGACCTGGAGAGCCTCACTAAGGAGGTGCCAGACGTGAAGCGTCATGCCGGCAACTTCGAGCCAGCGGAGACGGTTAAGTCCGTCCCCCTCGACCCCAGCAGCGACGCCTCCAAGCAAGTCCGGATCGGCTCCGGGCTCGATCCCAAATAGGAAGCAGTGCTCGTCGACTTTCTCCGCGTGAACGCCGACGTCTTCGCGTGGAGTCCCTCGGACATGCCCGGCATACCGAGGGATGTCGCCGAGCACTCGCTGGACATCCGAGCTGGAGCCCGACCCGTCAAGCAGCCTCTGTGCCGATTCGACGAGGAGAAGCGCAGAGCCATAGGCGAGGAGATCCACAAGCTAATGGCGGCAGGGTTCATCAAAGAGGTATTCCATCCCGAATGGCTTGCCAACCCTGTGCTTGTGAGAAAGAAAGAGGGGAAATGGCGGATGTGTGTAGACTACACTAGTCTGAACAAAGCATGTCCGAAGGTTCCCTATCCTCTGCCTCGCATCGATCAAATCGTGGATTCCACTGCTGGGTGCGAAACCCAGTCTTTCCTCGATGCCTACTCAGGGTATCACCAAATCAGGATGAAAGAGTCTGACCAGCTCGCGACTTCTTTCATCACACCCTTCGGCATGTACTGCTATGTCACCATGCTGTTCGGCTTGAGGAATGCGGGCGCGACGTACCAGCGGTGCATGAACCATGTGTTCGGCGAACACATTGGCCGCACGGTCGAGGCTTACATCGATGACATCATAGTCAAGACGAGGAAAGCCCCTGACCTCCTTTCCGACCTTGAAGTGACATTCCGATGTCTCAAGGCGAAAGGCGTCAAGCTCAATCCCGAAAAGTGTGTCTTCAGGGTGCCCCGAGGCATGCTCTTGGGGTTCATCGTCTCCGAGCGGGGCATCAAAGCCAACCCAGAGAAGATCGCAGCCATCACCAGCATGGGGCCCATCAAGGACTTGAAAGGCGTACAGAGGGTCATGGGATGTCTCGCGGCTCTGAGCCGCTTCATCTCACGCCTCGACGAAAGAGGTCTACCCCTGTATCGCCTCTTAAGGAAGGCCGAGCGCTTCACTTGGACCCCTGAGGCCGAGGAAGCCCTCGGGAACCTGAAGGCGCTCCTCACGAAGGCGCCTATCTTGGTGCCCCCAGCTGCCGGAGAAGCCCTCTTGGTCTATGTCGCCGCGACCACTCAGGTGGTTAGCGCCACGATTGTGGTCGAGAGGCAAGAAGAGGGGCATGCATTGCCCGTTCAGAGGCCAGTCTACTTCATCAGTGAGGTACTGTCCGAGACCAAGATCCGCTACCCACAAATCCAGAAGCTGCTGTACGCGGTGATCCTGACGCGGCGGAAGTTGCGACACTACTTCGAGTCTCATCCGGTGACGGTGGTGTCATCCTTCCCCCTGGGAGAGATCATCCACTCCCAAGAGGCTTCGGGTAGGATCGCGAAGTGGGCGGTGGAGATCATGGGCGAGACGATCTCGTTCGCCCCCCAGAAGGCCATCAAGTCCCAGGTCCTGGCGGACTTCATGGCTTAATGGGCCGACACCCAGCTCCCGACGGCTCCGATCAAACCGGAGCTTTGGACCATGTTTTTCGATGGGTCGTTGATGAAGACAGAGGTCGGCGCAGGCCTCCTCTTCGTCTCGCCCCTCGGGAAGCACCTACTCTACGTGCTACGCCTCCACTTCCCGGCGTCCAACAATGTAGCGGAGTACGAGGCTCTGGTAAACGGGTTGCGAATCGCCATCGAGCTAGGGGTCCGACGCCTCGACGCTCGCGGTGACTCGCAGCTCGTCATCGACCAAGTCATGAAGAACTCCCACTGCCGCGACCCGAAGATGGAGGCCTACTGCGATGAGGTTCGGCGCCTGGAAGACAAGTTCTACGGGCTCGAGCTCAACCACATCGCTCGGCGCTACAACGAGACTGCGGACGAGCTGGCTAAAATAGCCTCAGGGTGAACAACGGTTCCCCCGGACGTCTTCTCCCGAGACCTGCATCAACCCTCCGTCAAGATCGACGACGCGCCCGAGCCTGAGGCACCCTCGGCCCAGCCCGAGGTACCCTCGGCACAGTCCGAGGCACCCTTGGCTTAGACCGAGGTACCCTCGGCACGGCCCGAGGCACCCTCGGTTCGGCCCGAGGTACCCTCGGCCCCCGAGGGCGAAACGCTGCGCGTCGAGAGGGAGCAAAGCGGGGTCACGCCTGATCGAAACTGGCAGACCCCGTACCTGCAATATCTCCACCGAGGAGAGCTACCCCTTGACCGAGCCGAAGCTCGGCGGTTGGCGTGGCGCGCCAAGTCGTTCGTCTTGCTGGGAGAAGGGAAGGAGCTCTACCACCGCAGCCCTTCAGGCATCCTCCAGCGATGCATCTCCACCACCGAAGGTCAGGAACTCCTCCAAGAAATACACTCGGGGGCTTGCGGCCACCACGCAGCACCTCGAGCCCTTGTCGGAAATGCTTTCCGACAAGGTTTCTACTGGCCAACGGCGGTGGCCGACGCCACTAGAATTGTCCACGCCTGCGAAGGGTGTCAGTTCTACGCAAGGCAGACCCACCTGCCCACTCAGGCTCTGCAGACAATACCCATCACATGGCTTTTGCTGTGTGGGGTCTGGACCTCGTCGGCCCCTTGCAGAAGGCACCCGGGGGCTACACGCACCTGTTGGTCGCCATCGACAAAATTTCCAAGTGGATCAAGGTCCGACCCCTGAACAGCATCAGGTCCGAGCAGGCGGTGGCGTTCTTCACCAATATCATCCATCGTTTCGGGATCCCGAACTCCATCATCACCAACAACGGTACCCAGTTCACCGACAGAAAGTTCCTGGACTTCTGCGAGGATCACCACATTCGGGTAGACTGGGCTGCCGTGGCTCACCCCATGACGAATGGGCAAGTAGAGCGCGCCAACGACATGATTCTATAAGGACTCAAGCCTCGGATCTACAACGACCTCAACAAGTTCGGCAAGCGATGGATGAAGGAACTCCCCTCGGTGGTCTGGAGCCTGAGAACGACACCGAGCCGAGCCACGGGCTTCACGCCGTTCTTCCTAGTCTATGGGGCCGAGGCCATCTTGCCCACAGACCTGGAGTACGGTTCCCCGAGGACGAGGGCCTATGACGACCAAAGCAACCAAGCTAGTCGAGAAGACTCGCTGGACCAGCTGGAAGAGGCTCAAGACAAAGGCCTTACTACACTCGGCGCGGTACCAGCAGTCCATGCGACGCTACCACGCCCGAGGGGTCCGGTCCCGAGACCTCCAGGTGGGCGACCTGGTGCTTCGGCTGCGACAAGACGCCCGAGGGCGGCACAAGCTCACGCCTCCCTGGGAAGGGCCGTTCATCATCGCCAAGGTTCTGAAGCCCGGAACATACAAGCTGGCCAACAGTCAAGGCAAGATCTACAGCAACGCTTGAAACATCCAACAGCTACGTCGCTTCTACCCTTAAGATGTTTTCAAGTTGTTCATATACCTCGCTCTCACGCAAAGTTTAGTCGTCAAGGAAGGGTCAGCCTTGCCTCGGCAAAGCCCGACCCTCCCTCGGGGGCTAAAAGGGGGGAACCCCCTCTGCGTCGAAATTTTCCTCGAAAAAAAAATCTTTTCTGCCAGAATGCTTTTCGTGCTCTTCGACTACTTCAAAAGTGGATCCTGAAAACGGCGGAGTACACGTAAGCAGCCAAGGCTGACCGAGCCGAGGGACTCCTACACCTCCGGGATATGGATACCTCACTCATCACCTTCTGCGATAAGTAACTCGCGCTCGGATAAGTGACTCCGCGGACCGAACAAGTCTTCATGCTCGAGAAGCTCCTCTGCCGAAATGATTTTTCGGGCCTTCTAGACTGCGTCGGTAACAGAACCCTATGGACGAGTAGGAGCGCGCGTAAGCGGTAAGGCCGACCGAGCCGAGGAATTCCTACGCCTCCGGGATACGGATACCTCACTCATCACCTTCCGTGAAAAGCAACTCTCGCCCGCACAAACAGTTCTGTTACCGACAAAAAAGTCCAGATACTCGAAACAAGAGGAAAGGAGATGCGGCTTTACAACACGGCGAGGGTGTGTTTCGGCCTCGGCGACCGCAGAAAACACACGCTACAAGATAATCCGATCCTGCAGGCTCGGATCTTGACGGCTAAAGGGAGCAGCAGCACCCTCGGCGTCGACAACACCTCTGGCGAGGTCCGACCTAGCCACGGACGGCGACGCAGTCCAAGGGCCTCCGCTCTGAAGGACGACGTCATCACCAAGCCCGGGCCATCGCCGCCAGGGTCTTCTCCAAGAATCCGGCCCGAGCAGGCGGCTCGGCCGGTCACCCCGGGGCCTCGGCTAGCTGTTCCCTAAAGACATCAGCCCGGCCCGAGGCCTCGGCAGGTCAATTCCGGCGTCGGTCCCGCTAACGGATGACCCGGCCAGGCTCCGGCCGACCTGGTTGTTTTTTCGAGCCGACTATGCCTCTGTTTGTGCTGGCACCGCTACCCCTGGCCTCGGCTCATTGAAGAGCGGCCGAGGGTTTCCTCTAACTAAGCCAGGGAAGCCTCGGATAACAAGGCTGACCGAGCCGAGGGACTCCTACGCCTCCGGGATACGGATACCTCACTCGTCACCTTTACACGGGGCGACTCACGCTTTGCGAAGCGGTTCAGACAACCAGCAGGCGAGTCTTAGTGCTCAAGAATGGGAAAAAAACACGGCTCCGTGCCGAATTTACATACATGTTCAGGCCTCGACAGCCGCAGTGAACAAAAACACTGGCATTCGAAGTGCTATTACAAACGGAACTCCGGTTCCACCTCCGTAGGTACGAACAACCCCACGCGACTGGGGGAGGGCCTACGGAGCAACAGAAGACCGACGAACGGCTCGCCGTCGCCCACCCCAGCGGCGGCGACGATGAAGACTTCTGCCCCAGGGAGCCGAACAGCAGCAGCAATGACCTCAGGGCGGATGCTGCTGCCAGGAGGCCCCCGCCCGTGCCCAAACTCGTGAGGCAAGGACGGGCAGAAGGCCGTAGAGTTGGAGGTCGGTCCGCGGGTGGCGCCGGCAAGCTCGTCGGCGGCAGAACCTCTTCCAGCTGCCGCGGCGAGAGGCGGCACCGGGAGCGGCTCCGAAGCCGCTCGGCTCAGAAAGCCGGGCACGGTGCAGCTGCCAGCGCCACGGACGGCTCCCGCCCTTCCCCCCGATCACTGAGGGAAGGAGTGGGCCACCGCACACGCAGGGGCCGACCCCAACTCGGCACACTCCCCTCCCCAGCCCTGGTGATGAAAATCCTTGAGGCTGAGGGAGGGGCAGAGGCCGCGGCCCGGTTCGCTCTCCCCCGCCATCGAACTGGAGGTCACCATCTTGGGTGACCGCCGGTGGAGGGGTGCGACCGGGCTGCATGATGAAAATCCTTGAAGCCGAACGACGGCTGAAAGGTACCAACTCCCGCGGAGTTGCGTTCCTCCAACAACGAAGTGGAAAGACGGCGGATATCCCCCATCCGGGGGCTTGGAAGGTGGAAAGACACGATGCATAAGGGAGCGCGAAGACACGGTCGCCTTCCAAGAGGGTCACCCTCCTTTTAAAGGCGACTCTCCCCACTTGCGTCCCCAGCCGTCGTGGGCTGAGTCTTCTCCAACACGCTCCAAGGTCCTCCCCCTACGGCGCGGGGGCTGGGCCCCACACGTCATGCAAGCCGGCCCAGAGCAGAAGAAGCCAAACCGCCGCGCGTGGTGCGTGCAACCGCCCAGCGGTTACAAGTGGCTCTCCACTTTTGCCCAGACCAGCGGGCGAAAGGGCGGGCAGCCATGCAGGCGGCATGCAACCGCGCCAAGTATGGAGGCCCAGACCCACGCGTCATGCGACCGGCGCACCGAATGCTTCGTGCAGGCAACTGCACCGCCACCTGCGCCACCACCGCGCCTCCTCGACTGCGGAACCCATACCGCGACTCGAGGCGACCCAGCGGCTCCAGCCCGGCGCGACGGTCAATGCGGCCGAAAACGGGTCGGCAGTAATGGCGGTGGCAGGCGGGCAGGAGCAGCGGTCACGTCGTCAGCCAAGCTCACGTCCCATCCGGGGGCAGCGAGAGAACCCTCTCTCACGGTGTGAAGACAACGCGCCCGTGACCTGTTCCTCGAACGGCTCGCGCACGCGCAACAGCTACCCCGCGAACCACTCGCCCCGTCGCATTAACTCCGCGGCAGGACAGGCGGCGCCTCTGGCAGGAGAAGCAAGCGACGCTTCGCCTTCGCCATAATGACCGCGTAAAAAAAAGGTACGCCACGTCGTTCGATTTCGTATCCTTTTCCTTTTTTCCTCTTTATCTCTCTTGCAACAGGGACCAGGAAAGGGGGATACCCCGAAAAGGATCCTTCCCTGTGAAGGAACCAGGCTCCGAGCCTCCCTACTGATCAGAGGTTCGAAGGCTGGCCTCTCGGAAGGGTTCAACAGCCGCCTCAGAGCATGTGGGCTCCACACCCACTACTGGTCAGAGGTTCGAAGGCCGGCCCCTCGGAAGGGTTCAACGGCTGCCTCAGGCTACTCGGGCTCCGCGCCCACTACTGATCAGGGGTTCGAAAGCTGGCCCCCGAAGGGTTCATAGCCGCCTCAGACACAGAGCGAGGGATGACCATGGGTACGTTCGATACATAACCAAGGCTCGGGCTGCACTCCCGAGGTACCCTAGGACATTTCCGAGACCAGCGGGAACGATCTTGTAACGGAATCCCATCAGAGGGAGGCAACGAGCCCTCGGACCCCATCGCCAGGGGACCGGGTCCGGCAGATCACCCGCAGGTACTTTTGGGCGTGCCTCTGGGCCCCTAGCCGACCCCTAACGAATGGGGCACGGACGTTTGCTCGGATCACCCGCCTGCAGCTCACCGGAGACACCATGTTCGGCGCCCACCGAGGGCAACATGGCGCTCTCCCCCCTCCTCCTTGCGGAAAGGCGACGCAGGGGCATATGTAAAAAAGTCGAGTCTGTCCCTGATCGCCCTCTCGCCCTGTGCAGAGGCTCGGGGGTTGCTCTCGCAAACCCGGCTCCGGCCAAACCGTTGACAGCGTCAACATACCAGCCCGAGAACTTGGGACCCGACTGTACACCCGGGCTACGGCCAACTCGCATTAGGGAACGACCAGACCGGCCGAAGCATTGCGCGAGGCGTTAAGACCTCGAAGGAGTCAAACCACTCCTCCGAGGCCTCGGGGGCTACACCCGGCGGGTGCGCTCGCGCGCACCCACCGGAATAAAACGCAACCGAGAAAGGCTGGTCCCCTTGCAAAAAAGTGCGACGAAAGCCTCCAAGCGAGTGCTAACACTCCCTTTGAGGCTCGGGGGCTACTGTCGGGGACCATAATTAGGGTTACCCTCAAGGCTCCTAACTCTCAGCTGGTAACCCCCATCAGCATAAAGCTGCAAAGGCCTGATGGGTGCGATCAAGTCAGGGATCAGTCCATTCAAGGGACTCGATCACGTCTCGCCCGAGCCTAGCCTCGGACAAGGGCAGCTGACCCCGGAGGATCTCCGCCTCGCCCGAGGCCCCCCTCCAACGGCGAACACGTTCCCGGCTCGCCCGAGGCCCTGTCTTCGCCGAGAAGCAACCCCGACCAAATCGCAGGAGCATTTAATGCAAAGGTGGCCTGACACCTTTATCCTGATGCGTGCCCCCCAGCTGACAGAGCCGAAGTGACCGCCGTCACTTCGCCGCTCCACTGGCCGGTCTGACAGAAAGACAGCGCCGCCCGCGCCGCTCCGACTGCGGTGCCACTTGACAGAGTGAGGCTGACAGGCAGTCAGGCCCGGCCGCACGCACCATAGGAAACTCCGCTCCGCCCGACCCAGGGCTCGGACTCAGGCTAAGCCCCGGAAGACGGCGAACTCCGCTCCGCCCGACCCAGGGCTCAGACTTGGGCTAAAGCCCCGGAAGACGACGAACTCCACTCCGCCCGACCCAGGGCTCGGACTCGGGCTAAGCCCCGGAAGACGGCGAACATCGCTCCGCCCGACCCAGGGCTCGGACTCGGGCTAAGCCCCGGAAGACGGCGAACTCCGCTCCGCCCGACCCAGGGCTCGGACTTGGGCTCAACCCCAGAAGACGACGAACTCCGCTTCACCCGACCCTAGGACTCAAGTCCGCCCTGGCCTCAGCCAACGGCTTCCGCCTCGCCCGACCTAGGGGCTCGGACTCGGCCTCGGCCACGGAAGACGGACTCGACCTCGACCTCGGAGGAGCTTCCACATCGCCCAACCTAGGGCGCGGACCAGCCACGTCAACAGGAGGCGCCATCATTGCCCTACTCCAGCCTGACTCAGGCTACGGAGAACAAGACCGGCGTCCCATCTGGCTCGCTCCGCCAGATAGGCGATGATGGCGCCCCGCACGCTCCCTGACGATGGCGGCTCTCGGCCCCCTTACGAAAGCAAGAGGACGTCGACAAGGACTCGACGGCCCCGACAGCTGTCCCTCCGCCAGGCTCTAGCACTCCTCCGACGGCCACGACATCACACAAACCGGGCGCCAAAATCTCTCCGGCCGCCACGATGGCGTGTACTTAGGGCGCTAGCTCTCCTCCGCTAGACACGTAGCACTCTGCTACACCCCCCATTGTACACCTGGATCCTCTCCTTACGCCTATAAAAGGAAGGACCAGGGCCCTCTTAGAGAAGGTTGGCCGCGCGGGGATGAGGACGAGACGGGCGCTCGCGTGAGGCCACTCGCTCCTTCCCCCGTGTGGACGCTTGTAACCCCCTACTGCAAGCGCACCCGACCTGGGCGCGGATGAACACGAAGGCCGCGGGATTTCCACCTCTCTCACGCCCATCTTCGGCCACCTCGCTTTCCCCCCTTCACGCTCGGCCTCGCGTCGACCCATCTGGGCTGGGGCACGCGGCGACACTTCACTCGTCGGCTCGGGGACCCCCCGGTCTCGAAACGCCGACAATATTTGAAGGGGTATGGTCGATTGAAGAACCAACAGTCGGTCAAACAATCAATTTATATTACGTTCTTTACTTTTCGCCCTAGGAGTAGACAGTAACATAGATCTCTTTCTCTAATCTTCATCTCTCTTCGGCTCTACGTCATTTAGAGGCATCTTGGGTGGCCTGCCGATCCCAAGACAAACCCTAAGATCTCTCCTTTCTGACAGGGTCCCTCACGGGAGCGAGATCCAGGTGCTGTTGTTGAACTCCGTCGCCTCTGCGCACGTGCGGATCGTCAGGCCACCAGGCGTAGACCATCTGGCTCGTCGGTCAGAAACCCTAGCCTCTGCGCTAGATCGCAAATCGTCCGGCCCTCGGTCATCGACCGTCCGTGCCTCCACAGAGAGCACCGCCACCGGTACTCATCGCAGTGATTGGCGCCCAGGCCACCACCAACATACTTTTTACGACTCCACTAGGGATATCGCGTAAAGATCTATCAGATCAGCCCTCAAGGGCCGATTCAAAATATAGCTCTGATGTCTCTCCCAGCAACATCATTGATCCGACTTAGAAAACCTTGCCAACTGAAGATCAGCATGAATTTTAGGAGCACAAGGAACAATTGATCAAGGAGACCCAGGTGGAGTTCCTGGCCAACTTCAAGGTGGACCGAAATCAAAGTCATCTGGCAGCGGGACAATTGATCTGGCTTTTCTTCGACCTACTACAACTACTCCCAAAGTAAGTGAAACAAACAAAATCCAATCCCTTAGATCTTACATAGATGAGCAACGAGAACAAATGCAACGAATACTAGGGGGTATGCAAGAGGATTATAAGAGGCTAGCACGTGCATTTGGTAAATCCAAGGAGGTGAATGATGAAGAATATTACAATAAACTTGATGAAATACCTCCATTCTTAGTGAGTGTTGACACAAGTATCCTATTAGATAATAAAGAGTCTCCCTCATGCATAGTAATCATGATAAAGAGACATTTGTATAGAAAAAGTTTATTACTATTCCATTAACTATGTGCTATAAAATAGTTAAAACAAGTGCTATATGGTAGAAGGTTTATTCAATTAAACATTAAAACAACAAATATAGAAGGTTTATTCAATGAAACCCTAACAAGTCCAAGGTTTTCATAGTTGTCTTGCATTTCGACATCATATGTGCCTTAAACTTTTTCTCATGTCTTTATGTGCCATAACTTAAGGAAACAATGAATTTCATCTAGAGTATGAAATGACCACCATTGATTTCAACAATTTTAGATAGAATTATGTTCAATTAAACATCTAAAATAACAATTACAAATGGTTGATTTACTTAAAAGTTTAAAGTAACAATTATAGAAGGTTTGTTTGATTAAACATTGAAAATAGTAATTATAGAAGATATGTATGCCATAAGAGCCATTGACAATTTTGTCATTATCATTTATAGGCTGCGTCAGTATACCATTAGATCTATCTATCATAGACATAGATATTCCTACCAATCATAAACACGAGATGACATAATAACAGACAACTAAAATTAAGAGTGACAAAATAGCAAATTTCTCATGCTACAAGGTGAATACCCCATAGAGGGACCACTGCCATGGCGGAGCACCACGGGTGTTATTACCAATAGTGTGTAGCAGCAGCAAAAGGACAAATAATAGTGTGTGAGGCGTTCTATAATTGGAACCGAGGACACCTATGCATGCATTGACGTGAGAGGAATGAAAGGCAAGGAACTGGATGCTATGATGAGCCTCTTTTGTCCATTATGCTATTCCGAGTAGAGAGTTTCCTACTCTCCCATCTCTCTTCTTATAAATCATTGCTATGTTATTACAAAGATTAGTTCAGATTTAATATTTTTCAGAAAAATTATTAAATTTATTACCGACACTAAAATAGCGAATATATACAGTAATTTCTGAAAACGGTCAGAAGAGATCCAAATCATTTTCAATTTTTTCTACTACTTTTGTTTTCGTATTTTTTGTAACTGTTTCTATTTCTATTTAGTCCTGAATTTCGGTAAAATTTCGAAAACGATTTCCGGTAACCGAAAATTACCGTTTTCGTTTTCACTTCTACTTACCACGCGCCATCACAACGTCAATAACAACTCTCAAATCTCTACTACTTATTAAGGCGGTAAGGGTAGACTATTGTTCTGCCTTTTTTGTTTCATGTTTTGCCCTCATCCCTGTCCGGTAGTAAAAAATGAAATTTGTAAGAATTGTGAATCGAACTCAAGACCTGTTGCTAGATTAGAGACACAATATCCACCACACCACATCTTATTTTGTTGTTATAGTAGAAGATATGAGAGTTATTAAAAGTAAGGTATGGCTGATGCCACACTAAGCCATAATGGCTCCTCCGCCGCTGCTGTCCGGCAAACCATCACATTCTGTGACGCGGGACGTCGAGCAACTCCTGACTTGGGGCACTCCGGTCCCATGTGATAAAATCCCCCATTCTCATTCCTATCGTGCAAGCCATCACACACTCCGGACGTTGGGCCCACATTGCAGACTACGGGCGCCCACGTGACAGCCACCCTTAGTTTTGCACACACCGGACCCACGTCTGCTCGCGCAAAAAGTTGCCTCAATTTGACACTGGCAGGAGCATTTGATCATGATTGCTTTCTCTGAAGAAGGAAGACTTATAAGCCGGTAGAAGCTATGTTGGCTGGCCGGTATGGTCATAAAAATGTGTAAGGCGTGACGACGACATAGGTCGCATGGGTTGTGTTTCTTTGGTGCGGCCCAAGTAGCTGCCAGGAGGCTGCACGCTTCTTACCCTAACCCAGCTTGGCTTTAGGGTCAGTCTCCCTTGCTTTCTCTGCCCAGCGAGACCTCGCCCTCTAGCTTCCTGCTAGCGCCATCTTCGTCCCGTGCTCTCCTGTTCATCGTCGATCTCAGCCATCTCAGGAGCACCCGCTCACTCCCAGACGCCCGCGCAAAGGAATCCCCCATGATCTCCCTCCAAACTGCCCACTCCCTCCATGATCTCCCCCTCTAGCTCATGATCCCTCCGCTGGCCCCCACCCCCCGCCTGCCACGCCCACGGGCGCAACAAGCCAACAACCCACACTCGGCCCCGCTACCTCGATTCGTCGCCATAAATCCGCTACCTCCTCCTCGAGTCCTGCTTGATCGCCCCATGCTCGACCGGTCGACCGGACGGAAGGGCAGCCCTG
Organism: Zea luxurians; assembly: GCA_029449295.1. Classification (NCBI taxonomy): domain Eukaryota; kingdom Viridiplantae; phylum Streptophyta; class Magnoliopsida; order Poales; family Poaceae; genus Zea; species Zea luxurians. Next base: position 2,566,017 of record JAOPSE010000134.1, on the reverse strand, counting down.
ACTGTGACCACAGCGCGATGTGCGACGAGTGAGGGCGGTGGCGGGGGTTGCGACCAACGACGAAGAGCCACACAAAGAAGCCCATCGGCGATGTTTTGCTCAAGGTTCGCTCGCTCATTCCTTCCTTCCTTGTGCTATTGGCGTGTGATCCTAGCTAGCGCTCTCTTGATTTCATCCTTATCCACGTGAATCCTGGATCACACTGCATGCAGATCGGATTACTGGAAGGCCAGACCAGCTGCTCGCATTCACTAGTGCACGGTGTGGGAGCTGAGAGCTCCGTTCCTATGGCCGGGCCCCACCTCTCTTGGGCCCTTGTGCAGATACGCAGAGGTAGTGTCCCCTAATTTGTTTGCCATGTCCCCTAATTTATTTATCAGAGCTACTTGAGGATGTCAATGAGGTATGGCTCTGCTGGTTCATCAGTATTCAGTAATTACAAGGCATTATGAGTTAGCATGCTCCCTCCTGCTAAGCTAGCTAAATGTGGTTATCAGGTCTCAATAAGTATCCATTTTTAAAAGTATAAATTGTTATAGCCATACATGCAAGTCTTTATTTTGGAAATAACCAAAGGTTCTGAACCTGCATTGTGCTAACTCGTCAATCATTCCTAAAATGTGATTCCTTTTTTTCATTCAGAGTTCGGTTGGACAAATTAAGATGGATTGAGATCTTAGTTGTTAAGGTAGAAGCAAAAGCACCACCACTGAATCCTGTACTTTAAACGGTGATAGCAACAGTTGCGGTCTTCGATATCTTAGTGTGTTACTTGGTGATAGCAGCAGCTGCGATCTCCAATATTTTAGGGCATGTTTGCCTCCCTCTTCTAAACTTAGAGATCTAAAAGCTTTAGAATGTTTTAGCTTTCTTTTGATATCCAAATCTCTAATGTAAGGTGGGCTAAAGGTTAAAGCCAACTTTAGACCACCTGATGCATATAAGGAAGAAGGGTCCACATGCACCATTCTCTGTAGCATAGCAAAATCGAGCTCGATGTCCTTGAAGATTGATCGAGATAATATTAGTCATTACTGAATTTAATTTTAATGACAAGTTTGTAATGGGTAGGATAATAAGGGATATGTTACAGGTTGTTGGTTTCTTGGATGAATATGCTGCTGTATAGGGTTAGGCCTGAAAGGAGAAACATAACAGGATTGGTTTTTGTAGCTCTCCTCCCCTCATCTCTCCATGGGATTGGAATATATATAACTTTGTGAGTTTATATGGAAAGCAATAGATATTGTTTATTTCCTCGCTTCTCTTCTCTCCTCTCCTCTCTATGCCATATTACTGCTTTTAAACTATGGCGACACTGCTAGAGGCACTATTATATGTCAAGTTCATATATTAAGAATTTGAACTCTGGCCTATTGATGATGATAATTGTTCATTGTCTGAAATTCCTCTATTTGACCTCTATATATGTCTGAAATTCCTAAACAACATTATGTCCATGTTTGTGTGTTAATATTTTTTGGTCATTATGTCATGAGTTTGTGTTAATAATCTGAATACTAAAGCATGTGGTAGGCACCATTATGTCTAAAATTTCTATACACATTGCTTATAATTGTTTGAGGATTACACCTATCTTGAGTTTTTATATTAATAATCTGAATAGTAAGGTTCGTTGTACTTTGTAACACTTGAGTTTAGTTGTTGGCTCTGAACTCTGAAAAAATATTTTTTTTACCAAATACAACATCAGATGTAATTTTACTACTGTGATTAAGTTGTATCACATATTCACAGTAGTATTATTGTGTTCTTCAAACAAGTCAATTACAGTGAGCTTTTAGTCATGAATTTGCAGTAGTCTATGAAAGATCATTCTTGAATTTTTGCCTTTAAATTGTCTTATTAAATCTTGTATACTACAATACTAGGTGAGTGCTCGTGCGTCACAGGCCCGAGTTTCTCTTCAACGTCATCCCGGACGGCTCATAGATGTCGTCCTCCATCTCATAACAGTATAACACACATTTGTATATATAAGTTATCGAGCTATTATATGATCCCGTTGCAACGCACGGGTACTGAGCTAGTCAAATAAAGCAGTTGTAAAAGCCTTCGTAGCGTTGCACGTCATGTACGTTTTCTATTATAACCATGTTGATAGAGGGCGACGAGGGACCACAAAGGTACAAAAGTTGTATCACTGACGACAACAATATGCATGGGCTGTACTCGTTCGTGTTGATCTGGATGCCCCCTGTGCTAGAGCGAAAAACTATGTCAGCTTTGCTAGATACTGAAAACTCTGAGATAGAGTATTAGAATGAAAAGACCATTAATTATATAAGGAAGAGCCCAGGGTTCTAGCCCATTCCTATTCCTAAATCAATAATTTGTAGTGCTTTTGCCTTTCTTGCATACTCCTAGTGAATCAATTGCTAGCCATATGTTTAGGAGGCTTTTTTTTCTCTAGGTATTGGTGCACCGTTGTACCTCTAGTATGGCGTCGTGTCATGTCCGCCTTCTGACGGGTTCCGGTAGCTACTCCGATTTAGATGTGGCGGTGTTTGGTGGGTTCTGTTTAGTCAGCCCAAGGCGTCGTTTAGGGATGTCTTCAATACAACTTTGTCTTCTGTCATCCCCCTAGCATCACCTTTCATCATGTGTAGGCGTATGCCTGATACGACGTATTGCCCCGTCCCTTCGGGTGTATGGGTCACTATAGAGACCCCGATGCTGAGGTCCCTGCAGCTAGGGTTGTCCGGTCCCACTGGTTAGCGGGGATATGTATCTGGCATCGTGCTTGATAGAGACCCTTCGGTACTGCTTCCATGGCTTGGGCATGGTTTGGTGCTGTCCCATCATGTCGACGTAGCTCGATGGTACTAGGTCGGCTCTTCCTTTCAGTAGAGCCTAGAGGTGTTCACTGGAGAGTCGGTTGTCGTCTTGCTAGGTTGCTTAGCGGGCGAGTTGCTCTGCAGCCCTGCCTCGCTAGGTTGCTCGACGGTCTTTGTTCGTGGGTGAGCTGGTCAGCTTGGCGGGCCATTATCGGGAGACCTTTTGAACCTCCACGCCGATCTGCTTGGCAGGTGGGCCGCGTGGATTGTGGACCGTCTTTGGAATGCCTTTAGACCTTCTTTGGATACCATGTTCTCAGGTACCCGATAGAAGGTGACACTTTTTTTTAATTATGTGCCATGTTGTGATTCCTTACAGGAGTTTTGACGGGTCCCCATCGTTTGCTATAGAGTTTGCATTTTTTACGCACTCCCAAAATGATATTTGTTCACATTTTTACTTTTTTGATGTCCATAAGCTTGCAAAGTACATAAATTCTTCTCAAGCTCAACAAGTACATAGGAATCATGCTAATATTAATCTTCGTGAAATGGACAAGAACTTGAATCATGAACTAATAACCTTTAGTCAGAAAACAAGAAAAGGTAAATTAAAATTTAATCCCCTTTAATTTCAATCAATCCATCTCTAACCGAAAGCCCTAACGAAATCACACCCGCTACTCGTTCCCCCGTCGCCGCGTTCCCATCACCCCATGTGTGTCTGTTACTCTGTTTCAAAAACGAAAGCCGTGACTCTTGGCCTGAAAGCACGCATATGATCTGAGTATGGTGCCTGGTGTATGCTAATCGAAAATTCATCATACGTCCTTAAGCTGTCTATCGGTATATATATAATTTACCAATGTCTCAAAATATATTTGTATATATTTGAAATTCGTTTGGGTCCTATTTTGATCAAAACAGGTGTTTATACGACCCGTTAGCTGACGTGATATGCTGATCTACCAAATGGTACCCACAATGTATTTTAAGACTTCGAGAGATATACCACACCCACAGATAAGAGCGACCGTCTTTCTTTGCCTGAAGTCAGGACCTAAGGATGCACATAATCCACTAATAAAGCGAATGAGATACAACGAAGTGATTTTTTTAACCAAATAAAAAATCAACACATAGTAGAATCTAACTCGGGGCTTAAATGAAAGGCTTTGACCATTAAGATAAAGACCCTTATCCGGAATACAGCTCTCTCACTAGTGCAAATTTGGGTCTGCGTGGGATTCCTTGTTCTGGCAAGGAGATTTATTGTTGTCTCTGCCTTGGTCGGCATCTGCTCCGCACTCCGCAGTCATGTTTGCAGGCAGCGCCCGCATGTGTATATAATAAATAAATACACAGAGTATAGTACATATGTGTGTACGCCAGAGTACTTGCTATGCTGGCGGGTGGCACGGTACGGTAGCGCTGCAGTACGTTCCTGTGGATCCAGGGCCCCGTACTGCCGGTGGTTGGACTAGACACCGTTTGGATTCTGAAAATCCCATGCAAAATACCTCAGAGAGATTCAAACAGGCTGGATTTTAGATGCGACATTCCATTATTCCGTCCAAAATCTTGTACGCCTCCGCCGCGTCTCGCAAAGCCCGTCGTCTCCTAGAGACCTAGACATACTCCCAGTTTCCAAACGGGCATGTGCAGAGACACCGAAACGGTTCTACATAGATATGTCAATGGGTATCCGCGACTTGATACCCGATGGATATTTACTCTATTAGGGTATATAAGTGGCCTAAATATTCTATCCGTAGGTCTATTATTAGGCAAAAATTTTCACCCAATGGATAAACGGGTATTAGAACATTCCGCCTTCACCCATTGCCCGTTAACCCGTGGGTATAAAGTACCTAATATAAACTTAGCCCAAGTATGAACTTGGACTTTAGTCATCCATCTTTTTTACTATTTAACAACCTTTTAGACTATAATGTCATAGAAGGCTTAACGACAATTTAATGACCATGTAATGGAACATGTAATGTGCTATGTAGTACTATCCTAGTGTTACTACTTTATCCAATTATCTTTGGTGTGTTCAATGGGTGGTTAAATGATGCTAAAAAATTTTGTAATGGTATTTATATAGATATTGTCGGTACCCTGGATTAGGGGTACCCCTTATTACGGTATGAAGACACGATGCCTGTGTGGCTACCCCTAGCCGCGCGGAGAACAGCCCCAAGGATATCTCGTGAGCAGTTGAGGTGGTGTTCTCGGAGACAACGTCATCGGGCCCAGACCTCCTCAAGAAGGCGCAGGACCCCTGTGCGCACAACCCGGACCCCCGAAGTAAAGCAGCCCGGAGCCATTGGATGGAGGTCGGACCCCACCAAGTGAGCTCCAGACCACCCATAACAAGGTCCCGGGGGAGGAAGTGACGTGGCCTAGGCATGGGTCCGGTGTTGACGCGTGTCCAGGCTCTATCCGGTGCGCCTTCACTCCCTGCTCGGCCGAGGGCCCAATGCTGCCACATGGCTTATTGCCCGTGACGTAGGCCAGCGGGCGGTGCATGACTTAGGGACTCTGGGCCGCGCGGCCTCCGCATTTATTGCGGAGAGGATGCGCCGCCTGTCCACCCTACTATTAGGTGATGCGCCCTTTCGGCATTTAATGCGTCCTGTCCACTGCACTAGCAGACGGCGCCCAGGCCATATAGCAGTCGGCATGCCCGTCTAATCCGAACAGTATGCCCGTGCTGTAAGATACGCTATGTCCACCAGCACTTGTGCATGACCAGGGAAGCTTCCCCAGCACACCAACACTACGCGGGCCACGGGTGTCAAGGCGCAGGAAGATTGCTCCAGCAGCCAACTATTGCTGCCCCAAGTCTTGCATCCATTGTGCTCCTGGGCCCACATGTCGGGGCTCAGCACTCTTGTACACGCCCCCCTTGAGCTATAAAAGGGGGAGCATGCAACGTTACAGGGGGAGGAAGAACACACTTAGACTCCCTCAGGCTTACACACGACTCAAGCTCTCAAGCAATACAACACACAGTGGAGTAGGGTATTACGTTCCGGCGGCCCGAACCACTCTAAACTCTTGCGTGTTCTTGTGTTCATTCCTACTTTTCCCAACAGGCAAAACGCTTAAGCCCCCTCCACATCTTAGGACTTAGGGCGGGTGCACTCTGCCACCCGGATGAAGAATTTCCTCTCCAACATTTGACGCACTAGGTAGGGGCTAGGCTTGAAGTTTTTGCTTGTTTTCCTGCTCGACACCATGTTCTATATCATCGAGCACCAAGATTTCATGCCCGAGGACTATATGCTGGAGGAGGAAGCTGCCTCTTTCGCTCCGCGGGCCACCAACCTCCTGGCGCCTGGTGCGGCGGCAGCTGTGCACTCTACATGACAGCACACTCCCACGCTGCGCCTGGGGCGCTGTCAGCAGCAAGGGAGTTGCTGCGCCACCCTCCAAGCTCCATGGCCTCTCCAAGTGCCATGAAGCAGTGGCGCGACGACGTGGATCGCCTTCTTGGCATGGCACACTCTGCCTCAACCAGGCCCAAGCCTCGGTCATCCCGGCGTCAGCATGAGGCGTCGGCGTCTGTGCGCTCACCCTCGGTGAGGGCAGCGCCAACTGAGGACCTGAGGGCGGAGCTCAACCGCCGACGCGCGGTGGAGGGCGCTCCGGTCTCTTTGGGGAAGTCTAATGACCTGCGAGTAGAACTCAACTGCAGACGTGCGGGCGAGGACACCCGTGTCTCCCTGTAGAGGGCGCGAGAGCACCGACAAAACATAGAGGGGCGTAACCTCGATCAAGACTTTGCAGCGGTAACACCGCAAGCGCCGGTGAGTGCCCGGACCCAGGCCGGTGTCCCATTGGCTGGCATAGGCTGTGTTGCTCTCGCGGATCATCTCCGCGTGGCATCTTGGCCATCCAAGTTCCGATCGCACTTGCCGGAAAAGTATGACGGTACGTCAAACCCGTCGAAATTTCTGTAGGTGTACGTCACCGCTATCACAGCAGCATGTGGAAACACCGCTGTGATAGCGACATATTTTCATGTCGCCTTGTCTGGGCCCGCCCGGACTTGGCTCATGAACCTTGCCCCAGGGTCAATTTACTCCTGGGAAGAGCTCTGCGCATGGTTCACAGCGAATTTCGCCACTGCTTACCAGCAACACGGCGTGGAGGCCCACCTCCACGCATTGAGGCAAGAGCCCGGAGAAACTCTCCGGACATTTATCTCCCGCTTCACCAAGGTGCGAGGTACTATACCTCGCATCTCCGATGCTTCTATCATCACGGCCTTCCGCCAGGGGGTGCGTGATGAAAAGATGTTGGAGAAGTTGGCCACGCATGACGTGGAAATGGTCCTCGCTCTCTTTGCTCTAGCTGACAAGTGTGCCAGGGCTGCTGAGGGTCGTGCGTGGCACTCAGCGCCATAGACCGGGGCTGCCCAAATGGGCGACTCAGGTGCCGTCGCTCAATACGGCAAGAAAAAGAAGAAAAAGAACCGCGGCAACGAGAAACCGCACTCCGCCGCTCTGGTCGTGGCAGCTGCGACTGGGGGCCAGGGCGACCGAAGCAAACGCCCACGGCCACCGAGGGGTAACGACGGCATATGCCCCGTGCACCCCAACGGTCGCCACAGCGCCGCAGAATGTCGCGAGATCATCGACCTCGCGAAACGTGTCAGCGCGCGGCGCGAGCAGTCTTCCGGGGATGGCTCCCCACCTCATCACCGACCGGACAAGGAATGGGCCGACGACGAAGAGGTGGCCGCGGCCGAACCGGACCTCGGGTATCAGTCACCTGAGGGGGTCCTGAAGGATGTCTTCACTGGAGGCTCCAATTCCGGTGAAGACAACTAGACGGACCACCAGGGGAGCTCCGTGCTACCTGGCCTACGGGACCGAAGCCTGCCTTCCCCTGGAAACCCTTCTGGTCTCCCCACAGGTCCAACCTTTCGATGGGTTTGTGTAGGGGCCACAACAGTGCGAGGACGTGAACTTAGGCGACGGACTCAGATGTCAAGTTGCAACCCGAAATGCACATCGTAACCAGGCGCTCAAGTACTATGGCCGACGGTTCGTGCATAGTAGGGAACCCAGGTCGGGACCTAATCCTGCGGCAAAGTACTGAACCAAGAGGGGGTCCGCAACCTCTCACCCAGCAGGAAGGAACCCCTCAAGGCGATGGAAATATGCCAACCTAGGGGATGCCAACTTTGCTATAGCTGAAGAAGTACCCCTTCCTATTTTTGTAAGTTCAATCCATAGAAGCAGCTCTGAGGGGTTAAATTCTTCTTCTTTTATAGTTAAATTTCGCATACGTGTACACCAGCCCGGTGAGGTCTGCCCTCATAAACCCGACCTGATGGTTTACACCCATGCATGTCAAGTTATAGACAGAAAATTCACCCCCTCAGACGCATTTCTATGACCACTTTATCTTTCTGCTTCATGGATTTGACATACAGTTTTTAGATAATACTTTTTATCTAACCCACCCGCACGGTTCCCATCTGCCCTAACATGACGACATCCGAATTGAACAGCCAGGCTTGCAGTTTAGGACCTCCTTTACGAAAGCTGGGAGGTCCGACAGCCCGAGGGTCGGTTCTAAAGAACGGGAGCTCGTTCCATGGAGTGGTCCGGAGCAGTGTAGCCGCTTAGCCTGGTCCCGTCCCGTAAGCCTGCACAGCCCACCATTCTGTGATGGGTGCCTTAGTATTTGGAACTATAGTACTACGGGTTCGACAACCTAGGGTCCGGCTCCAGAAAATGGACACTTGTCTCTTGGGGTGGTCCGAAGCCGTGTAGCCGCTTAGCCTGGTCCCGTACCGTAAGCGTGCACACTCCACCACCCTGCGACGGGAGTCCTAGTATCTAGAGCCGCGATCCAAGGGGGTCCGGACACACAACTTGGACACCCGGACTAAACCCTGCGAGTCCCGAGCATGTATCAAAGGATGGCTAATGTCAGACAGGGGACCCTATGGGTGTACTACTAATGCTCCCTAGCTGAAGCTGTGTACAGGTCTAGATCCCGGCCAAGGCTGCCTCCCGGGAGTTGTTGACAACCCTTTTAGATACGCTGGTATCCAACCTCGACACATCAAGCCTACATCCCAGGCAGGGGGCCAGGTACCAGGGATGAGTCAACAACATCACACACAACAGGGACAGACGGTACACAGATAAGTGCTAACACTGCTTGATAAATAGTACTCAAAAGTACCTTACAAAAAGCAAAAGTATTACATCTGTCTTCAAGCGGAGTCCTAGTTCCATCTCTACTCTGCAGGTATAAACTACCCGACGCCAGCAGGGTCGCGCTGGAAGTTCGCGGCCACTGTCCTTGCGGAATCCTCCAAGACGGCTTGCCAGCGGTAATGGCTGCCTCAACGCGTGCACCATTGCAAAGAGGTCCTCGCCCCCGTCCTCCTACGGGGGGCGACAATGAGGCCATTAAAGCCAAAGAGTTGGAGGCTTGGCGGCAGGTGGCGCTGGTGGTCTGGCCAGCGGCGGAGACCACCTCTGCACCGAGCGGTTCACCAGCGGAGGCAGCCACCTCTGCACCGGGCAGCCTCACCAGCGGCAGCAACCACCTATGCGCCAACGGCTTGCGAGCGATGGCGGTCACCACAGCGCGTGCGCTGTGGCAAAGAGGCCCTTGCCCCTAACCTCCTGCGAGGGTGAGGACAAGACCATCCAAGAACGTGGCCGCCACCTCCATGGCGTATGGTGTCTTGTACAACACCCCGGGCGGCGTCGGAGCAGCGTGGCTGGCGGCACAGGGGACACTACGGATGCGGCGGACCTACGCACAGCGCGACCGTCGCCCGTGCGGTGCACGGACAGCCACGCCCTGCTTGGCGGCAAGGGGCGGTGTTGGAGGCAGCACCGAAGCCATCCAAGCCAAGGAGCCAGACACGCGGCAGCTGACGGCGCCTGCAGCCCAACCGGCTCCACGTAGCCGAAGTTGGCCTCCTTCGCGAGGCTGGTGAACGCCCTTTCCCCCGAATGCTGGAGGAAGAATGGAGCCACCAGCCCATGCGGAAGGCAGGGCCACAACCCGGCTCGCTCTCCACCCCTACAAGGTTGATGCACATCCTTGAAGCTGAGAGCAGGGGGAGGCCGCAGCCCGGCTCGCTTCTCTCCACCACAAGGCTGGTGGTCATCCTTGTAGATGACCACTGGTGGGAGACCGCAGCCGGGCTGCATGATGAAAATCCTTGAAGCTGAACAATGGCAGAAGAGCGCCAACCCCCGCAAGGTCGCGCTCCTCCAACAATAGCAAGAAGAAGACAAGATCGGTAGCACCACCGCGCAGGAAGCAAAGAGCACGAGCTCCCCAGCAGTGAGATCACTGGGGGGCGGCCCTGACGCGGATCCTTCCAACGAACATCGCGTGCTCCATCCAGAGGCCCAGAAGGCGGAAGGGCGCGGTGAATGGAAGAGAAGCGAGGCATGGCTACTGCCCGAGGGATAAGCTCCTTTTTAAAGGCAAATTTCCCCGCTCGTGCCCCAAAGCGTCACAGGCGGGTCTCCCCCAATGCACACCAAGGTATCCAGCCTATGGCATGGGGGCCTGACCCTGCATGACTTGCAGCTGGCTCACTGGGGCGAAGAAGGCGAATCGCCACGCTGGGAGCGTGTTACCACCCCACGGTAGGTGCGCTGCTTCATCTTCACCGCGACCAACGGTCCAACCTCAGGCACGGGGGCTAGGTCTGCATGTCAGGCACCTGGCATGCCGATTCCTGCGCGCGGAGAAGACGTACCGCCACGGGAGAGGCACGCCACCGCCTGCGGTGACGCGCCTCTCCGCCTCCACTAAAAGCAACGACCCAGTCTCTCGTGCAGGGGCCCAGACCCACGAGTCATCTGCCACGGGTGATAGTCCCTTGGTGCAGGGGAGTCAAACCGCCGCTCGCGCCAATGCCGCGCCTCGTCAGGACAGCCACAGAAGACGGGGAGGTTAAATTTTCAAAGCTAATCCAGCAGAATCAAGGCGCCCGACGCGTGACCCAGCGAAACAGTCAAATGCGGAAGTCATGGGTCAATAGCGGGCGAGCTGGAGCAGCATGGCAGTCACCAATCAAACTTTGGCCCCACCTGCAGGCTCGTTCCCTCCCCTGAGGCGGGCCCGGGGCCACTGTCGGTACCCTGGATCAGGGGTACCCCTTACTACGGTATGAAGACACGATGCCTGTGCGGCTACCCCTAGCCACGCGGAGAACAGCCCCAAGGATATCTCGTGAGCAGTTGAGGTGGTGTTCTCGGAGACAACGTCATCGGGCCCAGACCTCCTCAAGAAGGTGCATGACCCCTGTGCGCACAACCCGGACCCCTGAAGTAAAGCAGCCTGAAGCCATTGGATGGAGGTCGGACCCCACCAAGTGAGCTCCAGAACACACATAACAAGGTCCCAGGGGAGGAAGTGCCGTGGCCTAGGCATGGGTCTAGTGTTGACGCGTGTCCGGGCTCTATCCGATGCGCCTCCACTCCCCGCTCAGCCGAGGGCCCAATGCTGCCACATGGCTTATTGCCCGTGACGTAGGCCAGCGGGCGGTGCATGACGTAAGGACTCTGGGCCGCGCGACCTCCACATTTATTGCAGAGAGGATGCACCGCCTGTCCACCCTACTGTCAGGTGATGCGCCCCTTCGACATTTAATGCGTCCTGTCCACTCCGCTGGCAGACGGCGCCCAGGCCATACAGCAGGCGGCGTGCCCGTCTAATCCGAACAGTATGCCCGTGCTGTAAGATACGCTATGTCCACCAGCACTTGTGCATGACCAGGGAAGCTTCCCCAGCACACCAACACTACGCGGGCCACGGGAAATGTGCCCTTGGGCCATTTCTAAGTATTTTGGTGATCAAGTGCCAACACAAATGGTTTAAGTGTGAAACTATGCCAAATGGTGGAAGAAGTGCAAAGTCAACACAAAGGTATGTTTCTAGACTTAGTACATTGGTTTTTGTATACTAACATATTTGTCTAAATGCTAGAATCAGAGTAAATACAATTGGAAAAGACTTGGCTCGAGCAGCCAAGACTCTGCTCAGTCTGGGTGCACCGGACTGTCCGGTGGTGCACCGGACAGTGTCCGGTGTGCCAGGCTAGCGTCTGGTCAACTGGTTGCTCTCGGGTCTCAACGACGGCGTACGGCTATAAATCACCGGACTGTCCGGTGGTGCACCGGGCTGTCCGGTGAGTCGGCTGCGGCGAAGTCGCCGCTCCCGAGAACCAAGTCAACAACGTACGACTATAATTCACCGGACTGTGTGGTGAAGCACTGGAATGTCCGGTAAGCCAACGGTCGGCCGCGCAATCCGCGCGTGACGCGTGGCCAAGCCAACGGTCGGATGGGAGCACCGGACTGTCCGGTGTGCACCGGACAGTGTCCGGTGCGCCAACAGCTCCAAGTCTTCAATGGTTGGTTGCGCCAGAATAGGAAAGAAATCCGCACCGGACAGTGTCTGGTGTTGCACCGGACTGTCCGGTGCGCCAGTCGACAGAAGGCAAGAATTGCCTTCCTGGATTGCTCTCAACGGCTCCTAGCTGCCTTGGGGCTATAAAAAGGTCCCCTAGGCGCATGAAGGAGTACACCAAGCATACTTTGAGCATTCTTGATCATTCACACTTCGTCTTTGCGCACTCGTTTGACATTCTTAGTGATTTGAGCTCTGTTCTAGTGAGAACCTTGTGATATTCATTTGAGCTCGAGTCTTGGCCGTGTGTGTGCGTATTGCTGTGGATTTGTGTGTGTTGCTTCCCTCCCTTACTATAGTGCTTTCACTTTGATCCTTATTGTAAGGGCGAGAGACTCCAAGTTGTGGAGATTCCACGCAAACAGGAAAGAGTAAAGAAAAGAAGAACACCGTGGTATTCAAGTTGATCATTGGATCACTTGAGAGGAGTTGAGTGCAACTCTCGTCCGTTGGGACACCCCAACGTGGAGTAGGCAAGTGTTGTACTTGGCCGAACCACGGGATAAATCCTCGTGTCTCTTGTGCTTGTTCTCACTGTGTCTATTGTGCTTCACAAGAGCTCTCCTTAGCCACTTGACTTCATTGTGCTAACTCCTAATCAAGTTTTGTGGCTTTAAGTTTCAAGTTTTTACAGGATCACCTATTCACCCCCCCCTCTAGGTGCTCTCAATTGGTATCGGAGCTGTTCTCTTCAAGAAAGGGACTAATCGCCCGAAGGGATGGATCCTAAGGGAAAGAGGATGGTGATCAACAACAAGGAGAAGGAGTCCTTCATCAATGAGCCAAAAGACGATAAGCCCACTGACTCGGGTTCAAGTCATAAGAAGAAGGACGAGAAGAAGAAGAGGCGTATCAAGAAGATCGTCTACTACGATGACAGCGACGAGTCTTCTTCTTCCCAAAAGAATGACGACAACAATGACTACGAGAAAAAGAAGACGGTTAACTCGAACTTTTCTTTTGATTACTCTTGTATTCCGCAAAGTTCCAATGCTCATTTGCTTTCCTTTCCCCTCGGTAAACCTCCTCACTTTGATGGAGAGGACTACGGATTTTGGAGTCACAAAATGCGTAGCCACTTGTTCTCTCTCCATCCAAGTATATGGGAGATGGTAGAAAATGGAATGCAATTTGATAGTACGGATAGTCCCATGTTCATCAATGAACAAATTCATAAAAATGCACAAGCTACTACTGTTCTTTTAGCGTCATTGTGCAGGAATGAATACCATAAGGTGAGCGGCTTGGATAACGCCAAGCAAATTTGGGACACCCTCAAGATCTCGCATGAGGGGAACGACGTCACCATGCTCACCAAGATGGAGTTAGTGGAAGGCGAACTAGGAAGGTTCGCGATGATCAGGAGGGAGGAGCCAACCCAAACATACAACAGGCTCAAGACCCTCGTCAACAAAATAAGGAGCTATGGAAGCACACGATGGACGGACCACGACGTCGTCCGACTTATGCTAAGGTCCTTCACTATCCTTGATCCTCATCTTGTTAACTCTATTCGTGAGAATCCTAGGTACACCAAGATGACGCCCGAAGAAATACTTGGGAAGTTTGTGAGCGGGCGAATGATGATCAAGGAGGCGAGATATATTGATGAGGCACTAAATGGCCCAATCCATGAGCCTCAAGCCATTGCTCTCAAGGCAACAAGTAGCAAGGAGGCGCTACCTAGCAAGGTGGCGCAAATTGAGGCGGCCGGGCTCAACGAGGAAGAAATGGCCCTCATCATCAAGCGCTTCAAGACAGCGCTAAAGGTTCGCAAGGAGCATCCCAAAAAGAACAAGACGAAGGGAAAGCGCTCCTGCTTCAAATGCGGTAAGGTTGGTCACTTTATTGCTAATTGTCCCGATAATGATAGTGACCAGGATCAAGAGAAGAAGAGGGAAAAGAAGAAGACTTACAAGAAAGCGAAGGGCGAGGCACACCTTGGCAAAGAATGGGACCCAGATTGCTCTTCATCCGACTCTGACGACGAAGGACTCGCCGCCACCGCCTTCAACAAATCATCCCTCTTCCCCAACGAGCATCACACCTGTCTCATGGCAAAAGAGAAGAAGGTAAGCACTCGCAATACTAGTACTTACGCTTCTTCAAGTGATGATGAATCTAGTGATGATGAAATAGACTATGCATGTTTATTCAAAGGATTAGATAGAACCAAAATTGATAAGATCAATGAATTGATTGATGCCTTGAATGAGAAGAATAGACTTTTAGAAAAACAAGAAGATCTTTTGTATGAAGAGCATGATAAATTTGTAAGTGCGCAAAATTCTCTTGCTCTAGAAGTTAAAAGAAATGAAATGCTTTCATGTGAATTGTCTACATGCCATGAATCTATCTCTAGATTAAAAAGTATCAATGATGACTTGAGTGCTAAGTTAGAAATAGCTAATAAATCAACCTCTTGTGTAGAACATGTTGTGATTTGCAATAGGTGTAAAGATTTTAATGTTGATGCTTGTAGTGAACACCTAGTTTCCATTTCTAAATTAAATAATGAAGTGGCTAGTCTTAATGCTCAACTTAAGACTAGCAAAAATGAATTTGATAAATTAAAATTTGCAAGGGATGCCTATACTATTGGTAGACACCCCTCAATTAAGGATGGGCTTGGCTTTAAGAGGGAAGCCAAGAACTTAACCAGTCATAAGGCTCCCATCTCCGCCAAGGAAAAAAGGAAGGCTCCTATGGCTAATAATGCTCAAAAGAACCATGCTTTCATGTATCATGATAGGAGATATTCTAGGAATGTTCATTATGATAGAAGTTATAATGCTTTTGATTCACATACCATGATTGCTTCAAGTTCTTCTATTATGCATGGTAGAAATTTGGCTAGGAAAAATGTTATCCATCATATGCCTAGAAGAAATGTTGTTCATGTACCTAGGAATGTAAGTAATGAACACTCTACAATTTACCATGCTTGCAATGCTTCCTTTGCAATTTGTAGAAAGGATAAGAAAGTGATTGCTAGGAAATTAGGGGCAAAATGCAAGGGAGATAAGACTTGCATTTGGGTCCCTAAGGCTATTATAACTAACCTTGTAGGACCCAACAAGAGTTGGGTACCTAAGACCCAAGCCTAATTTGCCTTGCAGGTTTATGCATCTGGGGGATCAAGCTGGATTATCGACAGCGGATGCACAAACCACATGACGGGGGAGAAGAAGATGTTCACCTCCTACGTCAAGAATAAAGATTCCCAAGATTCAATCATATTCGGTGACGGGAATCAAGGGAAGGTTAAAGGCTTAGGCAAGATAGCCATCTGAAATGAGCACTCTATCTCCAATGTATTTTTAGTAGAGTCGCTAGGTTATAATCTTCTGTCGGTTAGTCAATTATGTAATATGGGATACAATTGCTTATTCACAAATGTAGATGTGTCTGTCTTTAGAGGGAGTGATGGTTCATTAGCTTTTAAGGGTGTACTAGACGACAAACTCTATTTAGTTGATTTTGCAAAGGAGGAGGCCGGTCTAGATGCATGCTTAATTGCTAAGACTAGCATGGGCTGGCTGTGGCATCGCCGTCTAGCACATGTGGGGATGAAGAACCTTCACAAACTTCTAAACGGAGAACATGTGTTAGGTCTAACAAATGTGTATTTCGAAAAAGTTAGACCTTGTGCAGCTTGTCAAGCAGGTAAACAAGTGGGAAGTGCGCATCATAGCAAGAATGTGATGACCACATCAAGACCCCTAGAGCTGCTCCATATGGACCTCTTCGGACCCGTCGCCTACCTTAGCATCGGGGGAAGTAAGTATGGTTTAGTAATTGTTGATGATTTTTCCCGCTTCACTTGGGTATTCTTTTTGCAGGATAAATCTGAAACCCAAGGGACCCTCAAGCACTTCCTAAGGAGAGCTCAAAATGAGTTTGAGCTCAAGGTGAATAAGATAAGGAGCGACAACGGGTCCGAGTTCAAGAACCTTCAAGTGGAGGAGTACCTTGAGGAGGAAGGAATCAAGCACGAGTTCTCCGTTCCCTACACACCATAGCAAAATGGTGTGGTAGAGAGGAAGAACAGGACGCTCATAGACATGGCGAGGACGATGCTTGGAGAATTCAAGACGCCCGAGCGGTTTTGGTCGGAAGCTGTGAACACGGCTTGCCACGCCATAAACCGAGTCTACCTTCATCGCCTCCTCAAGAAGACGTCATACGAGCTACTAACCGGTAACAAACCCAACGTTTCGTATTTTCGAGTTTTTGGGAGTAAATGCTACATTCTGGTGAAGAAAGGTAGAAATTCAAAATTTGCTCCCAAAGCTGTAGAAGGGTTTTTGTTAGGTTATGACTCAAATACAAAGGCGTATAGAGTCTTCAACAAATCATCGGGTTTGGTTGAAGTCTCTAGCGACGTTGTATTTGATGAGACTAATGGCTCTCCAAGAGAGCAAGTTGAGCTTGATGATGTAGATGAGGATGATGTTCCAACGGACGCGATTCGTACCATGGCGATTGGAGACGTGCGACCGCAGGAACACAAGGAACAAGATCAACCTTCTTCCTGAACAATGGTGCAACCCCCAACTCAAGATGATGAACAGGTTCCTCAAGAAGAGGCGTGTGATCAAGGGGAGCACAAGATGTCCAAGTTGAATAGGAAGAAGCACCACAGGCCCCTCCAACTCAAGTTCGAGCGATGATTCAAAGGAACCATCCCATCGACCAGATTTTGGGTGACATTAGCAAGGGAGTAACCACTCGCTCTAGATTAGCTAATTTTTGTGAGCATTACTCTTTCGTCTCTTCTATTGAGCCTTTCAGGGTAGAAGAGGCCTTGCTAGATCCGGACTGGGTGTTGGCCATGCACGAAGAGCTCAACAACTTCAAGCGAAATGAAGTTTGGACACTGGTGCCGCGTCCCAAGCAAAATGTTGTGGGAACCAAGTGGGTGTTCTGCAACAAACAGGACGAGCATGGGGTGGTGACAAGGAACAAGGCTCGACTTGTGGCAAAAGGTTATGCCCAAGTCGCAGGTTTGGACTTTGAGGAGATTTTCGCTCCTGTGGCTAGGCTAGAGTCGATTCGTATTTTGTTAGCCTATGCCGCTCACCATTCTTTCAGGTTGTACCAAATGGATGTGAAGAGCGCTTTCCTCAACGGGCCAATCAAGGAGGAGGTGTACGTGGAGCAACCCCCTGGCTTTGAGGATGAACGGTACCCCGACCACGTGTGTAAGCTCTCTAAGGCGCTCTATGGACTTAAGCAAGCCCCAAGAGCATGGTATGAATGCCTTAGAGACTTTTTAATTGCTAATGCTTTCAAGGTTGGGAAAGCCGATCCAACTCTTTTCACTAAGACATGTGATGGTGACTTATTTGTGTGCCAAATTTATGTCGAGGACATAATATTTGGTTCTACTAACCAAAATTCTTGTGAAGAGTTTAGTAGGGTGATGACACAGAAATTCGAGATGTCGATGATGGGCGAGTTGAACTACTTCCTTGGGTTCCAAGTGAAGCAACTCAAGGACGGCACCTTCATCTCTCAAACGAAGTACACGCAAGACTTGCTCAAGCGGTTTGGGATGAAGGACGCCAAGCCCGCAAAGACTCCAATGGGAACCGACAGGCATGTCGACCTCAACAAAGGAGGTAAGTTTGTTGATCAAAAGGTATACCGGTCTATGATAGGGTCTTTACTTTATTTATGTGCTAGTAGACCGGATATTATGCTTAGCGTATGCATGTGTGCTAGATTTCAATCCGACCCAAGGGTGTGTCACCTTGTGGTCATTAAGTGAATTCTTAGATATTTAGTCGTTACGCCTTGCTTCAGGATCTGGTATCCAAAGGGGTCTACCTTTGACTTGATTGGATATTCAGACTCCGATTATGCTGGATATAAGGTCGATAGGAAGAGTACATCAGGGACGTGCCAATTCCTAGGAAGGTCCCGGGTGTCCTGGAGCTCTAAGAAACAAACTTCCGTTGCCCTATCCACCGCTGAGGCCGAGTACGTTGCCGCAGGACAGTGTTGCGCGCAACTACTTTGGATGAGGCAAACCCTCCGGGACTTTGGCTACAATCTGAGCAAAGTCCCACTCCTATGTGACAATGAGAGTGCTATCCGCATGGCGGACAATCCTGTTGAGCACAGCCGCACAAAGCACATAGACATCCGACATCACTTTTTGAGAGACCACCAGCAAAAGGGAGATATCGATGTGTTTTATATTAGCACCGAGAACCAGCTAGCCGATATCTTTACCAAGCCTTTAGATGAGAAGACCTTTTGCAGGCTGCGTAGTGAGCTAAATGTCTTAGATTTGCAGAACTTGGATTGATTTACAACATACATGTGTTTATGCCTTGATCATGTTCCTTATGTTTTTTGTTTATGGTGCTCAAGTTGTACAAGCACTCCCCGGACCTCACAAGTCCATTTGTGAGTGATGCACATATTTAGGGGGAGATGTGCTACAACTTGACCCTTTGAGACTAACCATGTGTTTGAGCTTGCTTGATTTAGTCTCAAAGGTGGATTGAAAGGGAAAGGTGAACTTGGACCATGCAAGACTTCCATTGCACTCCGATGAGAGGGTAACTTACTCCAAGTTCATCTCAATACCCTTATTGCCTTTTTACTCTTATTTGAAGATTTTGGTGAGGCAATGGGGTTTAAGGGCCAAGATTGATCCCGTTTTGGTGCTTGATGCCAAAGGGGGAGAAAATAAGGCCAAAACAAGAAATGGATCAGCTACCACTTGAGAATTTTGAAAATGATAGAATTAGAGCTTTTGGTTTGTCAAAATACTCTTATTGTCTCTTATTGTCAAAAGTTGGTCTCTTGTGGGGAGAATGTTTGATTATGGGAAAAAGGGAGAGTTTTTGAATTCTTGATCAATTTCTCTTGGAATACCTCTTTCTATGCCTCAACAAGTGACTTTGACTTAGAGATAGGAAATTGAGTTTGATTTGCAAAAACAACCCAAGTGGTGGCAAAGAATGATCCAAATATGACAAATTTGAATCAAAACAAATTTGTGTTCTCATTTGCATTGATGTTGCACTTCATTTAGTTGCTTTTTGTTGTGTTGGCATAAATCACCAAAAAGGGGGAGATTGAAAGGGAAATGTGCCCTTGGGCCATTTCTAAGTATTTTGGTGATCAAGTGCCAACACAAATGGTTTAAGTGTGAAACTATGCCAAATGGTGGAAGAAGTGCAAAGTCAACACAAAGGTATGATTCTAGACTTAGTACATTGGTTTTTGTGTACTAACATATTTGTCTAAGTGCTAGAATCAGAGTAAATACAATTGGAAAAAACTTGGCTCGAGCAGCCAAGACTCTGCTCAGTCTGGGTGCACTGGACTGTCCGGTGGTGCACCGGACAGTGTCCGGTGTGCCAGGCTGGCATCTGGTCAACTGGCTGCTCTCGGGTCTCGACGGCGGCGTACGGCTATAAATCACCGGACTGTCTGGAGAGTCGGCTGCGACGAAGTCGCCGCTCTCGGGAACCAAGTCAACAGCGTACGGCTATAATTCACCGGACTGTCCGGTGAAGCACCGGACTGTCCGGTGAGCCAACGGTCGGCCGCGCAATCCGCGCGTGACGCGTGGCCAAGCCAACGGTCGGATGGGAGCACCGGACTGTCCGGTGTGCACCGGACAGTGTCCGGTGCGCCAATGGCTCCAAGTCTTCAACGATCGGCTGCGCCAGAATAGGAAAGAAATCCGCACCGGACAGTGTCCAGTGGTGCACCAGACTGTCCGGTGCGCCAGTCGACAGAAGGCAAGAATTGCCTTCCTGGATTGCTCTCAATGGCTCCTAGCTGCCTTGGGGCTATAAAAAGGTCCCCTAGGCGCATGAAGGAGTACACCAAGCATACTTTGAGCATTCTTGATCATTCACACTCCGTCTTTGCGCACTCGTTTGACATTCTTAGTGATTTGAGCTCCGTTCTAGTGAGAACCTTGTGATATTCATTTGAGCTCGAGTCTTGGCCGTGTGTGTGCGTATTGCTGTGAATTTGTGTGTGTTGCTTCCCTCCCTTACTCTAGTGCTTTCACTTTGATCCTTATTGTAAGGGCGAGAGACTCCAAGTTGTGGAGATTCCTCGCAAACGAGAAAGAGTACAGAAAAGAAGAACACCATGGTATTCAAGTTGATCATTGGATCACTTGAGAGGAGTTGAATGCAACTCTCGTCCGTTGGGACGCCCCAACGTGGAGTAGGCAAGTGTTGTACTTGGCCGAACCACGGGATAAATCCTCGTGTCTCTTGTGCTTGTTCTCACTGTGTCTATTGTGCTTCACAAGAGCTCTCCTTAGCCACTTGACTTCATTGTGCTAACTCCTAATCAAGTTTTGTGGCTTTAAGTTTCAAGTTTTTACAGGATCACCTATTCACCCCCCTCTAGGTGCTCTCAGGGTGTCAGGGCGCAGTAAGATTGCTCCAACAGCCAACTATTACTGCCCCAAGTCTTGCATCCATTGTGCTCCTGGGCCCTCATGTCAAGGCTCAGCACTCTTGTACACGCCCCCTTGAGCTATAAAAGGGGGAGCATGCAACGTTACAGGGGGAGGAAGAACACACTTAGACTCCCTCAAGCTTACACATGACTCAAGCTCTCAAGCAATACAACACACAGTGGAGTAGGATATTACGCTTCGGCGGCCCAAACCACTCTAAACTCTTGCGTGTTCTTGTGTTTATTCCTACTTTTCCCAACAGGCAAACGCTTAAGCCCACTCCACATCTTAGGACTTAGGGCGGGTGCACTCCGCCACCCGGACGGAGAATTTCCTCTCCGACAGATATACTTGACATTTGTATAGTATAATATTTTGATACATGTTAATTTTTTGTGGGTACAGGTGACCCGATGGGTGACTCATACCCATATGGGTATGGGTATGGGGGTAAATCCATACCCACCAGTGTATATGGGTGACCCGGTGGAGTTATTTTTGTGTCGTGGGTATGCGTATGGGGTAGTAATACCCGGTGGGTATTTACCCATTGCCATCTCTAGTTCTACGATCACAAGAGATGATTAAGACTCTATTATATGATAGAGTGTCTATAAATATAGTCTATTAATAAATACAGAATTAAATGCGCTTGTACAACATCAGATCGATGGAACAGACGACAGATTCGTATAGTGGAAGGTGAGGCGACTGTTATTACTTGGGTTATGTTGGGGACCATAATTAGGGGTACCCTCAAGACGCCTAATTCTCAGCTGGTAACCCCCATCAGCATAAAGCTGCAAAGGCCTGATGGGTTTGATCAAGTCAGGGATCAGTCCATACGAGTGACTCGATCACGCCACGCCCGAGCCTAGCCTCGGGCGAGGGCAGCCGACCCTAAGATGACTCCGTCTCGCCTGAGGCCTCCTCTTTCACGGCAGACGCATCTCCGGCTCGCCCGAGGCCCCGCCTTCGATAAGAAGTAACCCTGACTAAATCACCGCGCCAACCGACCAAGTCACCGGGGCGTTTAACGCAAAAGGTAAGACCGACGGGCGACCAGACTTCGCCAGAAGTGCCATAGGAGGCTCTGCCCGACCCAGGGCTCGGACTCGGGCTAAGGCCCCGGAAGACGGCGAACTCCGCTCCGCCCGACCCGGGGCTCGGACTCGGGCTAAGGCCCCGGAAGACGGCGAACTCCGCTCCGCCCGACCCAGGGCTCGGACTCGGGCTAAGGCCCCGGAAGACGGCGAACTCCGCTCCGCCCGACCTAGGGCTCGGACTCGGGCAAAGGCCCCGGAAGACGACGACCTCCGCCTCGCCCGACCCAGGGCTCGGACTCCGCCTCGGCCTCTGCTGAACGACCTCCGCCTCGCCCGACCCAGGGCTCGGACTCCACCTCTGTCTTGCAGGACGGACTCGACCTCGACTTCGGAGGAGCCTCCACGACGCCCGACCTAGGACACAAGACCGCCACGTCAACAGGGAGCGTCATCATCACCCTGCCCCAAGCCGACTTGGGTCGCAGAGAACAAGACCGGCGTCCCATCCGGTCGGCTACGCCAGATAGGCAATGATGGCGCCCCGCTAGACCATGACGACGGCGGCTCTCAGCTCCCTTACGAAAGCAGGAGGACGTCAGCAAGGGCCCAGCCACTCCGACAGCTGTCCCCCCGTCCGGCTCCGTTACACCTCCAACAGCCACGACGCCACACCAACAGGGTGCCAAGATCTCTCCGGCTGCCACCTTGGCATGTACTTAGGGCGCTAGCTCTCCCTCGCTAGACACGTAGCACCTTGCTACACCCCCATTTTGTACACCTGGATCCTCTCCTTACGACTATAAAAGGAAGGACCAGGGCCTTCTTAGAGAAGGTTGGCCTCGCGGGGACGAAGGGCAGGGGCAGGCGCTCTCTCGGGGCCGCTCGCTCCCCTCACCTCGCGCGGACGCTTGTAACCCCCTACTGCAAGCGCACCCGACCTGGGCACGGGACGAACACGAAGGCCGCGGGAATTCTCCGACTCCCTCACGACCCGGCTCCGGCCACCGACCTCTCTCTCTGTTCCCCCCTTCGCGCTCGCCCACGCGCTCGACCCATCTGGGCTGGGGCACGCGGCACACTCACTCGTCGGCTCGGGGACCCCCCGGTCTCGGAACGCCGACAGTTGGCGCGCCAGGTAGGGGCCTGCTGCGTGTTGACGAGTAGATTCCCGTCAAGCTCCAGATGGGCAGTCTCCAACGACCTCTTCAACCCGGGACGGTGCTCCGTTTCGGGAGCCTCGAGTTCATGTCTCTCGACAGCGACTACGACATGATACTCCTTCCACCGCCGCGCGACAGCGACAATGGTGGCGGACAGCCCGCCCGCCGGCGGCGGAATCGACGACGTCTTTCCCGCGTGGGGGAAGGACAACTTTCGAGCTCGCCCCATCCTCTCCCTCGCCATCGGAGGAGGAGGAGGCGGGGCAACCAGGGTCGAGCGGGAGGCCGCGCTCCGACGGCTGTCGAGCAAATCGACATCCCCGGCGCCCCGACGGAGGACACGCCAAGCGTCGCCCTCGCGTTCGAGGCAAAGGCGAGCAGCATCCCCCCGCAGCACGTCGACTCCGAGCAGGTGGACGACGCCAGCACGCTCGTGAAGGGCCTGCAGGACGTCGCCCTCATACCCAAGACGACGGCGCGATCTGCCCCCGACGCGACTTCATCGCTCCTCGTCGACAAAAAGGTACCGACTGCTCCCCATCTTTCGTCATTTCGACTTGGCCTCAGCCCGCCTGGCGACCTCGCTTTGGCGGGCGCTCACATTGAGGCGAGTGCAACCTCTCTGGGGTTTCTTGTGCGGTCGCCTTGAGACCGATTGACGGGCGTCTCTACCTACGGACCCTCTGGGTCCGAGGAAGATGACGACCCCAGCATCTGCTGGGATTTCTCCGGATCTGGCAACCCTAGTGCCATGCGGGACTTCATGACCGCATGTGACTACTGCCTCTCCGACTGTTCCGACGGCAGCCGCAGCCTTGGCGACAAGGACTGCGGCCCGAGCCGCGAATGTTTCCACGTCGAGCTAGGGGATCCCTCCGGAGGCGGCTGTCTCGGCATGCCGGAGGATGGTGATCCCCCTAGGCCAGCGCCTCGCGCCGACATCCCGCGGGAGCTAGCTGTGGTCCCCGTTCCGGCGGGGGGTCACGACCCACAGCTCGAGCAAGTCCGCGGGGCGCAGGCCGGGCTCGATGAGGGACCAGGAGCGCTCGAGGCAATCCGCCAGAACATCGGGCAGGTATGGGCGAGCCAGCCCCCGGCCGGAGGAATACGTCACCTGCCCCAAGGTCTCCAGCACCGCATCGCCAACGATGCCAGGGACAGACCGCCACCCGCATCCGGCGGAACCGGTCAGGACCTGGCCGCTGCAGCGATGCTCCTCCGCGCGATGCCGGAGTCATCAACCACCGAGGGTCGGCGAATCCAGGGAGAACTCAAGCATCTCCTGGAAGGCGCTGCGGCCCGACGGGCCGAGAGCTCTGCCTCCCGACTCACGCGGAACCTCGTGCCGCGACTTCCCGACTCACGTGGGAAGCCTCGGTCTACACCGGGCGCACACGCAACACCGCGCCTGCGGCCCCGGGCCACCTCGGCGACGAGCACCCTCATCGTGACCGTCGGGCACGCCTCGACGAAAGGGTGCGCCGAGGCTATCACCCCAGGCGTGGGGGACGCTACGACAGCGGGGAAGATCGGAGTCCCTCGCCCGAACCACCCGGTCCGCAGGTCTTTAGCCGAGCCATTCGGCGGGCGCCGTTTCCGCCCCGATTCCGACCCCTACTACTATCACAAAGTACTCGAGGGAAACGAGACCGGAATTGTGGCTCGCGGACTACCGCCTGGCCTGTCAGCTGGGTGGGACGGACGACGACAACCTCATCATCCGCAACCTCCCCCTGTTTCTCTCCGACACCGCTCGTGCCTGGTTGGAGCACCTGCCTCCGGGGCAGATTTCCAACTGGGAAGATCTGGTCCAGGCATTCGCCGGCAACTTCCAGGGCACGTACGTGCGCCCCGGGAATTCCTGGGACCTCCGAAGCTGTCGGCAACTGCCGGGAGAGTCTCTCCGGGACTACATCCGGCGGTTCTCGAAGCAGCGCACCGAGCTGCCCAACATCACCGACTCCGATGTCATCGGCGCGTTCCTCGCCGGCACCACCTGCCGTGACCTGGTGAGCAAGTTGGGCCGCAAGACCCCCACCAGGGCGAGCGAACTAATGGACATCGCCACCAAGTTCGCCTCCGGCCAGGAGGCGGTAGAGGCCATCTTCCGAAAGGACAAGCAGCCCCAGGGCCGCCCGTCGGAAGATGCTCCCGAGGCGTCTACTCCGCGCGGCGCCAAGAAGAAAGGCAGGAGGAAGTCGCAAGCGAAACGCGACGTTCCCGAAGCAGACCTTGTCGCCGCCGCCGAGCACAAGAACCCTCGGAAGCCCCCCGGAGGTGCTAACCTCTTCGACAAGGCACTCAAGGAGACGTGCCCCTACCATCAGGGGCCCGTCAAGCACACCCTCGAGGAGTGCGTCATGCTTCGGCGCCACTTCCACAGGGCCGGGCCACCCGCAGAGGGTGGCAGGGCTCGCGACGACGACAAAAGGGAAGATCGCCAAGCAGGAGAGTTCCCAGAGGTCCGCGACTGCTTCATGATCTACGGAGGGCATGCGGCGAATCCCTCGGCTCGGCATCGTAAGCAAGAGCGTCGGGAGGTCTGCTCGGTGAAGGTGGCGGCGCCAGTCTACCTAGACTGGTCCGACAAGCCCATCACCTTCGACCGGGACGACCACCCCGACCACGTGCCGAGCCCGGGGAAGTACCCGCTCGTCGTCGACCCCGTCATCGGCGACGTCAGGCTCACCAAGGTCCTGATGGATGGAGGCAGCTGCCTCAACATCATCTACGCTGAGACCCTTAGGCTCCTGCGCGTCGACTTGTCATCTGTCCGAGCAGGTGCTGCGCCCTTCCACGGGATCATTCCCGGGAAGCGCGTCCGGCCCCTCGGACAGCTCGACCTCCCTGTCTGCTTCGGAACACCCTCCAACTTCCGAAGGGAGACTTTGACGTTCGAGGTGGTCGGGTTCCGAGGAACCTACCACGCAGTGTTGGGAAGGTCATGCTACGCGAAGTTCATGGCCATCCCCAACTACACCTACCTGAAGCTCAAGATGCCGGGCCCCAACGGGGTCATCACCGTCGGCCCCACGTATAAACACGCCTTCGAATGCGATGTGGAGTGCGTGGAGTACGCCGAGGCCCTCGCCGAGTCCGAGGCCCTCATTGCCGACCTGGAAAGCCTCTCCCGAGAGGTACCGGACGTGAAGCGACATGCCGGCAACTTCGAGCCAGCGGAGACGGTTAAGGCCGTCCCTCTCAACCCCAGTGGCGACACCTCCAAGTTGATTCGGATCGGATCCGGGCTCGACCCCAAATAGGAAGCAGTGCTCGTCGACTTTCTCCGCGCAAACGCCGACGTCTTTGCGTGGAGTCCCTCGGACATGCCCGGCATACAGAGGGAAGTCGCCGAGCACTCGCTGGATATTCGGGCCGGGGCCCGACCGGTCAGACAGCCTCTGCGCCGATTCGACGAAGAAAGGCGCAGGGTGATAGGCGAGGAGATCCACAAGCTGATGGCAGCAGGGTTCATTAAAGAGGTATTCCATCCCGAATGGCTTGCCAACCCTGTACTTGTGAGGAAAAAAGGGGGGAAGTGGCGGATGTGTGTAGACTACACTGGTCTCAACAAAGCATGTCCGAAAGTCCCCTACCCTCTACCTCGCATCGATCAAATCGTGGACTCCACTGCAGGGTGCGAAACTCTGTCTTTCCTCGATGCCTACTCAGGGTATCATCAAATCAAGATGAAAGAGTCCGACCAGCTCGCGACTTCTTTCATCACGCCCTTCGGCATGTACTGTTATGTCACAATGCCGTTCGGGTTGAGAAACGCGGGTGCAACGTACCAGCGGTGCATGAACCATGTGTTCGGCGAACACATCGGTCGCACGGTCGAGGCCTACGTCGATGACATCGTAGTCAAGACGAGGAAAGCCTCCGACCTTCTCTCCGACCTCGAACTGACATTCCGATGTCTCAAGGCGAAGGGCGTCAAGCTCAATCCCGAGAAGTGCGTCTTCGGGGTGCCCCGAGGCATGCTCTTGGGATTCATCGTCTCCGAGCGGGGCATCGAAGCCAACCCGGAGAAGATCGCAGTGATCACAAACATGGGACCCATCAAGGACTTAAAAGGCGTACAGAGGGTCATGGGATGCCTCGCGGCCTTGAGCCGTTTCATCTCACGCCTCGGCGAAAGAGGCCTGCCCCTGTACCGTCTCTTAAGGAAGGCCGAGTGCTTCACTTGGACTCCCGAAGCCGAGGAAGCCCTCGGGAACCTGAAGGCGCTCCTCACCCAGGTGCCCATCTTGGTACCCCCAGCTGATGGAGAAACCCTCCTGGTCTACGTCGCCGCAACCACTCAGGTGGTCAGCGCCGCGATCGTAGTCGAAAGGCAGGAAGAGGGGCATGCTTTGCCCATTCAGAGGCCAGTTTACTTCGTCAGCGAAGTGCTGTCCGAGACCAAGATCCGCTACCCACAAGTCCAGAAGCTGCTATATGCAGTGATCCTGACGAGGCGAAAGCTGCGACATTACTTCGAGTCCCATCCGGTGACTGTGGTGTCATCCTTCCCCCTGGGGGAGATCATCCAGTGCCGAGAAGCCTCGGGGCGGATCGCGAAGTGGGCGGTGGAAATCATGGGCGAGGCAATCTCGTTTGCCCCTCGGAAGGCCATCAAGTCCCAGGTACTGGCGGATTTCGTAGCCGAATGGGTCGATACCCAGTTGCCAACGGCTCCGATCCAACCAGAGCTCTGGACCATGTTTTTCGACGGGTCGCTGATGAAGACGGGAGCTGGCGCGGGCCTGCTCTTCGTCTCGCCCCTCGGGAAACACCTGCGCTACGTGCTCCGCCTCCATTTCCCGGCGTCCAACAATGTGGCTGAGTACGAGGCTCTGATCAACGGATTGCGAATCGCCATTGAGCTAGGGGTCCGACGCCTCGATGCGCGCGGCGACTCGCAGCTCGTCATCGACCAAGTCATGAAGAACTCCCACTGCCGCAACCCGAAGATGGAGGCCTACTGTGAAGAGGTTCGACGCCTGGAAGACAAGTTCTACGGGCTCGAACTTAACCACATCGCCCGGCGCTACAACGAGACTGCGGACGAGCTGGCGAAGATAGCCTCGGGGCGAACGACGGTTCCCCCGGACGTCTTCTCCCGGGATCTGCACCAACCCTCCGTCAAGATAAGCGACGCGCCCGAGCCCGAGGCACCCTCGGCCTCGTCCGAGGTGACTTCGGCCCAGCCCGAGCCGTCCTCGGCTCAACCCGAGGAACCCTCGGAGCCCGAGGGCGAAGCACTGCGCATCGAGGAGGAGCAGAGCGGGGTCACGCCAGATCAAGATTGGCAAACCCCGTACCTGCAATATCTCCGCCAAGGAGAACTGCCCCTCGACCGAGCCGAGGCTCGGCGGGTAGCGCGACGCGCCAAATCGTTCGTCTTGCTGGGCGATGAGAAGGAGCTCTACCACCGAAGCCCCTCGGGCATCCTCCAGCGATGCATCTCCATCGCCGAGGGTCAGGAACTCCTGCAGGAAATACACTTGGGGGCTTGCGGTCATCACGCAGCACCTCGAACCCTCGTCGGGAACGCTTTCCGCCAAGGCTTCTACTGGCCAACGGCGGTGGCTGACGCCACTAGAATTGTCCGCGCCTGCGAAGGGTGCCAATTCTATGCGAAGCAGACCCACCTGCCCGCTCAGGCTCTGCAGACGATACCCATCACCTGGCCCTTCGCTGTGTGGGGTCTGGACCTTGTCGGCCCTCTGCAGAAGGCGCCCGGGGGCTACACGCACCTGCTGGTCGCCATCGACAAATTCTCCAAGTGGATCAAGGTCCGACCCCTGAACAGCATCAGGTCCGAGCAGGCGGTGACGTTCTTCACCAACATCATCCATCGCTTCGGGGTCCCGAACTCCATCATCACCGACAACGGCACCCAGTTCACCGGCAAAAAATTCTTGGATTTTTGCGAGGATCACAACATCCGGGTAGACTGGGCCGCCGTAGCTCACCCCATGTCGAATGGGCAAGTGGAACGTGCCAACGGCATGATTCTACAAGGGCTCAAGCCCCGGATTTACAACGGTCTCAACAAGTTCGGCAAGCGGTGGATGAAGGAACTCCCCTCGGTGGTCTGGAGCCTGAGGACGACACCGAGCCGAGCCACGGGTTTCACGCCTTTCTTCCTGGTCTACGGGGCTGAGGCCATCCTGCCCACGGACCTGGAATACGGCTCCCCGAGGACGAGGGCCTACAACGAAGAAAGCAACCAAGCTAACCGAGAAGACTCGCTGGACCAGCTGGACGAGGCTCGGGACAGGGCCTTACTACACTCGGCGCGGTACCAACAGTCCCTGCGACGCTACCACGCCCGAGGGGTCCGACCCCGAGATCTCCAGGTGGGCGACCTGGTGCTTCGGCTGCGGCAAGACGCCCGAGGGAGGCACAAGCTCACGCCCCCCTGGGAGGGGCCGTTCATCATCGCCAAAGTTCTGAAGCCCGGAACGTACAAGCTGGCCAACAGTCAAGGTGAGGTCTACGGCAACGCTTGGAACATCCAACAGCTACGTCGCTTCTACCCTTAAGATGTTTCCAAGTTATTCATATACCCCGCACCCACGCAAAGTTTAGTCAACAAGGAAGGGTCGGCCTCGCCTCGGCAAAGCCCGACCCTCCCTCGGGGGCTAAAAGGGGGGAAACCCCCTCTGCGTCAAAATTTTCCTCGAACAAAAAATCTCTTTCACCAGAACATCTTTCGTGCTTTTGGACTACTTCGAGAAGTGGGTCCTGGAAACGACGGGGTACACGTAAGCAGCCAAGGCTGACCGAGCCGAGGGACTCCTACGCCTCCGGGATACGGATACCTCACTCATCACCTTCTGCGATAAGTAACTCGCGCTCGGATAAGGCGAATCCGCGGATCGAACGAGTCTTTACGTACGGAAGATGTTCTGTCGAAGCGATTCTTCGAGCCTTCTCGACTGAGTCGGTGACAGGGCCTCATGGACGGGTAAAAGTACGCGTAAGCGGTGAGGCCGACCGAGCCGAGGGACTCCCACGCCTCCGGGATACGGATACCTCACTCATCACCTCCCGCGAGAAGCAACTCTTGCTCGCACTAACATCCCTGCTACCGACGAAATGTCCAGATACTTGAAACAAGAGGAAAAGAGACGCAGCTTTATAACGCAGCAAGGGTGTGTGTTCTGGCCTCGACGGCCGCACAAAGCCCACGCTACAAGACGATTTGACCCTGCAGGCTCGGATCTTGACGCTGGAAGAGGGCGATGACACCCTCCGCATCGACAGCACCTTCGGCAAGGCCCGACCTAGCCTCGGACGGCGACGCGGTCCGAGGGCCTCCGCTCCGAAGGGCAACGTCATCACCACGATTCGAGCAATCTCTGCCAGGGACTTCTCCGAGAACCCGGCCCGAGCGGACGGCTCGGCCGGCCACCTCCGGGGCCTCGGCCGACCGCCTTCCGAGGGCGCCAGCTCGGTTCGAAGCCTCGGCTGATCAGCTCCGACGTCGATCCTGCCAACAGACAACCCGGCTAGGCTCCGGCCAACCAGGTTTCATTTCCGAGCCAACTCCGCCTCTGCTCGTGCTGATATCGCTACCCCCGGCCTCGGCTCGTCGAAGAGCGGCCGAGGGGTCTCTTTAACTAAGCTAGAGGAGCCTCGGACAACAGGTCCGACCGAGCCGAGGGATTCCTACGCCTCCGGGATACGGATACCTCACTCGTCACCTTGACACGGGGCGACTCACGCTTGGTGAAGCGGTTCAGGCGAACAACAGGCGAGTCTTAGTGCTCAGAAATGAGGAAAAAAACACGGCTCTGTGCCGAAGTTACATGCATGTTCAGGCCCCAAAAGCCGAAATGAACAAAAAAACCCGGCACTCGAAGTGCCATTACAAACGGAACTCCGGTTCCTCCCTCCGCCGCAGCGCAGGCCTCAGGAGAAGGCACAACTGCTGTCTTGCCCTCGCCCATAACGCCCCCCGAGGGGCGAGGACAAGTACAAAGAGCCGGAGGTCCGAAGCGCCGATGGTGGCGGTGATCCCGTCGCTGACGGGGACTTCTCGAGTCGCCTCCACCTCGGCGCTGACGCCAGGAGCCATCAGCCTACCGGCAGATCCCCACTCAAATCCTCCCCGATGAGTGGGGCACCGGCCCCCGCGCAAAGGCGCCGCCCTGGTGCAAAGGCAGGGCCACCCCAGAACACGAGCGCCGCCCTAGCGGCGTGCGGCGTCTAGGGTGGACCTCCCGTGTACACGGCGCGGCAGCCGCCCCCCGACAAAAGGGGCCACCGGAGCCGAGCTAGCGGACCCGACACGCTGGAGGTGACGGCGTTCGCCGCCGATCCATCCCACGTTGTCGAAGTCCGCGCCGCCCGCAGGGCCAGTGAGCGCCTTCTCCCTCGAACATCGTGGGAGAGGATGACCCACGAACCCGTGCGGGAGGTGGAGCGCCGGCTCAGTCCGGCACCCACCCCAGCGAGGATGATGAACATCCTTGAAGCTGAGGGTGGGACCCAGATCGCAGTCCGGTTTGCTCCTCCCCACCCAGGAGCTGGTGGTCACCGTCTCGGGTGACCCCCAGCCGAGGGGGGCAACCGGGCTGCATGATGAAAATCCTTGAAGCCGAACGATGGCTGAAAGGTACCAACTCCCACGGAGTTGCGTTCCTCCAGCGATGGAGCGAAAAGACGGCGGTTCCCCCCATCTGGGGGCTCGGAAGATGGAGAGACACAATGCATAGGGGAGGAAGGAGACATGGTTACCTTACGAAGGGGGTCGCCCTCCTTTTAAAGGCAACTCCCCCTGCTTGCGCCCTCAACCGTCACGGGCTGAGTCTTCTCCAACACGCCTCCAAAGTCCTCCCCTGCGGCGCGGGGGCTGGGGCCCGCCTGTCAGGCAGACCGGCTCCAAGCAGAGGAAGCCGAACCGCCGCGCACGACGCACGCAACCACCCAGCGGTTACAAGTAACCCTCCACTTTTGCCCAGACCAGCGGGCAAAAGGGGCAGGCGGCCATGCAGGCGGCATGCAACCGCGCCAAGTGGACGCGCCTCTCCGACTCCTGACAGGCCAGCGCGACGGCTCAAGCCCACGCGTCGTGCGACTGGCGCGCCGGGTGCTGCATGCGAACCGCTGTGCCACTCGCTCCACCACCGCACCTCCTCGATTGCGGAACTGATACCGCGATTCGAGGCGACCCAGCCCGCGACCCAGTAGCGCCAGCCTGGCGCAGCGGTCAAACGCGGTCAAGAATGGGCCGGCAGTAATGACGGTGGCAGGCGCGTGAGAGCAGCGGTCACGCCATCTGCCAAGCTCGTGTCCCATCCGGAGGCAGCAAGAGAACCCCCTCTCACGGCGTGAAGACGACGCACCCGTGACCCGTACCTCGAACGGCTCGCGCACGCGCAACGGCAACCTCGCCAACTACTCACCCCGGCGCATTAACTCCGCGGCTCGACGGACAGCGCTACGGGCGGGAGCGGCTGGCGAGGTTTCGCCTTCGCCAAAACGACCACGCCGAAAAAGGTACGCCACGACGTTCAATTTCGAATCCTTTTTCCCTTTTCCTTCTTTCTCTATCTCTTGCAACAGGGACCGAGAAGGGGGATAACCCCAAAGGGATCCTTCCCCGTGAAGGAACTAGGCTCCGAGCCTCCCTACTGATCAGGGGTTCGAAGGCTGGCCCCCCGAAGGGTTCAACAGCCGCCTCAGATCGCGTGGGCCCGACACCCACTACTGGTCAGGGGTTCGAAGGTCGGCCCCCGAAAGGTCCCACGACCGCCTCAGGCTACTCGGGCTCCGTGCCCCCTACTGATCAGGGGTTCGAAGGCTGGCCTGTCGAAGGGTTCACAGTCGCCTCAGACGCCGAGCGAGGGATGACCAGGGGTACGTTCGATACATAACCAAGGCTCGGGCTGCGCTCCCGAGGTACCCTAGGACATTTCCGAGACCAGCGGGAACGACTCTGTAACGGAATCCCATCGGAGGGAGGCAACGAGCCCTCGGACCCCGT
Source organism: Zea luxurians (assembly GCA_029449295.1). Lineage (NCBI taxonomy): Eukaryota > Viridiplantae > Streptophyta > Magnoliopsida > Poales > Poaceae > Zea > Zea luxurians. Next base: position 2,533,111 of record JAOPSE010000134.1, on the reverse strand, counting down.
CGCTAGGGGACCGGGTCCGGCCGATCACCCGCAGGTACTTTTGGGCGTGCCTCCGGGCCCCTAGCCGACCCCCAACGAACGGGGCACGGACGTCCACTCGGATTACCCGATTGCAGCTCACCGGAGACACCATGTTCGGTGCCCATCGAGGGTAACATGGCGCACTCCCCCCCTCCTCCTTGCGGAAAGGCGACGTAGGGGCGTATATAAAAAAGCCGAGTCTGTCCCTGATCGTCCTCTCGCTCCGTGCGGAGGCTCAGGGGCTGCTCTCGCAAACCCGGCTCCGGCCAAACCGTTGACAGCGTCAACATACCAGCCCGAGAACTTGGGCCCCGACAGTGCACCTGGGCTACGCCCTGCTCGCATGAGGGAACCGCCAGACCAGCCGAGGCATTACGCAAGGTATTAAGACCTCGGAGGAGTGAAACCACTCCTCCGAGGCCTCGGGGGCTACACCCGGCGGGTGCGCTCGCGCGCACCCACCGGAAAGTACCTCCGAGAAAGGCTGGTCCCCTTGCAAAAAAGTGCGATGCAAGCCTCCAAGCGAGTGTTAACACTCTCTTCGAGGCTCGGGGGCTACTGTCGGGGACAATAATTAGGGGTACCCTCAAGACGCCTAATTCTCAGCTGGTAACCCCCATCAGCATAAAGCTGCAAAGGCCTGATGGGTTTGATTAAGTCAGGGATCAGTCCATACGAGTGACTCGATCACGCCACGCCCGAGCCTAGCCTCGGGCGAGGGCAGCCGACCCTAAGATGACTCCGTCTCGCCTGAGGCCTCCTCTTTCACGGCAGACGCATCTTCGGCTCGCCCGAGGCCCCGCCTTCGATAAGAAGTAACCCTGACTAAATCACCGCGCCAACCGACCAAGTCACCGGGGCGTTTAACGCAAAAGGTAAGACCGACGGGCGACCAGACTTCGCCAGAAGTGCCATAGGAGGCTCTGCCCGACCCAGGGCTCGGACTCGGGCTAAGGCCCCGGAAGACGGCGAACTCCGCTCCGCCCGACCCAGGGCTCGGACTCGGGCTAAGGCCCCGGAAGACGGCGAACTCCGCTCCGCCCGACCCAGGGCTCGGACTCGGGCTAAGGCCCCGGAAGACGGCGAACTCCGCTCCGCCCGACCCAGGGCTCGGACTCGGGCAAAGGCCCCGGAAGACGACGACCTCCGCCTCGCCCGACCCAGGGCTCGGACTCCGCCTCGGCCTCTGCCGAACGACCTCCGCCTCGCCCGACCCAGGGCTCGGACTCCGCCTCTGTCTTGCAGGACGGACTCGACCTCGACTTCGGAGGAGCCTCCACGACGCCCGACCTAGGACACAAGACCGCCACGTCAACAGGGAGCGTCATCATCACCCTGCCCCGAGCCGACTTGGGTCGCAGAGAACAAGACCGGCGTCCCATCCGGCCGGCTACGCCAGATAGGCAATGATGGCGCCCCGCCAGACCATGACGACGGTGGCTCTCAGCTCCCTTACGAAAGCAGGAGGACGTCAGCAAGGGCCCAGCCACTCCGACAGCTGTCCCCCCGTCCGGCTCCGTTACACCTCCAACAGCCACGACGCCACACCAACAGGGTGCCAAGATCTCTCCGGCTGCCACCTTGGCATGTACTTAGGGCGCTAGCTCTCCCTCGCTAGACACGTAGCACCTTGCTACACCCCCATTTTGTACACCTGGATCCTCTCCTTACGACTATAAAAGGAAGGACCAGGGCCTTCTTAGAGAAGGTTGGCCTCGCGGGGACGAAGGGCAGGGGCAGGCGCTCTCTCGGGGCCGCTCGCTCCCCTCACCTCGCGCGGACGCTTGTAACCCCCTACTGCAAGCGCACCCGACCTGGGCGCGGGACGAACACGAAGGCCGCGGGAATTCTCCGACTCCCTCACGACCCGGCTCCAGCCACCGACCTCTCTCTCTGTTCCCCCCTTCGCGCTCGCCCACGCGCTCGACCCATCTGGGCTGGGGCACGCGGCACACTCACTCGTCGGCTCGGGGACCCCCCGGTCTCGGAACGCCGACAGGTTACGAGTCAGAGACATCTTTTCACTGAGATACAACTTCATGATTTTTATAAATAGCCTATTTAAACACCTCAAGAGTCTTTACACTAATCATCGTTGTATATGCTATGCGGTAACAAGTAGTCACAGCGCACTGCGCTCCACCTGGCGCAACATTAATGGTTGACGCCCTGCGTAATAACGATGCGGCCGACCGCCGATACCAGAAATGTGGCCAACACAACACATTTCTAATGGTGGCCGCTGCCATGCATGGCGGGCTGACGCACTGGATACTGCTGCCGGAGTATCACGGTGGCTATGATACATACGACAGAATCACAGAAGTAGTCGTGGGTCCGTATGGCATCTAGGGGAAGGGGTCATGACGGTATATATCTATACTAGTTTATTAAGAACCTAATATGAATACTTATGCTACCACGACTTCATACTCCACGCTGACACTTTATGTTTGGCCACCCGACCCTACGTCTAAAAATTTAGGGTTAACCATTATACCACACATAACTTAGTGTTTAAAAATAAAGAATAAGTATATTTAAATAAATATCTCAATACTGATTTATGTGATATATAACAACAGTAGCAAAGCACGAGCAAATGACTAGCATAATTCTAAGGTGTGTTTGGAGAAGGTTTATTATTAGTTTTAGATTGACGGAAACATATTCAAACTTACTTTTTAGTCTAACTAGTACGATGTCAGTGAGTTGTGACAGGCCTAGTAAACCCGTGTGTTCAGGGGCGAAACCAAGATTTAAGTTTATAAGAGACAAATTAGATTTGGAGGGGCTGATAGATGGTATTTTGTACTCCCTCCTTCCCATGAAACAAGGTGTCTACCTTTAGACGCCTTGTTTCATGGGAACGAGGGAGTATTATTTACATAGTGATTGGTGAAGCCTTTAGATGCCTTGTTTCATGGGAATGAGGGAGTATTATTTACATAGTGATTAGTAAGAAAATTAGTGGTTTCAATAGAATTAGGGGGAGCATTATAGGAGGGATATTGCCCCCCACAACCCCTTTCTATCTTCGCCCCTACGTGGTGGACCCTCCAAAAAATACCAGTAAAAAATAAATTTAATATCAAAGTAAACATATGGTCCACATACTAGATATTAAGTCGATAACAACAAACATTAAACTTTATTTTAGCCAAAAGATTGAGAAAGATACGAGTTCAAAAGGAGTCTGACCCATTTTTTATAGCTCGCTCTCGTCCTCTTTTACATAGACAAGTGGTACTATGTGGGAGCAGTGTGTAACTCCCCTGGTGTTACTGTTACTAAAACTTGAGCATAACATCATGAGCATTGGCATTTGCATATGATTGACATACCTAGAATGCATTCACTAGGCAAAAAAATTAAAACAATTTGTATTGATATGGCATTTTGCAAATAAGACCCTAGTATAGGACACTTAACCCTAAAGGGGATCCTGAAGGGTAAAACCAGAGCCAAATAGAGAAAACCACAAAGATTAAGTAAAATAATCATAAAATGTTATCAAAGATGGACCTACATTACATTTACACCCCTGAGATACCAAAAACCCTAATTGAAACCCTCGAAAACCCTAAATCCAAACCCTAGGGGGTTAAGTGCAAAATTAGTCCACTTTTGGACGAAAGTGCAAAAACCATGATAAATGAGTATCCTAAGTCAATTGGTTCACAAATGTGTGGATTTGTAAGCCAAATCTTGGATTTTGGACTTAATTGCAAAATGGGCCTCATTTGAGTTCTATAGGCTAAGTCTAAAAAAATCAGAGAATTGGCTTAACTTTGGAGCTCTGTAGTTTTCAAATTCTAGGGTTTTTGCCCTAGGTCACCACATCAAACTTGTAGACCTATCAAAGGAGAACAATTTTGCTTAAGAGTGTAAGCATAGTTGTTGAGAAGAAATTGGAAATAATTAAGCCCAAAGTTGGACTGTCAGACTACTTAAAGTCTGAAATCAGACTAACAGTGGGATGGCATGAACTTCAAGCTCAATTCCAAGCAAGATACAGTGACTTTTTGTGGGAGCACAATATAGCAAAGTTGTAGCTGGTTTATAGCCCTACAATTTTGCTGCAGAGTATTGGTTGTGTTGCCATATGAATATGGGAGAAAAATCAATCTCAAGATGCTCTGTCAGGTCGTCTGAATGGACATTTCCCATGGTACAGTGACTGAACATGATCAGATCACCAGCTCAGCTCGCCGCCGATGATCTCCACCACGATTCACGCCGCTGCCGTTGCGATTTACGCTACCAGTGACCAGATAAACCTGCCAGCTAATAGCTCTTCGCCTGAGGATAACTCCGGTGACTCACCGCCGTACCCCCCCCCCCTCGTGCTTTGCGGCTTGGGCAGATAAGCTCGCCGGTGACCGCCGTCTTCCGGCCTTGCGCCGCATGTCCATGCACTCCCACCGCATCGCCGTGACCTCCTCTCGCTCCCCGTTGATCGCTGGAGTAATTGCCACGGCATCAGACACGAATTCACTGCGCCAGTGAACTTCCCCTTTCTCTAACCGCCGCGCGTCTCGCCCAAATTCATGGCCACCGCTCACTAAGCCTATAAATTGAGCCCGCCGCGAGCTTCGTAAGGCAGTTAAGTATCTAGCCACCCAGTATTGCCCCCAGCCGATCACCAGCGAGCTCGAATTTTAAGTTTCCCCCAAATCTGTTCTGAGATACCGCGAAGAACATCTCCCCGAGGTCAGCCCAATTCAGGTTAGTTCTTACCCTCTGCTCCCTTGTTTAAGCAATCTCATACGTCTGTGATACTCGCCAACCCACCCAATTGAGTTGGGAAGCCTCTGGTCATCGGGAACGCGTGCAATTGTCCTCATCATCCACGGTCCACGTGGATAGAGCTTGATAGTTCACCAACCGTGAAATTAAGTTAGGGGAATTGTTTGGGGGAGATCCAAATCGGTGTCAGCTGCTCGGGACCGCCAGTCTTGGCTCCCTCCGGCCAGTCGAGCTCGCCGGAGCTCAATTTCCCGTGCGGTACGCCGTCGAGGACTTCATCATGTAAAGGGATAGAACTCGAGGGACGCATGTGTAAATCGTCGGTGACTTAAGGAAACAGTAATAGAACCAAGTTCTGGTTAGTCAAAACACCAGGGACTTTTCTACAAAGTCACCGCGGGCGTATGCACGCGAGCGCGCTTCTGCCCTAGTTGGGCCGGCTCGGGCTGCTTTCGGCCCGAGACTGTTCATTGATTTCCTTTTTCTTTTTCTAGCAAGCTTTGAAAATCTGTCATAAATTGTAGAAAAATCCTAAAAATGTCAAACCAATTTTCCTAAATTCCTTATTTTCCATAGTATTTAATAAAAATAGTTCTATGATTTTTAGGGTAAATAGGGAATTTTGGAGTATTTAAAATAACTTAAAACATTGGTTCTGGATTTTTAGAGAATAGATAATAATTCCAAAAATGCCCAAACTTTTTATGTGAACTCAAAACATTATTTAGAATCCTTTGGTAGATTTTGGTTTTATTTGGACCTTGTTTGATAATTAGAACCCAAAACCCCCACCCCCTGCTCTTTGAACTTCACTATTGACTCCGGAAACCCTAAGTTCTCAGAGTCCCATGAAGGAAAATTGTATTCAAGAACTTTAGATAATAAATTATTATTATCTTTGCACTCTCATGAGCATTTCATGGCATTCATTCTTATATACACATATATGGTTATATCTAGAAAACGAAGAAGAGGTTGAGGGAGAAGAGGAGAAGACTTCACCACCACCACCTGCGGAACCTCAGGCAGGGAATTATTTTTACTTTGACATCTGTGGATCCGTGCCTAACTCACCCATAAGCGAAGGCAAGCCCCGGTGCATTTACCACCTCCTTGTGATTTAAAGATCTTTATCACTTGCTTGTTGCATTAAGTGATAGGAGTTGATTGATAAAACAATTCCTGCATCACCTTCCTTGAATTTGATTACCTTACTTGATCACCTGTTTTACAAAAGATTTTGATGCTTAGCCCTGCTTTAGAAAAATAAAATATTTTGTTTTTACAAAGGATGATATGGCAAAAGTGGGTGGGATGTTTTTGAAAACAAAACTTGATGGTGGATCCATCATGGCCGTGATGGGTTCAACATCGGAAAAGATGTACCTCTACTAGGTACCAAGCTTTGGGTTTGAAATGATTAAGCTGAGACCGGGCGGGTGACTTGCACGAGAAGACAGTCTCGGTGTAGTGTCTCCGTCTGAGTCGATTAAGGACCGTGTTGATGTAGGCTTGATGACCGAGGACCCTTTAACTGGTCACATGCCTCGTCATGGGTAAGCCTTGCCTCGGGTGACTAAGGCCAGAATAAGATAACACGCAATGGGCGTGGAGCGGTGGCGAGAGTAGCGTGTACCCTCCGTGGCAAGAGGCTGGACGGTGGTGTATCTGTGCTCTCGGTTGACGTGAACCTGATCTGGTCTTAAGAACCCCGGTGGCGGGTTGACATATGCAAGGGTTAAGTGCTACATATGTCGTGTGATCGGATATCCTCAGCTGAGTATAATCGATTCGGATCGCCGTACCTTCGCGGTTATGAAGACTTGGTCACTGACCTATACGTAGAACTCCAGTCAAGATAATGGGTTGTTAAGAAATTGGCTAGTGCAGGTCAAGTGATTGAACTAGGGTAGAAAGAACTCTAGAGACAGGTAATCTTACCTAACCTGACAAGTAAAATTTGGACTTTTAAGGATCCATTGTAGTAAGCATTTCTGCAAACAGAGTCTTTGATTATTGAAAAACCTTACCTTGACTCCCTGATAACCAGCATACCCTTTGAGAGTCTTTTCTTTAGTCGGGTAAGTCTTGCTGAGTAATTCCATACTCAGGGTTTTATTCCCTATTGTTTTTAGGTGAGGAAGCAACAAACTTTTGTTGTTTCTGTTCCAAGGTGGTTCCAAAAGAAGAAAAGCAAGAGTAAAGCTGCGGGAGGAAGAGTTCCTCCATAAGAACTTTTGTTTAAAAACTTATCGGGAGGGGTTTTTGCCTCCCTTGGTGTGTAATAATACTACTCTGCAATCATAAGTTATATCCTAGTCTGTAATATATAACTTTGCCTTACTTTTAAAATAAAGGTAAGTTTATGTAACTGCTTCCGCATTTTTGTATCTCCGATGATCTGTAATGTCTGCGTGACGGGTGAAGCACTCTTGGGAAAGGTAAGAAAAGTAGATACCGAACTTGTCAAGTGATTCAGGGGCATCTGCGGAGTTGTCTGATGTCCGTTGGACAAGGACAACTGTAGGTGGGCCTAATGGCTTGGGAGGTTCCGTCACACAGTGCGCTGCATAAGACTTCCTGTCGTGTTGGAGTTGGGTATTTTCTCACGGCCCATAGATAACGACCCACTAGTAGGCAAGAAGCAGGGATCACGAATAGACATGCTTCGCGTGTAACACACGACACATGTTTCGACCGCGTGTTAGATTAAAAAAGTATAATGATTTTATTGCAAAGGGGTGACAGTGGAAACCAGAAAACTGGTGCTTTATAGGAGTAAGAGATATTTTTAGATTTGACTGTTTTATTATAGACTAGTTAGTTGCCCGTGCATCGCTACGTTTTCTATATATTATATAGACAGACATTTCTTAAATGAGATAGTTCTTCAAGCACGATCCAAACTCATAGATTAGTCGATGTGAATGGCGAAGCATGTGGTGTGGCGTTAGACAAGATGAAGTTTTTTCTCTTGCTTTTTTCACGCGCGTGAGGTCAAGGACGACGACGAAGGAGGAGATACTAGACTATGGATGACCAAATGTGTTGTGCCTAGCGGGCCGGCCAGCCTAAGACATACCATTTAATAATGACATGGCCCATTCCGACACAAATTTGTCGGGTACCGTAATTAGGGGTACCCCAATGCTCCTTAACCCGGCTGGAAAACATCTTCAGAACAAACCATACACGGCTGATGAAGCGCGGTTCAAGTCAAGGCCTAGTCCACCAAGGGACGCGACCTCATCCGAGCCCAGCCTCGGGCAAGGACAGTAGTCCCAGACGAATTCACGCCTCGCCCGAGGGTCCCCTCAATCAGCAGACACACCCCTATCTCACCCAAGGCTAAGCTCGGGAGAACTTTGTCGTACAGCGACCTCGGCCAAATTGCCTTACCAACCGACCGTATCGCATGTGCATTTACTACGGGGATCGCCTGACGCCTTATCCTGACACGCGCGCCTCAGTCGGCAAGGTCGAAGTGACCGCAGTCACTTCGCTCCTTTACTGACCGTTCTGACAGGAAAACAGCACTGTTCGCCCCGCTCCGGCTACTGTGCCAACTACCGGGGTAAGGCTAGCAACAGTAAGTCATGACCTCCCCCGAGTTCAGCCTCGGGCGCAACCAGGAGCTCCGCCTCGCCCGACCCCAGGCCTCAGCCTCAGCCTCGGCCTCGGGAGAAGGACTCCGCCTCGCCCAACCCTAGGCCTCGGCCTCAGCCTCGGCCTCGGGAGGAGTCACAACCTCGCCCGACCTCAGCCTTAGCCTCAGGAGAAGTCTCCGCCTCTCCCGACCTCGGCCTCGGACCATCTACACTACAGGGGATACATCATTACCCTACCCCTAGCTAGCTGCCTCAGGCTATGAAGGAACAAGACCGGTGTCCCATCTAGGTTACTCCGGTAATAGGTAATGATGGTTCCCCGCGTGCGCCCATGACGTCGGTTGCTCTCAACCCCTTACGGAAGCAAGGAAATGTCAGCAGGATCCATGCCGCACCGCCAGCTATGCTTCTACAGGGCTCAAGGCACTTCTCCGACGGCCACATTGGTACATCTACAGGGCTCAAGGCACTTCTCCAACGGCCACGTTGGTACATGTACAAGGCTCAAGGCAATTCTCCGCCAGCCACATTAGCTCATAGCTACACCCCCATTGTACAGCTGGGCATCTCCTTATATCTATAAAAGGTGATGTCCAGAGCCTTCCAAGGGGGGGGGGGGACGGAACGTACGAACGTGCGACGTATGAACGGGCGGAGGTAGGCGAGCAGAGGCAAGCAGAGTAGGAGATACACGGTAGAGGCAAACTCAGACAGCTCACCTCAAGGTCGAACCCTCTCTTTCTCTCTCTCTCGCTCTCGCTCTCTCGCAACGCTTGTAACCCCTACTACGAGCACCCCGGTGCAAGATAACATAAGCGTCATTTCCCTCTTGTGTTCTGTAATACTCAAATTTGTATATAAAGAATACAGAGTGAATTCCTCAATTTCATGTGCCATATTTGCATCATAAGAAAAGAGCACACACACAATTTAGGGATTAATTCAAACAAATGAGAAAAAATGCATCATGTTGGAGTTTGTATGTTTGTGCATTAAATAAAATGATAAGTATAAAAATAGTAATAATAAAAAGGGGGGGTTTGACATAATTTAAAACTTGGAAATTTGGGAAAAGAGAGTATATAAAACATAAATAAACTTTATATTATCCAAATTGGCACTCCTTAAATTCACAATAGGATTTGAGCACAAATTCTGCACAATGTTTGGAAGTAAATTTGAATTCAAATTTGGATTTGCAAGTAGAAAAAAAGAATAAAACAAACCTAGCCTAAGTGGGCCGACCGCGACCCTTCTGGCCCAACCGGCCTTCTCAGCCGTGCGGCCCGACCAAGCCTCCACGAGCGCTTGTCGCGGCTGGACATTGGGGCCCACGCGTCACTTGCTCGTGCTCGCTTACACATGGGCCCCGCAGGTCAGGGCCGTCAACAACCTTCCGTTCGAGGCGCGGCTCGTACGGTCCTGCTCGAATCCTCCTCCGCAAAGTGCGCCGATGACCGAAACCAACCAGGGGATTAAAACCCCAATCGACCCCGCCGCAACCCTATTCTCTAACACCTTAGCACCTCACCGCCCTCTTCACTGGTCCGTGCGCGCCGTGTGCTCGACACCATAAGGAGAGAGAGAGTGAAATTGGGGCGCCGTGTGGCCAACCGGGTGCCTGCGTCGCTGGTGATTCGGATCCGGGTCGGTGGGCATCGCGGGAGCTTGGTGGTGCTGCTCGCGGGTGCATCGAGGAGGATCGAACGTCGGGGCACGGGAATTCGTCGCCGGAGTCCCAGGATCCGCCGCGGGCCGCACTGCTTGTGGTCGGGTGCTCTCCACGCCACGACAATCGGTGAGACCTCCTTCTTTGCGCTTGCAATCGCCAGTACTTCGTGTATTCGTTATCGGGGTAGGAAATAGCGCAGCAGGACCGTGGATGGCTTGGCTCCGGCGAGTGCGCCACCGTGCTCTGTGGGCTGCGCCGTCGTCTCGGGTTAAGGTGAGAGAGAGGTGTGATGGCCGTCGGATGTGGAACGGACGGTCCCGATTAGATCAGGCTTACCTCTTCGTCCCAGTGAACCCTGGCCGTCCATCCGCGAACGAGCGGATACAGTTCAATATCAGTTATTTAAAATCCGAGCCGTTGATGCGAGATCCTGCGGCTGTGTGAGCGTACCGATTCGGTATTAAGTAGATCTAATCCTGGCCACTGAAGTCTAATCCAACGGCCAGAACGGCCCGATACCCCTTCGCGGGTCAACTTTTCTAAAGAGACCCCGAGGAAAGTAGTAATCAACCCGCCATCCACTCGTACTGTGCTCTGGGTCTTAGAAATTTTACACTGCAACCCCTGATCTCTCTGGAAAATGAGGCCCAGTCCATAACTGTATTAAAATCAGAGAAAATAAATTATAAATGGATTTTTAAAATGAAAATAAATACTAGAACTTGATAAATCCATAGAAAATTCATTTTAGCTCCAAATTGACCCATTCCAATTTCTAAAATTTTGTAATATTATTCTCTATCATTTAGAATCACTGTTTTGACATGAACTCTATTAGAAAATTAATTTATCATCTAATCCTATTATAATCACCTTAAATCTTAGGAAATTCATAACTTAAATTCTATAACTCCAAATTCAGTGATTCCAGTTCCTATGATCTCATTTTAATGTGTAGATTTTTACTGTATATTTTATTCATCTGTTTGGTGTGATGTTGATTTTGGCTATACTATGTATGTATTGTGTTGATGCGAGTAGACGAGCAAGCCACTGTGGAAACTGAGGTTCAACAAGTAGAGATAGCTGAGCAGGAGCTCATTGAAGGCAAGTTGTGCCCTTGATCACTTACTTTTCCCAGCCATGTTCTTATTAATTTTAATGATCTGCATAGGTTAATTTTGATGGGAGCCTTTATGTTACCCCAGTTTTGATTACCTCTATACCTTGTTCACCCCTGAAATATTTTTGGGTAGTACTTGCTATTGCTTTATGTGGATTGGGTATGGAGAAACACTATTCATGATTATTCTGTTATTATCTTGTTATTATTACTGTTCATGTTAAAATCATTAAATTAATGGGAACATGGAGCGACCACCAGGGAAAACAGTGCTACCACAAGGGTTTAATGGGACGCCCTTGGCTGATTAACTAGGAAAGCTAGTGGAGGGCTACCTTACCCGAAAGGGGCAAGGGCAGTAGGGGAGTGGTCAGTGTAGGGAGGTCCTTGTTTGATTTTGCTGCGATGGCGGTCGGCAAGAACCCTGCACTGGAGCTTCCTATAAACTGTAGCGGGTAGTCTGAAGCTAGTGGAACTTTGTAAAGGCCTCGTAGTGTTACCCTGCCTCGCTTCCTTGGTAGAGGTGTATGGGATTCATGACCCCTTGGCAGATGGGTAACACGGCTTGTGGGTAAAGATGCGCAACCTCTGCAGAGTGTAAAACTAGTATACTAGCCGTGCTCACGGTCAAGAGCGGCTCGGACCCTCACATGATTAATTATGGAACTTAAATTCAATTTGACATTTGCATCGCATTTGGGATTATTTTACTATTACTTTTCTCTATTATTATTAAGGTTTGGTATTTACTTACACTTAGTAATTGCTAATAAAATTTTGACCAACTTATAAAAGCAATGCTCAGCCTCAGCCTTTATTTCATTGACCAGCCTTACACTTCATGAACTCCCACCTTTGGTGAGTTCATGCTACATTATTCCCCACGACTTGTTGAGCTATGAACGTATGTGAGCTCACTCTTGCTGTCTCACACCCCCCCCCCACAGGAGAAGAACAGGTGGTCGAAGAGGAGCCGCCTAACACTGAGGAGTTCGATCTGATCTAGGTGGCGTTTCTCAGTCGACATTGGCGCCGACGATCCTTAGTTCGTTTTATGGTTATACTTTTATTTTGTAATAAGTCTTCCGCTATGTAATAATTACTCTGATGTTTTATGACATTTATCTCTATACACTCTGTTATTATATATGTTGTCTTCTTGGTGCATGTATGAGATGCACCTGGCTTTGTTCCTTAAAGCCGGGTGTTACAGAAGTGGTATCAGAGGAAATGTTGACTGTAGGACGAAACCTAGATAGAAATGGATAAAACCCTTAACTACTTACCTTACTCTGATTCTTTCTACACTTATCTTGATCCTGTCTCACCTTCTACTGTTCTACTCTGATCATTCTTACCTTTTCTACTCTTGGACAAGATGGATTTCACACCTTGGAATCCCTACCCCTATGATATTTTTAAGGGATAGGAAGCCTAAGACAAAATTAAAACTATTTTCTATATTTAAAAATGTTGTTTGATTGTTATGATGAAAAATGTCTGATTTGCTTCTTTGATTGATTGAGATATTATATATATGGACATCTTAGTATGTGCCAGCGTAAGGTAATAAATTAGCTATGGTAGGTAAAACATTAATCTGCTTAGCTAATAAATCCCCCAATTTAACATGATTCGTAATTACTGCCTTGTCTACTGCTTTCTCTTACCTTATGTATCTAACTCAGATGGTCAATACCAGGAGGGGTGGTGGAATTGATTTGCCTCTTAACCAACACACTCGAAGGATATATAGACAACCTCAGCCACAGCCTGCAGAGATGAATCCTCCTAATCCTCCACCGGGCGGAGTTGATCCACTGGTTGCTGCTCAGATGACGGTGATGCAGCAAATGGCAGACACTATGGCTGATATGCGTGCCCAGATGCAGCAAGAACGCCAGGAAATGCGTCAGGAAAGAGAAGATATACGCCAGGAGTTGCGCCAGGAGAGAGATGAGATACGCCAAGAAAGGAGGGCGCAACAACAGCAGCTACAACAACAGCTTCAACAACAGCAGCAACAGCAACAAGTACCACTGCCTCCACCACCACCACCAGTTCCACCTCGTGATAAGCACCGGGAGTTTATGAGTCATAAGCCACCAACCTTCGCCAGCTCGCTAGATCCACTTGATGCAGACGATTGGTTGAAGTCAATTGAGAAGATGCTGAATATTGCACAATGCACTGACCGGGAGAAGGTTTTATATGCTTCTGGACGTCTGATTGGTCCTGCTGCTGACTGGTGGGATTCTTATACTGCTGCCCACGATGCTGCTGATACTATTACCTGGGCAGAGTTCGGTACACAATTCAGGAACTACCATATTCCAGCTAGTATGATAAAGATCAAGAAGAAGGAGTTTCTGTCATTGAAGCAAGGTAACATGTCAGTCAGCGAGTACAGAGACAAATTTATTCAGTTGTCGAGATATGCTCCAGAGGAAGTTGCTGAGGATGAAAGAAAGCAGGAGCACTTTATTGAAGGACTTAATGGACCCTTGCAGTATGCACTGGTTGCACACACCTTTCCATCATTTCAGAGGCTACTGGATAAGGCTCTTGCTATTGAACACAAGCGTGTTCAACTGGGTGATTTGAAGAGGAAGGCTATCTCACAAGGACAGGGTAGCAGCAGTGTTCGTCCTCGCTACAGTTCACCACAGGGTACACCGACCCGACCAGGAGGACCACGCCCAGTTCAGCAATCACCACTGAGGACTCCACCTCCTCGACAGGCTACCCCCACTGGCACCCCGACGAAGTTTGCAGGACAGAGTCCAGGCACTACGTGTTTCAAGTGTGGGAAGACTGGTCATTATGCAAATGTCTGCCCACAGAGGATTGCTACTACTCCAGTTCAGAACAAGCAACAGACCCCTGGCAAGGGATATTCTATAGCCAGGGTGAATCAAGTCAGCGTTGATGATACTCCTGATGGTGGGGACCTCGTAATTGGTATGTTTTATGTTAATGCAATTCCTGCAACCATATTATTTGATTCTAGTGCTACACATTCATTCATGTCTGCTAGATATGCCAACACAAATGAAATACCACTGCTAAATATGAGAAAACCCATGATAGTAATTACACCTAAAGGGCCTGTTGAGGCGAATCAAATGACCCGTAGATTGACATTGACCATTATGGGTAGAGAATTTGGAGCTACTGCTATAATATTAGAGTCAAGCAGTATAGATCTGATCCTTGGTATGTCATGGCTAAGAAAGGCAAAGGACGTTATAGCATGTGGTAGAGGTACCATAGAGCTCACTACCACTAAAGGAGAAAGATTTCAAGTTAATATTGCAGTAACCTCCTCATCCATGCGTGCAATGTTCTTTATGCCTGAGGAGTTTGTTGGTGACAACATCCGGGTGGTTAGGGATTTTCCGGATGTCTTTCCAGAGGAGTTACCAGGGATGCCACCTGATAGAGAAGTTGAGTTTGTTATTGATCTCCTACCTGGAACCGCCCCTATTTCTAAACGGCCATATAGAATGTCCGTAGAAGAGTTGAAGGAGCTTAAGAAGCAGTTAACTGAGTTACAAGAGGCGGGGTATATTCGTCCGAGTTCCTCGCCTTGGGGAGCACCGGTGTTATTTGTGTAGAAGAAGGATGGATCGCAACGGATGTGTGTGGATTATAGATCTCTTAATGATGTTACGGTGAAGAACAAGTATCCGTTGCCCCGTATTGAGGATTTATTTGATCAGATGCGAGGTGCTAGAGTATTCTCGAAGATTGATCTCCGATCCGGTTACCATCAGATGAGGATTAGACCATCAGATATTCCCAAGACGGCTTTCTCGACTCGATATGGATTATATGAGTTTACTGTTATGTCATTTGGACTAACCAATGCACCAGCTTACTTCATGAATTTGATGAATAAGGTGTTTATGGAGTATTTGGACAGATTCGTCGTGGTACTCATCGACGATATTCTTATCTATTCTAAGAATGAAAGTGATCATGAACTACATCTAAGGTTGGTGCTACAGAAGTTACGAGATAATCAACTCTACGCTAAGTTCAGCAAGTGCGAGTTTTGGATTGACAAGGTACCATTCCTTGGTCATATTATTTCTAATGGAGGAATAGCAGTGGATCCTGCTAAAGTGAAGGAGATAATGGAGTGGAGAGTGCCCACTACAGTTACTGAGATTCGGAGTTTCTTGGGACTCGCAGGATATTATCGGAGATTTATTGAAGGGTTCTCTAAAATTGCTAAGCCTATGACATCGCTTTTGGAAAAAGGAAGAGAATTTAAGTGGGATGAGAAGTGCCAAGAAAGCTTTGATCAATTGAAGGAGAGATTGATGTCACCTCCAGTATTGATTATGCCAGATCTGCAGAAGGGATTTGACATTTATTGTGATGCATGTGGCCAAGGACTTGGATGTGTGCTCATGCAAGATGGACATGTGATTGCCTATGCATCTCATCAGTTGAGGAAGCATGAATTGAAC
This sequence comes from Zea luxurians, assembly GCA_029449295.1. NCBI lineage: Eukaryota > Viridiplantae > Streptophyta > Magnoliopsida > Poales > Poaceae > Zea > Zea luxurians. The sequence continues at coordinate 2,517,460 of JAOPSE010000134.1, read as the reverse complement.
TACCCCACCCATGACTTAGAGCTGGCTGCCGTTGTGCATGCACTTAAGATTTGGAGACACTATATTATGGGAACTAAGTGCCAAGTATACACGGATCATAAGAGTTTGAAGTATATATTCACTCAGAAGGATCTCAATCTTAGGCAACGCCGTTGGTTGGAGCTCATTAAGGATTGTGACTTGGAGATTCACTATCACCCAGGCAAGGCGAATTTGGTTGCAGATGCCTTGAGTCGGAAGGAGCATGTTCACTTCGCTTTCGTTGTCCAGCTACCTGATGAATTAGCAAAAGACTTTGAGAGGCTCAACCTGGGAATTGTTACACATACGGAAGGAGTGACTATTGAATTGGAACCTACCTTGGAGCAAGAAATTCGTAAAGGTCAGGTTGGTGATGCCAAAATCCAGGAGATCAAGGATCTGATAACAGAGGGTAGAGGCCCAGAGTTCACGGAGGATGAGCAAGGCACGATATGGTTCAAGAATCGGATCTGTGTTCCCGATATTGATAGTCTTCGGGAAACCATATTGAAGGAGGCACATGATTCAGTTTATTCTATCCACCCTGGGAGCACTAAGATGTATCAGGATTTGAAGCAAAAGTATTGGTGGTATGGTTTAAAGAGAGATGTGGCTGCACATGTGGCTATGTGCGATGTATGCCAAAGAGTTAAAGCTGAACACCAGAGGCCAGCCGGACTACTGCATCCACTGAAGATACCTGAGTGGAAATGGGAAGAGATTGGCATGGACTTCATTGTTGGATTACCCCGCACGTCTGCTGGATATGATTCTATATGGGTGATTGTGGACAGGCTAACTAAAGTAGCCCACTTTATTCCAGTGAAGACCACGTATTCAGGAGCCAAGTTGGCAGAGTTGTACATGGCACGGATTGTATGCCTGCATGGTGTACCAAAGAAGATTGTGTCAGACCGGGGATCACAGTTTACCTCTCGATATTGGAAGAAGTTGCACGAGTCATTGGATACAAGATTGAATTTTAGTTCGGCTTACCATCCCCAGACTGATGGGCAGACTGAGAGGACTAACCAAGTGCTTGAAGATATGTTAAGAGCTTGTGCTCTTAAGCATGGTGGTAGTTGGGATAAGAGTCTACCGTATGCGGAGTTCTCTTATAATAATAGCTATCAGGCCAGTTTGAAGATGTCACCGTTTGAGGCTTTATATGGCAAAAAGTGTAGGACTCCACTGTATTGGGATCAAACTGGTGAAAGACAGTTGTTTGGACCTGAGATTATACAGGAAGCAGAGGGGCAAGTTCAGCAAATAAGGGAGAATTTGAGAACTGCACAATCCAGGCAGAAAAGCTATGCTGACACCCAGAGAAGACTACTTGAGTTTAAGGAGGGAGATTATGTCTATTTGAAGGTGTCACCACTCCGGGGTATGAGAAGATTCAAAGTCAAAGGAAAGTTGTCCCCTCGCTTTATTGGACCCTTCTTAATCTTGAAGCGAGTGGGAGAAGTTGCATATCAATTGGAGTTACCGGATCATCTCGCGGATGTTCACGATGTCTTTCATGTATCTCAGTTGAAGAAATGCCTCAGGGTGCCTGAAGAACAATTACCAATGGAAGACCTTAGCATTCAAGATGATCTGACTTATGCTGAGTACCCCATCAAGATTTTGGATACTTTGACTCGAGTTACAAGGAATAAGGTTATAAAGATGTGTAAAGTTCAATGGAGTCACCACGGTGAAGATGAAGCAACTTGGGAAAGAGAAGAAGAGCTTCGTATAGATTTTCCCCACCTTTTCCCTAGATCTTCCTAAATCTCGAGGACGAGATTATTTTTAAGGGGGGTAGGATTTGTAATACTCAAATTTGTATATAAAGAATACAGAGTGAATTCCTCAATTTCATGTGCCATATTTGCATCATAAGAAAAGAGCACACACACAATTTAGGGATTAATTCAAACAAATGAGAAAAAAATGCATCATGTTGGAGTTTGTATGTTTGTGCATTAAATAAAATGATAAGTATAAAAATAGTAATAATAAAAAAGGGGGGGGGGGGTTTGACATAATTTAAAACTTGGAAATTTGGGAAAAGAGAGTATATAAAACATAAATAAACTTTATATTATCCAAATTGGCACTCCTTAAATTCACAATAGGATTTGAGCACAAATTCTGCACAATGTTTGGAAGTAAATTTGAATTCAAATTTGGATTTGCAAGTAGAAAAAAAGAATAAAACAAACCTAGCCTAAGTGGGCCGACCGCGACCCTTCTGGCCCAACCGGCCTTCTCAGCCGTGCGGCCCAACCAAGCCTCCACGAGCGCTTGTCGCGGCTGGACATTGGGGCCCACGCGTCACTTGCTCGTGCTCGCTTACACATGGGCCCCGCAGGTCAGGGCCGTCAACAACCTTCCGTTCGAGGCGCGGCTCGTACGGTCCTGCTCGAATCCTCCTCCGCAAAGTGCGCCGATGACCGAAACCAACCAGGGGATTAAAACCCCAATCGACCCCGCCGCAACCCTATTCTCTAACACCTTAGCACCTCACCGCCCTCTTCACTGGTCCGTGCGCGCCGTGTGCTCGACACCATAAGGAGAGAGAGAGTGAAATTGGGGCGCCGTGTGGCCAACTGGGTGCCTGCGTCGCTGGTGATTCGGATCCGGGTCGGTGGGCATCGCGGGAGCTTGGTGGTGCTGCTCGCGGGCGCATCGAGGAGGATTGAACGTCGGGGCACGGGAATTCTTCGCCGGAGTCCCAGGATCCGCCGCGGGCCGCACTGCTTGTGGTCGGGTGCTCTCCACGCCACGACAATCGGTGAGACCTCCTTCTTTGCGCTTGCAATCGCCAGTACTTCGTGTATTCGTTATCGGGGTAGGAAATAGCGCAGCAGGACCGTGGATGGCTTGGCTCCGGCGAGTGCGCCACCGTGCTCTGTGGGCTGCGCCGCCGTCTCGGGTTAAGGTGAGAGAGAGGTGCGATGGCCGTCGGATGTGGAACGGACGGTCCCGATTAGATCAGGCTTACCTCTTTGTCCCAGTGAACCCTGGCCGTCCATCCGCGAACGAGCGGATACAGTTCAATATTAGTTATTTAAAATCCGAGCCGTTGATGCGAGATCCTGCGGCTGTGTGAGCGTACCGATTCGGTATTAAGTAGATCTAATCCTGGCCACTGAAGTCTAATCCAACGGCCAGAACGGCCCGATACCCCTTCGCGGGTCAACTTTTCTAAAGAGACCCCGAGGAAAGTAGTAATCAACCCGCCATCCACTCGTACTGTGCTCTGGGTCTTAGAAATTTTACACTGCAACCCCTGATCTCTCTGGAAAATGAGGCCCAGTCCATAACTGTATTAAAATCAGAGAAAATAAATTATAAATGGATTTTTAAAATAAAAATAAATACTAGAACTTGATAAATCCATAGAAAATTCATTTTAGCTCCAAATTGACCCATTCCAATTTCTAAAATTTTGTAATATTATTCTCTATCATTTAGAATCACTGTTTTGACATGAACTCTGTTAGAAAATTAATTTATCATCTAATCCTATTATAATCACCTTAAATCTTAGGAAATTCATAACTTAAATTCTATAACTCCAAATTCAGTGATTCCAGTTCCTATGATCTCATTTTAATGTGTAGATTTTTACTGTATATTTTATTCATCTGTTTGGTGTGATGTTGATTTTGGCTATACTATGTATGTATTGTGTTGATGCGAGTAGACGAGCAAGCCACTGTGGAAACTGAGGTTCAACAAGTAGAGATAGCTGAGCAGGAGCTCATTGAAGGCAAGTTGTGCCCTTGATCACTTACTTTTCCCAGCCATGTTCTTATTAATTTTAATGATCTGCATAGGTTAATTTTGATGGGAGCCTTTATGTTACCCCAGTTTTGATTACCTCTATACCTTGTTCACCCCTGAAATATTTTTGGGTAGTACTTGCTATTGCTTTATGTGGATTGGGTATGGAGAAACACTATTCATGATTATTCTGTTATTATCTTGTTATTATTACTGTTCATGTTAAGATCATTAAATTAATAGGAACATGGAGCGACCACCTGGGAAAACAGTGCTACCACAAGGGTTTAATGGGACGCCCTTGGCTGATTAACTAGGAAAGCTAGTGGAGGGCTACCTTACCCGAAAGGGGCAAGGGCAGTAGGGGAGTGGTCAGTGTAGGGAGGTCCTTGTTTGATTTTGCTGCGATGGCGGTCGGCAAGAACCCTGCACTGGAGCTTCCTATAAACTGTAGCGGGTAGTCTGAAGCTAGTGGAACTTTGTAAAGGCCTCGTAGTGTTACCCTGCCTCGCTTCCTTGGTAGAGGTGTATGGGATTCATGACCCCTTGGCAGATGGGTAACACGGCTTGTGGGTAAAGATGCGCAACCTCTGCAGAGTGTAAAACTAGTATACTAGTCGTGCTCACGGTCAAGAGCGGCTCGGACCCTCACATGATTAATTATGGAACTTAAATTCAATTTGACATTTGCATCGCATTTGGGATTATTTTACTATTACTTTTCTCTATTATTATTAAGGTTTGGTATTTACTTACACTTAGTAATTGCTAATAAAATTTTGACCAACTTATAAAAGCAATGCTCAGCCTCAGCCTTTATTTCATTGACCAGCCTTACACTTCATGAACTCCCACCTTTGGTGAGTTCATGCTACATTATTCCCCACAACTTGTTGAGCTATGAACGTATGTGAGCTCACTCTTGCTGTCTCACACCCCCCCACAGGAGAAGAACAGGTGGTCGAAGAGGAGCCGCCTAACACTGAGGAGTTCGATCTGATCTAGGTGGCGTTTCTCAGTCGACATTGGCGCCGACGATCCTTAGTTCGTTTTATGGTTATACTTTTATTTTGTAATAAGTCTTCCGCTATGTAATAATTACTCTGATGTTTTATGACATTTATCTCTATACACTCTGTTATTATATATGTTGTCTTCTTGGCGCATGTATGAGATGCACCTGGCTTTGTTCCTTAAAGCCGGGTGTTACATGTTCCATCTTGCATCAACCCATCTAGACAGGGGCACGCGGCACTAAAATTCACTAGTCAGTCCAGTTGAGGGTCCCCCGAGTCCGAAACGTCGATAGTTGGCGCGCCAGGTAGGGGACTGCTGCGTGTTGACAATACTTTCCCGCTGAGTTCTAGATGGGTAGCTTTCAGCAGCCTCTTTAGCCCGGGACGATGCTTCGCATTGGGAGTCTCGAGTTCATGTCCCACGACGGCAGCTACGACATGGTACTCCTCCCCTCGCAGCACGGCAACAACGACGGTCGTCGGCTCGCCCGGCGGAGGCGAACACGACGACGACTTCCTCCCGTGGCGGAAGAGGAACACCCGGGTTTGCCCTGCCACCCTCCTCGCCGGAGGAGAGAAGACGGGGCAACCGTGGCTGGGCAGGAGGCGGCACCTCGTCGGCTGTCGGACTAGAGCGAGTCGACGACACTGGCACCCCTGCGGGGGACATGTCGGGTGTTGTCCTCGCACCTGAGTCAACGACGGATGTCGCTTCCCAGCAACGTGCCAACTCCAAGCGGACTGATGACGCCAGCACCCTCATGAAGGACTTGTTGAGCGTTAGCCTCGTACCTGAGATAACGGTGCAGTCCGTCCCCGATGCGACTTCGCCACCGTCCATCAACCAAAAGGTACCATCCATTTTTCACCCTGTTCCCTTTAGATTCAGCTTTGATCCACCAAGCGACCCCGCTTCGGTGAGCGCTTTCGTGAGGGCATATCCTGACCTTTCGGGGTACCATATGTGGTCAACTTGGGACCAACTGATGGCCGTCTCAACCTTCGGACCCGCGGGTTCCGAGGAAGAGGACAACCTCAACAACAGTTGGGATTTCTCCAGACTCCGTGATCCCAGTGCCATGCGCGACTTCATGTCCGCATGTGACCACTGCCTCTCCGGCTGCTCTGATGATGGTCACAGCCTTAACGACGAGGGTTGCGACCCAACTCGCGAGTGCTTCCACATCGATTAGGAGGATCACGGCGGAGAAAACCACCTTGGTATGCCAGGAAGTGACGGCGCCCTTGCACCTGCGTCTCGCGTTGAGATCCCGCGGGAGCTAGCTGTGGTCCAAGTCCCTGCGGGGGGTCAGGACACACAGCTTGAGCAACTCCGCGAGATGCAGGCCAAGCTCGACGAAGAAGCAGGGCGGCTTGTGCAGCTCCGACAAAACATCGAGCAGGAGTGGGCAGGCTGGGCACTCGCTAGAGGAGTGCGTCATCGGGCCCGGGACGTCCAGCGCCGTATCATTGACGATGCCAGGGCAGGGCTGCCTCCGGCCTTCAGCAGGACCGGACAGAACCTAGCCGCAGCGGCGATGCTACTTCGAACGATGCCGGAGCCGTCCACCACCGAAGGGCGACGTATCCAGGGCGAGCTCAAGGGCCTTCTGGAAGACGCCGCTGTCTAACAAGTCGAGAGCTCTGCCTCCCGGAGGCGAGGAGACCCCTCGGAGCATCGCGCAACACCCTCCCGACGCATGCGGGAGGCCTCGGTCCATACCAAGCGCACACAGGACGGGACGCCTGCAGCCCTGGATCGCCTCGGCGACGAGCAACACTGCCGCGACCGTCGAGCCCGACTCGAGGAAAGGGTGTGCCGAGGCTACCAACCTAGGCGCGGGAGACGCTACGATAGTGAGGAGGATCGGAGTCCCTGTCCCAAACCGCCAGGTCCGCGAGTCTTCAGCCGGGCCATACGACGTGCGCCGTTCTCGGCCCGGTTCCGAGCCCTGACTACCATCACCAAGTACTCAGGGGAGACAAGGCCGGAGTTGTGGCTTGTGGACTACCGGCTGGCATGCCAGTTGGGAGGGACGGACGACGACAACCTCATCATCCGCAACCTCCCCCTTTTCCTCTCCGACACTGCCCGGGCCTGGCTGGAGCATCTGCCTCCTGCGCAGATCTCCGACTGGGACGACCTGGTCAAGGCTTTCGCTGGAAATTTCTAGGGTACGTATGTACGCCCTGGGAACTCATGGGATCTCCGAAGCTACCGCCAGCAGCCAGGGGAATCCCTGCGAGAGTACATCCGGCGGTTTTCAAAGCAGCGCACCGAGCTGCCCAACATCACCGACTCGGACGTCATCGGGGCCTTCCTCGCCGGCACCACGTGCCGAGACCTGGTGAGCAAACTGGGACGCAAGACTCCTACCAAGGTGAGCGAGTTGATGGACATCGCCACCAAGTTCGCCTCTGGTCAGGAGGCGGTCGAAGCCATCTTCTGAAAGGACAAGCAGCCTCAGGGAAGATAGAAGGAAGACGCCCCCGAGGCGACCACCCAGCGTGGCACGAAGAAGAAGACCAGGAAGAAGGCGCAAGTGAAGCGCAACGCCGTCGATGCGGACCTCGTCGCTGCTGCCGAGCACAGGAACCCTCGGAAGCCTCCCGGAGGGGCCAACGCATTCGACAAGATGCTCAAGGAGTCGTGCCCCTATCACAGGGGTCCCGTCAAGCACACCCTTGAGGAGTGCGACATGCTCCGGCGTTACATCAACAAGGCTGGACCCTCGGCAGAAGGTGGCAAAGACCAAGGCAACAACAAGAAGGGGGGCGACAAGGAAGAGGAGTTCCCGGAGGTCCACAACTGCTTCATGATCTACGACGGACAGGTGGCGAATGCCTCGACTCGGCACCGCAAGCAGGAGCGCCGGGAAGTCTGCTCGGTGAAGGTAGCGGCGCCAGTCTATCTAGACTGGTCTGACAAGCCCATTACCTTCGACCAAGGCGACCACCCTGACTACGTGCCGAGCCCAGGAAGGTACCCGCTCGTCGTCGACCCGATCATCAGCAACATTAGTCTCTCCAAGGTCCTCATGGACGGAGGCAGCAGCCTCAACATCATCTACGCCGAGACCTTAGGGCTCCTGGGGGTTGATTTGTCCACGATCCGGGCCGGTGCAGCACCTTTTCATGGGATCGTTTTCGGTAAGCGCGTCCAGCCCCTTGGGCAACTTGACTTGCCCGTCTGCATCGGAACTCCCTCCAACTTCCGAAAGGAAACCCTCACCTTCGAGGTAGTTGGGTTCCGAGGGACCTATCACGCGGTGCTGGGAAGGCCGTGCTACACCAAGTTCATGGCCATCCCCAACTACACTTACCTCAAGCTCAAGATGCCTGGCCCCAAGGGAGTCGTCACCATCGGACCCACGTACCGCCACGCTTACGAGTGCGACGTGGAATGCGTGGACTACGCCGAAGCCCTCGCCGAGTCCGAAGCCCTCATCGCCGACCTGGATTGCCTCTCCAAAGAGGCGCCCGATGCGAAGTGGCACGCCAGCAACTTCGAGCTGGCCGAGGCGGTGAAGTCTGTCTCTCTCAACCCCAGCAACGACGCCGGCAAGAAAGTCAGGATCGGCTACGAGCTCGACCCCAAATAGGAAGCAGTGCTCGTCGACTTTCTCCGCGCAAACGCCAAAGTTTTTGCGTGGAGTCCCTCGGACATGCCGGGCATACCGAGGGATGTCACCGAGCCCTCACTGGACATCCGAGCTGGAGCCCGACCAGTGAAGCAGCACCTGCGCCATTTTGATGAAGAAAAGCGCAGGGCCATAGGCGAGCAGGTCCACAAGCTAATGGCTGCAGGGTTCATCAAAGAGGTATTCCATCCCGAATGGTTAGCTAACCCTGTGCTTGTAAAGAAAAAAGGTGGGAAATGGAGGATGTGCGTAGACTATACTGGATTAAACAAAGCATGTCCGAAGGTTCGCTACCCTCTGCCCCGCATCGATCAAATTGTGGACTCCACTGCTGGGTGCGAAACCTTGTCTTTCCTCGACGCCTATTCAGGTTATCACCAAATCAAGATGAAAGAGTCCGACCAGCTCGCGACTTGTTTTATCACACCTTTTGGCATGTATTGCTACACTACTATGCCATTTGGTTTGAGGAATGCAGGTGCAACCTACTAGAGGTAACCATGTGTTTGGAGAGCACATCGGCAGAACGGTCGAGGCTTACGTCGATGACATCGTTGTCAAAACAAGGAAAGCCTCCGACCTCCTCTCTGACCTTGAGGTAACATTCAGTTGCCTAAAAGCGAAGAGCGTAAAACTCAATCCTGAGAAGTGTGTCTTTGGAGTCCCCCGAGGCATGCTCTTAGGGTTCATCATCTCCGAACGAGGCATCGAGGCCAACTCAGAGAAAATCGCGGCCATCACCAACATGGGGCCCATCAAAGATTTAAAAGGAGTACAAAGGGTCATGGGATGCCTTGCGGCTCTGAGCCGCTTCATCTCGTGCCTCGACGAGAAAGGGTTGCCCTTGTACCGCCTCTTAAGGAAGGCTGAGCGCTTCACTTGGACTCCCGAGGCCGAGGAAGCCCTCGGAAACTTAAAGGCGCTCCTTACTAATGCGCCCATCTTGGTGCCCTCCGCTGCGGAAGAAGCCCTCTTGATTTACGTCGCTGCAACCACTCAGGTGGTCAGCGCTGCGGTCGTAGTCGAGAGACGAGAAGAAGGGCACGCACTCCTCGTCCAGAGGCCAGTCTACTTCATCAGCGAAGTGCTATCCGAGACCAAAGTCCGCTACCCGCAAATCCAGAAGTTGTTGTACGCAGTAATTCTGACACGGCGAAAGTTGCGACACTACTTCGAGTCTCATCCGGTGACTGTGGTGTCATCCTTCCCCCTAGGAGAGATCATCCAGTGCCAAGAGGCCTTGGGTAGGATAGCAAAATGGGCAGTGGAACTCATGGGCGAAACACTTTCATTCGCTCCTCGGAAGGCCATAAAATCTCAAGTCTTGGCAGACTTCCTGGCTGAATGGGTCGACACCCAATTGCCGACAGCTCCAATACAGCCCGAACTTTAGACCATGTACTTCGATGGGTCGCTTATGAAAACAGGAGCAGGTGCTGGCTTGCTCTTCATCTCGCCCCTCGGGAAACATGTGCGCTACGTACTGCGCCTCCATTTTCCGGTGTCAAACAACGTGGCCAAGTACGAGGCCTTGGTTAATGGCCTGCGCATCACCGTCGAGCTAGGGGTTCGGCGCCTCGACGCTCGTGGCGACTCGCAGCTCGTCATTGACCAGGTCATGAAGAACTCTCACTGCCGCGACCAAAAAATGGAGGCCTACTGCGACGAAATTTGGCGCTTGGAAGATAAGTTCTACGGGCTGGAACTCAACCATTTTGCTCGACGGTACAACGAAACAGTGGATGAGCTGGCGAAAATAGCCTCGGGGCGAACGACGGTTCCCCCGAATGTATTCTCCAGGGACATATATCAACCATCTGTCAAACTCGACGACGTGCCCGAACCCGAGGAGCCCTCGGCCCGGCCCGAGGAACCCTCGGCCGCCAAGGGTGAGGACCTGCGCATTGAGGGAGAACAGAACGAGGTTGTGCCAGACCAAACTGGCAGACCCCGTACCTGGAATATCTCCTCCAAGGAGAGCTGCCCCTTGACAAGGCCGAAGCTCGGTGACTGGCTCGACGTGCCAAGTCGTTCGTTTTGCTGGGTGATGAAAAAGAATTATACCACCGCAGCCCCTCGGGCATCCTCCAACGACGCATATCCATTGCCCAAGGACAAGAGCTGTTACAAGAAATACACTCGGGGGCTTGCGGTCACCATGCAGCACCTCGAGCCCTCGTGGGAAACGCTTTCCGACAAGGTTTCTACTGGCCAACCATAGTGGCCGACGCCACTAGGATTGTACGCTCCTGCCGAGGGTGTCAATTCTACGCGAGACAGACACACCTGCCCGCTCAAGCCCTGCAGACAATACCTATCACTTGGTCGTTTGCCGTGTGGGGTCTGGACCTCGTCGGTCCCTTGCAGAAGGCACCCGGGGGCTTCACGCACCTGCTAGTCGCCATCGACAAATTCTCCAAGTGGATCGAGGTATGACCCTTGTAGGAAACGGGTGACGCCTAAGAGGGGGGGTGAATTAGGACTTCTAAAACTTTTACTAAACTAGGCCACAATTAAATCCCTAGAGCAAAACCTATACAAATAATCAAAACTAGAATGTGCAAACTAGGTTTTGTCTAAGTGTTGCTATCTCTACCGCAAAAGGCTAAGTTTCAGTCTATACTAAATAAGTATGACTACAAGATTGAAACTTAAATGCTTAATATAAATGCGGAATGTAAAGAGCTAAGTAGAGAAGCAAACTCTCGTGGATGACGCCGGTATTTTTACCGAGGTATCCGGAACCACGCAAGGTCCCGACTAATCCTCGTTGGTGCCCCTACGCAAAGGGAAGCCCACGCGAGGGCCAAGCACCACGGTCGAGTAACTCCGTAGAGAGCCGCGGGCCTTCTCCACGCGCAAGTGGTGCTCTGCTTCCGGCTCCTCTCGAACGCTCCCCGCCGTCTCCACTATCGAGCTTCCGGCCGAAACGCCGCGGGCCTCGTTCCCTCCGGTACACGGTGGCGGCCGTGACACAAACGCGGTTGTCACGGTCTCGCAAGACTCTCGCCCCACTCGGTACAATTACAACGACTCACGCAAGAGCCGAGGGGTTGTGTGGTTTTACAAAACTTACTCAACTAACTAGGATTCACCTAGAGCAAGCGCTAAAGCGGTCTAACTAACCTAAGCACTTCGCAAAGCACCTACGCTAATCACCGAGTGATTCTATTAAGCACTTGGGTGTTTGAGCTCTTAGAAATGTGCACTATATGCCTTGGTATGTTGCTTGGGCTCTCACACCTGAGAATGGCCGGTTGGGGTGGTATTTATAGCCTCCACACCCCCAATTAGCCGTTGGACAGAAAGCAGCAGCTTTCTGTCGTCGGGTGCACCGGACAGTCCGGTGCACCACCGGACACTGCACAGTAGATGTCCGGTGCACGCCACGTCAGCCGACCGTTGGCGCCTGTAGCAGTCGACCGTTGGATCCGACCGTTGCCGTCTGCCCGTTGGCACACCGGACAGTCCGGTGCTACAGCCAGAGAGCGCCTGTCTGCGGCCTCTCTGCGCAGACTGTCCGGTGCCTCACCGGACAGTCCGGTGCACACCGGACACCAATGTCCGGTGCGCCACCAGGCGCTGGCTGACAGCCCTTATCTTGGATTTCTTCGCTGATTTCTTCGGGCTTCTTTGTTCTTGAGTATTGGACTCCTATGTATCTTTTTATGTCTTCTTTTGAGGTGTTGCATCCTCATTGCCTTGGTCCAATTCTCTTCGCATCCTGTGAACTACAAACACAAACACTAGAAAACTTATTAGTTCACGGATTGTGTTGTTCATCAAACACCAAAACTCAATTAGCCAAATGGCCCGGGGTCCATTTTCCTTACAATCTCCCCCTTTTTGGTGATTGATGACAACACAACCAAAGCAAGCAAATAATACAAGTATTTTAATTAAAATGTGCAATCTACTTGCTAAGATGCATGATTGTCCCCACAATGTGATATTATGGACTTAAGCCTCCCCCTAACTCCATAATTCACTTACTGAAAGGGAAATGTGCCCTTGGGCCATTTCTAAGGATTTTGGTGATTTAGTGCTCAACACAGGTACCTATTTGTAAAATGGAACAAGGTGCAAAACATGAAGTAAAGGTATGTTTCTAAGCCTTAGTACATTGGTTTTGTGGACTAACATGTTTGTCTAAGTGTTAGAAACAGCAAGAAGAAAAAGAGAAAAGGGGAGAGAATGACTTGGCTGTGTGCAGCCAAGTCCCAGCTCGGTCTGGAGCACCGGACTGTCCGGTGTGCACCGGACAGTGTCCGGTGCGCCAGGCCTCCTCGGCGCGAACTGGCCGCTCTCGGGAATTCGCCGACGGCGTACGGCTATAATTCACCGGACTGTCCGGTGTGCACCGGACTGTCCGGTGAGCCAACGGTCGGCCAGGGCCAACGGTCGGCCGCGCAATCCGCGCGGGACACGTGGCCGAGCCAACGGTCGGGAAGGAACACCGGACTGTCCGGTGTGCACCGGACATGTCCGGTGCGCCAACTGAGCGCAGATCTGGAGCAGCCAGCAACGGTCAGAAGTGCTGTTTTTGGAAACAAATCGGGCACCGGACAGTGTCCGGTGTGCACCGGACTGTCCGGTGCGCCACGAGACAGAAGGCAAAGATGGCCTTCCAGATTTGTTCCCAACGGCTCCTAGCTGCCTTGGGGCTATAAAAGGGACCCCTTGGCGCATGGAGGAAAAAAACAAGCATTCCTTGAGCACTCTTGATCACTCACACATCAATCTTGCGCACTTGTTAGACTTTCTAGTGATTTGAGCTCCGTTCTAGTGTGTTAGCCTCTTGAGCTCAAGTCTGGGTTTTGTGTGTGCGTATTTGCTGTGATCTTTGTGTTGTGTGTGAGTTGCTAATCCCTCCCTTACTCCGTGATTCTTTGTGAACATCTTTTGTAAGGGCGAGAGGCTCCAAGTTGTGGAGATTCCTCGCAAACGGGATTGAGATAAGAACAACAAAACACCGTGGTATTCAAGTGGGTCTTTGGACCGCTTGAGAGGGGTTGATTGCAACCCTCGTCCGTTGGGACGCCACAACGTGGAAGTAGGCAAGCATTGGCTTGGCCGAACCACGGGATAAACCACCGTGTCCCTCTGTGCTTGATTCTTGTGGTATTGTGTTTTGTTGAAGACTTCACCTTAGCCACTTGGCATTAACTGTGCTAACGCTTAACAAGTTTTTGTGGCTTAAGTTTGAAGTTTTTACAGGATCACCTATTCACCCCCCCCCCTCTAGGTGCTCTCAATTGGTATCAGAGCCGTTCTATTCACAAAGGGACTAACCGCCCGAATAGATGGATCCTAAGGGGAAGGGTATAGTGATCAACGACAAAGAGAAGGAGACCTTCGTCAACGAGCCGAAGGACGACAAGCCTACCGACTCCGGCTCGGGTCAAAGACGAAAGGAAGGGAAGAAGAAGAAGACCAGGCGCATTAAGGAGATCATTTACTACGACAGCGACGAGTCTACTTCTTCCCAAAAGGATGAGGACCACAACGACTACGAGAGGAGAAAACCGGTTAACTCGAACTTTTCCTTTGATTACTCTCGTATTCCGCAAAGTTCACATTCTCATTTACTCTCCATTCCACTTGGCAAGCCCCCACACTTTGATGGAGAGGACTACGGATTTTGGAGTCACAAAATGCGTAGTCACCTATTCTCTCTCCATCCTAGTATATGGGAGATTGTAGAGAGTGGAATGCACTTTGATAGTTCGGATAGTCCTATGTTCATTAATGAACAAATCCATAAAAATGCACAAGCTACTACTGTTCTTCTAGCTTCCTTGTGCAGGGATGAATACCATAAGGTGAGCGGCTTGGACAACGCCAAGCAAATCTGGGACACCCTCAAGATTTCTCATGAGGGGAACGACGTCACCTTACTCACCAAGATGGAGTTGGTGGAGGGCGAGCTTGGACGGTTCGCGATGATAAGGGGCGAGGAGCCAACGCAAACGTACAACCGGCTCAAGACCCTTATCAACAAGATAAGAAGCTACGGGAGCACGCGATGGACGGACCACGACGTCGTCCGCCTAATGCTCAGGTCTTTTACCGTACTTGATCCTCATCTCGTGAACAATATTCGTGAGAATCCCAGGTACACGATGATGACGCCCGAGGAAGTGCTTGGAAAATTCGTAAGCGGGCGGATGATGATCAAGGAGGCAAGATACGTCGACGAGGCGTTGAACGGTCCGATCAACGAGCCGCAACCCCTTGCTCTCAAGGCAACACGAAGCAAGGAGGCGCTACCTAGCAAGGTGGCACAGATTGAGGCGGCCGGCCTTAATGATGAAGAGATGGCTCTCATCATTAAAAGATTCAAGACGGTACTTAAAGGTCACAAGGGACAACCAAGCAAGACCAAAGCCAATGGGAAGCGCTCATGCTTCAAATGCGGTAAGCTTGGTCATTTCATTGCTAACTGTCCCGATAATGAAAGTGACCAGGAAAAGGGGAACAAAAGAGAGAAAAAGAAACAATACAAGAAGGCAAAGGGCGAGGCGCATCTAGGAAAGGAGTGGGACTCGGATTGCTCCTCCTCCGACTCCGACAACGAAGGACTCGCCGCCACTGCCTTCAACAAATCAGCTCTCTTCCCCAACGAGCGTCTCACTTGCCTTATGGCAAGGGAGAAGAAGGTGAGTATTCAAGACTCCACTTATATTTCTTCTAGTGATAGTGAGTCTAGTGATGATGATATAGATTATTCTTGCTTGTTCAAGGGCTTAGATAGATCTAAGATAGATAAAATCAATGAATTGATTGATGCATTGAATGAAAAGGATAGGCTTTTAGAAAAGCAAGAAGATTTATTGTATGATGAACATGATAAGTTTGTAGAGGCACAAAAATCATATGCTTTAGAAGTAAAAAGAAATGAAATGCTTTCTAGTGAAATATCTTCCTGTCATGAAACCATTTCTACCTTAAGAAATGTTAATATTGATTTAAGTGCTAAACTAGAAGTAGCTAGTAAATCAAATTCTTGTGTTGAACATGTTGAAATTTGTACTAGGTGTAAGGATTTTGATGCTAATGCTTGTAGTGAACACCTAGTTCTAATTTCCAAATTAAATGATAAAGTGGCTAGTCTTAATGCCCAACTTAAGACTAGCAAGAATGAAGTTGACAAAATAAAATTTGCAAGGGATGCCTACACGGTTGGTAGACACCCCTCAATTAAGGATGGGCTTGGCTTCAAGAGAGAAGCCAAGAACTTAACAAGCCATAAGGCTCCCGTCTTCGTCAAGGAGAAAGGGAAGGCCCCTATGGCAAATAGTGCTAAAAAGAACCATGCTTTCTTATACCATGACAGGAGACATGCTAGAAATGTTCATAATGATTTTGATTCACATGTTTATGATTCTCATGCCATGTTTGCCTCTAGTTCCTCTTATAAGCATGATAGGAGGAATGTTGTATATATGCCTAGGAGAAATATTGCTCATGTGCCTAGAAAGAATGTTATTCATGCTCCTAGAAAATTAGTGAATGAACCTTCTACCATTTATTATGCTTGTAATGCTCCCTTTGCTATTTGTAGAAAGGGAAAGAAGGTTGTTGCTAGGAAATTAGGGGCTAGATGCAAGGGAGATAAAACTTGCATCTGGGTCCCTAAGAATATTTGTGCTAACCTTGCAGGACCCAACATGAGTTGGGTACCTAAGACCCAAGCCTAAATTTGCCTTGCAGGTTTATGCATCCGGGGGTTCAAGCTGGATTATCGACAGCGGATGCACAAACCATATGACGGGGGAGAAGAAGATGTTCACCTCCTACGTCAAAAGTAAAGATTCCCAAGATTCAATTATATTCGGTGACGGGAATCAAGGCAAGGTAAAAGGGCTAGGTAAAATTGCAATTTCTAATGAGCATTCTATATCAAATGTATTCTTAGTGGAGAGTCTTGGATATAACTTGCTATCTGTTAGTCAATTATGTCAAATGGGATATAATTGCTTATTTACGAATGTAGATGTGTCTGTCTTTAGAAGATGTGATGGTTCACTAGCTTTTAAGGGTGTACTAGACGACAAGCTTTATTTAGTCGATTTTGCAAAAGAAGAGGCCGGTCTAGATGCATGCTTAATGGCTAAGACTTGCATGGGCTGGCTGTGGCATCGCCGCTTAGCACATGTGGGGATGAAGAACCTCCACAAGCTTCTAAAGGGGGAACACGTAATAGGTCTAACAAATGTGCATTTCGAAAAGGATAGACCTTGTGCAGCTTGTCAAGCAGGGAAACAGGTGGGAGGAGCACATCACAGCAAGAACGTGATGACCACGTCAAGACCCCTGGAGCTGCTACACATGGATCTCTTCGGACCCGTCGCCTATCTAAGCATAGGAGGGAGTAAGTATGGTTTAGTTATTGTTGATGACTTTTCCCGCTTCACTTGGGTATTCTTTTTGCAGGATAAGTCTGAAACCCAAGGAACCCTCAAGCGCTTCCTCAGGAGAGCTCAAAATGAGTTTGAGCTCAAGGTGAAGAAGATAAGGAGCGACAACGGGTCCGAGTTCAAGAACCTTCAAGTGGAGGAGTTTCTTGAGGAGGAAGGGATCAAGCACGAGTTCTCCGCTCCCTACACACCACAGCAAAATGGTGTGGTAGAGAGGAAGAACAGGACGCTAATCGATATGGCGAGGACGATGCTTGGAGAGTTCAAGACCCCCGAGTGTTTTTGGTCGGAAGCCGTGAACACGGCTTGCCACGCCATCAACAGGGTCTACCTTCATCGACTCCTCAAGAAGACTTCGTATGAGCTACTAACCGGTAACAAACCCAATGTATCTTATTTTCGTGTATTTGGGAGCAAATGCTACATTCTAGTGAAGAAGGGTAGAAATTCTAAGTTTGCTCCCAAAGCTGTAGAAGGGTTTTTATTAGGTTATGATTCAAATACAAAGGCGTATAGGGTCTTCAACAAATCATCGGGTTTGGTTGAAGTCTCTAGCGACGTTGTATTTGATGAGACTAATGGCTCTCCAAGAGAGCAAGTTGTTGATTATGATGATGTAGATGAAGAAGATGTTCCGACGGCCGCTATACGAACCATGGCGATTGGAGACGTTCGGCCACAGGAACAGGATGAACGTGATCAACCTTCTTCCTCAACGACGGTGCATCCCCCAACTCAAGACGATGAACAGGTTCATCAAAAGGAGGCGTGTGATCAAGGGGGAGCACAAGACGATCAAGTGATGGAGGAAGAAGCGCAACCGGCACCTCCAACCCAAGTTCGAGCGATGATTCAAAGGGATCATCCAGTCGACCAAATTTTGGGTGACATTAGCAAGGGAGTAACTACTCGATCTCGATTAGTTAATTTTTGTGAGCATTACTCTTTTGTCTCCTCTATTGAGCCTTTCAGGGTAGAGGAGGCCTTGCTAGATCCGGATTGGGTGTTGGCCATGCAGGAGGAACTCAACAACTTCAAGCGCAACGAAGTTTGGACACTGGTGCCTCGTCCCAAGCAAAATGTTGTGGGAACCAAGTGGGTGTTCCGCAACAAACAGGACGAGCACGGGGTGGTGACGAGGAACAAGGCTCGACTTGTGGCAAAAGGTTATGCCCAAGTCGCAGGTTTGGACTTTGAGGAGACTTTTGCTCCTGTGGCTAGGCTAGAGTCTATTCGTATCTTGCTAGCATATGCCGCTCACCATTCTTTCAGGTTGTACCAAATGGATGTGAAGAGCGCATTCCTCAACGGGCCAATAAAGGAAGAGGTGTACGTGGAGCAACCCCCTGGCTTCGAGGATGAGCGGTACCCCGACCACGTGTGTAAGCTCTCTAAGGCGCTCTATGGACTTAAACAAGCCCCAAGAGCATGGTATGAATGCCTTAGAGATTTCTTACTTGCTAATGCTTTCAAGGTTGGGAAAGCCGATCCAACTCTTTTTACAAAGACATGTGATGGTGATTTGTTTGTATGCCAGATTTATGTCGATGACATAATATTTGGTTCTACTAATCAAAAGTCTTGTGAAGAGTTTAGCAGGGTGATGACGCAGAAATTCGAGATGTCGATGATGGGCGAGTTGAATTACTTCCTTGGGTTCCAAGTGAAGCAACTCAAGGACGGCACCTTCATCTCCCAAACGAAGTACACGCAAGATCTGCTAAAGCGGTTTGGGATGAAGGACGCCAAGCCCGCAAAGACTCCGATGGGAACCGACGGACACACCGACCTCAACAAAGGAGGTAAGTCCGTTGATCAAAAAGCATACCGGTCAATGATAGGGTCTTTACTTTATTTATGTGCTAGTAGACCGGATATTATGCTTAGCGTATGCATGTGTGCTAGATTTCAATCCGATCCTAAGGAATGTCACTTGGTGGCGGTGAAGCGAATTCTTAGATATTTAGTCGCTACGCCTTGCTTCGGGATCTGGTATCCAAAGGGGTCTAACTTTGACTTGATTGGGTACTCAGATTCCGACTATGCTGGATGTAAGGTCGATAGGAAGAGTACATCGGGGACGTGCCAATTCTTAGGAAGGTCCCTGGTGTCATGGAACTCTAAGAAACAAACCTCCGTTGCCCTATCCACCGCTGAGGCCGAGTACGTTGCCGCAGGTCAGTGTTGCGCGCAACTACTTTGGATGAGGCAAACCCTCAGGGACTTTGGCTACAATCTGAGCAAAGTCCCACTCCTATGTGATAATGAGAGTGCTATCCGAATAGCGGAAAATCCTGTTGAGCACAGCCGCACAAAGCACATTGACATCCGGCATCACTTTTTGAGAGACCACCAGCAAAAGGGAGATATCGAAGTGTTTTATGTTAGCACCGAGAACCAGCTAGCCGATATCTTTACCAAGCCTTTAGATGAGAAGACCTTTTGCAGGCTGCGTAGTGAGCTAAATGTCTTAGATTCGCGGAACTTGGATTGAATTGTAGCATACATGTATTTATGCCTTTGATCATGTTCATTCTGCATTTTGTTGCTTATTATGGTGCTCAAGTTGTACAAACACTCCCTGGACCTCACAAGTCCGTTGCAAAGTGATGCACATGTTTAGGGGGAGATGTGTTACAACTTGACCCTTTGAGACTAACCATATGTTGAGTGTGTCTGATTTAGTCTCAAAGGAGAATTGAAAGGGAAAAGGTGGACTTGGACCATGAAAGACTTCCACTGCACTCCGATGAGGGGTAACTTATTCCAAGTCCATCTCATGAACTCTTATTGCCATTTGCTCTTAATTGAAGATTTTGGTGAGGCAATGGGGTTATAGGGCCAAGATTGATCCCGTTTTGGTGCTTGATGCCAAAGGGGGAGAAAATAAAGGCCAAAGTAATAAATGGATCAGCTACCACTTGAGAGTTTTTGAAAATAGTAGAATAGAGCGTTTGGTTTGTCAAAACTCTTTTGATGTCTCTCTTGTCAAAAGTTGGCTTCTTGTGGGGAGAAGTATTGATTATGGGAAAAAGGGGGAGTTTTTGAAATTCTTGATCAATCTCTTTTTGAATGACTCTCTTTATGCTTAAACATGTGTGTTTAACTTAGAGATAGAGATTTGTGTTTGATTTGCAAAAACAAACCAAGTGGTGGCAAAGGATGATCCATATATGCTAAAATTGAATAACACCTAAATTTATGTCATTTGAATTGAGTTTGCACTTGTTCTAGTGGCTTTATGAAGTGTTGGCATAAATCACCAAAAAGGGGGAGATTGAAAGGGAAATGTGCCCTTGGGCCATTTCTAAGGATTTTGGTGATTTAGTGCTCAACACAGGTACCTATTTGTAAAATGGAACAAGGTGCAAAACATGAAGTAAAGGTATGTTTCTAAGCCTTAGTACATTGGTTTTGTGGACTAACATGTTTGTCTAAGTGTTAGAAACAGCAAGAAGAAAAAGAGAAAAGGGGAGAGAATGACTTGGCTGTGTGCAGCCAAGTCCCAGCTCGGTCTGGAGCACCGGACTGTCCGGTGTGCACCGGACAGTGTCCGGTGCGCCAGGCCTCCTCGGCGCGAACTGGCCGCTCTCGGGAATTCGCCGACGGCGTACGGCTATAATTCACCGGACTGTCCGGTGTGCACCGGACTGTCCGGTGAGCCAACGGTCGGCCAGGGCCAACGGTCGGCCGCGCAATCCGCGCGGGACACGTGGCCGAGCCAACGGTCGGGAAGGAACACCGGACTGTCCGGTGTGCACCGGACATGTCCGGTGCGCCAACTGAGCGCAGATCTGGAGCAGCCAGCAACGGTCAGAAGTGCTGTTTTTGGAAACAAATCGGGCACCGGACAGTGTCCGGTGTGCACCGGACTGTCCGGTGCGCCACGAGACAGAAGGCAAAGATGGCCTTCCAGATTTGTTCCCAACGGCTCCTAGCTGCCTTGGGGCTATAAAAGGGACCCCTTGGCGCATGGAGGAAAAAAACAAGCATTCCTTGAGCACTCTTGATCACTCACACATCAATCTTGCGCACTTGTTAGACTTTCTAGTGATTTGAGCTCCGTTCTAGTGTGTTAGCCTCTTGAGCTCAAGTCTGGGTTTTGTGTGTGCGTATTTGCTGTGATCTTTGTGTTGTGTGTGAGTTGCTAATCCCTCCCTTACTCCGTGATTCTTTGTGAACATCTTTTGTAAGGGCGAGAGGCTCCAAGTTGTGGAGATTCCTCGCAAACGGGATTGAGATAAGAACAACAAAACACCGTGGTATTCAAGTGGGTCTTTGGACCGCTTGAGAGGGGTTGATTGCAACCCTCGTCCGTTGGGACGCCACAACGTGGAAGTAGGCAAGCATTGGCTTGGCCGAACCACGGGATAAACCACCGTGTCCCTCTGTGCTTGATTCTTGTGGTATTGTGTTTTGTTGAAGACTTCACCTTAGCCACTTGGCATTAACTGTGCTAACGCTTAACAAGTTTTTGTGGCTTAAGTTTGAAGTTTTTACAGGATCACCTATTCACCCCCCCCCTCTAGGTGCTCTCACTTACTTCCTATTTTTGGACCAAATAACCAAAACCACTTGAAAAGCCATTTGTATATATAAAATTTTAAATTGGTGGTGTTTGGTGTTTGATAAAGTTTGATAAAGTTTTCATTGCTTTGGTCCCTAAACTTCTCCCCCTTTGGCATCAACCACCGAAAAGGAAGACATTAAAAGCATGTAGGAAGTAAATAAAAGCTTGCCCTCAACAAGAATTGTATCAAATGATATCACTAGAAGGATATTAAAATAAACCATATGAATGATACCAGTTGAAAGGAACTCCCCCCTAAATGAGTGTTCTCTTTAGAAAGAAGTTTCTCCCCCTTTTTTAGAGATGAAGAAATACTCCCCCTGACAGAGATCCTCTACTTAGGAAAAAGCATGTGAAAAATTAGAGGTGCAAGACATGGTTTGAAAAGACTAACTTCCCTTATGCATAGGTAACAGAATATGAGTTAACTACTTATGCATTTTTAGCAACATGGAAGCATATGATATGAAATATAGTCTAATCAAATATTGGAGAAGACATGTAAATGATACTGAATGTAGTCTCAAAAGATACCAATTGAAGATCAATGGCGAGCTTGAGAGACATGAGAGTTCTTGGAGATTTTGCAGTGGAAGATTGTTGTCTTTCTCCGGGGACTTCATTTTCCTTACAATGAGACTATCACATGATATAGACTTGAAAAGGTGTTAGTCTTAAAGTGTTAGATTATAGAGTAACCTCCCCCTAAAGGTGTGCATACAAGTTTTGAATACTTGTAGGAGACATGCACTTTGATTTGATATCAAGAGGGGCAAATTATCCATAATCCAAACTTTGGCACATATAAGTTAAATGATACACTTTGTAGAAATCAAAATTTTCAATTAATGCATCATTTACTATGGAGTGATATAAAAGCTATGTGCCGTGCTTTAACTAAACATTTTAAGCCATGTAGGTTTGCTTAAGTATATGAATTTAAAAACTAGCAATCCTACCATATGATTTACCTATTATGCATGATTTTGAACAAAAGTACATAACAAATGTAATACTAGGCAAGAAAGGTAAACTAGATAAAAGATAAATAGATACGCATATCTAAAACGAGAAATACAATAAAACTAGTTACCTTAGTCATGGGTGGGAAATTTGGGTCCAAAATTTTCACTAACCCACTTGGCAATAAACTTGATCCAATATGATGTATCCCATGATATACATCCCAATTTAGCCAAGTCTCCAAATTTCCCGATGACCTTTGGTCCACTCACTTCCCTTTCAGGATCCAAACCTTCTTGGTGCTTTTCATGGTCGAAATTATTTCCTTTGGCACCCAGATGCGTTTGGTCTCCTTTCCTTTGTTGGCTTGCTTGTTGGCCTTGATTGCTATCACCTTTCCGTTCTTTTTCTTCTTGATCAAATATGGTGTAGCATCCTTTTTGTTCACCTTTTTGATGTAGGTGTTGGAGATTTTGCTTGATGGCTTTTGCTTGAGCTTTTGCCTTTGTTTATCCTCGGTCATCGCCTTGCATTGGAAAGACTTGTGGCCTTCCTTGTGGCATAGCCTACAAATCACAGTTTCTCCCTCTACAGGCTTGTTCACTCCCGCAGTGGTGTTATCCTGTGGAGGTCGGATTTGTTTGGCTTTGCCTTTCTTGTCATACAAAGCCTTGCCAAGGCGAGCCACTTCTTGCTTTAATTGTTCATTTTCCTTTGCAACCTCATCCGAACATGTCTCTACAACAATATTCTCAACAACGACTTGGTTGCAGGGGTTAGAATCATCAATTAAATCAAAGCAGGAAGTAGAAGCATCTTTCTTAATTATTTTAGGTATTTCAACTAAAGATGCTGCTGGGGTGCTACCAATGTTTTCTAGCTTAGTAGTTAGCTCATTATTGTGTATGCTAAGAATTTCCATTTTCTCTAGCAAATTTTCAATAGCTTCTTGGGAGCTAGCTAACTTAGCCTTAAGTTTTTCATTCTTTTTAATAAGGCTATTATCGGTAGCAGTGGATGGAGCACTAGATTCTAATAGCTCAATTTTAGTTGACAGCTCACTATTTAAGTTTGCAAAAGTTTCAAATTTTTCTAGCAAACCTTTGTAATCATTTTGAGAGCTAACCAACTTATTTTTCAAAGTTTTAAGTTGAGCTTTTTGCTTAGTGCAAACATCCTGGAAAAATTTTACGGCTTCCGCAAGCTCATCTAGAGAGGGCTTTCCCTCACCTTCATCATCACTACTACTTTCATCACTAGAGGATGGAATGCTTTTGTTACCTCTTGCCATAAGGCATTTGTGTGATGACCGTGATGATCGTGACGAGGACCGGTGGCTGCGCGTCCTTGGAGGTTCATCTTCACTTGAAGAATCATCCCAAGTTCTAACACTTGTTAGCGCCTTGCCTTTGCTCCTCTCCTTTTTGGGCTTGGCCATATTTGGACAGTTGTCCCTGAAGTGGCCCTTCTCCCCACATACGAAGCATCCTCTCTTCCTTTGCTTTTTCCTGTCAATGTTAAAGAGAAGATCCTCGACCTGCAGGGGCACACCCATTAGATTAATCTTGCGGATCATCCTCATTACCTTTCCGACGCGTCAGATTGATTCTTCGTCCTCGGAGGATGATGTGCATGGTTGATTATCTTCATCATCATCACTTTCTTCTTCTTCTTCCTCTTCTTCGCTTGAGGAACTTGGAGTGGGAGCCTTCTTTTTGCCCTTCCTTTCATCACATGTAAAAGCATATGGTCTTGAGGAAGTTGGCTCATCTCCCCGACTCATTTTTCGCGACATCTCAAAAGCCGCGATTTTCCCAATCACGATGGTCGGGGTCATGTTGCTCAAGTCCTCCATGTTGTGAAGGATGGTGATGATGCTCCCATATCTTTGTTGTGGTAGCAGGGAGATAATCTTCCTCACAATGTCCGCATCACCTAGCTTATTAATGCCAATCGAATTGAGCTCATTGATAATTAGATTCAAACGAGAATACATGTCTCTAACAAGCTCATCATCTTTCATAGCAAAAGAATTATACTCATTTAAGACTAGGCAATGTTTTTGCTCACGGACATTGGATGTGCCGTCATGGAGCTCATGCAATTTTAGCCAAATCTCATTAGCAGTTTTCAGGGTAAATACTTGATTGAAAATATCCATGCTAAGAGATTCATACAAGCAATTTTTGGCTCTAGCATTTAAATGGATTTCTTTTTCCTCACTCGTGGTGGGTTTCTCGGGATTCTTGAGGGGTTTCATCCCGTCACGAGTGACTCTCCAAACACCTAGATCAACGACCTCTAGGTAACAAGCCATTCTAGCACTATAATATGGGAAGTTAGTGCCGTCAAAGTGTGGTGGCCTATGGGTATCCATCCCTTCCTCTAAAAAGCGTCGGCTCTTTTAGCGGTGAAGCTAAAGCGTTTCAAATGAGCCAAACCGGGCTCTGATACCACTTGTAGGAAACGGGTGACGCCTAAGAGGGGGGGTGAATTAGGACTTCTAAAACTTTTACTAAACTAGGCCACAATTAAATCCCTAGAGCAAAACCTATGCAAATAATCAAAACTAGAATGTGCAAACTAGGTTTTGTCTAAGTGTTGCTATCTCTACCGCAAAAGGCTAAGTTTCAATCTATACTAAATAAGTATGACTACAAGATTGAAACTTAAATGCTTAATATAAATGCGGAATGTAAAGAGCTAAGTAGAGAAGCAAACTCTCGTGGATGACGCCGATATTTTTACTGAGGTATCCGGAACCACGCAAGGTCCCGACTAATCCTCGTTGGTGCCCCTACGCAAAGGGAAGCCCACGCGAGGGCCAAGCACCACGGTCGAGTAACTCCGTAGAGAGCCACGGGCCTTCTCCACGCGCAAGTGGTGCTCCGCTTCCGGCTCCTCTCGGACGCTCCCCGCCGTCTCCACTATCGAGCTTCCGGCCGAAACGCCGTGGGCCTCGTTCCCTCCGGTACACGGTGGCGGCCGTGACACAAACGCGGTTGTCACGGTCTCGCAAGACTCTCGCCCCACTCGGTACAATTACAACGACTCACGCAAGAGCCGAGGGGTTGTGTGGTTTTACAAAACTTACTCAACTAACTAGGATTCACCTAGAGCAAGCGCTAAAGCGGTCTAACTAACCTAAGCACTTCGCAAAGCACCTACGCTAATCACCGAGTGATTCTATTAAGCACTTGGGTGTTTGAGCTCTTAGAAATGTGCACTATATGCCTTGGTATGTTGCTTGGGCTCTCACACCTGAGAATGGCCGGTTGGGGTGGTATTTATAGCCTCCACACCCCCAACTAGCCGTTGGACAGAAAGCAGCAGCTTTCTGTCGTCGGGTGCACCAGACAGTCCGGTGCACCACCGGACACTGCACAGTAGATGTCCGGTGCACGCCACGTCAGCCGACCGTTGGCGCCTGTAGCAGTCGACCGTTGGATCCGACCGTTGCCATCTGCCCGTTGGCACACCGGACAGTCCGGTGCTACAGCCAGAGAGCGCCTGTCTGCGGCCTCTCTGCGCAGACTGTCCGGTGCCTCACCGGACAGTCCGGTGCACACCGGACACCAATGTCCGGTGCGCCACCAGGCGCTGGCTGACAGCCCTTATCTTGGATTTCTTTGCTGATTTCTTCAGGCTTCTTTGTTCTTGAGTATTGGACTCCTATGTATCTTTTTATGTCTTCTTTTGAGGTGTTGCATCCTCATTGCCTTGGTCCAATTCTCTTCGCATCCTGTGAAATACAAACACAAACACTAGAAAACTTATTAGTTCACGGATTGTGTTGTTCATCAAACACCAAAACTCAATTAGCCAAATGGCCTGGGGTCCATTTTCCTTACAACCCTTAACCAGCATTGGGTCAGAGCAGGTGGTGGCATTCTTCACAAATATCATCCATCGCTTTGGGGTCCCAAACTCAATCATCACCGACAATGGCGCGCAGTTCACTGGGAAGAAGTTCCTGGACTTCTGCGAGGACCACCACATCCGTGTGGACTGGGCCGCCGTAGCGCACCCAATGACAAATAGGCAGGTGGAACGCGCCAACGGTATGATTTTGCAGGGACTAAAACCGAGGATCTACAACGACCTCAACAAGTTTGGCAAGCGATGGATAAAAGAACTACCCTCGGTGGTTTGGAGTCTGAGGACGACGCCGAGCCGGGCCACGGGCTTCTCGCCGTTTTTGCTAGTCTATGGGGCCGAGGCCATCTTACCCATGGACTTGCAATATGGTTCCCCGAGGACGAAGGCTTACGACAACCAAAGCAACCAGACCAGCCGAGAGGATACATTGGATCAGCTGGAAGAGGCTCGGGATGTGGCCTTACTACTCGGCGCGGTATCAGCAGTCTCTGCGATGCTACCACGCCCGAAGGGTTCGGCCCCGAGACTTCCAAGTGGGAGACTTGGTACTTCGGTTGCGACAAGACGCCCGAGGGTGCCACAAGCTTACTCCTCCCTAGGAAGGGCCATTCATCATCGCAAAGATTTTGAAGCCTGGGACATACAAGCTGGCCAACGATCAAGGCGAGTCTACAGCAAGCTTGGAACATCGAACAGCTACGTCGCTTTTACCCTTAAAATGTTTCAAGTCGTTTATGTATCTCGGTCCTTTTACACGTGCGAATAAAAAGTCTAGCTGTCAAGGGAGGATCGGCCTTGCCTCAGCAAAAACCGACCCTCCCTCGGGGGCTAGAAGGGGGAACCCCCTCTGCGTCAAAGTTTTCCTTAGAAAAGTTTTCTACCAGAACGACTTTCGTGCTTTTCGACTCGTATCGATAACAGAATCCTAAAAACGACGAGAGGACACTTAAACGGCAAGGCCGACCGAGCCGAGGGACTCCTACACCTCCGGGATACGGTTACCTCACTCATCACCTTCCGCGAAAAGTAACTCGCACTCGAATAAGTGGTTCTCCTACCGACGAACAAGTCCTAACGCATGGAACGAGAGGAAAGAAAACGACTTTCGTGCTTTTCGACTACATCGATAACGGAATCCTGAAAACGATGAGAGAACATGTAAGCGGCAAGGCTGACTGAGCTGAGGGACTCCTACGCCTCCGGGATACGGATACCTCACTCATCACCTTCCGCGAAAAGTAACTCATGCTCGAATAAGCGATTCTGCTACCGAACAAGTCCTAACGCACGAAACAAGAGGAAAGGAAACACAGCTTTATAATCCAACGTTAAAAATGTTTAGGCCTCAGCGGCTGCAA
Organism: Zea luxurians; assembly: GCA_029449295.1. Classification (NCBI taxonomy): domain Eukaryota; kingdom Viridiplantae; phylum Streptophyta; class Magnoliopsida; order Poales; family Poaceae; genus Zea; species Zea luxurians. The sequence goes on along the minus strand of JAOPSE010000134.1, from coordinate 2,489,815 downwards.
GAAACATACGCATACTTAAAACAAACTGTCCCTGCAGGCTCAGACATCGGCTGGGGGAGGAGCAGCACGCTCGGCGTCATTTCCACCCTCAGCAGAATCTGGCCCAGCCTCGGACGGCGACACAGGCGGAAGGATCTCCACCTCAAAGGAGGAAGCCAGCGCCGCGCTTGGGCCCTCGACAGCCGTGTCAAGCCTCTGGACCTTGGCTAAGGTAGCCTCCTCTTCGTCGGGTAAGCAGTACCCCTCGCTGACCCACTCCAGATCCACGTCGTAGTGGGAAGCGAGCACGGCGAAGGCCCGCCTAACGCCGTGGTGCAGCGCCTCGCGGAGTCTGCTGCGCACATGGCCGCCCAAGGCCCACAGATGACTCTAGGGGGAGCTGCCCGAGGGGACGTCATCGAGGCCAAAGGCCTGGCAGAAAGCCGAGATAGCCTCAGACATGGCCACACAGTCGGCCTCCTTCTGCTCAGCCGCCTGTGCGAGCGCCTTGCAGTTCTTGACGGACTCGTTAAGAGCCGTCTCGAACCCTGCAGACAGCCGAACAACGTTCTTCAGACATGAGGTGAAGAATGGGGATAGAAACAAAGTCACAAAGCGGGCAAAACATACCTTCGGCCCGGACACGCTACCGCAAGACCCTAGCTTGGGCGGACCAAGCAGACCCGATGGCCACGGCCAGGCCCTCCGCAAGGGTCCCTGCCCGAGCGGTCGCCTCGGGGTCCAGAAAAGGGGAGCACCCTCTGCGCCGAAACTTTCCTCGGAAAAGTTTTTCTACCAAGACTACTTTCGTGCATTTCGACTGCGTCGATAACGGAATCCTAACGACGAGCAAGAGAGACCTTGAACGGCAAGGCCGACCGAGCCGAGGGACTCCTACGGCTCCGGGATACGGATACCTCACTTGTCACCTTCCGCGAAAGGTAGCTCACGCTCGGATAAGTGATTCTATTACCGACGAACAAGTCCTAATGCTCGAAACAAGAGGAAAGAAGCATGGCTTTATACCCAAATGTTCAGGCCTCAGCAGCCATAAAGAACAAGCACATGTACTTGGGATAACTACGCTACGTAGATGTCGGCAGCACCCTCGGCAGCTTTCCCGACCTACAACAGATATCTCAGTACTTGGAGCAATTACATTTTGCTCTTACATTCCCTTACAAACAGGACCCAGCTCCATTCCCGCAGGAATGAACTACCTCCACACAGGAGGGGCTACAAGACAACGAGCTCCAAGCGGCTCGCCGATGACCACTGCACCAGCAGCGACAACGACCTCTGCCTCAGGCGGCTAGACAGCAGCAGTGATTGCCTCAGGGCAAACGCTACTACGAAAAGGCCCTCGTCCCTGTCCCCCACACGAGGGGCGAGGACAAGCCATTAAAGCCAAAAAGCCAGAGGTCCACCCGCAGGTAGCACTGATGGTCTCATTGGCAGAGGCAACCACCTCGGCGGTGGGAAGCCTCACCTATGGTAGCCACCACCAACACAACACCGACGACAGCGGCCACCTGCGCCCCAAAGTGCACCGACAGGTCCTCACTCCTGTCCTCACTATGGGAGCAAGGATAGGATCGTCCAGGGACGCCGACACCGCCCCCGCTACGTACGACGTCTTGTACGCTCCTCCCCGGTATGGCCGACGGCGCAGGACGAGCTGTGGACATGGGGGACCTGCGCACGGCGCGACCGTCGCCCTTGCGGTGGACAGACTGCCGCACCCTGACCGGGCAGCAGGTGGTGGTTCGCCTCCTCCGCCAGGCTGGTGAACACCCTTCTCCCCTGAATGCTGATGGAAGAAGCGGGTCGCCAGCCAGTGCGGAAGCTAGGGCCCCAGCTCGGCTTGCCCCTGCCCCCAGCACGGATGATGAACATCCTTGAAGCTGAGGGCAAGGGAGTGGCCACAGCCCGGCTCGCCCTTCCCCGCCATGAAGCAGGTGGTCATCCTCCTGGATGACCATTGGTGGGGGAATGCAGCCGGGCTGCGTGATGAAAATCCTTGAAGCCGAGCGATGACTAGCGAGCGCCAGCCCCCACGAGGTCGTGCTCCTCCAACAGCAGCAAGAAGAAGGCGAGACCACCGGCATTGCCACGGGCGCAAGCTCTCCGGCAGTGAGGTCGCCAGAAGACACCGGCACACCTCATCTGGAGGCCTGGAAGGCGGAGGGGCGTGATGAAGACGAGAGGAGTGTGAAGGCATGGCTACCGCCCGGGGGGTCGATCCCTTTTTAAAGGCAGATCTCCTCACTCGCACCCCCAAGCGCCACGGGCAAAGTCTCCACCGACGTGCTCCAGGGTTCCCACCCCATGACACGGGGGCTGAGTTCCACACGTCATGTGAGTTGACCCAAAACGCGAAGAAGGCAAACTGCTGCACGCGAAGCACGTAACTGCCCCGCGGTTATAAGCATTCCCTCATCCTCACCGAAACCAGCGGTCGAAAGGGCAGACCGCCGCGCAAGAAGCATGCAACCACACTACGGTCGTGCACCCTTTCAGCTTCGTCGCATCTGGCGGTCCAGCATGGAGGCCCGGTCCCACACGTCATGTAACCGGCGCGCCGGTCACTACGTGCAAGGAAACCGCACCGCCACTTGCGCCAATGCTGTGTATTCTCGACTGTAGAACCAGCGCAGCAACTCAAGGCAGCCCTACGCGTGACCCAACAGTGCCCATTAAGTGCGACGATCACAGGTCACTCAGCCGCGGAGATAGGCACGACGGTCGATATGATTAGAGGCGGGCCGGCAGTAATTGCAGCAACAGGCGTGCGGAAGCAGCGGTGCAATCACCTACAGGTTCGCATCCTCTCCCGAAACGGCAGGGGAGCCCTCGCCCACAGCATAAAAGACGATGCACCCGTGTTCCGTTCCTCGAATGACCCACACACGCGCAACAGATGCCTCGCGAATCGTCCGTCCCGTCGCATTAACTCCTTGGCAGGACAAGCGACACCTCTGGCAGGCGAAGCGGGCGCCGTTTCATCTCCGTCATGATGACCGCGTCAAAAAAGGTGCGGCACATTATTTAAATTCATATCCTTTTTCTTTTCCTCTCTCTCTCTCTTGCCACAAGGATCGGGAAAGGGGATATTTCGAAAAGGGATCCTTCTCGGTGAAGGAAACAGGCCCCGAGCCCTCCTACTGATCAGGGGTTCGAAGGTTGCGCCCTCCGGGGTTCGGCAACCGCCGCAGAGCACTCGGGCTCCGAGCCCTTTACTGATCAGGGGTTCGAAGGCTGGCCCCTCAGAAGGGTTCGACAGCCGCCCCAGAGCACACAGAGTCAGGGATGACCCTGGGTACGTCCGTTACATGGCCGAGGCTCGGGCTACGCTCCCGAGGTACCCTAGGACATTTTCGAGACCAGCGGGAACGATTTGTAATAGAATCCCACCGGAGGGAGGCACCGAGCCCTCAGACCCTATCGAATGGGTCCGGGTCCAGCAAATCACCTGCAAGTACTTTTGGAGCGCGCCTCTGGGCCACTAGTCGACCCTTATCGAACGGGGCTCGGGCGTCCACTCGGATCACCCGCTAGCAACTTACTGGAAACACCATGTTCGGTGCCCTCCGAGGGTAACATGGCGCTTTCCCCCCCTTCCTCCTCGCGGAGAGGCGACGAAGGGGCGTACAATAAAAGTCGAGACGGTCCTTGATCGTCCTCTCGCTCCATGCAGAGGCTCGGGGGCTGCTCTCGCGCCAGGCTACGGCCAAACAGTTGACCACATCAACAAACCAGCTTAAAAACTCGGAGCCTGGCCGTGCACCCGGGCTGCGGCCAGGCCGCATGAGGGAACAACAAGGCTAACCGAGGCATCACAAAAAGGATTAAGACCTCAGAGGAGTCAAACCACTCCTCCGAGGCCTCGGGGGCTACACCCACCGGAGCAAAACATAACCGAGAAAGGCTGGTCCCCTTGCCAGAAATCCGGTAGAACCTCCAAGCGAGTACCTACACTCCCTTGAAGGCTCGGGGGCTACTGTAGGGTACCGTAATTAGGGGTACCCTCAATGCTCCTTAACCCAGCTAGAAAACATCTTCAGAACAAACCATACACGGCTGATGAAGCGCGGTTCAAGTCAAGGCCTCGTCTACCAAGGGACGCGACCTCATCCGAGCCCAGCCTCGGGCAAGGACAGTAGTCCCGGACGAATTCACGCCTCGCCCGAGGGTCCCCTCAATCAGCAGACACACCACCGTCTCACCCAAGGCTAAGCTCAAGCGAACTTTGTCGTGCAGCGACCTCGGCCAAATCGCCTTACCAACCGACCGTATCACATGCGCATTTACTGCGGGGATCACCTGACACCTTATCCTGACACGCGCGCCTCAGTCGGCAAGGTCGAAGTGACCGCAGTCACTTCGCTCCTTTACTGACCGTTCTGACAGGAAAACAGCACTGTTCGCCCCGCTCCGGCTACTGTGCCAACCACTGGGGTAAGACTAGCAACAGTAAGTCATGACCTCCCCCGAGTTCAGCCTCGGGCGCAACCAGGAGCTCTGCCTCGCCCGACCCCAGGCCTCGGCCTCAGCCTCGGCCTCAGGAGGAGTCACAACCTCGCCCAACCTCAGCCTCGGCCTCAGGAGAAGTCTCCGCCTCGCCCGACCTCGGCCTCGGACCGTCTACGCTACAAGGGATACATCATTACCCTACCCCTAGCTAGCTGCCTCAGGCTATGAAGGAACAAGACCGGTGTCCCATCTAAGTTACTCCGGTAATAGGTAATGATGGTTCCCCGCGTGCGCCCATGACGTCAGTTGCTCTCAACCCCCTACGGAAGCAAGGAAACTTCAGCAGGATCCATGCCGCACCGCCAGCTATGCTTCTACAGGGCTCAAGGCACTTCTCCGACGGCCACGTTGGTACATCTACAGGGCTCAAGGCACTTCCCCGACGGCCACGTTGGTACATGTACAGGGCTCAAGGCAATTCTCCGCCAGCCACGTTAGCTCATAGCTACACCTTCATTGTACAACTGGGCATCTCCTTATATCTATAAAAGGGGATGTCCAGGGCCTTCCAAGGGGGGGCGGAACGTACGAACGTGCGACGTACGAACGGGCGGAGGCAGGCGAGCAGAGGCAAGCAGAGTAGGAGAGACACGGTAGAGGCGGACTCAGACAGCTCACCTCAAGGTCGAACCCTCTCTTTCTCTCTCTCTCTCTCTCTCTCTCTCTCTCTCTCGCAACGCTTGTAACCCCTACTACGAGCACCCCGGTGCAAGATAACATAAGCCTTATTTCCCTCTTGTGTTCCATCTTGCATCAACCCATCTGGACAGGGCACGCGGCACTAAAATTCACTAGTCGGTCCGGTTGAGGGTCCCCCGGGTCCGAAACGCCGACAAATTTAAAGTGGGCTCATGCCATGGCCCAGTCGAACATGACTTTTTCTATTTTAAAAATATTAGTATATATATTTATGGTACCTATCCCTTATATAGCACAATTCCACAACTGGTGTGTAGTGGTTAGGAGGCGGTAGTTTGTTCTTTGCTTGGGTTCTCAAACCCTAGTGAGCGCGTAATTTATTTTCTAGATTTTCCGCAGGCACAGAAATTATCTTTCGTAGGTGGGCGCATGCTTTATGTATCTCTACTCTTTTAAAGCACGAGTTTTGTGCATCATATGTCACGCGCAAAGCGTGTAGAGTAGATATATTTTTTCTCACCCACTTCTCGCCTAACAAAGAGGTTGTTACCTCTTAGATGAGCCATGAGAAAACACCCAACCATAACATGACATGAAATCATATGTAGTGCAGCGAACACGTAGGTAGATTTGTTCCACCATGTTACTCCTAACAAACAGGCGTTACCTCCCACATAGGCCATAAAAAACACCCAAGCCCAACATGCACGAAGTCACACATAGTGCAACGCTTCAAAATTTTTACCACCTCGCCAGGTAAAGGATGACGACCGATAGAGCGAGCTATAAAAAAGAGAAAAATGGTAGGTCTTCTTTTTAACTCATACATTTCTCGGCATATTTGGCTAAAAAAGTGCAGTATTTGCATTTTATTATCTGACATGTGGTCTATATGTCCACTTTAATTTCAAATTTATTTTTTTGTGTAAGGGTCTACTTTAATTTTAAATTTACTTTTTTATGAAGAAGATCCATCACACTAGCTTGTCACTTGACCATTGGATGTCGTACAACTATTGCACTATATTATTAGATATGATTGGTATACCGTCGTAACGCACGAAGATTGTGCCAGTATCTACTCAAAAGCATTAGTTTCAACGATCGTCCCATGTCAATATTTTCCTCCTCGCTTAATGCAAAAATAAAGTAAAATTATGAACAAATAGGGTTTTGAACCTTAGTTGTTGGCTCTACATTCACACCCACCTAACCAATAGAACACATATATTTTTGTATCTTATTGAAATAAATTCTACTTATATGAATATAGAAACCATGGCAATACACAGGGAACTGACTAGTCTCTACTATATATAAAGCAACAGTTTTAGCGGTCGTCCCGCGCATGTCTAATGAAAAAATAAAGTAAAATTATGCATAAATGAGAGTTTAAAATCTTGATTGTTAGCTCTACATCACACCGATTTAACCAATAGAATGTATATATTTTTATGTTTTATTAAAATAAAGTCTATTTATATAATATATAGAAACCATACACCGTGCGTGTGTTGACAGCGATCGTGTGCTTTGGCCGGTGATTTCGCACATTCGGCATTGTGTCTCTATAGGACCACTAGTAGACTTTGCTCTTGACCGACTTTAGCTAGCTAGTGTAAACACAGGTACAGGTCGATATCCGGCAAGAAAAAGACTAGCTTGCTTGCATCCAAAAACAAAACTAGAGGAAAACTTAGATTAATTTCTAAAACACAACCGCGGGTGTGGTCGCCTAGGGTGTGGTCGCCTATCTGCCCGCTCGATCGCCCCCCCTTCCCTGCGCGGCTCTGTCCCATGCGGCTCTGCCCTGCCCTGTGCGCGGCTCGTTTCCTAGCCGCACACGGCTCCCATCTGTGCCACATGTCGGCTTCATAAGCGTGCGGCTATTAAGTCATTCTCCTTTTGTTTCAGACATTCCAACGTATATTAAGTTATTTTGTCATTTTTTATGTATCTGAGACAACATTAAGTTATTAAGTTATTCTAGGTAATATTAAGTTATTCTAGCGTCCAGACAACATTAAGTTATTTCAGAGTCCAAGCAAAGTCCTTCAGGTATTCAGGCAAAGTTAAGTCATTCTAATAAACATTAAGTCATTCTTAGTAAATATTAAGTCATTTTAAGGAAACATTAAGTTATTTTTGTTTTTCAGCCATTTCTGTCTGGTTTTCTCAGACACCTTTTTGTTATTGGTTCAGAAATTCCAAAATATTAAGTCTTTCTAGGTTATATTAAGTCATTCAGTAAAACATTAAGTCATTTTAGATAAGTGTGGCTCGGCTCATGGTAAAAAGATTGGATCGGCTCGACTCTGTGGGAGGTGAGGTGGCTCGCTCAGTCGGCTGGGCAGGGGTGGCTCAGTCGCTCGGTCGAAGCAGGCGTGGGAAGGGGGCTCACTCGGACGGCTGGGCGAGCGCGCTGGCGGCTCGATCGCTCAGTCGGCTGGGTGGGCACGAGGGCGGCGTGGGCGCCCAGGTGACCAGGTTGGTCAAGGTGATGAATAGATCTGCCCTATATATAGTTCACCGAGTCCTCTTTATCGAGTGTCATATTCGACAATGCACATAAGTAAACTGAACTTACATACCTTTGGTTGTTGGGTTATCATTTCTCACGCCTCTTGTTATATTTATTGCATGGTCTCATCTCATACCAAAGATCATGGAGATCCATCAATATGTGTGTGGGATTGTGGTTAGTGTTGCAATGGTGTTTGTGGCGATCAGGTGATGGCTAAAGGCATAAGAATGATTTGGTGTCAGGACTGAAGAGGGTGGATGAAAGTAAATAATAACTACCTGACCTATTTGATTTAATCTAACTATAAATATTACCTAATGTTTTTTATCATCTTAATGTGTCTGTGGCCTAGCATTTTCAATTCGCCAACTATTTCTTGTAGAAATCACATAAAAATTCACAAAAATAAATTTATTGCTATAAAAATTGTTTGATTCATAAAATAAGCTTTATGGCCAAAAAAAGAATTTTAGTGACTTATTATATACTTTCTCTGTCCAATATAAATTGATCTTTGGTTGTATATCTAGATAAGTGCTTGTCTATGTACATAGCTATTAGGACTTCTTATTTTGAGACGAACCAGAGTCCAGACACTACCGGAATCCGGGCCTTTGCCGAGTGCCGGCGGCTTTGCCGAGTGCTTTTTATCGGGCACTCGGCAAAGACGCCTTTGCCGAGCGCCGCACTCGGCAAAGTCCTGCACTCGGTAAAGATCTTATTTACCGAGTGCAGGACACTCGGCACAGCCAAGCACTCGGTAAAGACTACTTTGTCGAGAGTCAAACACTCGGCAAAGATGGCTCTCGGCAAAGGGCCGTTAGCGGCCGTCTACAGCTGACGGCCGTCAGTCTTTGCCGACTGCCAAATATTAGGCACTCGGCAAAGGACGCTTTGCCGAGTGTCTTCTCTAGACACTCGGCAAAGTATATTTTTATTTTTTTTATTTTGTCTTCCAAACTTTTTGTGGTATGTTCCTACACTATGTAGACCTATATGTATCATTTGTGGATAATTATAACAGAGTTTTCAATCGTTAGTAGATTTAGTTCGTTTATTTGAATTTCTTCAGAAAATTCAGATTTGAACTGCAGGTCACTCGAAACTTGGAAAACCGTGCATGCAAAAATGATATTCATGTTACTTAGCATAAGTTACGACCGATTCCAGGAGCATACCGGAAACTTCGAGCAACATGCTCACTAAACATGGCCGTGAACTCGCCGTCCACATGTTTAAAAATTGTATAAAACACAAACAAAGTCAGAAAATCATGAAACTTGTCCACGTGTCATGATATCATATGTTAAGGCTGTGATAAAAAATTGAAAAATTTTCGAGAAAACTATGACGCGCTATGTGTACAAACCTAAGAGATCCACATTGAAACTCTATGATTTCATGTGTAGTTCTCTTAGGTTTCTACACATTGTGTCTCACAACTTTCTCCAAACATTCTAAATTTTTTATCACAGCCTGTACATATGATATCATAACACGTGGACAAGTTTCATGATTTTCTGACTTTGTTTGTGTTTTATAAAAATTTTAAACAGCTGGATGGCAAGTTCACGGCCATGTTGAGTGAGCATGGTGCTCGAAGTTTCCGGTCCGCTCCTGAAATCGGTCGTAACTTGTGCTAAGTAGCATGGATATCATTTTTGCATGCACGGTTTTCCAAGTTTCGAGTGACTTGCAGTTCAAGTCTAAATTTTCCGAAGAAATTCAAATAAACGAACTAAATCTACTAGCTATTGAAAACACAGTTATAATTGTCCCAAAATGGTACATGTAGGTCTACATAGTGTAGGAACATACCACAAAAAGTTTCATAAACAAAATAAAAAAATTAAAATATATTTTGCCGAGTGCCCCAGCTTGGACACTCGGCAAAGAAAGCTTTGCCGAGTGCTTGTCGTGCGGCACTCGACAAAGCTTTTTTAAAAACCCTAAGTCTAGTCTTTGCCGAGTGCCAACAGACAGGCACTCGGCAAAGAAGCCTTTGCCGAGTGCCAGATCAAAGGCACTCGACAAAGTATATTTTTTAATTTTAAAAAAATCTTTGCTGAGTGCCAGATCGCGGGCACTCGGCAAAGACGTTAATTATACAGACCGTCAGCCTCTTCTTCTCCTTCCTGCTGCTTTCACTTTCCCACCGTGACACCGACGGCCGTCGCCGCCCGTCCTCGCCTGAGCGCCACCAATGCCATCCGCGGCCGCCCCCACGCGCTCGGCCGGCCGCCGGCCACCACACTGCGTACGCCGCCACTCGGTCGCCTCCCTGCGCCCGCTGCCGCCCGGCCGTCTCCCTGCGCCCGCCGCCGCTCGGCTGCCGCCCCTCCATCGTCGTCCGGCGGCTCCCACGCGCTCGGCCCGCCGCCGCCCGGTCGCCTACGCACCTCCCTGCGCCCGGTCGTCCACGCGCAACCGCCGTCCGGCCACCCGCGCGTCCACCATCATCGTCGGCCCCGGCCTCGAATAGGTATGACTTTTTTTTCTTGATCAAAGCTTGTACTACTACTCTACAATTAATTGTATATATATGATGTTCGAAATATTGCATATGCATTATGTTATTCGACTATATCTATAGGAAAATAACAATATTTATGATACTAATTTGAGTCTAAAATCATAAACCCTGTGATAGATGTGGTTCGACTACTTGTATATATGATGTCCAATGCATTGATATATGCCATAGTGTCGTTGATATACCTGTGAATATCAGCCATCGTGCTGCTACTTTTATTTGCAGGTTTTGGAAACCTCCCCGTGCAGGGGAGGTGCTGCCGATTTTTTTGTCGATATATGTTAGAGGATGGAGGACCGTGAGTGGATGTACACAGGCCACTCTGGTGACATAACTAACCGATAGCGGTAGATAGGCACAAGTAGTGGTAGGTTTGCCGATGGCATGCGTGGTCCTAAGGATGGCGGTCGTTGATGTGAATTCATATGAACAAAGTTTGTCTCCATTTTTTTGTATTAATAGACTTGTGTTTCCTTTTTACAGAGAAGATACTTGTCTTCCTAGCTGCTGCGGGTCTGCCTGCACCGCGTCGCGTCGCCACTGCACCAACCCGCCACAGCCCCACTAGCCTGACTCCACCGCCACCCTAGGTATAACCTCTATTTCCACATCATGGTCGTAGATCACGTAACCCAGTTAGGCGTCTCCCGTTCGAAAGAGATACGGTGTAGATATGCAGATCTTTGCATATCTACAAATGTATCAGTTTCGAATTGTCCACGTTTTTGGACAGCCCGCGGTTGCGTAGATGGTGTTAGTTTCATGCTCTACTCCGGTCCGAGATAGAGTTTCGGCGTCACCTCCCTGTTGTTCTCCAGACAGTACACTCTCCCTGCCAGGACGTGTATCCGGAGAACGGCGGGGAGGTGCTGCCGAAATTCTATCTCGGATCGCAGTAGAGCATGGAAACTAACTCCATCTACGCAACCGCGGGTGGGATTAGGACCTGTCATCACCTATTAGAAGGTAGGAACGTAGTGTACATGCATTACATGTCTATATTAGACTATATTCGGTTATATATGTTAGAGGATGGAGGACCGTGAGTGGATGTACACGGGCCGCGTTCGACGTAATGATGTCACCCCAGAATGGATTAGGAAGACCGATGCTTTCGTGGAACGGGCATATGGTGAAGCTGCTAAAGGAGCTAGTCTAGTCCCTTGTCCGTGCAGCAAATGTGACAACCGGAAAAGAAAACCAAAGAAGGCCATGGTAGAACATATTTGGAAGAATGGATTTACGCCGGACTATACTCGGTGGATCTTCCATGGTGAAGCGCATCGCACGAGAGAGGAGGTGGTGAGACAACGCGTCAAGGATTATGATGCTGATGCCGGGGTAGCGGACATGTTGAACGACTATCACGAGGCACAGTTCGCCGAAGGACGTATGGAGGACGAGCCAGAGGCGACCGCAAAGGCATTCTATGACATGTTTGACGCGGCACAGAAACCCCTTCACGGCAAGACAAAGGTTTCTCAACTGGATGCCATTGGGCGTATAATGGCGTTCAAGTCGCAGTATAGCATGAGTCGAGACGCCTTCGATGGTTTGTTGACAGTTATTGGCAGCCTGCTTCCGGAGGATCACGTTCTGCCAAAGAGCATGTACGAGGCATAGAAACTCCTTCGTGCACTCAAGATGACGTATGAGCAGATACATGCTTGTCCGAAGGGCTGCGTCCTATTTAGGAAAGAACACACTGAGGCAAAGTATTGTCCGAAGTGTAAATCGTCTAGGTTCATGGAGGTAGACTCTGGTGATGGACAGAAGAGGCAGCTCGACATCCCTGTGACAATCCTACGCCACCTTCCGTTAATACCGAGGATCTAGCGTCTATACATGACAGAGGAATCCGCAAAACAGATGACATGGCACAAAAAAGGCAAACGATACAATCCTGACAAGATGGTTCACGCATCCGATGGTGAAGCATGGACCCACTTTGATGCCATTCACCATGAGAAAGCCAAAGAGGCTCGTAATGTTCGTGTTGCGCTGGCCACAGATGGGTTCAATCCCTATGGAATGACCGCTGCCCCATACACATGTTGGCCCGTGTTTGTTATCCCCATCAATCTCCCCCCTGGCGTATGCTTTCAAAGACAGAACATATTCGTGTAGTTGATAATTCCTGGACACCCGGGGAATAAAATGGGCGTGTACATGGAGCCTTTGATTGATGAATTGGTCCGTGCTTGGGAGGAAGGGGTATGGACGTACGACCGAGCTACGAAGACAAACTTCAAAATGCATGTTTGGTACCAGTACTCCATGCATGACTTTCTGGCGTATGGGCTATTTTGCGCCTGGTGTGTTCACGGTAAGTTCCCATGCCCAGTTTGCAAGGAAGCTCTTAGGTTCATTTGGTTGAAGAAGGGTGGCAAATATTCGTCATTCGATAAACATCGACAATTTCTCTCTCCTGACCATGCATTCCGACTAGACATCAAGAACTTTACGAAAGGTGTCGTGGTGACAGACGGCCCACCTGCAATGATGACTGGTGCCAAAGTTCGCCAACAGATAGATGGTCTCGTGGCCAACCCAGAAGGTGGTTTTGTGGGGTATGGTGAGCAACATATGTGGACACATAAGTCGGGCTTGACTCGGCTCCTTTATTATGATGACCTGCTCCTTCCACACAACATTGACGTGATGCACACTGAAAAGAATGTCGCCGAGGCACTTTGGGCAACAATTATGGAGATTCCTGATAAGTCAAAGGATAACGTAAAGGCAAGATTGGATCTGGCAGAGTTATGTGATAGACCAAACCAAGAGATGAAGCCGCCTAGTGGTGGAAAGACATGGAGAAGGCCTAAGGCCGATTTCGTCCTGAGCAGGGCCCAGAGGAAGGAAGTACTACAGTGGATCAAGGTGTTAATGTTCCCTGATGGGTATGCAGCTAACCTTAGTAGGGGGTGAACTTATCTACTCTGCGAGTCTTAGGGATGAAGAGTCATGACTTCCACATATGGATTGAACGAATTCTTCCGGCGATGGTTCGAGGCTATGTCCCTGAGCATGTCTAGCTAGCGCTTGCAGAGTTGAGCTATTTCTTCCGCCAGCTTTGTGCAAAAGAGTTAGCTCGGACCATGATTGCAGACTTGGAAAGGATGGCACCCGTGTTACTGTGTAAGCTTGTAATACCCAAATATGTAAACAATGGAATTGGAGTGGATCTCAATGTTTGGTATCCATTACTTATCATCACATCTGACTGGTCAGGTAAAAAAAATGATGATGAATAGTTCTTTACTAAAACACAAATAAACCATTGCCTCATATTGGATTTTTGGTTTGTGCATTTAAAACAATAATAATATTAATAGAAATACATTAATGTTCACATTTGGATTTAAGCCCTAGTTTGCAAATTAGAATTTGGAGAAGGGGAAGAAAAAAATACTATACAAAATAAAGAAAATAATTAAATAAATAAATAAAATCCTTCCATACTTGTTTGTTAATTTGTACATTTGAATCTAGGAACAAAGTTCATAGGAAAATTTGGATTTAAAATAGGTATTCAAATGAAAAGGGAAAAGGAGAAAAACCCTAATTAGGCCTCGAACTACAGATTTGGGCCCAACTAACAATCCCCTACGTGGCCCATTTCTGTTCTCCACTGCACCAGCCCCCGCCCGCTTTCTAGCGTCACTATCGCTGACCTCGCGGGCCCCCCTCCTCAGCCGGTGCCTTTCGTGCGCGCACCGTCGGGCGTTGGCGCCGACAAGTGGGCCGCATCGTCAGCCACCGTTCCCCCGTCACACGCGCTTGGTCACTGACCGGTGGGCCATGCATGTCAGCTCCGCCTCTTCCACCAGATCCCCAACAGAACGCTCGCGAAATCCGCGGCGGTGCTCGCCGGTAACCTCGGACTCCGTTACCGGGACCTGCGTACCATCTTGCCATATAAAAGGGCCCTAGCTGCAACCCGTTTCTCCCCTTGCTCTCGCAGTTCATACTAGACACCGCCATCGCCACTGTCGTGCGCACCGTGTGAGAGGAATCGATCCGCCGTGGTTGAAGTCACGCATACACCCTCGTCGGGATCTCGCTCTCGGGTTTGGGAGCATCATCAAGCGTCGCTGAGACCATACCGTGGGCATCGGGGCTCGGGACAGTGCGGTTTCGCGGCGAATCGCTCGCCGTAGCCTGCGAGCCGCCATTCGCCGTGGCCCCTTCGTCCCGTTGACCTCCATCTGCGGTACATGCTCTAATCGAGTTCGCCATCATCCCCTCTAGGTTTAGCACCGACCAATTTTAGGTTAGGGGCGTCCGGGCATCGGATTGCGCGTCCGCCGGCGAAGCTCCGCCGTGGGTGGGCTGCGCTGCTGCCCAGTCCGTCGTGGGGAGGAAGACAGGGTCTCCGACCGTCGATCCATGCGTGGACGGCTGTGATTAGATCAGATGATACCCTTTCAGGATTTCATCTGTGCCCTTGGATTTGGATCGGGCGTATGAGATTCTATCGCTAGTGTTTTAAATCGTGACCGTAGCATTTTGATCCAACGGTCTGTGTCGCGTACCGATTCACTGATTTTGGGGATCTAATCTGGGCCGCCCACTCTTGATCGGATGGTGCAGATTAGCGCGTACCCCTTTGGCCTGGCCTTTTTGCATATGAGCCCTTATAGAATACAGAAACCAACCCGCCGTCCACATTCATTATTCACTGAGTCTTAGAAAACTTCAGTTTAGGCCCCTGACTTTTCCAGGATTTGACGCGCAGTCCAGATAACAGAGAAACTAGATAATTAATATTAGAAATTGATTTTTAGTATAAAAATAAATCTTAAAACTTGTATAATTCATATTTAATTCATTTTAACTCCAAATTGAGTCATTCCAGTTGCAATAATTTTATTTTAATATTGTATATCAACTAGTAACACTGTTTAGCCATGAAACTTGAAGCAAAATTGTTCATTTGAATTAATCTGTTCTAGGTGCTTAATAACCTCAGAAATTCATAACTAAATAACTATAACTCCAAATTTAGCGATTCTTGTTCCTACGATCTCGTAGCAACGCGTAGATTATTATTATTCAGTTTGTACTTATGTTTGGTGTAATGTTAATTTTGCCTATACAATGTTTGTTTGTATTGCTACGACTAGAGCGAGGTCACGTGTCATCTGAAGAGCAAGTTGGTACCTGGATTCTCAAGGCCCAGGCAAGTTGTGCCCTTGATCACTTCTTTTTACCCACTCATGTTCTAATTAATCATAATGATCTGCATAGGTTAATTTTGATGGGACCCAATAGGTTACCCTAGTTTGTCTATCTTTATACCTTGTTTACCACTGAACTTTTTGGGTAGTACTTGCTAATGCTTTATGTGGTTTTGGGTATGAAGGTATATTATTCATGATCACACTTTTATTATATGTTTATTATTACTGTTCATGATAAGATCATTATGTTAATTGGAACATGGAGCGACCACCCGGGAAAACAGTGCTACCACAAGGGAGGAATGAGACCCCTTGGCTGATTAATTAGGAAAGCTAGTGGAAGACTACCTTACCCGAAAGGGGCAAGGGCAGTAGGGGAGTGGTCAGTGTAGGGAGGCCCTCGGGAGGATTTTGCTGCGATGGCGATCCTGCAAGGGATTCCTGCATTGGAACTTCCTATAAACTGTAGCGGGTTTTCGGAAGCTAGTGGAACTTTGTAAAGGCCTCGTAGTGGATCCCTAGCCATTCACCTCGGTAGTGTCTAAGGGCCTTGCAAACCCTGGCGACATGGGATACACGACTTGTGGGTAAAGATGCGCAACCTCTGCAGAGTGTAAAACTAGTATACTAGCCGTGCTCACGGTCATGAGCAGCTCGGACCCTCACATGATTAAATTATGGAACTTAAACTCAATTTGTCATATGCATTGCATCGCAGGTGAAGTTGTTACTCTTGTTCTACTATTTAACTGGGTTGGTATTTACTTATACTTAGTAACTGCTAATAAAATTTTGACCAACTTTAAAAGCAACGCTCAGCTCTAACCATCTTCTTTGGTAAGCCTTACACTTCACGTGAGCTCCCACCTTTGGCGAGTTCATGCACATTATTCCCCACAACTTGTTGAGCGATGAACGTATGTGAGCTCACTCTTGCTGTCTCACACCCCCCCCCCCACAGGTCAAGAACAGGTATCGCAGGATGAAGCGCTTGGAGGATGCTGTGACGAGTTCGCGAGAGGTCTAGGTCGTCGTCTCCCAGTCAACTTTGGGTTGCTGGACCGTTGTCTCCTTATAATGTAATTATTTATTTTGTATAGAACTCCTGTTATATTTAAAGATGTGACATTCGATCCTGTGCCATGATTCATCATATGTGTGAGACTTGGTCCCAGCACACCTGGTGATTATGTTCGCGCCCGGGTTTTGGACCCCTAAAATCCGGGTGTGACAAAGCTGGAGAAGATCTTTCCACCCGGCTTCTTCAATCCGATGCAGCATTTGATTCTTCATCTCCCGTATGAGGCACGAATGGGGGGGCGTGCAGGGACGTTGGTGCTATCCAATCGAGAGATGTCTAAAGACTATCTGAAAGAAATGTAGAAATAAATGCAAAATCGAGGCTTCCATTGCAGAGGCATACATACTGGAGGAGGTGTCAAACTTCACAACAACTTACTATGGTGACAAACTGCCGAGCGTGCATAATCCACCCCCTCGTTACAATGATGGCGGCAATGAATCGAACCTCAGCATTTTTTGAGGGCAACTCGGAAGCGCGAGTGGTTCGACCACCAAGACCCTGAGACATGAAGAGTGGCGCCATATCATGCTATATGTATTGACCAACCTTGAAGAGGTGACGCCATACATGGAGCAATTTCTTCATGAATTCTGGCGTCGATCAAGGGACCCTACTCCACAGGAATATGATACCCTTCTTAGAAAGGGTGTGGGAAATGGATTGCCCGATTTCATTTCCTGGTTTAAACATAAGGTACGTGCTTAGTTTGTCATTTCAAGTTGCTCTTACGTGCGAATAATATAATAATCTAGCGTGTTTGAACTTGCAGGGCCAAAGAGAGTCGTCTATGAGTGCCGAGTTGAGACAAGTAGCCAATGGCTTTGCCTATAGGGTCAGGAAATTTTCTAGGTATGACGTCAATGGATACCGTTTTCGCACAACAAGCTACGACCAAAGTCGGCCCAATCGAAAAACCACGTGTTCTGGAGTCTTTACGCCCGGGCTTGACGAGGTCGAGTATTATGGAAGAATTGAAGAAATATATGAACTCAATTTTTATGGTTCCAAACCTCTTACTCCAGTGATATTCAAATGTCATTGGTTTGACCCTGAAGTTACGAGACGGACACATTCTAATATTGGGCTAGTCGAAATTCGACAGGATTCCACCTTACCAGGAGACGATGTCTATATTGTGGCCCAACAGGCCAGACAAGTGTATTATCTTCCATATGCGTGCCAAACGAAACAACATCTTAAGGGTTGGGATGTTGTGTATAAGGTATCACCGCACGGTAAATTACCTGTTCCAAACGATGAAGATTATAACTTAGACCCGGACACATATGACGGAGAGTTCTTCCAAGAAGATGGGCTAGAAGGGCGATTTGAGATAGACTTAACCGAAGCGATCGAAATGGAAGTAGATATTGAAATGGTTGTTGATGAGGAGGATGATGAGGTGCAAAATGAGAATGACTTAGAAATGCTTGAAGGCAATGCCAATGACGAAATTGCGCCTTCAGATGGTGTTGACTATGAAATGGTTGATAGTGATGATGACACTTATGATTCGGCTAACCTGGACACATATGAAGATTATTTTTAATCGATGTAATGCTATATTTCATTTATTTTGCATATGTTTCTAAATACATATTTTTTATCTGTGTTTAATTGCTTACTCTTAATTGCAGGTTGTTGGACAAAGATGGTGGGCGGTGGGACGAGGACGAGGAGGGGAGGGGGAGGGGGAGGGGGAGGTGGAGCAGCAAGCCGCTGTCGATGCGGCGCAGCAGGATGACAATGATGCGGCGCAGCAGGACGACGACGACGACGCCGCTCAGCAGGACGTCTCAGGTTCTGGCTCCTCAGGTTCGAGGAGTATCTACCTGCGAGGTCCCGCGAGTCTCCCTCAGCGACCCATACTTCGTGACAGACGTCCGCTGATACGACCTGATGGAGAGAGGTAGGTAACTTTAGATGTTGTTGCTGCTTTTTCATATTATATGTTCAAATTAATAATAGAAACTAATACTTTATCTTAATCACTTGGACAGGTCTTGGATGGTTTGGAGACTGCAGGGGGTCACGGCCGCAACCCCAATGGCATCCTCGGCCTTCTATGCAGGGAACACTTCCCTGGACTTGTCGAGTACGCCGGAGTGACGAGCCCAGCATACACCTTCGACCACTACGCTGTCGCCCCCGATGCAGTAGATCGGGACGACAGACAATTCAACAACAAGGCGGAGCGGGTGAAGCAAGAGTTGTGGGTAAGTCTTCCTCGCACTATATTGTTTAATAAGTCGCATTTGTTGCATATTCTTGAAATAATGTATGGATACATCGTCTTTGTATGTAGGATTTCTTCAGATGCGAGGCTGGATACGAGGCCAGGGCGGATGTGGTGGCTACGACGAGCTGTAAGAAGCTCGTCGTGGACATGCATTACGAGGCGCGCATCCAGGCCATCGTCACTTACCACGGCTCCGTCCTTGGGGAGAAGGTGACCAAGAAGGACGCCCGAACCATGTCATTGACTCCGGACCAGTACTTGCAGGTAAATACAAAACTTTATTATTGGTACTAAATATGCTTAATTTTATCTTCTGATATGTCATGTACTTGTATTTTTTTAGATGATTCCTCATTGGTGCGCCGCGCATCCTGAGTGCTAGGAGCAAATGGTGCAGAGGTGGTGCTCGGCTGAGTGGGACGAGGCGCACAACGCTAGCCGGGAACGGCGTTTGATGATGCAAGGTCCCTCCCAACATCAAGGCAGCCGCAGCCTGGGCAAATACGCGGAAGCACGGGTACGCGCTCTTTTTTATTTAGGTATATAACTTTCGATTAGACATGATTTCTAACCATCTCGTTGGTTTTCTCGCAGTCGGCGGCACATGGTGGCGCGCCTTGCTCCACGTTCTCGGCATATGCTATGGCCCACAAGGGGAAGGCGACGTCCGACGTCACCTACAACCCGGATGACGGGCCCGAGGCGTACACCAACCCCGCCATCCACAGCCGCCTCAGTGAGTACACCGCCATGGCCAAGGAGGTCCATGGGCCAGATTACGATCCGAGGACCGAGGACATCGACGGAGATGTCCTCATGAGGGTCGGAGGAGGCAAGAGGCATGGGCGGTACTGGATTGCCGACGGGGCAATCGACTCGTCCTCCACTCCCACTCTCTCTCAGGTGCGAGCAAGGAGCACGAGCGCGAGCCCAGCTATACGACCTCGGCAGGACAGCTCACAGCATCGTATCCAGCAACTCCAGGTTATTCCTTATCTATTCATCGTTCATTGATTATTATATATCTTTTCTTTGCATTATCGTAACATTAGGGCGAAATATTACAGACTCAGCTAGATGATGAGAGGAGGCAACGTGAGGAGCTGGAGAAGAGGATGGCGGAGATGTTCGCGTACATGCAGAGCCTTGGCGCCGCACAGGTCATGCTCCACCACCTCCGTTGTTCCCTACAGCTGACCCTGCTGAGTTCACTACTCCTGTGAGTATCACAATTTTAGTACTGCATGATATATATTCATATGTTTTCACACATGCAATCTCTTCTCTGTGCAGGGTCAATCGGCGGCGTCGAACAACCCTCACGCTTCGTCCAGCCCTTCGCCAAACCAGTCCATATGCCCACCTCGTTGATGATCTATTTTGTGATGATCCAGACTTATATTTGTGAGTGTTGGTGATGTTAGGTGTACTTGGTCTTGTGAGATACTTGGTGATGTTAGTGATGATCCAGACTTATATCTGTTTTGTGATGATCCTGACTTATATTTGTGAGACTTATATTAGTGAGACTTTGTGATATATATGGTGTTGATGATAAATGTGTTCATTCTGTGATGCGATTGATATATAATGTGATGTGAATGATATATATCTTTTGTTTGTTTGGATGGAACAGCAAAAACAAATAAAAAAGGGACATCCTGGTCACTTTGCCGAGTGTAACACTCGGCAAAGGGTAGCTTTGCCGAGTGCTATGACCTTGGCACTTGGCAAAGAAGGAAACCTGGAAACTGGTAAAGCCATCTTTGCCGAGTGCTGACCATGGCACTCGGCAAAGAAGGAAACCTGGGAACCGGTAAAGCCATCTTTGCCGAGTGCTGTTGTCAAGGCACTCGGCAAAGGGACTGGCAAAGGGGCCCACTAGAGAACTCTTTGCCGAGTGCCAGTCCACTAGACACTCGGCAAAGGATCCGCCACCGTCACTTGGCGCCGCGACGGTGACTTTTCTTTGCCGAGTGACAAATGGCACTCGGCAAAGTGCCCAACAAAAAGTACTCGGCAAAGAGGCTGTTGCCGATGTACAGTTCGCCGAGCGTCCTTTGTCGAGTGTTACACTCGGCAAAGCCTTTGCCGAGTGTAAAATAGCCTTTGCCGAGTGTCTGAGCTGTATCCGGTAGTGAGAGTACCCGTCCATCCCATTTTCACTTTTGTTTTCACTTTTTTAGGATGAATATATACTTAACTTTGATCAAATATATATAACAAAATACCAATAATATTTATAATACGTAACAAGTATTATTAGATAGATCGTTTAATTTATTTTTATACTAAATTTAGTTGAAAATAAAAAATACTACTAATATTTTTAGTAAATCTAATCGAGTTTAAGAATTTAACCAATATGTTTCTCCTATCAACAACTTAGAAAGGACAGGGCAATATAGTTTGACCAACTCATGTCATGATCTCACCGTGGTGTGTATATATTTTTAAGGTTGTCTTGAGCAGATAATACATATGGTTATATAGAACACTGTTTTTTTATTGTATACTGCACCGTTTAAAGAGTAAAATGTGAAACAAAAGATAAGATAAAAGATATGATGAGTAAACTGGTAGAGACAGGCTAAAAACTGGTAGACAAGCAAAGTTTCACATTCCCAACTCCCAACATCCCAGCTGCCAGTTCCAAACCCAAAAGGAACTGCCCTGTTGGCAACAAAAGCAGATAGCCGAGCTCCTGCCTCCTAGTGCAAATGTATCGCAGGCACTATAAAAGCAGAACCCTATATGCTAGCTACTAAGTACTGGCTACCCAGCAGTGCCCCACCCACGCTGGTACTTGAGGTTCAGTCACCATATATAGGCGGCGGTGACAATGGACGACCTGCTCTCCCCGTGCTCCTCCTTCTCCCCGCCCTCGCCACCACCCTTCTTCTCCCACGCCGGCAACCCAGTGATCGAGTTCGCATCCTGCGAGGTCCCCGAGCAATGGCTGCTCGACGACGTCGTCTTGGCCAAGAACGAGGGCCGCTACGACGACGTGGACGACCTGTGGCCCGTGGCGGGGAGCTCGCTCTCCCCGGACTCCGAGCTCTCCGAGCAGCCGCTTCCTCCTCAGCCGGTGCCGCTGTCGCCGCCGCCGCCGCAGCAGCAGCAGGAGTTGACGAGCGTCACGGCCGCCCCTGCGCAGCAGCAGCGCCCCGGCGGGAAGCGGCGGGGGCGGAAGCCCGGCCCCCGCTCGGACGGTCCCACGGTCAGCCACGTGGAGGCCGAGCGTCAGCGCCGGGAGAAGCTGAACCGGCGGTTCTGCGACCTCCGCGCCGCCGTGCCCACCGTGTCCCGCATGGACAAGGCCTCCCTCCTCGCGGACGCCGCCGCCTACATCGCGGAGCTGCGCGGCCGTATCGCGCGCCTCGAGGCCGACTCCAGGCGGGCCGCCGCCGCGAGGTGGGTCGACCCCGTAGCAGCCGCAGCCTCATGCGGCGCCGACGAGGCTGTGGAGGTGCGCATGCTGGGGCCGGACGTGGCCGCGGTGCGCGCGACGAGCGCGGCTCCGCACGCGCCCGCGCGGCTGATGAGCGCGCTCCGGTCTCTGGAGCTGCACGTGCAGCACGCCTGCGTAACCCGCGTGAACGGCATGACGGTTCAGGACGTCGTGGTTGACGTGGCGAGCCCGCTGCAACTGCAAGACGACGACGACGACGGCCTCCGCGCCGCGCTGCTGCAGAGGATGCAGGACATGAACAGCGCGGCTACCTAGCTAGTGCTAGTAGCCAGACGATCGTAGAGAGCTAGCTCGCTCACCGATCTCAAACGGTCGTCGTCTCTCTCTCTCCGTACGTAACGTAACATCAATCGCGTCACGTACGTACAGCCAGTGCGAAAGTGTCGCGGATCGATCAGGTTATAGGTAAGTAGATGCTAATGTTAATTTAGAGGGTAGAACGACGATGGACGATCGTAACTAATCCATTGCATCGTGTGCTCTGGAATCTGCGCGTTGTCTAGCTGTGCCGCCTATCCATGGAATAAAGTGCATGTATGTAGTACTAGCAGCTGTTGAAGGGCTTGATGTGTGGATCCTCTGAACAATCAGCGCATCCTCATGGTTCATTCAGATAGATGATTAGCCATGGTGTGCGTATATACGTATGTCGGAACGTGTCGACGTGTGTAGTACCGAATTGACTATTTGTCGGGTACCCACGAACGGGTTCCCAAGGCTAGGCCCATAAGCCTCTTTTTGGCTTATTTACTGATCAAATCTATGTCGAGCAAGTCTGTGAGGTGGGACAAACGAACAAGTCCCGTCGAGCAAGTCTGTGAGGCGGGACACACGAATAAGACCTGTGGAGCAAGTCTGCTAGACGGGTGAACGACCAAATGCCCGCCAAGCAGATCCATAAGAAGGGAACACAGACCGACGTTGTCAGCCCGCGGCAGCCGCAACATGACGCAACATCGTCAAGCCATATCCGAATCGTACATACTACATACAGTACCAAAAGGTCTCTGGCAGACGCGACAGAACACCCTCGTATGCGCCCACGGGTATACCCTCACTAGCTCATAGGGCTAGTCAACCTCGGTCATAGGGTCCTCGGCGCCGGAGTCTATACAATGACACGCATATCCGAAGGAACGCAACAGGCACACCATACCACCATACCGGGGTGTGTATATGTCTACGCACGCCAAGGGGTGACGCAGGCCCATGACATCAGGCAGAATCGCGCCACGCGCGACCGTTCCGTGGGACTGACCCAAGGGACCCCCCGCGCACTACTATAGAGGTGTCGGCAACGGACTAGCTACAGGGGGCTATATTACAAACGAGCGAGACAATACGCCATACCAAGAGTACGGCTACACACGACCCTACGGAGAACACACATGACGACCCAGAGAAGCCTCTCTCTCTCCCTCTCTCTCGTAGAAGACTTCTACAGATCTCCATTGTACTGTAAGGTCAAACCCTTGAACTATAAAAGGGGTAGGCCCCCTTTTCTCTAAGGATACAAGCACACTTGCTATAACACTTCTCAAAGCAAGACTACAAATCCCCAGTTTCTCAGTTCCTCGCTCGAATCCACATGATCCACCATTAGAAGTGAGTCCGGCTTGCATCCCCCACCTTGTTTTCCCGGTTTCCGAAACCATCGCACTGCTGTTCTATAAGTTGTATGGTTTTCTAAATCTGTTATTGCATGTATATATACTGTTAGGATCTTAGGTGCGGAAAAAGGAGAAAAAAACTACGGGAAAACAAATCTATTATGTGGTGTGTTGTACAGGGTACAAGGGGGCCTATTTATATAGGCAAAGGAGATAGAGATAGGGTCACATAATCTTATCCAACAAATCTCCCATTGACGCTAAATCTATAAAACAGTTTCCCCAAACACCACTAGGGTGCTAAGCTCCACGAACACCTACCAAATCAAGACAATGCTTGAACATAGAATTAGATAATGGCTTTGTAAGCATGTCTGTAGGATTTTCATCAGTATGTATTGTCGGCGTTTCGACCCGGGGGGGGGGGGGTCCCTGGACCGACGAGTAAATTGTCGCTGCGTGTCCCTGCCCAGATGGGTTGGCGCGGGATGGAACACAAGATGTGGGACAAGCCTTGTATTATCCTGCACCAGGGGTGCCGCTCGCAGTAGGGGTTACAAGCGTGTCGCGTGAGGGAGAGAGAGAGAGAGAGGGGGACACAGAGCTCGTCCGCCGCTTCCCTCGCGCGAACCCCGAACCTTTTTTCAGGGTGGCCCTGGACTCCCCTTTTATAGAGGCAAGGAGAGAGTCCAGGTGTACAATGGGGGGCGTAGCTATGCGCTAACGTGTCCGGCAGTGGAGTGCCTAAGCCCTGTGTACATGCCAACGTGGCCGTCGGGGGAGAGCTTGGGCGCTGTACATGTGATGGCGTGGCCGCCGGAGGAGCGCCTGAGTCCTGTAGGAGCACAGCTGGCAGCGCGGCGAGGACCCTGCTGACTTCTCCTTGCTGTCGTAAGGGGCTGAGAGCCACCGGCGTCATGGCGCACGTGGGGCACCATCATTACCCGTCGCCGGGGTAAGCCAGATGGGACGCCGGTCTTGTTCCTTGTAGCCTGAGCAGGCTAGGAGTAGGGGAATGATGCATCCCCTATCAGCACGGTCAGTCCGAGCCCATGGTCGGTCGAGGCGGAGACTTCTCTTGTGGCCGAGGCCGGGGTCGGGTGAGGACGCGATTCCTCCCGAGTCCGGGGTGGAGGCCGAGTCCGGGGGTCGGGCGAGGCGGAGACCTCCTCCCGAGGCCGGAGTCTGAGGTCGGGCGAGGCGGAGCTTCCTGTTGCGCCCGAGGCTTGAGCTCGGTGGTTGATCGTGACCTGTTGTCAGTCGTTGCCGGGGTGGCTGACACGGCAGTCGGAGCGGAGCGAGCGGCGCTGTTTTCCTGTTATATCGGACAGTAAAGAAGAGGGGCGAAGTGACTGCGGTCACTTCGGCCTGGCCGACTGAGGCGCGTGTGTCAGGATACGGCGTCAGGCATTCCCCGCATTTATTGCGCCTACGAAGCGGTCGGTTGGTGAGGCGGTATGGCCAAGGTTGCTTCACGACGAAGCCTCCCCGAGCGGGGCCTCGGGAAAGCCGAGGGGGTGCCTGCCGTCCGAGGAGGCCCTCGGGCGAGGCGTGAATTCGTCTGGGACCACTGTTCTGACACGAGGCTGGGCTCGGGTAAGATCGCGTCCTTCGGGTAGACGAAGTCTTGGCTTGAACCGCACCCGTCAGCTGGTCTAAGGGTGTTAACCAGCCGTGATTAGGAGCGTTGGGGGTACCCCTAATTATGGTACCCGACAGTAGCCCCTGAGCCTCGAAGGGAGTGATGGTACTCGCTTGGAGGCTTTTGACGCATTTTCGATGAGGGGACCGGCCTTTCTTGGTTTTTTTGGCCTTGTTCTGGTGGGTGCACGCGAGCGCACCCGCCGGGTGTAGCCCCTGAGGCCTCGGAGGAGTGGTTTGACTCCTCTGAGGTCTGAATGCTTTTTGTGGTGCTTTGGCCGGTCTGATCGTTCCCTCTTGCGGCCCGACAGTAGCCCGGGTGCGCGGTCGGGTTCCAAGTTATCAGGCTGGTTTGTTGACGCTGTCAACAGTTTTGGCCGTAGCCAGGTGCGAGAGCAGCCCCCGAGCCTCTGCACGGAGCGAGAGGACGATCAAGGACTTTCCCGACTTTTATTATACGCCCCTGCGTCGCCTTTCCGCAGGAGGAGGGGGGAAAGCGCCATGTTGCCCTCGGAGGGCGCCGAACATGGTGTTTCCAGTGAGCTACTAATGGGTGATCTGAGTGGACGCCCGTGCCCCATTTGTTAGGGGTCGGCTGTGGCCCGGAGGCGCGCTCCAAAAGTACCTGCGGGTGATTCGCCGGACCCAGACCCCTTCGACAGGGTCCGAGGGCTCGATGCCTCCCTCCGGTGGGATTCCGTTACAAATCGTTCCCGTCGGTCTCGGAAATGTCCTAGGGTACCTCGGGAGCGTAGCCCGAGCCTTGGTTATGTATCGAACGTACCCAGAGTCATCCCTCACTCTGCATGCTCTAGGGCGACTGTCGAACCCTTCCGAGGGGCCAGCCTACGAACCCCTGATCAGTAGTGGGCACGGAGCCCAGGCACTCTGGGGCGGCTGTCGAACCCTTCCGAGGGGCCAGCCTTCGAACCCGTGATCAGTAGGAGGGCTTGGGGCCCGCTTCCTTCGCCAGGAAGGATCCTTTCCACAACATCCCCTTTCCCGGCCCCTGTGGTAAGAGAGAGAGAGAGAGGAGGAGGAGGGGAAGGATGTGAATTTTAAATAAAGTGGCGCACCTTTTTTGACGCGGTCATTATGGCAAAGACGAAGCGACGCTCGCCTCGCCTGCCAAAGGTGTTGCCTGCTCCGTCGGGGAGTTGATGCGACAGGACGGGTGATTCGCGTGGCGCCCGTTGCGCGTGCGAGCCGTTCGAGGAACGGGGCACGGGCGCGTCGTCTTCACGCCGTGAGGGAGGGCTCTCCCGTCGCTTCAGGAGGGGACGTGAGCCTGCAGGCGACTTGACTGCTGCCTCTGTTCGTCTGCCGCTGCAGTTACTGCCGGCCCACTTTTGACCATGCCAACCGTCATGCCTGCCCCGCGGCTGATCGACCCGTGGCCGTCGCCTTTAATTGGCACTGTTGGGTCATGCGCAGGGGTACCTCGAGTCGTGGTACTGGTCCCGCAGTCGAGGAGGTGCAACATTGGCGTAAGTGGCGGTGGAGCTTCTTGCACGTCGTAACCGGCGTGCCGGTTACATGACATGTGGGCCCTCTTCCTTCGCGCCGGTCCACCGGATGTGGACGGAGCCGAAGGGGCGCACGGTTGTGGTGTAGTTGGATGCTTGTCACGTGGCAGTCCACCCTTTCGACCACCGGTTTCTGTGAAGATGGGAGAGTGCTTGTAACCGCGGGACGGTTACATGCCTTGCGTGCGGCGGTTCACCTTCTTCGTGCTTCGGTTCAGCTCGTATGATGTGTGGGTCCCAGCCCCCGTGTCATGGGGGGAGGACCCTGGAGGATGTTAGTGGGGACTTCGCCCGTGACGCTAAGGGGTGCAAGCGAGGAGGTCTGCCTATAAAAGGGGGAAACGATCCCCTGGGCAGTGGCCATGCCTTCGTCCTCCCCTCATGCCTTGCGCCCTTCCGCCTTTTGAGCCCCCGGATGGGGTGCTCCAGCGTCGCTTTGCTCTTGCTGTCGTTGGAGGAGCGCGGTCTTGTGGAGATCGGTACCTTTCAGCCATCGCTCGGCTTCAAGGATTTTCGTCGTGCAGCCCGGCTGCATTCCCTCACCAATGGGCAGTTTGGTGGGGAGAAGCAAGCCGGGCTGCGGCCTTTGCCCCACCCTCAGCTTCAAGGATTTTTGTCATCCGGGCTGAGGCAGAGGAGCGCACCGAGTGGGGGTTGCCTCCGTGTGGGCCGGTAACCCTTTTCTTCCCCCAGCGTTTGGGGGGAGAAAGGCATCCTCCAGCCCTGCGGAGGCTTCCTCCAGCCATGCGGGGGAAGGCGAACTGCTGCTTCCTGGATAGGATGCAGCTTTCTGTCCTTCGTCCGAGCGGCGGTCGTGCCGCGCACGGGCCGGCCACGTCCAGGTCTTCCTCGCGCCGTCAGCCGTGCCAGAGGGTTGCCCAGCACGTCGTACGCCGCGAGGGTGGTGCTCGTATTCTGGGGTGGCCTCGGCGAGGACGGGAGTGAGGACCTGCCGGTGCGCTTTGGGGCGGCTGCTGTTCACCGGCGCGGTGTCGGTGGGTTCGAACCCATGGTCGGCGCCCTCCGACTCTTTGGCCTTAGCGGCTTGTCCTCGCCCCTCGTGTGGGGACGTGGGCGAGGGACTCTTCACAGCAGCGTTTGTCCTGAGGTCATCGCTGCTGCTATTTAGCCGCCCAAGGTGGAGGTCGTTGTCTCTGCTGCTGCAGAGGTCGCCGGCAAGCCGCTTGGAGTTCGTCATCCCGCGGGCCCCTGGTATGGAGGTTGTTCATACCCACGGGAACAGAACCGGAGTCCCGCTTGTAATGGCACCTTGAGCACCAGCGTATGTTCATTGTGGTTGTCGAGGCCTGAACATTTGGGTATTCGAGAACGAAGCTGTGTGTCTTCCTCATTCCGAGCGCTGGGACTTGTCTGTTGGCTAGCCGAACCACTTAACCGAGCGTCGGTTGCCTTTCGCGGAAGGTGACGAGTGAGGTGTCCGTATCCCGGAGGCATAGGAGTCCCTCGGCTCTGTCGGCCTTGCCGCTCTAGGCTTCCCTTGCTCAGTTTTCGAAAACCTTGGCTGCTTTGCGATGAGCCGAAGCCGGAGGCAGCGGTGCTAGCACGGACAGACGCGGAGTCGGCTCAGAAGGAGACTTCGTCGATCCGGGAGATGGCAGCTTCCCAGGCCGAGGAAGGTGTGGCAGCAGCTGCTGGAGCTTGGCCAAAACATCTGCTGGCGCGGTGTTGGCGTCCTCCCTTAGGTGGAGGTCCTTTTGCTCGGGTCGTCGTCCGAGGCCGGGCCTAGTTCCGCCGAGGGTGGAATCAACGCCGAGGGTGCTGCTGCTCCCCCTGCCGACGCCAGAACCTGCAGGAACAGTTTGTCTATTGCATGCACATGCTTTTTGTGCGGGCGCCGAGGCCTAAACACTTTATCGTCGTGTTTAAAAAGCTGCGTCTTCTCTCCTCTTGTTTCGAGTATCACGACTTGTCCGCCAACAGTAGAATCGTTTATCCGAACGAGAGGTGATGAGTGAGGTATCCGTATCCCAGAGGCGTAGGAGTCCCTCGGCTCGGTCAGCCTTGCTGCTTACGTGCGCTCTCATTCAGTCGAAGGATTCCATTATTGGGACAGTTGAGAAGGCGCGAAAGTCGTTTTCTACCCGAGTGTTAGGACTTGTTCGGTAGCAGGATAGCTTATCCAAGCGTGAGTTACTTCTCGCGGAAGGTGATGAGTGAGGTATCCGTATCCCGGAGGCGTAGGAGTTCCTCGGCTCGGTCGGCCTTGCCGCTTACGTGCACTCTCGTCGTTCTCAGGATCCCGCTATCAATACGGAAGTCGAAAGCACAAAGGTTGTTTTGGTAGAAAATTTTTCCGAGGAAAATTTTGACGCAGAGGGGGTTCCCCCCTTCTAGCCCCCGAGGGAGGGTCGGGCTTTGCTGAGGCAAGGCCGACCCTTCCTTGATGGTTAGACTTTGTGTATGTAAATGAGGTACATGAACGACTTAAAACATCTTAAGGGTAGAAGGGACGTAGCTGTTGGATGTTCCAAGCGTTGCTGTAGACCTCGCCTTGGTCGTTGGCCAGCTTGTATGTTCCGGGCTTCAAGATCTTGGCGATGATGAAGGGCCCTTCCCAGGGAGGAGTGAGCTTGTGGCGCCCTTGGGCGTCCTGTCGCAGGCGAAGCACCAAGTCTCCCACTTGGAAGCCTCGGGCCCGAACGCTTCGGGCATGGTAGCACCGTAGCGACTGCTGGTATCATGCCGAATGTAGTAAGGCGACGTCCCGAGCCTCCTCGAGTTGGTCCAGCGCGTCTTCTCGGCTGGTCTAGTTGCTTCGGTCGTCGTACGCCTTGGTCCTTGGGGAGCCATATTCTAAGTCCGTGGGGAGGACGGCCTCGGCCCCATAGACTAGAAAGAACGGCGTAAAACCCGTGGCGTGGCTCGGCGTCGTCCTCAGACTCCAAACTACCGAGGGTAGCTCTTTCATCTACCACTTGCCGAACTTGTTGAGGTCATTGTGGATCCTTGGTTTGAGCCCTTGCAAAATCATACCGTTGGCACGCTCCACCTGCCCATTCGTCATGGGATGAGCTACGACAGCCCAGTCCACACGGATGTGGTGGTCGTCGCAGAAGTCCAGGAACTTTTTTCCGGTGAACTGCGTGCCATTGTCGGTGATGATTGAGTTTGGGACCCCGAATCGATGAATAATGTTGGTGAACAATGCTACCGCCTGCTCGGACTTGATGCTATTTAGGGGTCGGACCTCGATCCACTTGGAGAATTTGTTGATAGTGACCAGCAGGTGCGTGAAGCCCCTGGGTGCCTTCTGCAAGGGTCCGACGAGGTCCAGACCCCACACAGCAAATGGCCAGGTGATGGGTATCGTCTGCAAGGCCTGAGCGGGCAGATGCATCTGCTTTGCGTAGAATTGACACCCCCGGCAGGAGCGCACAATCCTAGTGGCGTCAGCCACTGCGGTTGGCCAGTAGAAACCTTGTCGAAAGGCATTCCCCACGAGGGCTCAAGGCGCTGCATGGTGGCCGCAAGCCCCCGAGTGTATTTCTTGCAACAGCTCTTGTCCTTGGGCGATAGATATGCATCGTTGAAGGATGCCTGAGGGGCTGCGGTGGTAGAGCTCTTTTTCATCACCCAGCAGGACAAATGACTTGGGGCGCCAAGCCAGCCGCCGAGCTTTGGTCTTGTCGATGGGAAGCTCTCCTCGGAGTAGATATTCTAGGTGCGGGGCCTGCCAGTTCGGATCTGGCGTGACCCCATTCTGTTCCTCTTCGACGGGCAAGGCCTCTTCCTCGATGGTCGAGGGTGCCTCGGGTGCCGCCGAGGGTACCTCGGGCTCGGCCGAGGGTGCCTTGGGCTGGGCCGAGGCTTCCTCAGGCTCGGGCGCGTCGTCGGTCTTGACGGATGGTTGATGCAGGTCTTTGGAGAAGACGTCGGGGGGGGGGAACTGTTGTTCGCCCCGAGGCTATTTTCGCCAGCTCGTCCGCAGTCTCGTTGTATCGTCGGGCGATGTGGTTGAGTTCCAGCCCATAGAACTTGTTCTCCAGGCGCCGGACTTCGTCGCAGTAAGCTTCCATCCTCCGGTCACGGCAGTGAGAGTTCTTCATGACTTGGTCAATGACAAGCTGCGAGTCGCCTCGAGCGTCGAGGCGTCGGACCACTAGCTCGATGGCGATGCGTAGCCCGTTAACTAGTGCTTCATACTCGGCCACGTTGTTTGACGCCAGAAAATGGAGGCGAATGACGTAGCGGAGATGCTTTCCGAGGGGTGAAACGAAGAGCAGGCCAGCGCCCGCTCCTGTTTTCATGAGTGACCCATCGAAGTACATGGTCTAGAGCTCGGGCTGGATTAGAGTTGTCGGTAACTGGGTGTCGGTCCACTCAGCCAGGAAGTCTGCCAAAACCTGGGATTTTATGGCCTTCCGAGGAGCGAATGATAGTGTTTCGCCCATAAGCTCCACCGCCCACTTTGCTATCCTACCTGAGGCCTCGCGGCACTGGATGATCTCCCCCAGGGGGAAGGATGACACCAAAGTTACCGGATGAGACTCGAAGTAGTGTCGCAACTTTCGTCGTGTCAGGACCACTGCGTAGAGCAGCTTCTGGATCTGTGGGTAGCGAGCTTTGGTCTCGGCAAGTACTTCACTGATGAAGTAGACTGGCCTCTGGACGGGCAGTGCATGCCCTTCTTCTCGTCTCTCGACTACGATCGCGGCGCTGACCACCTGAGTAGTCGCGGCTACGTAGATCAAGAGGGCTTCTCCTGCGGCGGGGGGCACCAGGATAGGTGTTTTCGTAAGGAGCGCCTTAAGGTTTTCGAGAGCTTCCTCGGCCTCGGGGGGTCCAAGTGAAGCACTCGGCCTTCCTTAATAGGCGGTACAGAGGCAAGCCTTTCTCGCCAAGGCGTGAGATGAAGCGGCATAGAGCCGCAAGGCATCCCATGACCCTCTTACTCCTTTCAAATCTTTGATCGGTCCCATGCTGGTAACGGCCGCGATTTTCTCCAGGTTGGCCTCGATGCCTCGCTCGGAGATGATGAATCCAAGGAGCATGCCTCGGGGAACTCCGAAGACACACTTCTCAGGATTGAGTTTCACGCCTTTCGCTCTCAGACACTTGAATGTCGTTTCAAGGTCGGAGAGGAGGTCAGAGGCTCTCTTCGTCTTGACAACAATGTCGTCGACGTAAGCCTCAACCGTTCTGCCGACGTGTCCTCCAAACACGTGGTTCATGCACCTCTGGTAAGTGGCGCCTGCATTCCTCAATCCGAATGGCATTGTGGTGTAACAGTACATGCCAAAAGGTGTGATGAAAGAAGTCGCGAGCTGGTCGGACTCTTTCATCTTGATTTGGTGATAGCCTGAGTAGGCATCGAGGAATGACAGGATTTCGCACCCAGCTGTGGAGTCCACGATTTGATCGATGAGAGGTAGAGGGTAGGGAACTTTCGGACATGCTTTGTTTAGACCAGTGTAGTCTACACACATCCTCCATTTCCCATCCTTCTTCCTTACGAGAACAGGGTTAGCTAACCATTCGGGATGGAATACCTCTTTGATGAACCCTGCCGCGAGTAGCTTGTGGATCTCCTCACCTATGGCCCTGTGCTTTTCCTCGTCGAAACGGCGCAGGGTTTGCTTCACGGGTCGGGCTCCAGCTCTGATATCCAGTGAGTGCTCGGCGACATCCCTCGGTATGCCGAGCATGTCCGAGGGACTCCACGCAAAGACTTCGGCGTTTGCGCGGAGAAAGTCGACGAGCACTGCTTCCTATTTGGGGTCGAGCTCGGAGCCGATCCGAACTTGCTTGCTGGCGTCGTTGCTGGGGTCGAGAGAGACGGACTTGACCGCCTCTGTAACACCACTGGTGTTACTGCAACTAAAACTTGAGCATGGCATCATAAACATTGGCATTGCATATGTTTGACACACTAGAGTGCATTCACTAGGTAAAAATTTCAAACAAGTTGTATTGTTATAGCATTTTGCAAATAGAACCCTGGATAGGGAACTTAACCCTAAATAGGGATTAAAGGGGGTAAAACCTAACCCAAGTGGAGAAAACCTAAAAGCTTTAGGGGAATAGTCATAAAATGTTCCCAAGAATGAACATTGAATCACATTTATACCCCTGAGATACCAAAAACCCCATTTGAACCCTGGAAAACCCTAAGTCCAAACCCTAGGGGCCTATATGCAAAAATTGTGCACATTTGGACTAAAGTGTAAAAACTACTATGTTAAAGCATATAAAATCACATGGTTCATATTTGGGAAGATTTACAAGCCAAACCCTAAGTTTTGGATTCATTTGCAAAAAGGACCCCAATTGAGATTTCACTCTATCTGAATTTCAGATTTATGGGCTCAACTTTGGAGCCTTGTAACTTTCAAATTATAGGGTTTTTGCAGTAGGTCACCACATCAAACTTGTAGACCAAACAAAGGAGAACAACTTTGCTTAAGAGTGTAAGCATAGTTGTTAAGAGAAATTGGGAGATAATTAAGCCCAAAGTTGGACTGTCAGGCTGATAAAGTCTGAATTTCAAACTGACAGTGGCCTGGACCCAAGTTTAAGAGCTATTTCAACTATGATCTAGTAAGAGTCTACCTAGGGTTGCTATAGCAAAGATGGAGATGGTATATTACTCTACAATTTTGCTGCAGAGTATTGATCATGTTGCCATATAAGTTTGAGAGAAAATCAAGCTAAAAAACGGTCTGTCAGGTTATCTGAAGGCAGTTCTCCATGGTAAAGTACCGGGATCAGATTAGATCGCCAGCGCGGGACTCTCAGCGCCGACGACTGATCTTCGCCGTGATTCACGCCACCGCCGTTGTGATTCACGTTGCCGATGACAAGATAAGGCCGCCCGGTAAAAGCCATGCGCTGGACGCCACTCCGGTGACCCCCCCGACGTACTTCCTCTCTGTCTTGCGGCTTGAGCAGATAAGCTCGTCGGTGAACCGCCATCGCACGGCCTTACGCCGCGTGTCCGAGCCTTGCCACCGCACTGCCATGACTCACTTTAGCGCCCCGTTGATCGCCGGAATAGCTGCCAAGGCGTGGAACACGTATTTACTGCGCCAGGGTTCTTCTTCATCTCCGGCCGCCAGCGTAATCTGCTCAAATTGCTCGTCACCACTACCACTCCCTATAAATTGAGCCCTGTGTTAGCTTCGCAGCATCATCACACACCACCACACCCC
The DNA here is from genome assembly GCA_029449295.1 of Zea luxurians. NCBI lineage: Eukaryota > Viridiplantae > Streptophyta > Magnoliopsida > Poales > Poaceae > Zea > Zea luxurians. Next base: position 2,455,680 of record JAOPSE010000134.1, on the reverse strand, counting down.
GTATTGCTCACAGCCGTTCACCAGCAAGCCAAAATTTCGAACTTCCCCCAATTTCGGTCTCCGCCGCCGTGAACCACACCCTGCCGTGGCCAGCCCTCCACAGGTCTGCTCATACCTTCTTTGTTCCTGTTCTAGCATCTGTGCATGCTGGTGATGCTCGCCGACCCACGCAATTGAACTAGAAACCCTCTGGTCGCCGGGAACACGGTTGTCTCGCCGTAACACTCTCGGTCACCGTGGCCAGAGCCAACCAGGCACCCATTTGTGAAATTGGGTTGGGGGAATTGATCGGCGAAGATCCAATTTGGCATTAGCTGCTCGGGGACGCCAGTATTTGCCCCAATCGGCCGGCCTACGAGCTCATCGGAGCTCGGCCGCGTCCACCGTCGTCGTGGACTTCACCCTGCGAAGGGATAGAAACCGGAGGGTTCTTCTGAAAATTGTCAGTGACACAGTGAAACAGTGAAAGAACCTGTCTCCAGTTAGCCAAGAACCTGAGGCCTTTTCTGTAAAGTCGCCAGCGCGCGGGCGCGGGCGCGTTTTCCCTGGACCTGGGCCGCCTGGGCTAAAACCAGCCCAACACTATTCAATCTTTTTCCTTTTCTTTTTCAGTAGAAATTTAGAAATCCATAGAAAATTGTAGAAAAATCCTAAAATTGTCAAACCAATTTTCCTAGACTTCTTATTTTCCATAATATTTAATAAAAATAGTTTCATGATTTTTAGGTTAAATACGGAATTTTAAGGCATTTAAAGTAGTTTAAAGCATTAGTTCTGGATTTTTAGAAAACATATGGTAATTCCAAAAATGTCCAAACTTTTTATATGAGTTCTATACATTATTTAGAAACCTTGGGTAGAATTTGGTTTGGTTTGGACCTTGTTTGATAACTAGAACCCAAACCCCCCTGCCCTTTGAACTCCTTTACTGACTCCGGAAACCCTAAGTTCTCGGAGTTCCATGAAGGAAAATTGTATTCAAGACCTTAGATAATAAATTCTTATTATCTTTGCACTCTCATGAGCATTACATGGCATTCATTCTTATATACATATATATGGTTATGTTAGAAAACGAAGAAGAGATCGAAGTGACCGAAGAGAAGACACCACCACCTTTGGAATCTCAGGCAGGGACTTGTCTCTACTTTGACATCTGCGGGCCTGAGCCTGACTCACCTACTAACGAAGGCAAGCCCCGGTGCATTTGCCACCTTCCTTGATGTTTTTAAAACCTTTCTCACTTGACTGATGCATTAGGTAATAGGAGTTGAATGCTTAAACAATTCCTGCATTGCCTTCCTTGATCTTTGATTACCTTCCTTGAAACCCTGTTTTTACAAAAAGTCTTACTATGCTTAGTATTGCTTTAGCAAAAACAAAAGGTTTTGTTTTACAAAAGATGATTGGCAAAGTGGGAGGGATATTTTTGAAAATAAACTTGATGGTGAATCCATCACGGCCGTGATGGATTCAACATCGGAAAAGATGTACCTCTGCCAGGTACCAAGTTTTTGGGTTTAATGATTAAGCTGAGACCGGACGGGTGACTTGCACGAGAAGAGAGTCTCGGTGTAGTGTCTCCGTCTGAGTCGATTAAGGACCGTGTCGATGTAGGCTTGCTGACCGAGGACCCTTTAACTGGTCACATGCCTCGTCATGGGTAAGCCTTGCCTCGGGCAGACTAAGGCCAGAATAAGATAACACGAAATGGGCGTGGAGCGGTGGTGGGAGTAGCGTGTACCCTCCGTAGCAAGAGGCTGGACGGTGGTGTATCTGTGCTCTCGGTTTGCGTGAACCTGATCTGGTCTTAAGAACCCCGGTGGCGGGTTGACATATGCAAGGTTTAAGTGCTACATATGTCGTGTGATTGGAGATCCTCAGCTGAGTATAATCAATTCGGATTGCCGTACCTTCGCGGTTATGAAGACTTGGTCACTACCCTATACGTAGAACTCCAGTAAAGATAAAGGACTTGTTAAGAAACTGGCTAGTGTAGGACAAGTGTTTGAACTAGGGTAGAAAGAACTCTAGATGCAGGTAAGTTTACCTAACCGGAAATAAAATTCGATTTTTAAGGATCCACTCTTAGTAAGCATTTATGCAAAACAGTCTTTGATCTTAAGATACCTTACCTTGACTCCCTTATAACCAGCATACCCTTGAGAGTCTTTTCTTTAGTCAGGTAGGACTTGCTGAGTAATTCCATACTCAGGGTTTATTCCCTCGTTGTTTTTAGGTGAGGAAGCAGCAAATTTTTGTTGCTTTTGTACCTAGGTGGTTCCAAATGAAGAAAAACAAGAGTGAAGCTGCGGGAGGACATGGTCCTCCATAAGAAACTTTTATAAGAACTTATCAGGAGGAGTTTTTGCCTCCCTTGGTATTGTAATAATACTACTCAGCACTCGTTTTATAACTCTGGTCTGTAATAAGTAACTTGATCTTACTTTCGAAATAAATGTAAGTTTATGTAATCGTTTCCGCATTTCTGTATCTCCGATGTTCTGTAATGTCTGCAAGACGGGTGAAACGTTCCTGGAAAGGTAAGAAAGAAGATACCGAACTTGTCAAGTGATTCAGGAACATCTACAGGGTTGTCTGATGTCTGTTGGACAAGGACAACTGTAGGTGGGCCTAATGACTTGGGAGGTTCCGTCTCAGCTGGTATCGGAGCAAAGCCCTTCTCTACAGATATTATGAGACATCTTCAAAAGGATTTTCCAAAAACTTACCTAGAAAGATTTCTTCCCTTCTTATCCCTCATATCTGAAGAATCAATATGAAAGACCAGACAGGAGGAGTGCAATGTATAGGAGGTATGAATCAACTAAGGTTGGTTCTGTAATTATACATGCATCATGCTAAGAACCATACTAATAAAATTTCCTCCTTAGAGAAATGCCGCCGCGCACGAGGAAAACCACGCGTAAGTCAATTGGCCCAATTGGTGTACCTCGTCACCAACTTGCTCCACGGCACGAGGATAGTAGTAGCGGAAGCAACGATTCGATTGGGGATCTTGAAGCCCGAGTAAATCAGCTTCAAGCGGAGCTTCAACGCCGAACGAACATATGGGTCGCAGATGGCGACATAATAAATGAATTAAGAAGTCACATCCGCTGTCTGCAGGATCAGCTTGCTGATCGAGACTTAGCGCTTGACTGGGCAGTGCAGTCTCGTTCAGTGGCTTGGGCTAAGGAAGCAAAGGCTCAAGCCCGAGTCGAAGAACTTAGCTCTGCCATTAACAATCTGCAGGTGTATTGCAATACCCTACATGAGGAAGTCCATGTACTGTATTCGCAACTACACCCCAGTGCACCTACGGATCCTGTCGGGTCGGAAGCCGGACCCTCGCTCGTTGCGGGAGAAGCGCATGGTGGTGAGTTAGACCTTTTTAGGCCCCTCCTTCTATGAGGCTGGTCGATGAATGGTCTCCCACACCCGACGACAAGGCTGCCAGGAGCAACCAGAAGCAGGAATAGTGGTGTAGTAGTAGAAATAGAAGTAGTGTATAATAGGTTGTACTATTGTATAATAGGTAGTGCTATTGTATACTGGGTAATGTATCCTGTTGTAAAAAAATCGAGTCTGTAACATTACTCTTTTTGGTAATGTAAATTGGATGGTTTTGTCTTTGGCATATTATATTTGTTTCCAAATGTTTGTTGCCACAGATGTCGTCCAAGACCTGATCACAGGATGCAGCTGGAACCTCCAGTGGGAGGGAGTCTACCCCAAATCTACCTCCTGTCCCTCCCGCACTTGCCGAGGCGATTGCCGCCTTAGTGAATGCGACCGCGGATGATACCCGTTTTCTGAGAGAGATGGCAGGTCAACAGTTTCAACCACAAGGCGGGCAGGGTTATCAACAGGGCCCCCGTGAAACCTCTTACTTGGACTTTTCAGAGACACGTCCACCGCTGTTTGTTAAAGCCAAAGACCCGTTAGAAGCAGATGAATGGATTCGTGTTATTGAGCAAAAATTTGGACTTCTGCGCTGTTCTGAAACCCAGAAGCCTTTATTCGCAGCCCAGCAACTGCGCGGCCCTGCCAGCACCTAGTGGGGAAATTCCTTGGCCGTTCAACCGGTCAATCATCGGATAACATGGGAAGAATTCAAGGTGGCCTTCCGCGAACACTATATCCTAGAAGGTGTCCTTCACATGAAGCAAGAAGAATTTATGAAGCTGAAGCAAGGAGGGGATACTGTTAATCAGTATCTTAATAAGTTCAATCATTTGTTGCAATATGCAATCGATCAAGTGAACACCGATCTGAAGAAGAAGAATTGTTTTATGAGAGGTTTAAATGATCAACTGCAAAGAAAAATGGCAACCTGCATAGATCTTACTTATGGAAGAGTTGTCAGTACAGCATTAGCAGTGGAAGCAAAGTATGCAGGCGTCGGAAAATCTAAGGGATTTGGAGGTGACAGGCCTAGTCAGGGCCCGGTGAAAAGGCAACGGTTTGTTCTCCGGCCTTCCAACCAGAATCGCTCTCGTCCACCCTCCTTCCCTTTTAAGCAACCAATAATTATTCGTCCCAATAATGCCCCTACTGCATCAAGTCAGCCGGGTGCCCTAGGCACTCAATTCCCTGCTCTGCCCAGTTCATCGACTGGATGTTTCAATTGTGGCAAATCTGGGCATTTCATCAAGGATTGCCCTTATCCAAAGCAGAACTAGTCAAATAATCAGCAAGGATCTAGGAATTCATCTCAAGTCAAGGGAAGTATTAGGGGCAAAAATACCAAGAAGACGGGACGCATATATTATACGCAAGTGGCCACTACACCGGACGGAGAGCCGGTAATGATGGGTACGTTCCTTGTGGCCAATCATCCCGCAGTTATTCTCTTTGATTCTGGTGCTTCGCATACATTCATCAGCAAGAAATTTGTGGAGCAACATTGCATTTCATGCCATGAATCAAAAGAAGGGTTTAAAATTCACTCACCTGGGGGACAAATCTTTACTAGAGAAGTGGCCTATCAAGTACCCGTAACATTGGCCGGACGGGACTTTCCTACTAATATGATCGTTCTGAAAGGCCAGGACATAGATGTCATTTTGGGCATGAATTGGTTGGCACGACATAAAGCAACCCTCAACACTGATCAAAGAACCATCAGGTTGAGTCATAATCAAGAAGAAATTCTCTTGTCTATCCCCATTCCAACCAAAGCTACTGGCAGAGTTTATGAAGCCATTATACCGGAAATCAAGGATATTCCGGTAGTATGCGAGTTTCCCGATGTCTTTCCAGAGGATTTGCCTGGATTGCCACCTGAAAGGGATGTAGAGTTTGTAATGAGTTGAAGCCCGGTACGGCTCCCATTTCTCGAAGATCGTACCGTATGCCTCCAAATGAGTTGGCAGAATTGAAGATTCAATTACAAGATCTACTTGAGAAAGGATTCATCCGGCCAAGCTCGTCACCATGGGGTTGTCCAGCCATATTCGTCAAGAAGAAGGATCAAACTTTATGGATGTGTGTGGATTATCAACCCCTGAATGAGGTCACTATCAAGAACAAGTACCCTCTTCCGAGGATTGACATTTTATTTGATCAACTGACCGGGGCGAGGGTATTCTCCAAGATTGATCTCAGATCGGGCTATCATCAGATCCGTATTCGGCCCGAGGATATACCAAATACCGCATTCACTACGCGGTATGGGTTATTTGAATACCTGGTAATGTCTTTCGGATTGACAAATGCTCCTGCCCACTTCACGTATTTGATGAACTCGGTATTCATGCCCGAGTTGGACAAGTTTGTGGTGGTCTTCATTGACGATATTCTAATATATTCCAAAAATGAAGAGGAGCATGCTCAACATTTATGGATCGTGTTAACGCGCCTGAGAGAACATCAGTTGTATGCCAAGTTCAGCAAATGCGCGTTTTGGCTGGAGGAAATTCAGTTTCTGGGACATGTTCTATCTGCCAGGGGGATTGCGGTAGATCCCAGCAAAGTCAAGGACATATTGGAGTGGAAACCCCCAACCACTGTTCATCAAGTCCGAAGTTTCCTTGGACTGGCTGGATATTACCGCCGATTTATACCAGATTTTTCTAAGCTTGTGAAGCCAATCACAAGTTTTTTGAAGAATGATATTAAATTCAATTGGTCTTCCAAGTGTAATGAAGCTTTTGAACAATTGAAGACATTATTAACCACTGCTCTGATATTGGCTCAACGGGATATCACTAAGCCCTTTGATGTGTATTGTGATGCATCAGGCAGTGGTCTCGACTGTGTATTAATGCAAGAAGGCCGAGTAATTGCGTATGCTTCAAGGCAGTTGCGCCGACATGAGGAGCATTATCCAACTCATGATCTGGAGCTAGCTGCTGTGGTTCATGCCCTGAAGATTTGGCGTCATTATCTGTTGGGTAATATCTGTCACATTTATACAGATCATAAAAGCTTGAAATATATCTTCACCCAATCAGAATTGAATATGAGACAAAGGCGATGGCTTGAGCTTATTAAGGATTATGAACTGGAAATTCATTATCACCCAGGCAAGGCCAATGTGGTGGCAGATGCACTTAGCCGTAAGGTTTCCTGTCACTGTCTTACGATGAAGACCTCTGACAATACATTATGTCAGGAGATGGAGAAGCTAAACCTGGGAATGGTCCAACAGGGAACCCTAAGTCAGCTAAAGCTTGAGTCAGTCATCTTGCAAAGGATAATTGATGCTCAAAGGGATAATGAGGGTATGAAACACATTCGTGAGAAGATAAGGGCTGGAAAAGCCAAATGTTTCAAAGAAGATGATCAAGGCATTATATGGTTTAATAACTGCATAGTGGTGCCGAAGAATGAAGTGGTCCGCCAGCAAATTCTTGATGAAGCACATCTTAGTCGCTATTCTATTCATCCCGGAAGCACTAAGATGTACCAAGATCTGAAACAACATTATTGGTGGACGAAAATGAAGATCGAGATTGCACGTTATGTGGCTAGATGTGACACATGCAGACGTGTCAAGGCCATACACTTGAAAGCTGCCGGTCCATTATAGTCTCTACCAATACCGACATGGAAATGGGAAGACATAAGTATGGACTTTATTGTGGGATTACCCAGGACCGCAAAAGAGTATGACTCTATCTGGGTTATCATTGATCGACTCACAAAGATTGCCCACTTTCTACCTGTTAAGGCAAAGTATTCAGTGGCCACTTATGCAGCATTATACATTGCCCGTATTCCCAGTTTGCACGGTGTTCCAAAGACTATAGTGTCGGATCGTGGACCACAATTTGTATCCAAATTTTGGGAAGAACTTCATAGATCCCTGGGTACTAAACTGCTCCACAGTTCGGCCTATCATCCTCAAACAAGTGGACAGACTGAGAGGGTTAATCAAATACTTGAAGATATGCTGCGGGCATGTGTTCTGGACTTCTCACAGAAATGGGATGAATGTTTGCCCTTAGCGGAGTTTTCATATAATAATAGCTATCAAGAAAGTATCAAGATGGCACCCTTTGAAGCTTTATATGGACGACGATGTCGTACTCCACTAAATTGGTCTGAACCTGGTGAAAGGTACTTCTTTAAGCCTGATATGGTGAAAGAAACCAAAGAAAAGGTTCAGAAAATAATTCATAATATGAAGAAAGCCCAAGCTCGTCAAAAGAGTTATGCAGACAAACGGCGAATGCCCTTGTATTTTCTTGAAGGGGACTATGTCTACCTGAAGGTTTCACCAATGAAGGGAGTATCGTGTTTCGGGATGAAAGGGAAGCTTGCACCCAGGTACATTGGTCCATTCCCTGTACTTGAGCAATGTGGACCAGTGGCATATCGACTTCAACTCCCCGAAACCTTGTCTGCTGTACATAATGTGTTCCATGTGTCACAATTGAAGAAATGTCTTCGGATACCAAATCGAACTGTTGAGGTGACAGATGTTGTCCTTGAACCAGACTTGACATATTCCGAACATCCCATTCGAGTCTTGGATCAAAAGGACAGGGTTACCCGGAGAAAAACTCTCAAGTTCTATAAGATACAGTGGAACCAACATTCGAAAGAAGAGGCTACATGGGAAACTCAAGACTTTTTAGATAAGAATTTCCCAGGCTTTTTAGCCTCATGTAATTTGTAAAGTGTGTATAGTTGATGTAATAAAAGAGTGAACCCCACACCACCCCTGCTTTGTACCAGAAATAAGGAAATAAGAATGTGACACGTTTCCTTTTCCATTACTTACCCTAGGACTTTTAATCTCGGGACGAGATTCTTTTATGGGGGGAAGGATGTAACACCGCTGGTGTTACTGCAACTAAAACTTGAGCATGGCATCATAAACATTGGTATTGCATATGTTTGACACACCTAGAGTGCATTCACTAGGTAAAAATTTCAAACAAGTTGTATTGTTATAGCATTTTGCAAATAGAACCCTGGATAGGGAACTTAACCCTAAATAGGGATTAAAGGGGATAAAACCTAACCCAAGTGGAGAAAACCTAAAAGCTTTAGGGGAATAGTCATAAAATGTTCCCAAGAATGAACATTGAATCACATTTATACCCCTGAGATACCAAAAACCCAATTTGAACCCTGGAAAACCCTAAGTCCAAACCCTAGGGGCCTATATGCAAAAATTGTGCACATTTGGACTAAAGTGTAAAAACTACTATGTTAAAGCATATAAAATCACATGGTTCACATTTGGGAAGATTTACAAGCCAAACCCTAAGTTTTGGATTCATTTGCAAAAAGGACCCCAATTGAGATTTCACTCTAAGTCTGAATTTCAGATTTGTGGGCTCAACTTTGGAGCCTTGTAACTTTCAAATTATAGGGTTTTTGCCCTAGGTCACCACATCAAACTTGTAGACAAAACAAAGGAGAACAACTTTGCTTAAGAGTGTAAGCATAGTTGTTAAGAGAAATTGGGAGATAATTAAGCCCAAAGTTGGACTGTCAGGCTGATAAAGTCTAAATTTCAAACTGACAGTGGCCTGGACCCAAGTTTAAGAGCTATTTCAACTATGATCTAGTAAGAGTCTACCTAGGGTTGCTATAGCAAAGATGGAGATGGTATATTACTCTACAATTTTGCTGCAGAGTATTGATCATGTTGCCATATAAGTTTGAGAGAAAATCAAGCTCAAAAACGGTCTGTCAAGTTATCTGAAGGCAGTTCTCCATGATACAGTACCGGGATCAGATTAGATCGCCAGCGCGGGACTCTCAGCGCCGACGACTGATCTTCGCCGTGATTCACGCCACCACCGTTGTGATTCACGTCACCGGTGACAAGATAAGGCCGCCCGGTAAAAGCCATGCGTTGGACGCCACTCCGGTGATCCCCCCGACGTACTTCCCCTCTGTCTTGCGGCTTGAGCAGATAAGCTCGTCGGTGAACCGCCGTCGCATGGCCTTACGCCGTGTGTCCGAGCCTTGCCATCGCACTTCCACGACTCAGTTTAGCGCCCCGTTGATCGCCGGAATAGCTGCCACGACGTGGAACACGTATTTACTGCGCTAGGGTTCTTCTTCATGTCCGGTCGCCAGCGCAATCTGCTCAAATTGCTCGTCACCGCTACCGCTCCCTATAAATTGAGCCCTGTGTTAGCTTCGCAGCATCATCACACACCACCACACCACGTATTGCTCACAGCCGATCACCAGTAAGCCCAAATTTCGAACTTCCCCCAATTTCGGTCTCCGCCGCCGTGAACCACACCCTGCCGTGGCTAGCCCTCCATAGGTCTACTCATACCCTCTTTGTTCCTGTTCTAGCATCTGTGCATGCTGGTGATGCTCGCCGACCCACGCAATTGAACTAGAAACCCTCTGGTCGCCGGGAACACGGTTGTCTCGCCGTAACACTCTCGGTCACCGTGGCCAGAGCCAACCAGGCACCCATTTGTGAAATTGGGTTGGGGGGAATTGATCGGGGAAGATCCAATTTGGCGTTAGCTGCTCGGGGACACCAGTATTTGCCCCAATCTGCCGGCCTACGAGCTCACCGGAGCTCGGCCGCGTCCACCGTCGTCATGGACTTCACCCTGCGAAGGGATAGAAACCGGAGGGTTCTTCTGAAAATCGTCAGTGACACAGTGAAACAGTGAAAGAACCTGTCTCCAGTTAGCCAAGAACCCGAGGCCTTTTCTGTAAAGTCGCGAGCGCGCGGGCGCGGGTGCGTTTTCCCTAGACCTGGGCCGCCTGGGCTAAAACCAGCCCAACACTATTCTATCTTTTTCCTTTTCTTTTTCAATAGAACTTTAGAAATCCATAGAAAATTGTAGGAAAATCCTAAAATTGTCAAACCAATTTTCCTAGACTTCTTATTTTCCATAATATTTAATAAAAATAGTTTCATGATTTTTAGGTTAAATAAGGAATTTTAAGGCATTTAAAGTAGTTTAAAGCATTAGTTCTGGATTTTTAGAAAACATATGGTAATTCCAAAAATATCCAAACTTTTTATATGAGTTTTATACATTATTTAGAAACCTTGGGTAGAATTTGGTTTGATTTGGACCTTGTTTGATAACTAGAACCCAAACCCCCTGCCCTTTGAACTCCTTTACTGACTCCGGAAACCCTAAGTTCTCGGAGTTCCATGAAGCCATAACTCCATTATCAGACATAACCAATAAGAAATCTCGCATGGCACAGATAGACTAAGCAAGGGTAACTATATACAAGAGAGACTCAACTGTCAAAATGGCTACAAGTAGAGAGCCAATAGATCGTGGCCCGATGAAGTGAACAAGGCATGGCCATAACCTAAACTTGATGAAAGGAGTATAATGGGAGACTGTTAATTCAGCCTCGAGCATATTTCTATGCCCATCGTAGAGATTACAAGGTCAAGGATTAGTATCTGATTAGATATAGAGGGAAAACAATCACAAGATGAAATTGGTATGCCTTCAATGGACATGAGAAAATCAAAGGCACCAAATTCAAGAAAATGGTCGGACATGCTTTTCCTAGGTTTGGTTGATAAAACAACATGGCGATCCTTAAGAAGAGGCAAACTGGAATTAGGGATATCAAGATGGAGATATAATTTGAGATTCTTGTTTTAAGCATGAGTACACTTTATGTCCAGCACAGAAATTATCTAAGCATTTATTTGTATGGGCTTGGTCATGGAGTGAAAATGGAAAATTCAACTTTGGGTCATTGTTCACTTAAATAAGAACATGGCCTAGTTTTGGGTTTAGGCAATCAAGTCACCAACCTTCTATCGGCACACAAGCATAAGAGCAAACCCAATTAATACCTAAGGAAACGGAGAATAACTATTTCACTGACGTTCATAATACAAGCATTACACCACATTATCTACAATCACTAGTTATTGGAATAAAGATGAGAGAAGCATTTTGGGTGTATAGGTGACAAACATGATGCAACAATCAGGATGCATGCTCGTCCTATTCGTCCTCACTGATTTTGCCAACATAATATGGCAATAGCGTTCTATATCGGTGGCATACTTACGACTCTCACGGTATTTTGCTAGTCGTCAGCTACACATACGTTTTCGAGGTTAGTGTACCTGCAGAAAATTCCATTACAGCCATTTTCCAATGATGCAATCCACACATGATAGTTTATCACAGTTTATACTCCATATATTTCTATATGGAGGCCAGCTCATCATTAAGCGCCGAGCCACGCATAGGCGCCGTTGCCACACTTTAACCATAGGGCAACTCATTATGGTAACTCACCTTCTTACCTGAGCGTAGGTGCGTCGTTACAAGTACAATACACTTCTCAGTATTCCCATATCTGTATACCCATACACATCCATGGGGTACTGAATTCCCAGAAAAGTAAATACTCCACATCGCAGCCTTCATATATACATATGTAGAACATGTATATAATCAAGCGCTACAATTTAGCACTTCCCTAGACCGATGTTTGTTTGGTCATGCTCTCACATCTCACCTTACCTTGAGCGTCGATCCATTCAAAACTGAATGGCCTCAAAAATAACAATACACATGTATGCAATACCCACCCGGTTGTGGGTTAGTGGTTTTGAACTAAGCCACCTAATAGTCCTTAACTTAGGGCTTAATAGAGGATGTCGCTAGCATTATAGTTTTTCAAAACTGTTTTTCAAAGCCAAACAATGTGTTTAGTTGGAAATAGGTTTTTCGAAACCAAAACTTTTGTTTTGAAAATACGTATGTGACCGTATATACTTAATCCAGCTCCGATACCAGCTGTGGCAGAACCTCCCAAGGTATCGGGCCCACATGCACCTATCCTTGTCTCAAAGACCTCAGACGACCATGCATGTGCACCAGATAACATAACAGGATCCGACCGATTGTCCCAAGGACACCGGATAAACCACTTACAATCAGGACCGTGGGATTAAGTAACACAAATCACACACACCAATATTTTTGCAGCGGAAATCTTATTACCAAATTTTACAAGTTACAAAAATTTTATATTATTTTATCGGAGTGATTACAAAAGTATAAGTTTGAAATATATGCAAGCTCAAATGACCATCCTCTGTAAGAAGATAAAGACGGGGTATACTTATATAAGAAGGCCGAGCCCACCGGCACTTAACACCATCAATAACAGCACAAAGTTAAAACCTGAAAAACAACAGGGAATAAAACCCTGAGTATGGAATTACTCAGCAAGACTTACCCGACTAAAGAAAAGACTCTCAAGGGTATGCTGGATTTAGGAATCAAGGAGAGGCTCTTAGCAAGAATCAACTTAGATACTTTTGCAGAAAAAAGCTTACTAAAGTGAGTCCTTACTTTCAATATTTTAATGCCAGATTAAATATTAATAGACTCTATTTGCACCTAGTCTAATTTCACCATCTCATCAATACAACATCATTTTTATTCATAATATTTACATCCTGACTTAGGTTGCAGGGCAACGATCAAGTCTCCACTCTCCGGGGATATAACGGCGATCCGAATCGATTTACTCAGCTGAGGATCTCTAACCACACGACATATATTTCTCGTAAACCTTGCATGTCTACCATTCCCACGGATCCTCCACTGCATGAACAGGTCCGCGCCACCCGAGAGCACACCACCACTTTTAGGCGGTCCTTTGCCAGGAGGGTACGTGCCACTCTCGCCATCTCTCCACTCCCAGTGCGCGATTGTCTTTTCACGTATGGAATAGCCGGGTTCAAGCTTACCCTGTCCCATATCCAGGGCATGTGGCTAGTTAAGATAGACCTTGATCAACAGGCCTACATACGCATCCAATCCTTAATTAACCTGGACGGAACATCACCTGTTCCTAGCCCAAGTTCCGATTGAAGTACTTCCATCCTTAGGATTTTTTGTGTTCCTTAGGATGAAAAGAGCATCAAAGGGAACTTTGCAGTAAGATCCCACCACGCTCTCAATGAAAATACTCTTGCAGGTAGAAGCCATCTTTCCTTAGGATAACCCCTAAGCTAGGCCTTAATGCAAAAGACAACCTCTATCCACAAGATTTGAGCAGGGCTAAGCATTTTTGTAAATCACATTTTGATACTTCACCAGAAGTATCTATAAAGGTATGGATATCAAGGAAGGCAATGCATCAAAGGGTTCCAAGCAACTCCTATAAACCTAATGCACATTTCACTAGACTTAAAGTGTGCAAAAATTATTTAAAAACACAAGGAAAGGGGTTGCATGCACCGGGGCTTGCCTGGAATAAACACTGGGTTAGTGTTTGTTAGACGGCATCCACTTGACGACCATCTTCAGGTTTGTCCATCAGCATCATCCTGCGGATTAGCCCGCGCTTGGGGTCGACTTCGCTTGTCTTCCGCATCACACGATTATTTATCGTACCTCATGAGATGCACGATGCACATGTATGAGCACGAGTATAATGAGTATAATATAAATAATCTACACTAAAAAGGATGAAACATTTTAAAACCAAGCATTAAGCACCATGGATATCACAGCAGGGCATCGACTACATTCATTAACCAAATTGACATATTACACTAGAAAATCTATTTTTATTCCTAGCTTTTTATTAACTCTTTAAACTATGTATCTTAATTACTTGATTTACCGATTTATCTAAATCGATCATCACAATATACGCATGCTAAATTAATAACATTTATTGGGACCAATAATTCTATTTACTCTATTTATAGACCTAGTTAACGGGAATACGAATCAACTTACTCTGACTAATTCGACGCGATAGTCACAAGTACGACAACTTCGCAATCGTGGACACAATTATCCCGCTACATGTAGCCGTATTCCAACAAGCGTCAAATAAATACGTGCCCGAGCTACAAGTGGGATAATCGTCGTGACATACGTACCTAGCAATCTATCCATTAAACTAATTATTGGAAGTGGCGAATTAGCTTACCATAATTACATCCGGCTTGAAATCATGAAATGGACGACGTCTTTCAGCTCTAGCTTTTCCCTGAATACATGGTGAGTGTCGAATCGAATCACACTTCTTCCACATCGAGAATTCTCCCGCCACGTACTAATTTATTTTCTTCCGCGCCTAATCTTCTCGGATCTTTAGTGTAGACGAGGATGGCGATTGACGGCATTGATGTGTCAGCACGACGATCTCCATACGATGAAGACTGATGACGCGTGCATCGGGACATAACCTGGTGCGACAGTGGTTTAGCGGGCAACAGAGACCAAAGCTGATCGCGACAAAAGGAGCATAGGGAGACGCTCGCGAGCTCCAAGCTGGAACCAGGGACACAACATGGGTAGTCTTGGATGTGGCTGAATCCACTCAGGACTTCACTTCGACGACCACCAGATTGATATCGGGACTCGACGGCGAATGACGCAACGACGAGCGATTGGGAATTAAAGCCGAGCGAACCGAGAGGGCGTGCTGGCGAGCAGGAAAAGGACTCGGCGCGGGAGTTCGACGCGCACAGGGAAACAGCACGGCGCGACCAAGCGATGACGACGCGTCAACAGGGGGCTGGACTTGGCGAGGGAACCCGACGGCGACGACACGGACGAGATCCGCGCACGGCAAAATGGGCAGGACCGAGCGCGACGGTTGAGCCATAGCCAAGCAGTGGGACGTGGCTGCGTGCAGAGGAGAACTCGGCACGACGAGGGACGACGAAACGCTGCGCGCACGACGAGGAAGCATAAAGCCATAACAAGGGAGCTCGGCGCGCAGCGAGCTGGAGCTGGGGGAACGCGCGGCTGGGGAGAAGAGCAGGGACTGTGCAGCAGCCAGGTGAGCTGCGCGCGAGGAAACACCACGGTGGGGTCACGGCAGAGAGCGCAGCTGCGCGCAGGAAAATATTACAGTGCAGGGAATCCGGTCAGACACGAGTTAGAGGAACAAGAAGCAGGAAAATATTACAAGCTAAGTGCGCACAGGGGAGCTGGGCGCGAGCTCGAAACTCGACACAGGAGACTGAACAGGGAGCTCCGGCCATGGACGAAACCAACGAGCCAGAGCAGGCGCACACGCAGGAAAGCTTGACGGCGGCTATGGATAGAGCTCAGTCAGGGCGCTGCCCGAGAAGGGGCAGGGAGGACGCTGAGCTGGGCGACGGCGGCGGCTTGGGCGAGCTGGAGAGCGACCAGCCACGCACCAAAACAGGCCGAGCAGAGAGAGAAGTAGAGGGAGGCAGAGAGACGCGGCTGCCATGGGAAATGGCTGGGCGAGCAGTAATCCGGGCGCCATGGAAGCTGGAGCAGGCGACCAGAGGGGAGACGACCAGAGGGACTCACGCGCGCAGAACTGAATCCGAGCGCACGGGCTTGGGCGCGAGCTGAGGCTGGGCGCTGGAGCTGAAGCAAGCAGAGAACGCCGGCCAGAGTAGCGACCAAAGAAAATGGAGCACGAGGGAGCTGCGCGTGAAGAACGACGGCTAGATTTTTCTCTGTCCCACGAACACTGAACGGCGGCTGAAGATAAGCGCGCAGGGGGAAGAAGACCTGGCTGGGGCGGTGGGATTTTTTTCTCCACACATTGAGCGGCGCGGCCAGGAAGATCAGCGATCGGCGGTGGGAGATAAGCTCCAGGGCGAGCACCAATACGGGAGAGGAGGAGAGATATTGATGCGTGTCTGGCTTTGACGATAGGAAGCAGAGAGAGGGCGGTGAGGATAGAGATGGTAGGATATTTTCTTCTTTTTTCCAGATTTTCTTTTCTCTCTTTTTTTATCGGCAATCTAAGATATTTTGATCACGATTTCTAGCGATAACAAAAAGGTCGACCATATTACGACACAGTTTGATTCGATTCAAAATTCGATAAATTTACCTGCGGTCTGAACACATGATTTCATGGTCACGGTAATTTACCCGAGAATCGAAGCTCAATTATGATTCTCGAACGCGCAATCACGGTTTTGATTTAGCGATTACTTGGAATCAGATGAATTTACACCCGTCATTTATATCCAAAATTTTGGATCGGGCAAGAAACGATAGACTGAAATAAACTGATTTCGGCACTGATAATTTGTTCGACGTGATTCGACCGAAATTAGCCAAAACAATATCTGCGAATGTATACGCGATTTTGTCTTCGAAACAGCGTGCTGAAGAATAAATTGGATTATAACCTCGCGCACGATTTTTCTCAGAAAACGCGTGACACAGATTATTTTGCCTCAAACATTTTAATCATCGAGTTCTTCTCAATCTGTTCGGTATAAAATCGTCCGAGTGAGTCGGGCTTCCGAATTCATATTCGCACGAGCGACGAATTTTAAATAATCATCGAACGCACCGATTTTCGGAACAACGATGTTCCGAATATCACGAAAATTTTGGAAGAGCCCGAATAAATAAAAACGATGTCGAACTCGCGACAAACGGAACAGATGCGATATTAAAATCGCGATAAGCGAAGATGTCTAAAATTTTGGCATCCGTTTTATCCACTGATTGCGTGCTTACACCCGTACTCGCTGTCGAGCGGAATATAAACACCTGGGGTGTTACATTTGGCAAGCGGTGGATGAAAGAGCTACCCTCGGTGGTCTGGAGTCTGAGGACGATGCCGAGCCGGGCCACGGGCTTCACGCCGTTTTTCCTAGTCTATGGGTCCGAGGCCATCTTACCCATGGACTTAGAATACGGTTCCCCGAGGACAAAGGCGTACGACGACCGAGGCAACTAGACCAGCCGAGAAGATTCCTTGGACCAGCTGGAAGAGGCTCGGGACGTGGCCTTACTACACTCAGCGCGGTATCAGCAGTCTTTGCGACGCTACCACGCCCGAAGGGTTCGGCCCCGAGACTTCCAAGTGGGGGACTCGGTACTTCAGCTGCGGCAAGACGCCTGAGGACGCCACAAGCTTACTCCTCCCTAGGAGGGGCCATTCATCATCGCCAAAGTTCTGATGCCCGGTGCATACAAGCTGGCCAACGATCAAGGCGAGGTCTACAGCAACGCTTGGAACATCAAACATCTACGTCGTTTTTACCAATAAAATGTTTCAAGTTGTTCACGTATCTCGCTTTCTTTACATACACAAATAAAGTCTAACCATCAAGGGAGGATCGGCCTTGCCTCGGCAAAGCCTGACTGTAACACCCCTGGTGTTACTGTAACTAAAACTTGAGCATGGCATCATAAACATTGGCATTGCATATGTTTGACACACCTAGAGTGCATTCACTAGGTAAAAATTTCAAACAAGTTGTATTGTTTTGGTGTTTTGCAAATAGAACCCTAGAATAGGGGACTTAGCCCTAAATAGGGATTAAAGGGTAAAACATAACCCAAATTGAGAAAACCTAAAAGCTTTAGGGGAATAGTCATAAAATGTTCCCAAGAATGAACTTGAATCACATTTATACCCCTGAGATACCAAAAATCCCCATTTGAACTCTGGAAAACCCTAAGTCCAAACCCTAGGGGCCTATATGCAAAAACAGTGCACATTTGGACAAAAGTGTAAAAACTACTATGTTAAAGCATATAAAGTCACATGGTTCGCATTTAGGAAGATATACAAGCCAAACCCTAAGTTTTGGATTAATTGGCAAAAAGGACCCCAATTGAGAATTCACTCTAAGTCTGAATTTCAGAGTTGAGGGCTCAACTTTGGAGCCTTGTAACTTTCAAATTATAGGGTTTTTGCCCTAGGTCACCACATCAATTTTGTAAACCTATTATAGGAGAACAACTTTGATGCAGACATCCCTTTGGGTTGTGACACAAAAATTGGAGAAAAACAAGTCCAAAGTTGCTCTGTCAGACTTGTGCCTGATGACTGAAACTGAATCTGAAATCAGGAATGGTTATAGCAGAATGAAGTCATTTTAGATGCACTGTATCTTTGAATCCGTTCGGAGTCGATCCCAGAATCCTATAGCAAGGTTGAAGATTGAGGTATAGTGAACAAATTCTATTAAGAGAGATAGCTCTGTTCTTAACAAAAATCCAGAGATAATTGGGGAGGATGGTGGCTGGTTCAGGCGACTGATGAAGATGTGCCATGGTACAGTGTTCGGGTGGATCAGACCGCCAGCTAAGCTCGCCGTCGTTGATCGCCGTCCGGATTCGTGCATGGTATAGGATGGATAACGCCGGGGAAAGGGTGATTCATACGTGGCGCCATCTCCTGAGCTTGGCCGGAGTGATTCACCGGCGGCCATCGCGTCAGTCCTTTCCACCGCGGTGTCCTCTGCACCGTGATTCTTCCTCACTGTACCATTTCTCTACGTGCTTGGCATGCGCTTGTGATGGTATTCGGGCCACGAGGTAATCGCTGGACCTTCGCGGCTATAAATAGCCCCATGGTTCACGGCGAGGCTCGGTCATCACGCACACCAATGACTTAAATCGAAGTCGAATTCGCACTGCTCTCTCCACCTTCGCCCAAATTGATTACGCACGGTGAAAGCACAGCCTCTTACGGTCCTATAGCCCCGATCCCATCTCCCAATTTCGCCCAGAGCCGCCGCGACCCCATTTTCCCCCTTTTCTGTCTCCGGCAAGCACGAAACTCCGTGCTCCGTGGCCAGACCACCCTGGTAAGGCTCTACCCGTATCGAATGTTGTTTCTGTAGCTCTGTACACTTGTGAAGCTCACCGTGGTGCCCGATTGCTCAATTCGGCCCTGACTAAGCGGGAACGCGTGCCCGTGGTCACGGTTTCCGCCGTGCATGTGGACATGTCGTTCTCTGTGCGTTCATGTCAAATTGATGCGTGTTCTGAGGTCATCTTTAGTCGGTTATGCTTTCCCGATCACTAGCCCGGGCAGTCGTCGCCGGCCATGGCCGGTACAGACCTCGACCGAGACGAACGACCAGCGCGCCGCGGTCAGGGAACAAGTTGGGGAAGAAATAGAAGTCTAGGGTCATTTCGGCAATGTGTCAGCGACTAAGTGCAATAGTAAATAAACCTACTTTGATTTAGCTGATAAACCGAGGGCCTCTGTGCAAAGTTGCCAGAGCGCACGGGCGCGCGCGGGCGCGCAACCCTGTTTCCTGTGTAGTTGGGCTGTTCTGGGCTGAAACCGGCCCATCACTGTTTAAACTTTTTCTTTTTCTTTTTCAGTAGAGTTTTGGAAATCTGTTATAAATTGTAGAAAAATCCTAAAATTGTCAAACCAATTTTCCTAGGCTTCTTATTTTCCATAGTATTTAATAAAAATAGTTTCATGATTTTTAGATTTAATAAGGAATTTTGAGGCATTTAAACTAGCTTAAACCATTAGTTCTAGATTTTTAGAAAAATAAATGGTAATTCCAAAAATGTCCAAACTTTTTATATGAGCTGTACACATTAGTTAAAAGCCATGGGTAGAATTTGGTTTGATTTGGACCTTGTTTGATAACTAGAACCCAAAACCCTACCCCCTGCCCTTTGAATTCCTTTACTGACTCCGGAAACCCTAAGTTCTCGGAGTTTCGTGAAGGAAAGTTGTATTCAAGACTTTAGATAATAAATTATTATTATCTTTGCACTCTCATGAGCATTACATGGCATTCATTCTTATATACACATATGTATGATTATGTTTAGAAAACGAAGAAGAGATCGTAGTGTCTGAAGAGAAGACACCATCACCTTTGGAATCTCACGCAGGGACTTGTCTCTACTTTGACATCTACAGGCCCGAACCTGACTAACCTATCAACGAAGGCAAGCCCCGGTGCATTTGCCACCTTCCTTGATGTTTTTAAAATCTTTCTCACTTGCTTGCTGCATTATGTGATAGGAGTTGAATGCTTAAACAATTCCTGCATTACCTTCCTTGAACTTGATTACCCCCCCCCTGAAACCCTGTTTTACAAAAGGTTTTACTATGCTTAGTATTGCTTTAGCAAAAACAAAAGGTTTTGTTTTACAAAAGATGATTGGCAAAGTGGGAGGGATGTTTTTGAAAATAAAACTTGATGGTGAATCCATCACGGCCGTGATGGATTCAACATCGGAAAAGATGTACCTCTGCTAGGTACCAAGTTTTTGGGTTAAAATGATTAAGCTGAGACCGGGCGGGTGACTTGCACGAGAAGAGAGTCTCGGTGTAGTGTCTCCGTCTGAGTCGATTAAGGACTGTCTCGATGTAGGCTTGCTGACCGAGGACCCTTTAACTGGTCACATGCCTCGTCATGGATAAGCCTTGCCTCGGGCAGACTAAGGCCAGAATAAGATAACACAGAATGGGTGTGGAGCGGTGGCGAGAGTAGCGTGTACCCTCCGTGGCAAGAGGCTGGACGGTGGTGTATCTGTGCTCTCGGTTCGCGTGAACCTGATCTGGTCTTAAGAACCCCGGTGGCGGGTTGACATATGCAAGGGTTAAGTGCTACATATGTCGTGTGATTGGAGATCCTCAACTGAGTATAATCGATTCGGATCGTCGTACCTTCGCGGTTATGAAGACTTGGTCACTGCCCTATACGTAGAAAACCAGTAAAGATGAAGGATGGATTAAGAAATTGGCTAGTTCAAGACAAGTGCTTGAACTAGGTTAGAAAGAACTCTAGATGCAGGTAAGTTTACCTAACCTGAAAATAAAACTGGATTTTTAAGGATCCACTTTTAGTAAGCATTTATGCAAAACAGAGTCTTTGATCTTGAGATACCTTACCTTGACTCCCTTATAACCAGCATACCCTTGAGAGTCTTTTCTTTAGTCGGGTAAGACTTGCTGAGTAATTCCATACTCAGGGTTTTATTCCCTATTGTTTTTAGGTGAGGAAGCAGCAAATTTTTGTTGCTTTTGTACCAAGGTGGTGTCAAATGAAGATAAACAAGAATGAAGCTGCGGGAGGACATGGTCCTCCATAGAAACTTTTATGTATAAGCTATCGGGAGGAGTTTTTACCTCCCTGGGTATTGTAATAATAAGTACTCTGCACTCAGAATATATACTGGTCTGTAATAACTAACTTGATCTTACATTCAATAAATATAAGATTATGTAATTGCTTCCGCATTGCTATATCTCTGATGTTCTGTAATGTCTGCAAGACGGGTGAAACGTTCCTAGAAAGGTAAGAAAGAAGATACCAAACTTGTCAAGTGATTCAGGAACATCTACAGGGTTGTCTGATGTCTGTTGGACAAGGACAATTGTAGGTGGGCTAATGACTTGGTAGGTTCCGTCACACTGACCTTCCCTCGGGGGCTAGAAAGGGGGAACCCCCTCTGCGTCAAAATTTTCTTCAGAAAAGTTTTCTACCAAAACGACTTTCGTGCCTTCGACTATATCGATAGCAAGATCCTACAAACGAGTGAGAGAGCACGTAAACGGCAAGGCCGACTGAGCCGAGGGACTCCTACACCTCCGGGATACGGATACCTCACTCATCACCTTTCGCGAAATGTAACTCTCGCTCGATAAAGCGATTCTGCTACCGACGAACAAGTCCAAATGCTCGAAACGAGAGGAAAGAAAATGCAGCTTTATAATCCAAATGCTAAATATGTTTAGGCCTCAGCGGCCGCAAAAAACATACGCATGCTTCGGACAAATTGTTCCTACAGGAATCAGACATCGGTAGGGGGAGGAGCAGCGCCCTCGGCGTCGTTTCCACCCTCGGCGGAATCTGGCCTGGCCTCAGACGGCGACTCGAGCGAGAGGATCTCCACCTCAAAGGAGGACGCCAGCACCACGCTTGGGCCCGCGACGGTCGCGTCAAGCCTCTGGACCTCGGCTAAGGCGGCCTCATCTTCGTCGGGTAAGCAGTACCCCTCGCTGACCAGCTCTAGATCCACGTCGTAGTGGGAAGCGAGCACGGCAAAGGCCCGCCTAACGCCGTGGTGCAGCGCCTCGCGGAGTCTGCCGCGCACGTGGCCGCCCAAGGCCCGCAGGTGACTCTAGGGGGAGCTACCCGAGGGGACGTCATCGAGGCCGAAGGCCCGGCAAATGGCCGAGATAGCCTCGGACATGGCCACGCGGTCGGCCTCCTTCTGCTCAACCGCCTGGGCAAGCGCCTTGCAATTCTTAACGGACTCGCTAAGAGCCGTCTCCAACCCTGCAGACAGCCAAACAAAATTCTTCAGACACGAGGTGAAGAATGAAGCTAAGTCAAAGCTACAAAGCGGGCGACACATACCTTCGCCTCGAGCGGACACCTCGGCTAGCCGCCCCGTAGCCTCAGCCAGCTGACCCTTAAGGGCCTCAGCCCGGCTCGCAGCCTCGGCAGCTTGGCTCCAAGATTGGTCCAGCTCGCCGAGCATCCGGTCGAGCTCCAGCCGCCGCTGCTGCATTTCCTCGGCCTGGGAAGCCACCTACTCCCGGACCGACGCCGCCTCTGCCCGCGCCACCGCTGCCACCGACTTTAGCTCATCACAGAGCAGCCGAAGGTCCACCACCTCGGTGCTCTGTTGGGCGAGGCACTCATTGGCCTCGGCAAGCATGGTCCTCTAGGACCACAGCGAATCCCAGATGTCTCTCTCGCGGCGGAGGAATAGCGACTTGGCGGTGCTCACGTCCGCAAGTTCCTAAGGAAGGAAAACAGGGTATTACAAAGAGTGCCCCGGTCACGCAAGGTCTACTCCAAAATCCTTACCTGGAAGACCCTGGGAACGTCCCTGGAAAGGGTCTCCATGGCCGATCGAAGCGACCTCGTCGCCGCCTCGATATACTCACGGAAATTATCCCGAGTCCTCTCCTCCAGCTCATCGTCGAGGGAGAGGAGGGCCTCCAAGTCCGAGGAGGCATGGCTCTAGAACTGGAGCGACCGCCCACACCACTCATTGAGGTTGAGCCGCGCGGGGATAAGGTCGCTGCTCTCCAAGACGAGCCACGGTATTGCACGCACCTCGACCAAGGCGTTGGGTCCCCCTGTGGCCATTGCTTCGGGTACCGCCGCAATCGACGTGTTGGGCCTCTCCTCGGCTAAGGAAGCAGGCCTCCGATCGCCGACCTCAGCAACGACGACCACCTTCTCCTCATGGCCGGGAACGGGGAGGTCGGGGACGACCACGAGCGGCGGTGCCTCAGCCATCCCGACATCAGCGGCGACGGATGGGCCCGCGGATGAATCAGCAACAGCCCCGGCGGGAGTCGATGCCGGCACCGGCAAGAAGTCAGCCGGGCTCGAGGCCATGGCCGCGTCAGCGGCCTCCCCCGGCATGATGGCCGCTCCGGCAGAGGGGTCAGCCTGGGAGGCTTGCCCCATGGCAACTTGTGCTGCCTGGACCCCCCGCTCGAGGGCGCCTTATGTGGAAGCCAGCCAACCGACATGGCACACTGCGGCACCGGCTGCGGAGGCCAGCCCGTCTTAAGGGCCTTCCTGGGGGCCAGACCAGCCGAGCCCTGCCTCCGCTTACTGGAAGAAAGAAAGAGAAAGCAAGATCAAGACACACAGGGAAAAAACCAAAACAGAGGTATTCTCAGATACTTACCCGCTCCGGACCAAGGCCAGTCGTGCCTGCGGGGAGGCCCCTCAGGCCCCAGTCCCGGCAGGCGCTACCGAGGGATGCCCCAACGCTAGCTTCGGCGCCGCTTCCGCCTCGGACGACCGAGGCGCCGAAGGGGCGACCTGCCCAGGCGTCGTCATGGCCAGGGGACCAACCTCCTATATAGCTGGCACGGGCACTTGCTCTTGGAAGACGGGCAGATCGGCCTGACTCCCTGGAGTCGCCCCAGTTACCTCGGCCTGCCTCCGCTCCTCGGACTGGGACCTCGGTGTCCCGGCCTCAGGCACTGATGGCGCCAACCCACTAGGAGGCTGGCTCAGCGACCCCTGGCCCAGCCTCGGGTCCGGGCTGAAGCCAAGTCGAGCTGCCATGTCATTGTCCTCATCATCATCGTCATCATCGTCGTCATCGTCATCGTCAGGCGTCTCTGGCGACGGCTCCCTCGGGAGCTCATCCCTCGCCTGCCTTCGACAAAGCTTCTCCAAGGCATCCTAAGCCCGCATCCGCTCGCGAGCCCGGGCCTTTTTTGCGTCCTTCTTCTCTTTTTCCTTCTCCGTGACGATTCTCCGCGTGGCTGGGCCTACCACGTCCTCCGGGACCGGTGGCCGGACGGGTTTATAAATCCTCAACCCCTGGGGATGAACAAAAATCCCAATAGTAAGGATCAAAGGCGTGAAGAACTCAGCGCAAAATAGAAGAAGGATCAGACACTTACCAGGGACACATACCCATGGTCGGGGCGCATCGCGGGCTAGGTAAGGGCACCAGCGTCCTGCTTCCCTACCGTACCTGCTACCCGCTTGAGGAGGTTGTCGGCGGAGAGGGAGGTCGAGGACATTTACGAGCCCTCCAAATCGACCCCCGTCTTCATCTCTGCAAGCCGCAATGGCCGCTCTGCCAAAGGGAGCACCCTCCGACGATGGATAGCGGCGACGACCCCCGCAGCGGTAAGGCCCCCATCTCGTAACTCCTGCAAGGCTTGCATAATAGGCTGGAGCTTCTCCTGTTTCTCGCACGTGCCCCCCCCCCAGCGCCAGTTAACGCCGGCCACGGTCACCACTCGTTGAGAAAACGGCGGAAGCTTCCCGTCGTTGTTGCGGACATAAAACCACCGGTTCTGCCACCCCTTGTTCGAATACGCAAGGGAGGCAGGGATGTACTGCTGCACGCACCCCGGCCTCAGCTGGAGGGTGCAGCCACCGGCCCGCACCGCCATATGGACCTTCTTTGCCTCCTTCGTTGCGGCAAAGAACTCCGCGGTGAAGAGATGGAGCCACAGATCCCAGTGAGGGTCAATCCCCAAAAAACCCTCGCAAACCGCCGCGTAGATGGCCGCTTGCGCAATTGAGTTGGGGTTGAAGTTGTGCAGCTCCACCCCGTAGTAGTGCAGGAGCGCCCGCATGAAGCGGCTCGCTGGCACGCCAAACCCCCACTCATGAAAGGGGATAAAGCTGACCACGTACCCCGGCGGCGGAGTCGGGCCGACCCCACTCCCGAGGGCCATCCACTCTGGTTGTGGCTCGCCGGAGAGGGGACGCAGCAAACCATCGGCGACAAGGGCCTCCAGGTCCCCCACAGAAACAGTAGAGAAAGGCCACGGGTCGCGAGGCAGAACAACAGTCACCTTGTCAGCCATCGCCGAGAGAAAGTGGTGGCGGCGAAGGGGATGAGGTGTGTGGTTTTCTTTTCTCTGGCTATTCTCTTAGGTTGCGGAAACCGAAGCAGAAGGCAAGCACAAACGGCAGGGTAAAGAACCACCGCTGGCCCCTCTTCCGGGTATATAAAGGCCTGGGCAAGGTCCATTCAAAACTTCGCCCGAACCCGCCGCGAAATTCAAACCCGGAGGTGAAACGGTCTTTCCGTTCCTCGAACAACTCGCGCACGCGTAACAGACGCCCCACGAATCGCCCGTCCTGTCACATTAACTCCTTAGCAGAGCAAGCGACACCTTTGGCATGCGAAGCGGGTGACGTTTCACCTCCGTCATGATGACCGCGTCAAAAAAGGTGCGCCACGTTATTTAAGTTCATATCCTTTTCCGTTTCCCCTTTCTCTCTCTTGCCACAGGGACCGAGAAAGGGGATATTTCGAAAAGGATCCTTCTTCATGAAGGACACGGGCCCCCGAGCCCTCCTACTTATTAGGGGTTCGAAGGTTGCGCCCTGCGGGGTCCAGCAGCCGCCCCAGAGCACACGGGCCACCCGAGCCCTCCTACTAATCAGGGGTTCGAAGGTTGCGCCCTGCGGGGTCCAGCGGCCACCCCAGACCACTCGGGCTCCATGCCCATTACTGATCAGGGGTTCGAAGGCTGGCCCCTCAGAAGGGTTCGACAGCTGCCCCAGAGCACTCGGGCTCCGTGCCCATTACTGATCAGGGGTTTGCAGGCTAGCCCCTCGGAAGGGTTCGACAGCCGCCCTAGAGCACGCAGAGTGAGGGATGACCCTGGGTACGTCCGTTACATGGCCGAGGCTCGGGCTACGCTCCTGAGGTACCCTAGGACATTTCCGAGACCAGCGGGAACAATTTGTAATGGAATCCCACTTGAGGGAGGCACCGAACCCTCGGACCCTATCGAAATGGGTCTGGGTCCAGCAAATCCCCTGCAGGTACTTTTGGAGCGCGCCTCCGGGCCACTAGCCGACCCTTAACAAACAGGGCACGGGCGTCCACTTGGATCACCCGTTAGCAACTCACTGGAAACACCATGATCGGTACCCTCCGAGGGTAACGTGGCGCTTTCCCCCTTCCTCCATGCGAAAAGGCGATGAAGGGGCGTATAATAAAAGTCGAGATAGTCCTTGATCGTCCTCTCGCTCCGTGCAGAGGCTCGGGGGCTGCCCTCGCACCCGGCTGCGGCCAAAACTGTTGACAGCGTCAACAAACCAGCTCAAAAACTCGGAGCCTGGTCATGCACCTGGGCTGTGGCCAGGCCGCATGAGGGAACAACCAGGCCGACCGAGGCATCACAGCAAGAATTAAGACCTCAGAGGAGTCAAACCACTCCTCCGAGGCCTCGGGGGCTACACCCGGCGGGTGCGCTCGCGCGCACCCACCGGAACAAAACATAACCGAGAAAGCCTGGTCCCCTCACAAAAATTCGGCAGAACCTCCAAGCGAGTGCCTACACTCCCATCGAGGCTCGGGGGCTACTGTCGGGTACCATAATTAGGGGTACCCCCAACACTCCTAAACACGGCTGGTGAACACCTTCAGAGCAAACCATAAAGACTGACAGTTCGGGTCAAAGTCAAAGCTTCGTCTACCAAGGGACACGATCTCGCCTCGTCCGAGCCCGGCCTCGGGCGAGAACAGTGGTCCCGGACGAATTCACGTCTCGCCCGAGGGTCTCCTCAGGCAGTGAGCGCACCCTCGGCTCAGCCAAAGGCAAGCCTTGTCGTGCAAGCAACCTTGGCCAAATTGCCTTACCAGCCGACCGTATTGCATGCGCATTTAATGCTAGGATCGTCTGACACCTTATCCTGACACGCGTGCCTCAGTCGACAAGGTCGAAGTGACCACAGTCGCTTCACCCTCTCACTGATCGATCTAACAGGAAAACAGCATCGTCCACCCTGCTCCGGCTGCTGTGCCAACCACCCGGGTGAAACCGACAACAGCCAAGTTCAGCCTCGGGCGCAACAGGAAGCTCCGCCTCGCCCGACCTTAGGCCTCGGCCTCGGCCCCGGGAGGAGATCTCCGCCTCGCCTGACCCCAGGGCTCGGCCTCAGCCTCGGCCTCGGGGAGAGTCACGTCCTCGCCCGACCCTGGGCCTCGACCTCAGCCTCGGTCTCGGAGGAGCTGCCGCCTCGCCCGACCTCAGGCTCAGATCGACCGCGCCACAAGGGATACATCATTACCCTACTCCTAGCTAGATCAGTCTACGAAGGAACAAGACCGGCGTCCCATCTAGCTTACCCCGGTAACAGGCAATGATGGTTCCCCGCATGCGTCCATGACGTCGGTGGTTCTCAAGCCCCCTACGGAAGCAAGGAGACGTCAGTAGGATCCATGCAGCGCCAACAGTTGTGCTTCTACAGGGCTCATGCACTTCTCCAACGGACACGTTAACACGTGCATAGCGACCAGGCACTTCCCCGCTGGCCGCGTAGCACATAGCTACACCCCCATTGTATAGCTGGGCCATCTCCTTATGTCTATAAAAGGGGATGTCCAGGAGCACGGCGGGAAGGGGAGAGGAGAGACGCACGACAAGGGGAGAGGAGAGATGCACGGCAAGGGGAGAGGAGAGACGCATGGTAGGAGGAGAGGGGAGACGCACGGCAGGAGGACGAGTAGACGCACGGCAAAGGGACGGGAGAAGATGAGCAGGGCCAGACCCTCTCTCTCTCTCTCGTGCTCACTCTCTCGCTCTCGCTCTCTCGCAACACTTGTAACCCCTACTACGAGCACCCTAGTGCAGGATAATACAAGTCTCATTCCCCCCTTGTGTTCCATCTCGCACCAACCCATCTGGGCAGGGACACGCAACGACAAATTTACTAGTCGGTCCAGGGACCCCCGGGTCCGAAACGCCGACATTTGGTGCGCCAGGTAGGGGCCTACTGCGTGTTAATGAACACTTTCCTGTTGAGTTCTAGATGGGTAGACTTCAGCAACCTCTTCAGCCCGGGACGGTGCTCCACTTCGAGAGTCTCGAGTTCATGTCCCTCGACGGCAGCTACGACATGGTACTCCTCCCCTCGCAGCACGACAACAACGACAGTCGGCTCGCCCGGCGGCGGCGAACTTGACGACGGCATCCCTCCGTGGTAGAGGAGGAACACTCGGGTCGTCCCCGCCACCCTCCTCGCCGGAGGAGACGGAGACGGGGCAACCGTGGCCACGCAGGAGGCGGCACCTTATCGGCTGTCGAACCGGAGCGAGTCGACGACGCCGACACTCCTCCGGGGGACATGTCGGGTGTTGTCCTCGCGCCTGAGACAATGACGAGTGTCGCTTCCCCGCAACGTGCCAGCCCCAAGCAGACTGATGACGCCAGCACCCTCGCAAAGGACCTGCTGGGCGTCACCCTCATACCTGAGATGACGGTGCGTTCCGTCCCCGACGCGACTTCACCACCATCCATCGACCAAAAGGTGACGTCCGTTTTCCATCCTGTTCCCTTTAGATTCAGTTTCGATCCACCAAGCGACCCCGCTTCGGTGAGCGCTTCCGCAAGGGCGTATCCAGACCTTCCGGGGTACCATATGTGGTCAACCTAGGACCGACTAACAGCCGTCTCAACATTCGGGCTGGTGGGTTCCAAGGAAGAGGACGACCCCGACTTCGGTTGGGGTTTCTCTGGCCTCAGTAATCCCGGCGCCATGCGGGACCTAATGTCTGCATGGGACCATTGCCTCTCCGGTTGCTCTGACGATGGCCATGGCCTTGACGACAAGGGTTATGGCCCAAGTCATGAATGTTTCCACGTCGATCAGGGAGATCACGATGAAGGCAACCACCTCGGCATGCCGGAGGTTGGCGATCCCCCTAGCCCGCATCTCGTGTTGACATCCCGCGGGAGCTAGCTGTGGTCCCAGTCCCTGCGGGGGGTCAGGACACACAGCTCGAGCAAATCTGCGAGATGCAGGCCAAGGTCAACGAGGAAGCAGGGCGACTTGTGCAGCTCCGACAGAACATCGAGCAGGAGTGGGTAGGCCAAACACTCGCCGGAGGAGCCCATCATCGGGCTCGGGACGTCTAGTGTCGTATTGTCGACAATGCCAGGGCAGTGCTGCCCCCGGCCGTCAGCGGGTCCGGCCAGGACCTAGCTGCAGCGGCGATGCTACTTCGAACCATGCCGGAGCCATCCACCACCGAGGGGCGGCGTATCCAGGGCAAACTCAAGGATCTCCTGGAAGGTGCTGCAGTTCGACGAGCCGAGAGCTCTGCCTCCCGAAGGCGAGCTGACCCCTCGGAGCATCACGCGGCTTCCTCCCAACGCACGCGGGAGGCCTCGGTCCATCCCGAGCACACGCGGGACGAGGCACCTGCCGCCCAGGATCGCCTCGGCGACGAGCAACACTGTCGCGACCGTTGAGCCCGCCTCGAGGAGAAGGTGCGTCGAGGCTACCACCCCAGGCATGGGGGACGCTGCGACACTGAGGAGGATTGGAGTCCCTCGCCCGAGCCACCGGGTCCACGAGTCTTCAGCCGGGCCATACGACGAGCGTCGTTCCCCGCCCGGTTCCGAGCCCCAACTACCATCACCAAGTACTCAGGGGAGACGAGGCCAGAGTTGTGGCTCGCGGATTACCGGCTGGCGTGCCAGTTGGGAGGGGCAGACGACGACAACCTCATCATCTGTAATCTTCCCCTTTTCCTCTCCGACACTGCCTGGGCCTGGCTGGAGCATCTGCCTCCTGCGCAGATCTCTGACTAGGACGACCTGGTCAAGACTTTCGCGGGAAATTTCCAAGGCACGTACGTGCGCCCTGGGAACTCATGGGATCTCCGAAGCTGCCGCCAGCAGCCAGGGGAATCCCTCCGAGAGTACATCCGGCGGTTTTCGAAGCAGTGCACCGAGCTGCCCAACATTACCGACTCGGATGTCATCGGGGCTTTCCTCGCCGGCACCACTTGCCGAGACCTGGTGAGCAAACTGGGGCGCAAGACTCCCACCAAGGCAAGCGAATTGATGGATGTCGCCACCAAGTTCGCCTCGGGTCAGGAGGCGGTCGAAGCCATCTTCCGGAAAGACAAGCAGCCTCAGGAAGAGCCGAAGGAAGACGCCCCCGAGGCGTCCGCCCAGCGTGGCGCGAAGAAGAAGACCAGAAAGAAGGCGCAAGCAAAGAGCGATGCCGCTGACAAGAATCTCGTCGCTGCTGCTGAGTACAGGAACCCTCGGAAGCCTCCTGGAGGGGCCAGCGCGTTTGGCAAGATGCTCAAGGAGCCGTGCCCCTATCACCAGGGTCCCGTCAAGCACACCCTTGAAGAATGTGTCATGCTCCGGCGCTACTTCCATAAGGCCGGGCACCCGGCGGAAGATGGCAAGGGCCAAGGCATCAACAAGAAGGAGGGCGATAAGGAAGAGGAGTTCCCGGAGGTCCACAACTGCTTCATGATCTACAGCGGGCAGGTGGCGAACGCCTCGGCTCGGCACCACAAGCAGGAGCACCAGGAGGTCTGCTCGGTGAAGGTGGCAGCGCCAGTCTACCTAGACTGGTCCGACAAGCCTATCACCTTCGACCGAGGCGACCACCCCGACTTCGTGCCAAGCCCAGGGAGGTACCCGCTCGTCGTCAATCCAATCATTGGCAACGTTAGGCTCTCTAAGGTCCTCATGGATGGAAGCAGCAGCCTCAACATCATCTACGCTGAGACCCTAGAACTCTTGGGGGTTGATCGGTCCGAGGTACGGGCCGGTGCGGCACCCTTCCACGGGATCGCACCCGGAAAGCATATCCTATCCCTCGGGTAGATTGACCTACCCGTCTGCTTCGGAACTCCCTCCAACTTCCGAAAGGAAACCCTCACCTTCGAGGTAGTTGGGTTCTAAGGGACCTACCACGCGGTGTTGGGAAGACCGTGCTACGCCAAGTTCATGGCCGTCCCCAACTACACCTACCTCAAGCTCAAGATGCCAGGCCCCAACGGGATCATCACCGTTGGCTCCACGTACCGCCACGCGTACGAATGCGACGTGGAATGCATGGAGTATGCTGAGGCCCTCACCGCCGACCTGGAACGCCTCTCCAAGGAGGCGCCCGATGCGAAGCGCCACGCCGGCAACTTTGAACCGGCTAAGGCGGTTAAGTCCGTCCCTCTCGACCCCAGCAACGACGCCAGCAAGAAAGTCCGGATCGGCTCCGAGCTCGACCCCAAATAGGAAGCTGTGCTCGTCGACTTTCTCTGCGCAAACACCGAAGTTTTTGCGTGGAGTCCCTCAGACATGCCAGGCATACCAAGGGAGGTCGCCGAGCACTCACTGGACATCAGAGCTGGAGCCCGACCCGTGAAGCATTCCCTACGCCGTTTTGATGAAGAGAAGCGCAGGGCCATCGGCGAGGAGGTCCACAAGCTACTGGCTGCAGGGTTCATCAAAGAGGTATTCCATCCCGAATGGTTAGCTACCCCTGTTCTTGTAAAGAAAAATGGTGGGAAATGGAGGATGTGCGTAGACTACACTGGTCTAAACAAAGCATGTCCGAAGGTTCCCTACCCTCTGCCCTGCATCGATCAAATTATGGACTCCACTGCTGGGTGTGAAACCCTGTCTTTCCTCGATGTCTACTCAGGCTATCACCAAATCAAGATGAAAGAATCCGACCAGCTCGCGACTTCTTTTATCACACCTTTTGGCATGTATTGTTATACTACAATGCCATTTGGCTTGAGGAATGCAGGTGCCACCTACCAGAGGTGCATGAATCATGTGTTCGGAGAGCACATAGGCAGAACGGTCGAGGCTTACGTCGATGACATCGTTGTCAAGACAAAGAAAGCCTCCGACCTCCTCTCTGGCCTTGAGACGACATTCAAGTGTCTAAGAGCGAAAGGCGTAAAACTCAATCCCGAGAAGTGTGTCTTCGGAGTCCCCCGAGGCATGCTCCTGGGATTCATCGTCTCCGAGCGGGGCATAGAGGCCAACCCAGAGAAAATCACGGCCATCAACAACATGGGACCAATCAAAGATTTAAAAGGAGTACAGAGGGTCATGGGATGCCTTGCAGCTCTGAGCCGCTTCATCTCACGCCTTCGCGAAAAAGGATTGCCCCTGTACCGTCTCTTAAGAAAGGTCGAGCGCTTCACTTGGACCCCCGAGGCCGAAGAAGCCCTCAGAAACTTAAAGGCACTCCTTACAAATGCGCCCATCTTGGTGCCCCCTGCTGCGGGAGAAGCCCTCTTGATTTACGTCGCCGTAACCACTCAGGTGGTCAGCGCCGCGGTCGTAGTCGAGAGACAAGAAGTAGGGCACGCACTGCTCGTCCAGAGGCCAGTCTACTTCATCAGCGAAGTGCTATCCGAGACTGAAGTACGCTACCCGCAGAACCAGAAGCTGCTCTACGCAGTGATTTGGACACGACGAAAGTTGTGACACTACTTCGAGTCTCATCCGGTGACTGTGGTGTCATCCTTCCCCCTGGGAGAGATCATCCAGTCCCGAGAAGCCTCGGTTAGGGTAGCAAAATGGGCAGTGGAACTCATGGGCGAAACACTTTCATTTGCCCCTCGGAAGGCCATAAAATCCCAAGTCTTGGTTGACTTCCTGGCTGAATGGACTGACACCCAGTTATCGACGGCCCCGATCCAACCCGAACTTTGGACCATGTACTTCGACGGGTCGCTGATGAAAACCAGAGCAGGCGCGGGCTTGCTCTTCATCTCACCCCTCGGAGAACATGTTCGTTACGTACTGCGCCTTCATTTCCCGGCGTCAAACAACGTGGCCGAGTACGAAGCCTTGGTTAATGGCCTGCGCATCACCGTCGAGCTAGGGGTTCGGCGTCTCGACGCTTGTGGCGACTCGCAGCTCGTCATTGACCAGGTCATGAAGAACTCCCACTGCCGCGATCAAAAAATGGAGGCCTACTGCGACGAAGTTTGGCGCTTGGAAGACAAGTTCTATGGGCTGGAACTCAACCATGTTGCTCGATGGTACAACGAAACCGCAGATGAGCTGGTGAAAATAGCCTCGGGGTGAACAACGGTTCCCCCGAACGTCTTCTCCAAGGATATATATCAGCCATCCATCCAAATTGACGACGCGCCCGAGCCCGAGGAGGCCTCGCCCGAGGTACCCGCGACCGCCGAGGGTGAGGCCATGCGTGTCGAGGAGGAGCGGAACGGGGTCACACCGGTCTCGAACTGGCAGACCCCGTACCTAGAATATCTCCTTCGAGGAGAGCTGCCCCTCGACAAGGTCGAAGCTTGGCGACTGGCGCGGCGCGCCAAGTCGTTCGTTTTACTAGGTGATGAAAAGGAGCTGTACCACCGTAGCCCCTCGGGCATTCTCCAACGATGCATATCCATTGCCCAAGGACAAGAGCTGTTACAAGAAATACACTCGGGGGCTTGTGGTCACCATGCAGCACCTCGAGCCCTCGTGGGAAACGCTTTCCGACAAGGTTTCTACTGGCCAACCGCAGTGGCCGACGCCACTAGGATTGTACGCTCCTGCCGGGGGTGTCAATTCTACGCGCGACAGACGTGCCTGCACGCTCAGGCACTACAGACAATACCTATCACTTGGCTGTTTGCCGTGTGGGGTCTGGACCTCGTCGGTCCCTTGCAGAAGGCACCCGGGGCTTCACGCACCTGCTGGTTGCCATCGACAAATTCTCCAAGTGGATCGAAGTCCGACCCTTAACCAGCATCAGGTCCGAGCAGGCGGTAGGCGTTCTTCACAAATATCATCCATCGCTTCGGAGTCCCAAATTCCATCATCACCGACAATGGCATGCAGTTCACCGGGAAAAAGTTCCTGGACTTCTGCGAGGACCACCACATCCGTGTGGACTGGGCCGCCGTAGCTCACCCGATGACGAATGGGCAGGTGGAGCGCGCCAACGGTATGATTTTGCACGGACTAAAACCGAGGATCTACAACGACCTCAACAAGTTTGGAAAGCAGTGGCTGAAAGAGCTACCCTCGGTGGTCTGGAGTCTGAGGACGACGCAAAGCCGGGCCACGGGCTTCACGCCGTTTTTCCTAGTCTATGGGGCCGAGGCCATCTTACCCACGGACTTAGAAAACGGTTCCTCGAGGACAAAGGCGTACGATGACCGAGGCAACCAGACCAGCCGAGAAGATTCCTTGGACCAGTTGGAAGAGGCTCGGGACGTGGCCTTACTACACTCAGCGCGATATCAGCAGTCTCTGCGACGCTACCACGCCCGAAGGGTTCAGCCCTGAGACTTCCAAGTGGGGGACTCGGTACTTCGGCTGTGACAAGACGCCCGAGGACGCCACAAGCTTACTCCTCCCTAGGAGGGGCCGTTCATCATCGCCAAAGTTCTGAAGCCCGGGACATACAAGCTAGCCAACGATCAAGGCGAGGTCTACAGCAACGCTTGGAACATCGAACAGCTACGTCGCTTTTACCCTTAAAATGTTTCAAGTCGTTCATGTATCTTGCTTTCTTTACATACACAAATAAAGTCTAACCATCATGGAAGGATCGACCTTGCCTCGGCAAAGCCTGACCCTCCCTTGGGGGCTAGAAGGGGGGAACCCCCTCTGCGTCAAAATTTTCTTTGGAAAAGTTTTCTACCAAGAAAAGTTTTCTACCAAAACAACTCTCGTGCTTTCCGACTACATCGAAAACGGAACCCTGAAAACGAGCAGGAGAGACCTTGAACGGCAAGGCCGATCGAGCCGAGGGACTCCTACGCCTCCGGGATATGGATAACTCACTTGTCACCTTCCGCGAAAAGTAAATCACGCTCGGATAAGCAGTTCTGCTATCGAACAAGTCCTAATGCTCAGGTAGAAAAATGACTTTCGTGCTTTCGACTATATCGATAGCAGGATCCTACAAACGAGTGAGAGAGCACGTAAACGACAAGGCCGACTAAGCCGAGGGACTCCTACGCCTCCGAGATACGGATACCTCACTCGTCACCTTCCGCGAAAAGTAACTCACGCTCAGATAAGCGATCCTGCTACCGAACAAGTCCTAACGCTCGGGTAGAAAATGACTTTTGTGCAATTTTGTCGGTGTTTCGAAACCCTGGGGTCCCTGGACCGACGAGTGAATTGTCGCCGCGTGCCCCAGCCCAGATGGGTCGATGCAAGGCGGAACGCAAAGGGGGAAAGGAGGTAGCCGAAGGGAGGCAGGCGTAAGAGAGTGTGGATCCCGCGGCCTTCGTGTTAGCTCAGCGCCTGAGTCGGGTGCGCTTGCAGTAGGGGGATACAAGCGTCCACGCGGGAGTGGGAGCGAGAGGCCCTGAGCGAGCGTCGTCCCGTCCTTCCCCGCGCGGGCCAACCCTCTGTAAGAGGGCCCTGGTCCTTCCTTTTATAGGCGTAAGGAGAGGATCCAGGTGTACAATGGGGGTGTAGCAGAGTGCTACGTGTCTAGCGAAGGAGAGCTAGTGCCCTAAGTACATGCCATCGTGGCAGCCGGAGGGGTTTTGACACCCGGTTCGTGTGGTGTCGTGGCCGTCGGAGGAGCGCTGGAGCCTGGCGAGAGGGGCAGCTATCGGGGCTGTCGAGTCCTTGCTGATGTCCTCTTGCTTCCGTAAGGGGGCCGAGAGCTGCCGTCGTCACGGAGTGTGCGGGGCGCCATCATTGCCTATCTGGCGGAGCGAGCCAGATGGGACACCGGTCTTGTTCCCCATAGCCTGAGTCAGCTCGAGGTAGGGTATTGATGGTGCCTCCTATCGACGTGGTCGGTCCGCGCCCTAGGCTGGGCGAGGTGGAGGCTCCTCCGAGGTCGAGGTCGAGTCTGTCTTCCGTGGCCATGGTCGAGTCCGAGCCCCTGGGTCGGGCGAGGCGGAGACCGTCAGCTGAGGCCAGGGCTGAGTCCGAGCCCTGGGGTCGGGCGAAGCGGAGTCCGTCTTCTTCCGGGGCTGAGCCCGAGTCCGAGCCCTGGGGTCGGGCGAGGCGGAGTTCGCCGTCTTCCGGGGCTGAGCCCGAGTCCGAGCCCTAGGTCGGGCGGAGCGGAGTTCGCCGTCTTCCGGGGCTGAGCCCGAGTCCGAGCCCTGGGTCGAGCGGAGCAGAGTTCGCCGTCTTCCGGGGCCGAGCCCGAGTCCGAGCCCTCGGTCGGGCGGAGCAGAGTTCGCCGTCTTCCGGGGCTGAGCCCGTGTCCGAGCCCTGGGTCGGGCGGAGCGGAGTTCGCCGTCTTCCGGGGCCGAGCCCGAGTCCGAGCCCTAGGGTCGGGCGAGGCGGAGTTTCTTATGACGCCCGAGGCCGACCTTGGTTGCTATCAGCCTAACTCTGTCGGGTGGCTCAGCAGTCGAAGCGGCGCAGGCGGCGCTGTCCTCTTGTCAGACCGGTCAGTAGAGCGGCGAAGTGACTGCGGTCACTTCGGCCCTATCGACTGGAGGGCGTGCATCAGGATAAAGGTGTCAGGCCACCTTCGCATTAAATGCCCCTGCGATTTGGTCGGTCGGCGTGGCGATGTGGCCAAGGTTGCTTCTCGGTGAAGACTGGGCCTCGGGCGAGCCGATAGTGTGCCCGTTGCTGGAGGGGGGTCCTCGGGCGAGACGTAGGTTCTCCGGGGTCGGCTTCCCTTGCCCGAGGCTAGGCTCGGGTGAGGCATGATCATGTCCCTTGAATGGACCGATCCTTGGCTTAATCGCACCCATCAGGCCTTTGCAGCTTTGTGCTGATGGGGGTTACCAGCTGAGATTTAGGGGCCTTGAGGGTACCCCTAATTATGGTCCCCGACAGTAGCCCCCGAGCCTCCAAGGGAGTACTATTACTCGCTTGGAGGCTTTTGCCGCACTTTTTTGCAAGGGGACCAGCCCTTTTCGGTTGCATTCTGTTCCGGTGGGTGCGCGCGAGCGCATCCGCCGGGTGTAGCCCCCGAGGCCTCGGAGGAGTAGTTTTACTCCTTCGAGGTCTTAGTGCGCTTCGCAACACTTCGGCTGGTCTAGTTGTTCCCTCATGCGAGCTGGCCGTAGCCCGAGTGCACGGTCGGGTCCCAAGTTCTCGGGCTGGTATGTTGACGCTGTCAACGGTTTGGCCAGAGCCGGGTTTGCGAGAGCAGCCCCCGAGCCTCTGCACAGGGCGAGAGGACGGTCAGGGACAGACTCGACTTTTTTTACATACGCCCCTGCGTCGCCTTTCCGCAAGGAGGAGGGGGGAAAGCGCCATGTTGCCCTCAGGTGGCGTCGAACATGGTGTCTCTGGTGAGCTACTGGCGGGTAATCCGAGCGGACGTCTGTGCCCCATTTGATAGGGGTCGGCTAGAGGCCCAGAGGCGCGCCCAAAAGTACCTGCGGGTGATCTGCCGGACCTGGTCCCCTGTCGACGGGGTCCGAGGGCTCGATGCCTCCCTCTGATGGGATTCTGTTACAAGATCGTTCCCGCTGGTCTCGGAAATGTCCTAGGGTACCTCGGGAGCGCAGCCTGAGCCTTGGTTATGTATCGAACGTACCCATGGTCATCCCTCGCTCTGTGTTTGAGGCGACTGTGAACCCTTCAAGGGCCAGCCTACGAACCCCTGATCAGTAGTGGGCGCAGAGCCCGAGTGGCCTGAGGCGGCCGTTGAACCCTCCGAAGGGCCGGCCATCGAACCTCTGACCAGTAGTGGGTGTGGAGCCCACGTGCTCTGAGGCGGCTGTTGAACCCCTCCGAGGGGCCAGCCTTCGAACCTCTGATCAGTAGGGAGGCTCGGAGCCTGTTTCCTTCACGGAGAAGGGTCCTTTTCGGGGTATCCCCCTTTTCCGGTCCCTGTTGAGAGAGAGAGAAAGAGGAAAAGGGAAAGGACACGAAATCGAATGACGCGGCGTACCTCTTTCGACGCGGTCATTATGGCGAAGGCGAAGCGTCGCTTGCTTCTCCCGCCTGAGACGCCGCCTGTCCCGCCGCGAAGTTAATGCGACGGGGCGAGCGGTTTGCGGGGCGGCCGTTGCGCGTGCGCGAGCCGTTCGAGGAACGGATCATGAGCGCGTCGTCTTCACGCCGTGGGAGAGGGCTCCCCCGCTGCCCCTGGATGTGACGTGAGCTTGGCTGACGACGTGACCGCTGCTGCTGCCCGCCTGTCACCGCCATTAGTGCTGGCCCATTTTTGACCGCGTTTGACCATCGCGCTTGGCTGGCACTGCAGGGTTGCCTCGAGTCGCGGTATTGACTCCACAGTCGAGGAGGCACTGTAGTGGCGTGAGTGGTGGTGCAGTTGTTCACACGTAGCAACCGGCGCGCCGGTTGCATGACGCGTGGGCCTGGACCTCCATGCTGGGCTCATTGGAGTCGAAGGGGTGTGCCCACTTGGCACGGTTACATGCCGCCTGCATGGCTGTCCGCCCTTTCACCCGCTGGTCTGGGCGAAAGTGGAGGAGTGCTTGTAACCGCCGGGTGGTTGCATGCACCGCGCGCGCGGCGGTTTGGCTTCTTCTCCCCTGGACCGGCTTGCATGACATGTGGGACCCAGCCCTCGCGCCGTGGGGGGTGAATCTTTGAGCGTGTTGGAGAAGATTCGACCCGCAACGGTTGAGGGCGCAGGTAGGGAGAGACGCCTTTTAAAAGGGGGGCGACCCCCTTGGAGGGCAACCATGTCTTCGTGCTCCCCACATGCATCGTGTCTTTCCACCTTCCGAGCCCCCGGGCGGGGGACGCCCGGAGCCCTTCCGTCTTGTCGTCGGAGGAACGCAACTTCGTGGAAGTTGGTACCTTTCAGCCATCGTTCGGCTTCAAGGATTTTCATCAGGCAGCCCAGCCACATCCCCTCGCCGGTGGTCACCCAAGACGGTGACCCCCAGCTTCTGGACGGGGAGAAGCAAGCTGGGCTGCGATCTTGGTTCCGCCCTCAGCTTCAAGGATGTTCGTCATCCTCGCTGGGGCGGAGGCCGGGCTGAGCCGGAGCTCTACCTCCCGCGCGGGTTCGTGGGCCATCCTCCCCTTCAGCATCCAAGGGAGAGGGCGCTCACTGGCCCTAAGAGCGGGGCAGACTTCGACAACGCGGGGCCGGTCGACGGCGGATGTCGTCAGCTCCAGTTCGTTGGGCTCGCCGGCTTGGCTCCCGGTGCCCCCTCCTGCCGTGAGGGCGGTGGTCGCGCCGTGCGCTCGGGTGGACCGCCCAAAACATCGCGCGCCGCTAGAGCGGCGTTCGTGTTCTGGGGTTGTCCTTCCTTTGCAACGGTACGGGGCCTCCGCGCGGAGGTCGGTGCTCCGCTCGTCCGGGAGGATCCGAGTGGGGATCTGCCGATGGGCTGATGCTCCACTCGAAGGTGCCGAGGTGGGTGCGGCCCGAGAAGTCCCCGTCGCTGACGGGATCGCCGCCACCATCCGTGCCCCGGGCCTCCGGCTCTTTGTACTTGTCCTCGCCCCTCGAGCGTCGGCGCGGGCGAGGGCAAGGTTGCAGCGGCTTCCGCCCTGGGGCCATCACCGCTGCCGTGGGGATGGAACCAGAGTTTCATTTGTATTGGCATCTTGAATGTCGGAGTCTTGTTCAATGCGGCTGTCGAGGCCTGAACGCGTATGTATTTTCGGCGCGGAGCCGTGTTTTTTCTTCATTTCGAGCACTAAGACTCGCCTTGTTGATTATCTGAGCCGCTTCACCGAGCGTGAGTTACCTCGTGCAAAGGTGACGAGTGAGGTATCCGTATCCCAGAGGCATAGGAGTCCCTCGGCTCGGTCGGCCTTGCTGTCCGAGGCCCCTCTTGCTTAGTTAAAGGAACCCCTCAGCTGCTCTTCGATGAGCCAAAGCCGGAGGTAGCGGTGTCAGCACGAACGAAGGCAGAGTTGGCTTCGAAAAGGAGGTGAAGTTGGCCAGAGCCTGGCCAGGTCGTCCACTGGTGGAGCCGACGCCGGAGTTGAGCTGCTGAGGCCACAAGCCGAGCTGATGTCTTGGGGGGTCAGCTGGCCGAGGCCTCGGGGTGGCCGGCCGAGCCGCCTGCTCGGGCCGGATTCTCGAAGAAGCCCCTGGCGGCGATGGCCCGGGTGTGGTGCTGATGGCGTCCTTCAGAGTGGGGACCCTCCGACCGCGTCGCCGTCTGAGGCTAGGTCAGACCCCGCCGAAGGTGTAGTTGATGCCAAGGGTGCTGCTGCCCCCTTCGGCTGTCGACGTCCGAGCCTGCAGGATCAGGTCGTCTTGTAGTGTGTGTATGTTTTCTGCGGCCGCCGAGGCCTAAACACACCGTCGCCGTGTTGTAAAGCTGCGTTTCTTTTCCTCTTGTTTCGAGTACCCGGACTCACTTGTCGGTAACAGAATTATTTGTGCGGGCGAGAGTTGCTTTTCACGGAAGGTGATGAGTGAGGTATCCGTATCCCAGAGGCATAGGAATCCCTTGGCTCGGTCGGCCTTACCGCTTACGCGCGCTCTTACTCGTCCATAGGGTTCTGTTACCGACGCAGTCGAGAAGGCCCGAAAAATCATTTCGGCAGAGGAGCTTCTCGAGCATGAAGACTTGTTCGGTCCGCGGAGTCACTTATCCGAGCGCGAGTTACTTATCGCAGAAGGTGATGAGTGAGGTATCCGTATCCCGGAGGCGTAGGAGTCCCTCGGCTCGGTCAGCCTTGGCTGCTTACGTGTACTCCACCGTTTTCAGGATCCACTTTTGAAGTAGTCGAAGAGCACGAAAAGCATTCTGGCAGAAAAGATTTTTTTTCTTTTTTCGAGGAAAATTTTGACACAGAGGGGGTTGCCCCCTTCTAGCCCCCATGGGAGGGTCGGGCTTTGCCGAGCCAAGGCTGACCCTTCCTTGACGACCAGACTTGGTGTGTGAACGAAGTATACGAGCAACTTGAAAACATCTTAAGGGTAGAAGCGACGTAGCTGTTGGATGTTCCAAGCGTTGCTGTAGACCTCGCCTTGGCTGTTGGCCAACTTGTATGTCCCGGGCTTCAGAACCTTGGCGATGACGAACGGCCCTTCCCAGGGAGGCGTGAGCTTGTGCCGCCCTCGGGCGTCTTGTCGCAGTCGAAGCACCAGGTCGCCCACCTGGAGGTCTCGGGACCTAACCCCTCGGGCGTGGTAGCGTCGCAGGGACTGCTGGTACCGCGCCGAGTGTAGTAAGGCCATGTCCCGAGCCTCCTCCAGCTGGTCCAGTGAGTCTTCTCGGTTGGCTTGGTTGCTTTGGTCGGTGTAGGCCCTTGCCCTCGGGGAACCGTATTCTAGGTCTGTGGGCAAGATGGCCTCGGCCCCATAGACTAGAAAGAACGGTGTGAAGCCCGTGGCTCGGCTCGGCGTTGTCCTCAGACTCCAGACCACCGAGGGGAGTTCCTTCATCCACCGCTTGCTGAACTTGTTGAGGTCGTTGTAGATCCGAGGCTTGAGTCCTTGCAGGATCATGCCGTTGGCCCGCTCCACTTGCCCATTCGTCATGGGGTGAGCCACGGCAGCCCAGTCCACCCGAATGTGGTGATCCTCGCAGAAGTCCAGGAACTTTCTGCCGGTGAACTGGGTACCATTGTCGGTGATGATGGAGTTCGGGACCCCAAAGCGATGGATGATGTTGGTGAAGAACGCCACCGCCTGCTCGGACCTGATGCTGTTTAGGGGTCGGACCTCGATCCACTTGGAGAATTTGTCGATGGCGACCAACAGGTGCGTGTAGCCCCCGAGTGCCTTCTGCAAAGGGCCAACGAGGTCCAGACCCCACACAGCAAACGGCCAGGTGATGGGTATTGTCTGCAGAGCTTGAGCGGGCAGGTGGGTCTGCCTCGCGTAGAACTAACACCCTTCGCAGGTGCGGACAATTCTAGTAGCGTCGGCCACCGCCGTCGGCCAGTAGAATCCTTGTCGGAAGGCGTTTCCAACGAGGGTTCGAGGTGCTGCGTGATGGCCGCAAGCCCCCGAGTGTATCTTTCGCAAGAGCTGCTGGCCTTCGGCGATAGAAATGCATCGCTGGAGGATGCCTGAGGGGCTGCGGTGGTACAGCTCCTTCCCATCCCCCAGCAAGACGAAAGACTTGGCGCGCCGCGCCAACCGCCGAGCTTCGGCTTGGTCGAGGGGCAGCTCCCCTCGGTGGAGATATTGCAGGTACGGGGTCTGCCAGCTTTGATTAGGCGTGACCTCGCTTGGTTCCCCTTCGACGTGCAGTGCCTCACCCTCGGGGGTCGAGGGTACCTCGGGCTGAGCCGAGGGTACCTCGGACCGTGCTGAGGGTACCTCGGACTGGGCCGAGGGTACCTCGGCCTGAGCCGAGGGTGCCTCGGGCGGAGCCGAAGGTGCCTCGGGCTTGGGCGTGTCCTCGGTCTTGACAGAGGGTTGATGCAGGTCTCGGGAGAATACGTCCGGGGGAACTGTTGTTCGTCCTGAGGCTATTTTAGCCAGCTCGTCCGCAGTCTCGTTGTAGCGTCGGGCGATGTGGTTGAGCTCGAGCCCGTAGAACTTGTCTTCCAGGCGCCGAACCTCATCGCAGTAGGCTTCGATCTTCGGGTCGCGGCAGTGGGAGTTCTTCATGACTTGGTCGATGACGAGCTGCGAGTCACCGCGAGCGTCGAGGCATCGGACCCCTAGCTCGATGGCGATTCGCAACCCGTTTACCAGAGCCTCGTACTCCGCCACATTGTTGGACGCCGGGAAGTGGAGGCGTAGCACGTAGCGTAGGTGCTTCCCGAGGGGCGAGACGAAGAGGAGGCCTGCGCCGGCCCCTGTCTTCATCAGCGACCCGCCGAAAAACATGGTCCAAAGCTCCGGTTGGATCAGAGCCATCGAGAGCTGGGTGTCGGCCCATTCAGCAACGAAGTCCGCCAGGACCTGGGACTTGATGGCCTTCCGGGGGGCGAACGAGATCGTCTCGCCCATGATCTCCACCACCCACTTCGCGATCCTACCCGAAGCCTCTTGGGACTGGATGATCTCTCCCAGGGGGAAGGATGACACCACCATCACCGGATGAGACTCGAAGTAGTGTTGCAACTTCCGCCGTGTCAGGATCACCGCGTATAGCAGCTTCTGGATTTGTGGGTAGCGGATCTTGGTCTCGGACAGTACCTCACTGATGAAGTAGACTGGCCTCTGGACGGGCAGTGCATGCCCTTCTTCTCGTCTCTCAACCACGATCGCGGCGCTAACCACCTGGGTGGTCGCGGCGACGTAGATCAAGAGGGCTTCTCCGGCAGCGGGGGGCACCAAGATGGGCGCGTTCGTGAGGAGCGCCTTCAGGTTCCCGAGGGCTTCCTCGGCCTCGGGAGTCCAAGTGAAGCACTCAGCTTTCCTTAAGAGGCGGTACAGAGGCAGGCCTCTTTCGCCGAGGCGGGAGATGAAGCGGCTCAGAGCCGCGAGGCATCCCATAACCCTCTGTACGCCTTTCAAGTCCTTGATTGGCCCCATGCTGGTGATGG
Organism: Zea luxurians; assembly: GCA_029449295.1. Taxonomy (NCBI): domain Eukaryota; kingdom Viridiplantae; phylum Streptophyta; class Magnoliopsida; order Poales; family Poaceae; genus Zea; species Zea luxurians. The sequence continues at coordinate 2,411,937 of JAOPSE010000134.1, read as the reverse complement.
CTGCAATCTTCTTCGGGTTGGCTTCGATGCCCCGCTCGGAGACGATGAACCCCAAGAGCATGCCTCGGGGGACCCCAAAGACATACTTTTCGGGATTAAGCTTCACGCCTTTCGCCTTGAGACATCGAAACGTCACTTCAAGGTCAGAAAGGAGGTCGGAGGCCTTCCTCGTCTTGACTACGATGTCATCGACGTAGGCCTCGACCGTTCGGCCGATGTGTTCGCCAAACACATGGTTCATGCATCGCTGGTACATCGCCCCCGCATTCCTCAAACCAAACGGCATTGTAACATAGCAGTACATGCCGAAGGGTGTGATGAATGAAGTCGCGAGCTGGTCGTACTCTTTCATCTTGATCTGGTGATACCCTGAGTAGGCATCGAGGAAAGACAGGGTTTCGCACCCAGCAGTGGAATCCACGATCTGATCGATGCGAGGCAGAGGGTGGGGAACCTTCGGACATGCTTTGTTTAGACCAGTGTAGTCTACGCACATCCGCCATTTCCCCCCTTTCTTTCTTACTAGCACAGGGTTGGCAAGCCATTCGGGATGGAATACCTCTTTGATGAACCCTGCCGCCAGTAGCTTGTGGATCTCTTCGCCTATGGCTCTGCGCTTTTCTTCATCGAATCGGCGCAGAGGCTGCTTCACGGGTCGGGCCCCAGCTCGAATATCCAGAGAGTGCTCAGCGACTTCCCTCGGTATGCCGGGCATGTCCGAGGGACTCCACGCGAAAACGTCGGTGTATCTCCCCGATGATGGGGTCGACAACGAGTGGGTATCTCCCCAGGCTCGGCACATAGTCCGGATGGTCGGCCCGGTCGAAGGTCATGGGCTTGTCGGACCAATCTAGGTAGACTGGCGCCACCACCTTTACCAAGCAGACCTCCCAGCGCTCTTGCTTGTGGTGCCGAGCCGAGGCATTCGCCACTTGCCTGCCGTAGATCATGAAGCTGTCGCGGATCTCGGGGAACCCTCCTGCCTTGTGATCTTCCTCCTTGACGTCGTCGAGGGCCTTGCCACCCTCCGCGGGTGGCCCGGCCTTGTGGAAGTGTCGTCGAAGCATGGCACACTCCTCGAGGGTGTGCTTGACGAGCCCCTGATGATAGGGGCATGGCTCCTTGAGCATCTTGTCGAAGAGGTTGGCACCTCCGGGAGGTTTCCGAGGGTTCTTGTGCTCGGCGGCGGCGACAAGATCCGCGTCGGCGGCGTCGCGTTTCGCTTGCGACTTCTTCTTGCCCTTCTTCTTGGCGCCATGCTGAGTTGACGCCTCGGGAGCATCTTCCGGTGGGCGGCCCTGGGGCTGCTTGTCCTTCCGGAAAATGGCCTCAACCGCCTCCTGGCCAGAGGCGAACTTGGTGGCGATGTCCATCAGCTCGCTCGCCCTGGTGGGGGTCTTGCGACCCAGCTTGCTCACTAGGTCGCGGCAGGTGGTGCCGGCGAGGAACGCGCCGATGACATCTGCCTCGGTGACGTTGGGCAGCTCCGTGCGCTGCTTCGAGAATCGCCGGATATAGTCCCGAAGAGACTCTCCCGGCTGCTGGCGGCAGCTTTGGAGATCCCAGGAGTTCCCAGGGTGCACGTACGTGCCCTGGAAATTGCCGGCGAAGGCTTGGACCAGGTCGTCCCAGTTGGAGATCTACCCCGGAGGCAGGTGCTCTAACCAGGCTCGAGCGTTGTCGGAGAGGGACAGGGGGAGGTTGCGGATGATGAGGTTGTCATCGTCCGTTCCACCCAGTTGGCAGGCCAGCCGATAGTCCGTGAGCCACAGTTCCGGTCTCGTCTCCCCCGAGTACTTTGTGATAGTAGTCAGGGTTCGGAACCGGGTCGGGAACGGTGCCCGTCGTATGGCACGGCTGAAAGCCTGTGGACCGGGTGGTTCGGGCGAAGGACTCCGATCCTCCCCGCTGTCGTAGCGTCCCCCACGCCTGGGGTGGTAGCCTCGGCGTGCCCTATCGTCGAGGTGGGCCCGACGGCTGTGATGATGACGCTCGTTGCGGAGGGGACCTGGGGCCGCAGGCGCTGTGTTGCGCGTGCGCCCGGAGTGGATCGAGGCTTCCCGTGTAAATCGAGAAGTCGCGGCGCGATGTCCCGAGGGGAAACCCTGCCTTCGGGAGGCAGAGCTTTCGGCTCGTCGGACCGCGGCGTCCTCCAGGAGATTCTTGAGCTCTCCCTGGATACGTCGCCCTTCCGTAGTCGATGGCTCCGGCATCGTGCGGAGGAGCATTGCTGCTGCAGCCAGGTTTTGGCCGACTCCGCTGGAATCCAGCGGCGGCCTCACCCTGACGTTATCGGCGATGCGGTGCTGGATGTCGTGGGGGAGATGACGCGCTTCTCCGGCCGGGGGTTGGATCGCCCATTCCTGCCCGACGTCCCTGCGGATCGGCACAAGCGTTCCTGCTCCCCCGTCGAGCCTGGCCTGCCTCTCGCGGATTTGCTCGAGCTGTGGGTCAGGACCCCCCGCCGGGATGGGGACCACAGCTAGCTCCCGAAGGATGTCAACGCGAGGCGCGGGCCTAGGGGGATCACTGTTCTCTGGCATACCAAGATGGTTGCCTTCGCCGGGACCCCCTAGATCGACGTGGAAACATTCACAACTTGGGCCGCGGTCCTCATTGTCGAGGCCGCGGCTGCCGTCGGAACAGTCGGAAAGGCAGTAGTCGCATGCGGTCATGAAGTCCCGCACGGCATTGGGGTTACCAAGTCCGGAGAAATCCCAACAGATGTCAGGCTCGCCATCTTCCTCGGACCCCGAGGACTCGTAGGTCGAGTCGGCCGTCAGTCGGTCCTAGGGTGACCGCACACGATACCCCAGAGGGTTTGGACTCGCCTCTATGAAAGTGCTCACCGAAGCGGAGTCGCTTGGTGGGTCGAGGCCGAATCCAAAAGACACGAGATGGGAATCGGTCGGTACCTTTCGGTCGACGGTCGGTGACGAGGTCGCGTCTGGGACTGACTGCACCGTTGTCTCGGGTACAAGGGTGACGCCTAGCGAGTCCTTCACGAGCGTGCTGGCGTCGTGCATTTGCTTGAGATTGGCGTGTTGTGGGGAGGCGGCGCTCGTCTTCGTCTCAGACGCGAGATCAATGCCCGACGCGCCCTCCGTTGGGGCGCCGGCGTCGTCGACTCGCTCGACAGCCAACGAGGTGCCGCTTCCCGCTTGGCCTTGGTTGCCCTGCCTCCTCCTCTGTCGGCGGGGGAGGGGACGATACAAGCCCGAATGTCATCCTTCCACCATGTGGGGAAGGCGTCATCGATTTCCCCACCGGCGAGCAGGTTGTCAACCGCCATTGTCGCTGTCGCGCGGCGGGGGGAAGGAGTATCATGTCGTAGCTGCCGTCGAGGGACATGAACTCGAGATTCCCGAAACGGAGCACCGTCCCAGGCTGGAAAGGTTGCTGGAGACTGCCCATCTGGAGCTTGACGGGAAGCTGTTCGTCAACACGCAGCAGGCCCCTACCTGGCGCGCCAACTGTCGGTGTTTCGAAACCCGGGGGGGTCCCTGGACCGACGAGTGAATTGTCACCGCGTGCCCCAGCCCAGATGGGTCGACGCAAGGCGGAACGCAAAGGGGGGAAAGGAGGTAGCCGGAGGGAGGCAGGCGTAAGAGAGTGTGGATCCCGCGGCCTTCGTGTTAGCCCAGCGCCTGAGTCGGGTGCGCTTGCAGTAGGGGGATACAAGCGTCCACGCGGGAGTGGGAGCGAGAGGCCCTGAGTGAGCGCCGTCCCGTCCTTCCCCGCACGGGCCAACCCTCTGTAAGAGGGCCCTGGTCCTTCCTTTTATAGGCGTAAGGAGAGGATCCAGGTGTACAATGGGGGGTGTAGCAGAGTGCTACGTGTCTAGCGAAGGAGAGCTAGTGCCCTAAGTACATGCCATCGTGGCAACCGGAGGGGTTTTGGCACCCGGTTCGTGTGGTGTCGTGGCCATCGGAGGAGCGCTGGAGCCTGGCGAGAGGGGCAGCTGTCGGGGCTGTCGAGTCCTTGTTGACGTCCTCTTGCTTCCGTAAGGGGGCCGAGAGCCGCCGTCGTCACGGAGTGTGCGGGGCGCCATCATTGCCTATCTGGCGGAGCGAGCCAGATGGGACGTCGGTCTTGTTCCCCGTAGCCTGAGTCAGCTTGGGGTAGGGTAATGATGGCGCCTCCTATCAACGTGGTCGGTCTGCGCCCTAGGCTGGGCGAGGTGGAGGCTCCTCCGAGGTCGAGGTCGAGTCTGTCTTCCATGGTCGTGGTCGAGTCCGAGCCCCTGGGTCGGGTGAGGCGGAGACCGTCGGCTGAGGCCAGGGCTGAGTCCGAGCCCTGGGGTCGGGCGAAGCGGAGTCCGTCTTCTTCTGGGGCTGAGCCCGAGTCCGAGCCCTGGGGTCGGGCGAGGCGGAGTTCGCCGTCTTCTGGGGCTGAGCCCGAGTCCGAGCCCTGGGTCGGGCGGAGCGGAGTTCGCCGTCTTCTGGGGCTGAGCCCGAGTCCGAGCCCTGGGTCGGGCGGAGCAGAGTTCGCCATCTTTCGGGGTCGAGCCCGAGTCCGAGCCCTGGGTCGGGTGGAGCGGAGTTCGCCGTCTTCCGGGGCTGAGCCCATGTCCGAGCCCTGGGTTGGGCGGAGCGGAGTTCGCCGTCTTCCGGGGCCGAGCCCGAGTCCGAGCCCTAGGGTCGGGCGAGGTGGAGTTTCTTATGACGCCCGAGGCCGGCCTTGGCTGCTGTCAGCCTAACTCTGTCGGGTGGCTCAGCAGTCGAAGCGTCGCAGGCGGCGCTGTCCTCTTGTCAGACCGGTCAGTAGAGCGGCGAAGTGACTGTGGTCACTTCGGCCCTGTCGACTGGAGGGCGTGCGTCAGGATAAAGGTGTCAGGACACCTTCGCATTAAATGCCCCTGCGATTTGGTCGATCGGCGTGGCGATGTGGCCAAGGTTGCTTCTCAGTGAAGACTGGGCCTCGGGCGAGCCGATAGTGTGCTCGTTGCTGGAGGGGGGTCCTCGGGTGAGACGTAGGTTCTCCGGGGTCGGCTTCCCTTGCCCGAGGCTAGGCTCGGGCGAGGCACGATCATGTCCCTTGAATGGACCGATCCTTGGCTTAATCGCACCCATCAGGCCTTTGCAGCTTTGTGCTGATGGGGGTTACCAGCTGAGATTTAGGGGCCTTGAGGGTACCCCTAATTATGGTCCCCGACAAATTTCGACTATATCGATAACAGGATCCTAAAAACGAGCGAGAGAGCACGTAAACAGCAAGGCCGACCGAGCCGAGGGACTCCTACGCCTCTAGGATACGGATACCTCACTCATCACCTTCCGCGAAAAGTAACTCTCACTCGGACAAAGCGATTCTGCTACCGACGAACAAGTCCTAATGCTCGAAACGAGAGGAAATAAACGCAGCTTTATAATCCAAACGCTAGATATGTTTAGGCCTCAGTGGCCGCAAAAAACATACAGCATACTTCAGACGAACTGTTCCTGCAGGCTCAAACATCGGCAGGGGGAGGAGCAGCACCCTCAGCGTCGTTTCCACCCTCGGTAGAATCTGGCCCAGCCTCAGACGGCGACATGAGCGGACGCCTCGGCTAGCCGCTCCGTAGCCTCAGCCAGCTGTCCCCCGAGGATCTCAGCTCGGCTCATGGCTTCGGCAGCTTGGCTCCGGGATTGGTCCCGCTCGCGGATGATCTGGCCAAACTCCAGCTTCCGTTGTTGCATCTCCTCGGCCTGGGAAGCCACCTGCTCCCGCGCCAAGAAAGCATCTGTTTGAGCCGACACCGCCTCTGTCCATGCCATCGCTGCCTTCAGCTTCAGCTCATCGCAGAGTGGCCGAAGGTTCTAAAACCGGGCGAGAGAGACCTTAAACGGCAAGGCCGACCGAGCCGAGGGAATCCTATGCCTCCGGGATACGAATACCTCACTCGTCACCTTCCGCGAAAAGTAACTCGCGCTCAGTTAAGTGGTTCAGCTACCGACAGGCAAGTCTTAATGCTCGAAACGAGGAAGAAGCATGACTTTATACTCAAATACCCAAATGTTCAGGCTTCAGCAGCCACGAAGAACAAACACACGTACTTGGGATAACTATGCTACGTAGATGTCGGCAGCACCCTCGGTGGCTTTCCTGACCTACAACAGATATCTCAATACTTGGAGCAGTCACATTTTGCTCTTATGCTCCCTTACAAACGGGACCCAGCTCCATTCCCACGGGAATGAACTACCTCCACACTGGAGGGGCTGCAAGATAACGAGCTCCGAGCAGCTCGCCGGTGACCACTGCACCAGTAGCGACAACGACCTTCGCCTCGGGTGGCTAGACAGCAGCAGTGATTGCCTCGGGGCAAACACTGCTGCAAAAAGGCCCTCGACCCCGTCCCCCCTCCGAGGGGCGAGGACAAGCCATTCAAGCCAAAAGGCCGGGGGTCCAGATCCAGGTGGCGCTGATGGTCTCGTCGGTAGAGGAAGCCTCACCTATGGCGACCACCACCACCTCGGCACCGACGACAGCGGTCACCTGCTCACCAACACCGCGTCGACGAATGGCGGCCGCCCCAAAGTGCACCGGTAGGTCCTCACTCCCATCCTCGCCGAGGCTGTCCTAGAACACGAGTACCGCCCTCGCGGCGTACGACGTGTTGGGCGACCCCCCGGTACAGCCGACGCGCGCAAGGAGGACCTGGACATAGCCGGCCCGCGCACGGCGCGACCGACGCCCGTGCGGCGGACGGGCGGCTACGCTCCACCCCAGCGGTAGGAGGAGGCACCGGAAGCAGCGCCAGGGCCGCTCAGGACGGGGAGCCAGAGACGCGGCAGTTGACAGCGCCACTAGCGGCGAACGCCCTTCTCCCCCGATCACTGAGGGAAGGAGCGGGCTGCTGCCCACGCGGAGGCGGCCCCCGACTCGGTGCACCCTCCCCCTCAGTCCGGATGATGAACATCCTTGAAGCTAAGGGTAGGGCAGAGGCCGCAGCCCGGCTTGCTTCTCCCCACCACAAGGCTGGTGATCATCCCCACGGATGACCATTGGTGAGGGACTGCAGACGGGCTGCATGATGAAAATTCTTGAAACTGAGCGATGACTGAAGAGCGCCAACCCCCATGAGGTCGCGCTTCTCAAACAGCAGCAAGAAGAAAGCCACACAGCTACGCCCCATTTAGGGGCTCGGAAGGTGGAAGGGAGCGATGCAAGAGAGGAGTGCGAAGGCATGGCTACTGCCTGAGGGATCGATCCCCTTTTATAGGCAGATCTCCTCACTCGCACCCCCAAGCGTCACGGGCAAAGCCTCCACTGACGTGCTCCAGGGTTCCCACCTAACGACACGGGGGCTGGGTCCCGCACGTCATGAGAGTTGACCCGAAATGCGAAGGAGGCAAACCGCCGCACGCGAAGCATGTAACTGCCCTGCGGTTATAAGCGTTCCCTCATCCTCGCCGAAACCAGCGGACGATAGGGCGAGCCGCCACGTAGGGAGCATGCAACCGCACTACGGTTATGCACCCTTTCGGCTTCGTCACATCCGATGGACCAGCACGAAGGCCCGGTCCCACATATCATGTAACCAGCGCGACGGTCACTACGTGCAAGGAAACCGCACCGCCACCTGCGCTAATGTTGCGTCTTCTCGACTGCGGAACTAGTGTCGCGGCTCAAGGAAGCCCCACACGTGACCCAACAGTGCCAATTAAGTGCAACAATCATGGGTCAGTCAGCCGCGGGGGTAGGCGCGGCAGTTGATATGGCCAAAAGCGAACCAGCAATAACTGCTGCAACAGACGAGCGGATACAGCAGTCAAATCACCCCCAGGCTCGCATCCTTTCCTGAAGCGGCAGGGGAGCCCTCTCCCACGGCGTAAAGACGACACACACGTGCTCCGTTCCTCGAACGGTTCGCGCACGCGCAACAGACGCCCCACGAATCGCCCGTCCCGTCGCATTAACTCCTTGGTAGAGCAAGCGACACCTTTGGCAGGCGAAGCGGGCGACGTTTCACCTCTGTCATGATGACCGCGTCAAAAAAGATGCGCCATGTTATTTAAGTTCATATCCTTTTCCATTTCCCCTCTCTCTCTCTCTCTTGCCACAGGGACCGGGAAAGGGGATATTTCGAAAAGGATCCTTCTCCGCGAAGGAAACGGGCCCCCGAGCCCTCCTACTGATTAGGGGTTCGAAGGCTGCGCCCTGTGGGGTCCAGCAGCCGCCCCAGAGCACTCGGGCCCCTGAGCCCTCCTACTGATCAGGGGTTCGAAGGCTGCGCCCTGCGGGGTCCAGCAGCCGCCCTAGAGCACACGGGCCCCCGAGCCCTCCTACTGATCAGGGGTTTGAAGGTTGCGCCCTATGGGGTCCAGCGGCCACCCCAGACCACTCGGACTCCGTGCCCATTACTGATCAGGGGTTCGAAGGCTGGCCCCTCGGAAGGGTTCGACAGCCGCCCCAGAGCACTCGGGCTCCGCGCCCCTTACTGATCAGGGGTTCGCAGGCTAGCCCCTCGGAAGGGTTCGACAGCCGCCCCAGAGCACGCAGAGTGAGGGATGACCTTGGGTACGTCCGTTACATGGCTGAGGCTCGGGCTACGCTCCCGAGGTACCCTAGGACATTTCCGAGACCAGCGGGAACGAGTTGTAATGGAATCCCACCGAAGGGAGGCACCAAGCCCTCGAACCCTATCGAAATGGGTCCGGGTCCAGCAAATCCCCTGCAGGTACTTTTGGAGCGCGCCTTCGGGCCACTAGCCGACCCTTAACGAACGGGGCACGGGCGTCCACTCGGATCACCCGTTAGCAACTCACTAGAAACACCATGATCGGTGCCCTCCGAGGGTAACGTGGCGCTTTCCCCCCCCCCCCCCTTCCTCCTTGCGAAAAGGCGATGAAGGGGCATATAATAAAAGTCGAGACAGTCCTTGATCGTTCTCTTGCTCCGTGCAGAGGCTCGAGGGCTGCCCTCGCACCCGGCTGCGGCCAAAACTGTTGACAGCGTCGACAAACCGGCTCAAAAACTTGGAGCCTGACCATGCACCCGGGCTGTGGCCAGGCCGCATGAGGGAACAACCAGGCCGACCGAGGCATCACAGTAAGAATTAAGACCTCAGAGGAGTCAAACCACTCCTCCGAGGCCTTTGGGGCTACACCCGGCGGGTGCGCTCGCGCGCACCCACCGGAACGAAACATAACCGAGAAAGCCTGGTCCCCTCGCAAAAATCCGACAGAACCTCCAAGCGAGTGCCTACACTCCCTTCGAGGCTCGGGGGCTACTGTCGGGTACCGTAATTAGGGGTACCCCCAACACTCCTAAACACGGCTGGTGAACACCTTCAGAGCAAACCATAAAGACTGACAGTTCAGGTCAAAGTCAAAGCTTCGTCTACAAGGGACGCGATCTCGCCTCGTCCGAGCTCGGCCTCGGGCGGGAACAGTGGTCCCGAACGAATTCACGTCTCGCCCGAGGGTCTCCTCAGGCAGTGAGCGCACCCTCGGCTCAGCCAAAGGCAAGCCTTGTCGTGCAAGTGACCTTGGCCAAATCGCCTTACCAGCCGACCGTATTGCAAGCGCATTTAATGCTGGGATCGCCTGACACCTTATCCTGACACGCGTGCCTCAGTCGACAAGTTCGAAGTGACCGCAGTCGCTTTGCCCTTTCACTGACCGATCTAATAGGAAAACAGCGCCGCCCGCCCTGCTCCGGCTGCTGTGCCAACCACCCGGGTGAAACCGACAACAGCCAAGTTCAGCCTCGGGTGCAACAGGAAGCTCCGCCTCGCTCGACCTTAGGTCTCGGCCTCGGCCCTGGGAGGAGATCTCCACCTCACCTGGCCCCAGGGCTCGGCCTCAGCCTCGGCCTCAGGGAGAGTCACGTCCTCGCCCGACCCTAGGCCTCGGCCTCGGAGGAGCTGCCGCCTCACCCGATCTCAGGCTTAGATCGACCGCGCCACAAGGGATACATCATTACCCTACTCCTAGCTAGCTCAGGCTACGAAGGAACAAGACCGGCGTCCCATCTAGCTTACCCCGGTAACAGGCAATGATGGTTCCCCGCATGCGTCCATGACGTCGGTGGTTCTCAAGCCCCCTACGGAAGCAAGGAGACGTCAGCAGGATCCATGCAGCGCCAACAGCTGTGCTTCTACAGGGCTCATGCACTTCTCCAACGGACACGTTAACACGTGCATAGCGACCAGGCACTTCCCCGCTGGCCGCGTAGCACATAGCTACACCCCCATTGTACAGCTGGGCCATCTCCTTATGTCTATAAAAGGGGATGTCCAGGAGCACGGCGGGAAGGGGAGAGGAGAGACGCACGGCAAGGGGAGAGGAGAGACGCACGGCAAGGGGAGAGGAGAGACGCACGGCAAGGGGAGAGGAGAGACGCACGGAAAGGGGAGAGGAGAGACGCACGGCAGGAGGAGAGGGGATACACACGGCAGGAGGACGAGTAGACGCACGGCAAAGGGACGAGAGAAGACGAGCAGGGCCGGACCCTCTCTCTCCCTCTCTCTCTCTCGTGCTCGCTCTCTCGCTCTCGCTCTCTCGCAACGCTTGTAACCCCTGCTACGAGCACCCTGGTGCAGGATAATACAAGTCTCATTCCCCCCTTGTGTTCCATCTCGCACCAACCCATCTGGGCAGGGACACGGAGCGACAAATTTACTAGTCGGTCCAGGGACCCCCCGGGTCCGAAACGCCAACAATTCTTGGTCAGACAAATAGCACTATAACCATCACAATAAACCTTAATGACATCCTGAGGAACACCAAGTTCAGATATAAGACCTTGCATCCAAATAGCTTCTTTAACCCCTTCAGTAGCTGAGACATATTATGCTTCAGTAGTGGAAAGAGAAGTAACAGACTAAAGTGAAGCCCTCCAACTCACTGTAGAACCGCATAATGAAAATACACAGCCAGATATGGAGCGTCTCTTATCAAGATCACCAGCAAAGTCAAAATCAACAAATCCCTCAACAAATCCCATAACACCATTCTCCTTCACTGAATTCTTGTCAAACAATAATCCAAAATGAGAAGTACCTTTCAAGTAGCGAAGAGTCCACTTTACTGCATTCCAATGTTCTTTACTAGGATTGTGCATAAATCTGCTAACCACACTAACAGCATGAACCAAATCGGGTCTTGTACAGATCATAACATACATGAGATTCCCAACAACATTAGAATACGGTATGTGAGACATGTGGTCTTTCTCATCTTCAATAACATGATATTGTCTTGATGACAATTTAAAATGTGAAGCAAATGGTGTAGCAATAAATTTGCAATTACTGAGATTATACTTTTCAAGAACTTTCTCAATATAACTTTTCTGAGATAGAAAAAGAGGACCAGCACGATGATCACGCTAAATTTCCATCCCAAGAATTTTCTTTGCTGGTCCAAGATCTTTCATATCAAATTCATGACTAAGTTGAGCCTTCAACTCAATAATCAGTGACTTGTCATGAGAAGCAATCAACATATCATCAACACAAAGCAATAGATACACAAAAGATACATTTGGGAACTGATTCAAATAAATATAATGATCATAATTGCTTTGAGAATAACCATGTGCAAGCATGAACGAGTCAAACCTCTTATACCACTGCCTAGGAGCTTGTTTCAAACCATAAAGAGATTTCTGTAAATGACAAACTAAGTACTCTTGACCAGGAGCAGAAAAACCCTAAGGTTGTGTCATATAAATCTCCTCATCTAAATCTCCATGAAGAAATGCAGTTTTAACATCGAGTTGCTCTAACACCAAATCAAATAAAGAAACAATAGCAAGCATAACTCGAATAGAAGTGTGATGAACAATAGGAGAGAACACCTCATTGAAATCAATACCTTCCCTTTGTTCGAAACTAGCCTCAAAGAATTGTGGAAGAAATTGGAGGAGCTATATATGACCAAGAGTCTTGCTAATAAGCTCCGTCTCAAAGAGCGTCTTTATACTTTTCGTATGGCGGAAGGTACATCTATTCAATCACATTTCAATGAATTTAATTCTATTTGTGTCGACCTTGAGAGTCTGGATGTGAAGATGGATGATGAAGATAAGGCAATTTTGTTGGTAGTTTCATTGCCCCCTCTTTTAAACATTTTAAGAAAATTATGCTCTATGGAAATCATACTTCACTAACATTTGAGAATGTTAAATCAAATTTATTGTCCAAGAAAAAAATTGATGGTGATTGAAAGTCGCCTAGAGGGGGGTGAATAGGCGTAATCTGAAATTTACAACTTAAAACACAAACTACAAGCCGGGGTTAGCGTTAGAATTAAAACCGAGTCTAGGAGAGAGGGGGAAACAAATCAACCAAGAAATAAAGTGGATGACATGGTGATTTGTTTTACCGAGGATCGGTTCTAAAGAATCTAGTCCCCGTTGAGGTGGTCACAAAGACCGGGTCTCTTTCAACCCTTTCCCTCTCTCAAACGGTCACTTAGATCGAGTGAGCTTTCTCCTTAATTTTCACGGGTCACTTAGACCCCGCAAGGACCACCACACAATTGGTGTCTCTTGCCTTGCTTACAAAACACTTGGGAATAAGAATGAGGAAGGAAGAAAGCGATCCAAGCAACAAGAGCACAAAGAACACGAACAAACACTCTCTCAAGTCACTAGGAAGTTGGAATGAATTTTGGCACTTGGAGAGGCTTTGATCTTTTGATTTGTGTCTTGGAGTGAATGCACTAGCTCTTGTATTGAATGTAGAACTCAGAAAACTTGGATCCTTAGAGTGGTGGTTGGGGGTATTTATAGCCCTCAACCACCACATAGTCGTTGGGGCAGGCTGCTGTCGATGGGCGCACCGGACAGTCCGATGCGCCACCAGACACTGTCCGGTGCGCCACCAGACACTGTCCGGTGCGCCAGCCACGTCACCCAACCGTTAGGGTTCTGGAGCAGTTGACCGTTGAAGGCTTGTCTTCTAGTGGCACCGGACAGTCCGGTGCCGCACCGGACACGCACTGTTCACTGTCCGGTGCGCCTCTGACTTCTGCGCTCTGACTCTACGCGCGCTGTTCTTCACTGTTCATGGAGTCAGCGGCTTTTGCAGTCGCCCGTTGCGCCGAGTAGTCGTTGCTCCGCTGTCACACCGGACAGTCCGGTGAATTATAGCGGAGCGCGCTTCTGAGAAACCTGAGACTGACGAGTTCACTCTGGTGCGGACCTGGTGCACCGGACACTGTCCGGTGGCACACTGGACAATCCGGTGCGCTAGAACAGGGCACACTCGGTTTCTATTTGCTCCTTTGAATTGAACCCTATCTTGTATATTTATTGGTTTGAGTTGAACCTTTATGCACCTGTAGAACATATAATCTAGAGCAAACTAGTTAGTCCAATATTTGTGTTGGGCATTCAACCACCAAAATTAATTATAGGAAAACGTTAACCCTATTTCCCTTTCAATGATTCTCGTTCTGAGTCTAAGGGTGAAGGTTTTATTGTTCGAGGTAGAACTCAACAAGCGGGCAGTTCTAATAAACCTAAATCAAGGTCTAAGTCAAGAGATCATAAATCCAACACTTTTTGTCGCTATTGCAAAGCTGATAATCATGTGATCTCCTAGTGTCCTAAGTTGAAAAATAAGGAAGAAAGGCAAAAGAAAAAGGAAGGTGATAAATCAGCTGTTGAGGCTAATATTGTTGAAAATAATGATGGTGGAGAAGCTCTTATGATCACTTCTAATGATGAAAAGCGTATGGCTTGGGTTCTTGATTTAGCTTGCTCTTTTCACATTTGCTCACATCGAGAGTGGTTTTCTGATTATTCTCATGTCCATGATGGTGATGTGATTATTGGTGATGAATCTCCACTTGAAGTTTCTGGAATTGGTTCTATTCAAATTAAATCTCATGATGGCACATTTAAGACCCTTACTAATGTTCGCTATGTTCCTAAGATGAAGAGGAATCTTATTTCTTTGGGCACCTTAGAAGCAATGGGATTCAAATTTTCTACTGATAATGGTGTTCTTAAGGTTTCTCAAGGCAACCGTGTTGTGTTAAAGGCTGGACGTATAAATAATCTCTATTATTTGCAAGGTTCCACAGTTACAGGTAATGCAGCTGTTTCTATTGCACCCAACACTTCAAATACCAAGCTTTGGCATATGCGCTTGGGACATATGAGTGAAAAAGTTATGCATCTCTTGCACAAGAGAGGTTATTTAAATGATATTGGCAAATTAGAATTTTGTGAACATTGTGTATTTGGCAAACAGAAGAGAGTCAGTTTCTCTTTATCTACTCACTTCACCAAAGGCATTCTTGATTATACTCATTCTGATATTTGGGGTCGGGCTCCTTATTCTTCTATTGGAGGTTGTGATTATATGATCACTTTTATTGATGATTTCTCTCGCAAAGTCTAGGTTTATTTTCTGAAGCATAAAAATGATGCTCTGACCGCATTCAAGCGATGGAAAGCTTTAGTGGAAAATCAGACTGGCAAAAAAATCAAGAAACTGAGAACCGACAATGGATCAGAATTTTGCAAAAGTGAGTTTAATTCTCTTTGTGCCGATCATGGTGTTGCTAGGATCAAGACTGTTCCAGGTACTCCCCAGCAGAATGATGTTGCTAAAAGAATGGATCGTACTATTCTGGAACGTGTCCGTTGCATACTTTCTAATGCTGGTTTATGGGATAAGCATGGTTTGTGGGCGGAAGCTGCTAATGCCGCCTGCTATCTGATTAATCGCTCTCCCAATTCAGCTATTGATTTTAAAATTTCAGAAGAGGTATGGACAGGTAAACCAGTTGATTATTCTAATCTCAGAATATTTGGTTGCCCTGCTTATGCTCATGTTAACAACGGGAAGCTAGTGCCTAGAGCTCAAAAATGCACTTTTATTGGTTGTCCGTCTTATTCAAAAATAATAATAAGTTATTATTTTTTTGTGATTTGTTTTATCATTTAAGGCAGTTTGTGTTTGACTTAAAATTTATATTTTTAAATAAATATTTTGAATATGATAAATGGACAAAGTTTTCGAAAAAAAAAGTCAGCGGTGTCATATATTTGTGCTAGTACTAGGTAAAGATGGTGGAGCCGCCAATTACTAAAGACGCGAAAATGGGCTCAAAGCTTTTCTCTGCAGCCGAACAGTTGTTTCTGGGCCTGTCCAGACCCCCAAACAGTACAGCTGGGCTGAGCGCAAGGCATGGTTGTTTGTGATCCGAATCAGATTCTTCCAGCGCCAGGCACCCCGGCGAATCAGCGACGCGCGTCATTGATTGATCGCTGCCTGCCCCATCGGCCCGGCGGACCGATCACTGTCGCCGTGCTTGCAGGTGCGCGCGCACTTGATCCGACAGCTCCGTGGCAACCACCCTTGGCTCCCAAATTCTACTCGCACCAGCCGAAGCAGCGACCAGTGATGAGTATCGCCCATGACGTCGCCTTGCCATCCGCGGCCCTCCCCTCATCCACTTAGCTTGTCAACAACAACTGCGACGACCTCTTCGCTCCTCGCGCCCGAAAGCGAAAGGCTTGGCTGGCGGCGCTTGATCCGTGCCCGTGAGAAGGTGTGTGTGGCCGTCGCGGTGGTGGTTGAGAAGCCAAGGGAAGGGTTGAGTTGAGCACCAGAAACGGGTGGTGGGGCACTTGTTCGTCCTTCTAGAGAACAGGCGGTGGTGCTGTAGGCTGTGTGGCTTTATTTGAGAGTGAGGCAGGCAGAGACTTGCTCGGAAACGTACGGTTGCTGAATTTGAACGGCGACAGCCACACGAGCTGATCGATTTCCATGTCCAGACTTCAGAGTCCGTGGTGGAGGGAACACGCTTCCAAGTACATGGCAGCAGGGACGACACCACACGCTGACGCGCGTTGCGCCACTGACATGCGAAGATCTTGCCTGCATCGCATACCTCTGAGGCTGTCGCTCGCTTTTCATGTACTTTACTTTTGGAATTTACCAGTGCTTCCTCCAAGTTCAGTTCCTGCTCCTAACTGCCATCAGACTCGCCACCCAAAACGCACCAACCGGAACAATCACCCCTCACCAACATCTCTTTCTTGTTTCCTCTCCTAATTATTTATTTATTTATTTATTTAGGAATCCAAAAAAAGGGTTATCTTGGCTTGTTTTACACTATCCTCACTCCAACCAAATACTAGGGGTGAATATATATATATGAAACCAAACCAAACTAAGCTAACAACCGCTGCTAGCTGCAGCTCTCCGTAGCTATTATTAAATATAAATAACGGAGAATCCAAAGCCTAATCCTTGGATAAAATTCTAGCTAAACCGAGGAATAAAGGAGCGATAAGCCCGGTGTCTGTCAACACTCCAGAAGAGCCGCAAAAGGAGACTCCTTTGTGGCGTGCGCGACCAGCATGAAGCCACGTCCACCGGCGGGGGCGTCGTCCGCTTCCGCCGCGCCGGCCAGGCTGCGGCCGCACCTGGCGCGGCTCGCCTCGTTCCTGATCGTCTTCGCCGTGGGCTACTCGCTGGGCCTCCTGTCGTCGTCCACCCGGCCGCCGCCACCGAGACCGTCCCAGGCGGCCGACGCTTTATTCCCGGCGTCGTCGAACTCGAACGGGACCGCCGCGTCGAGCTACCCGCGGTCGCCTCCGCACGACCTGTTCCGGTTCAGGGAGCGGTGCGGGGAGCCGGTGCCGAGCGACGCCGTGGTGCGGACGCTGCTCGACAGGCTCTTCGGCGGCGAGAGCCCCTACGCGGGGTTCCCGCCCGAGCGCACGGCGGCGCTGCTGCGCCCGGCCGCGGCGCGCCCGCGCGGGTGGGGGTCGACGGGGGCGGTGTTCGCGGAGCTCATGGAGGCGGTGCGCCCGGCGGTGGTCGTGGAGCTGGGCGCGTTCCTGGGCGCGTCGGCGCTGCACATGGCGGCCGTGGCCAGGAACCTGTCCCTGACCCCGGCCATCCTCTGCGTGGACGACTTCCGCGGCTGGCCGGCGTTCCGGGACCGCTTCCGCCGCGACGTCCCGCCGCCGCGGCACGGCGACGCGCTGCTGCTGCCGCAGTTCATGGCCAACGTCGTGGCGGCGGCGGAGGAGGAGGGGGCGCGCGTCCTGCCGCTGCCCTTCTCCACGGCGTCCGCGCTCGCCGCGCTCTGCGAGTGGGGCGTCTACGCCGACCTCGTCGAGGTGGACGCCGGCCACGACTTCCACTCGGCGTGGGCCGACATCAACCTGGCCTGGGCCGTGCTCCGCCCCGGCGGCGTCATGTTCGGCCACGACTACTTCACGTCCGCCGACGACCGCGGCGTGCGCCGCGCCGTCACGCTCTTCGCCAAGGTCAAGGGGCTCACCGTCCGCCCGCACGGCCAGCACTGGGTGCTCTCCCCGAAGCCGCGAGGGCGCGCCGACGACGCCCGGCGACGGTGAGGGCTCGTTGCTGTCGGCTGTCGCCGTCGCCGCGGGGCCGTGCACTCGATCGCCCGGCACCGAACCTGACGTGTCCCGTTGCACCAGCGGCGCCCGTAGCACGCACCCACCGCCTCGATCGAAAGCCGGTCGACGAAAAAGGTTGCGCCGCCCCCGCCACTGTTCTCTGAAGCGCTCGTCTCAACCACCATTTGCTTTTGCTATAACATTCTTCTCTAACTACGCCGGGATCATACAAGAACGATACAATATTGTATTCCAATACGAGACGTTTACGTGTAGATATATACATATGGACGTTCGGACACGGCAATTTCCAGTGTTTTCTGGAGCAAGTAGGTTAAAAAGCTGGTTAGATGGAATGCTGTTGTTCAGTGTTGATGGTTTCTTTCTTCTTGCTTGTTTATTTCGGCGATGATGGTGAGGTTCGGTGACGCCCCATAGTGGAGGGTGACGCGGTATGCGCGTGCCGGGACGCAGGAGGAAGAAGCACCGAACTTTTTTGAAAGACCAGAAGCACTGAACTCGTATAGGTATTTCTGTGTTATCATAATACCATGCATCATTGTAGATAGAGTAATTTACAAGGCGGTCAAGACGATCGAGCCACTCGATGCCGATGGTGTATGGGTTAAGTTACTGGATTCGAGGACGGCGACTTGGATTAGTTCAGTGGTTGAGTGGAGATACACGAGCGAAAGGGTTTACGATTAATTGATGAGCTAACAAAGGTAGCAGCAGCAGCTGTATATGACTTCGCATCACATTCACATGCACCCCTTGTAGCACCATATGTGCACGAGAGCGATAGCTTAAACCGTACCGCATGGATCATGATCCAAGACCAAGGAGGAAAGCGAACTTTAACTGACGGCCATACCGAGTTGAAATCAAATACCGATGCCACCGGTCCTAGATCCCTCATCGTTTCAGATGATATCTGATCGATCCAAAACAGGCATTAGATCTCATCTAGCTGGTAGCTGCCATACATATAAGACTCAAAAGAAGGGGGGAAAACATCTCAAACAACCCTCCGTTTCGTTTTAGTTGTCGCTGGATAGTACAAAATCGAACTATCCAACGACAACTAAAAAAACGGAGGGAGTAGTTATCAGGATGTAATATCATTACCTGTCTGCTTGAATTCTAGCGTGTATCTCACTCTATCTAAGGGCTAATTTGATGACTAGTGAATTAGAGGGGATCCATGAGGGATAAATACCCTTCCTATTCAAAATTTAAAAGGCTATTCAAATTTTGAATAGCAAGGAGATTTGTCCCAATAAACCCCTCTAATTCCCTGGTTACCAAATCAGCCCTAAACAAGACATAAAAAATGGTTTTAGAGCATTTCGAAGAGTCTTTCTAAATTATACTCTCTAAATCATCATTTGAAGAGTCAGTTGCATAAAAATCACTTTCTATATCTTTTCAATCTCTGGTAGTCTTTCTATATTTTGTTTGAACTCACGTTTTTTATATTTGGCTAGCCAGAAACCCGGAATAAAATATGACTATATTTTGATAGCGATTTAGATAAGTTGTTGAGGGATATTTTTTATTAAAAACTTTATTTATATAGATTAGAAAGAATATAGATAGTTTATTGGAGTTGCTCTTAGAACAACAACAAAAAAAAATATTGTACATATCATGCTGGAAGGAGAAAATTGTGGATATAAGATCTGTTTGGTTCGTGGCTAACTGTGCCACATTTTGTCTAAGGTTAGTCGTCCGAATTGAAGAGCTAACCTTAAACAGAAAAGTTAGACAAAGTGTGATAAGTTAGACAGAAAACCAAACATGCTGCCAGCCAGCCGAGCTACGTTGCCTTCGGCGACCCTCTCCGCAATTCAATTCCAGCACACGTATCACGCTTCTCTCTCGCCCATGGGCCATCGACAAGCGATGTCGTGCTTTTCTATGGACGGGAGGCGACGAGATACCTGGCCCGAAATGTGGGGTTGCATTATGGACGGTGCGTCGCCCACGTGAGCTCGGTGATCTGGACCCTCAGGCTCAACCGCTCAGGTGGGAGTGGATCCACAGGGCTGGGAGCCAACTTTTTTGCAAATTAGCTTTTTTGAGTTTTTTTTACAATTATGTCCATGTCAGTTTTATTTCAAAAAATGGACCCTATGCTCAGCGCCATCATCATTGGCGCCGAGCCTGTGTGTGTCGACGCCGATACTATTGGCGTGCATACGTCAGATGGAGGTATGACATAGAATCTACATGGCACGTACCTCGGCACCGAGGTACGTGCCTATAAATAGGACCCTACGTCCGACTGGTTTGTGTGCTCATTCCAATTCTTCGAAACTAGAGATATCAGCCTGATTTATAAGATGTCTAGGCGTGGTAAATCTGCTAAACAAAGTTAAGTTTTGGATCTGCCTCTTATTTTGTGAGTCTATTATATTTGTGATTGTTATAGAGCTTATGGAAATTTAGGAAGGGTCCTTTGACTGAAACTGCTTTCGACCCGCTGCCTTTGCCAAGTGGTGTTCCAGTGCCTATGTGTTTTTGTGGTGATCCTTGTAAGGTTGATAAGTCTGAGGATCATGACACCTATCGACAGAGGTATTGGATGTGTGCTAACTTTGCATTTGAGCCAACTATTGTTCAACGTTGGATGAATTTAATGGTGAGAATAGTCTTGTAATATGTTAACAATTTGAAGACTAGGAGTGGTGAATGTTTTTTTGCCTACTAATAATTGCATGTTTCGTAGACTCCTCCACCGCTATGTGATTTTGAGCAGTGAATTGACACAGAAATATCAGGAAAAGATAAGAAGTGGTTGGAGAATCTTAAAAAGTGGGATGCAGAGGACAAAGAGAAGATGGAGAAAAGACGAGAGGAGCTTGCTGCCGAGCAACAACGTGAAGACGAACAAGAATATAGGGGGTCGACGCCATAGATATTGGTGCCGACCCCCTGGCACGTGTTTTGTCGATGTCAGGGGGGTCGGCGCCAAGATCTATAGCGCCGACCCCCTGACACGTCACAGCCAACTCGACCTCCACGTCAGGCAGACAGGCGCCAATAGTATTGACGTCGGCACACACAGGCTCGGCGCCAATGATAATGGCGCCAAGCATAGGGTCCATTTTTTGAAATAAAACTGACAGGGGCATAATTGTGCAAAAAAATCTGAAAAGGACCAATTTGCAAAGAAGTTGAGGCTGGGAACCTGGGACGCTGGGTTGAAGCGTGCCCAGCCTAGCCTTCAGAGGACAATGCTGTCAGATTGCTTTCTGCCTTCCTCGCTCTACGGCCTGGGTCTTCCATTGGTGACGGGAAATCCACCCTCTTCTTGTTCGGCCGGTGGATCAATATTGGCCAATGTGTTAACTTACGTAACGTTTGGTTTCGGAGCCACTTGGAATAGAACGGCTCCGTTCCCGCGAGCGGCTCCGTCTAACAGATTTTGAGGAGCTAAAATGGTTTGACATTTGAGCATAATTTTCCATTTTTAGAATCATTCCATGCTATATAAAATCAATCCAAACAACAATAAATTGAGAGCTGAGCCGCTCCGAAACCATACTACAAGACTAAACGCTACCTTATACCTTAGTTGCCCTTGCATTGTTTGCAGTGACACCGAAGAGGCGCTATCATGGTACAATAGGTAGCATACCTTATCACTAAGGCCATCTCCAGCAGGTCGTGCAAAGTACTATTTTGCGCAAAGTACTATTTTGCACTGTAGATTACATTGTTTGCAGAGTATAGAAAATCTGTTAGAGATAGTCTAAGAACAAATATAATAAGATGATGTAGATGGGCTGCAAGGGATGATATATCAAATTATAGTGATGTGGAAGAAAGAGAAATGAAGAGAGAGAAAACCAGATTACTCACTAGTAGCTAGCTGAGAGTGGACTACATATGCACTCCAAGATTCTATAAAAGAAAGAGTTGGACAAAGTATTAAATGTGTAGCTTTTATCATAAGAGAGTAATTATAGCTACAAGCCTGCTTACACGGCATTTTTTCTTACGTGGAAGAGAGATAAAAAATTAAGAGAAGTGGACTCTCATGCAAGAGTCAGCTGCTAAACGAGCTCCAGGATAAAAGAGAAAGAGACAAAATAGTAATCTAAGAGTCAACCTTATAGCTAACACCATTATATGAATGTTTTTATTGATGGCTATAGAGGTTTTAAGCCCATCATAGGCTCTATTGTTAAACTTGCTCTTATAAAGCTCACTATAAGTTGTGTTATTAAGCTTGCTCTAAGAGTAAGTATAATTAAGAGGTTAAAAGCTAGCTAAATGTTGAGATGGATGAAAAAGAAGAGAAGAGAAGCGGACTGTAAACTTACCGCCGAATTTAGACACAAGAACCAAAAAACTTTGCGAGAGAGACAAGATCTTGCATTAATAGCGAAGAGCTAACTACTAATACAAATGTGCTAAATGGTGTATTGAACACTTGCATGAAACGAACAAACTAGTAGAGCTGCTCTATAGTAGATCTGTGTGGATTTGGAACTGATGAAGCTCTGTCAAACAACTTAAAAAAAAATGCTAGCTACCCTAGCACCTGATTACATTTTTCTATTGATTTATTTATATAACAACATAATACCGGATGATAGCTCATCTTTTTCCATTGATCTGCAGAACATTGTAAATATTTTTTATTTTAAATAACAAATGTAACACATTGCATAACATGCAGTGATTTTTCTTAGCCAAAACGCAGGTTCAGCAATTATTTACACACTTAAGTAAAAAATGTGCATAGCTAATCTGAAATCTTTGTTATCATGTGATTTTAGTTTAATAAAGAAAAAGATATGAACTATTTTGCTGAAAGGGTCCACAGGTTCAGTTCAAGACAAAGCAGCATTTACAAGTCACACCACCTGAACAGATGGGGAATGATGGAACTTCTCTGGAAAGACAACTTTAGAGGCCATCGTATGATGGAACTTCTCCGGAAAGCAAGCAAAATGCGGACGAAAAAGATTTTATTGTAATATTTGATAATTTTTTATTCCATTTTAATTTCTATTTATATCGCTTCATTAATATATCAAACTTGGATAAGCAGCAAAAAAAAAAACAGGGTTCAAGATGTTTTCAAATTGGTCTAAAAACTGCTTCAAAGTAGTAGCAGAAAGTGTTCAGGAAACACCTTTTCCAAAAGTCAGGTTAGAGGTCAACATTGAGAAATACCTCTCATCAATTCAAACTATCGGTGTGCTCTCAGTTCCTCTTACATTCAGGAACAGACATAGGGACTATTTGGTTCAGTTTTTTGAACCAAATTCGCTGACAAAATTCTGGAATCTAAACCAAATGAGTCTAACAGTAGAATAAATTCATGAAAATCTATAGAGTCCTTTAGTTCAATTTAGAATCACCTTCTATCTCAGATTTTTCAGATTTCTATCATTCATATTAGTTATAATGCTCTTATAGAATCTATAGTTGACCGTTATTTTAACCAAACATATTTTAAGTTTTTCCACAACACAACAGTCATCTCTCTGCAACTTTCACGGCTAGAATTAGATTTTCAGGATCTACAGCTAAACCAAACGACACACATAGATCATAGTAATAAAACGTCAAACAATTTAAAACAGAGGGAATATCAAATGTAATAGAATGTAGACAGGAATGCACTCCCCTCATCAATTGAAGCCACGTGTGTTGTCGTGAGTTCCCCTCACCTATCAAAAACAGAACACGGGCAAACTAAACCATGTTATCATTACACCTCAATGTCACAGAAGCATGGCTAGAAACCAAAACTGATTGTGGATATTGCAGGCACATCACTAGTATCCCTTGTTCCCGCGTATTCGGGCCCGCATGTCAACCTGTTGCATGATTAACAAAATTGGTATTTGCATGTTTACTTAAATGTTTGTGCAATTCAGTTCACGCGAGCAAAATAACAGTACGAAAGGCCAAATCAAAACAATGATAACATGGAAGATCATGAACAGTATATTCATGGCATGGTACCGGAATATGTTAGCCATATATGGACCAATATTATTGGATGCTGCAACAACTTGGACACGAAATGCAATAACTATGGACCAGTGCAATCCATAATGTTCCTAAGCTAGGTTATGTGTCACTTGTCAATTAAAAACATCAAGCTTTCATAGATAAGGCGATAAGCCCATAATCGTACTTCAACTAGAAGAAACAAATGAACTGACTATCAGAAGTATTATCAATTATCATTATTACATAATTTACACGAGTTGCACACAAGTCTCTAACCTTGCATATAAGGATTACCAGGTGTTTCAGCCTTTCCGGTTAGTGCTACTCAAAAGGGTATATAAAGATGAGCATATTAAATTGCATTTTTTGTGTTTAACAAATACAAGAGATAAATCAAAGGTGTATCAGTGTATGTCTCCATACTCTTTTAACAGCAATGATCGGAACAATTAATTGGAAGTTTGGCAAACAGGAGAAAAATGATAATTCTGACCACATTCCAAGATTTAGTTTTTCAAGTCATCGAATCAATATTAAGGAAAAGTTTTTTTAATAAAAATGAACTGGTAGGGGAAAGGCAGCCCCCCCCCCCCCCCCCCCCCCGCTTTGCAGTGAGAAGAAAAGTACCCAACCAAATCAGCCCAGAAAGCCCCCCACATTCAACTCAGGCATAGATGGAAACCTAGCTCGTCGCCTGTCACACAATTCTGTGTAGGCATCGGATCAGCCATAGTCTACAGGTCTAAGATCAGAATGGTATAGTGTCCTTGAACATTCCACAAACTAATCTCATGAACATAATAACATGAGCATGAACACCATCTTATTAGCGCCATGCCCAAAGAATGTCTAATTTCTAATTATTCAGCTCTGAATGTTGATTACTGGCACCTCCATAAAGCATAATACCACGGGAATTCAAGAATTAACGGTGAACAGTCACTAGGCACTACTTCAAATGTGGGAGAACACCGAAACAAATGGAGAATCAATGTCTCCAACGAAACAGTAATACATTCAAGTCCACGACATATCATCTGGCACTCCGATTCGCAGTATGACCTATCAACAGGAAGCTAGCAATTAACTAATACAAGTAATTTGCAAGGATCAGGACACACCTGGCCCCTCTTGCAGTTGAAGTAGGTCTCCCGCAGGCCAACGCACTCGCTGGTAATGTTGGGCACCTTCTCCCCAGCGCACTCCTTGTACGGCCTTTTCTGCACCTGCACACAACCGCATCCTGAGAGTAGAAATAGCCTCGGCCCCGATAACTCCAGCGCTGAGCCAGTATCACCCATACTGGATCTCATCGCCCGGCACTAGCTTGCGGGTGATGTCCGCCGCAGCTAACTACGCTTACGCCTAAATCGGATTGAAACAGGCAACGGGAACCTGCGGCGTGGGTGGATTGGGAAGAAGGAAGGAAAACGGAGCCAACCAACCTTGACGCAGTCGGTCTCGCTGAGACACTTGACGAGCTCCATGGCCAACCCCTTGCACGACTTCGCCATCGCTTCCGCTTCTCTCGTCGCGTTTCCCCGTACCCCCACGCGGAACCACGAATGCGAGCCGGCGGCGACTTTGCGGGAGGAGGGAGGCGGAAACGAAGCGAGCGGCGAGACGCCGTCTCCTCCGCTCCTACCGGCAGCCGGCTTGACGGGCCGAGCCAGCCAGACGGAACCAGATCCGCTGCCTTACGGCAGCCTGCCGTGCGCTCGTCGATCTTCAAACCAACGGAGATCTGCTGCCCTCGCCTTAAGCGTATGGAGCAGCCCAACAGAACAAATTCGGCCCACTTTTTCTATATTTCTTTCTCCAGTCCTGTGGCTCCCGTAGGCTGCACCACCCACCGTCAGGCGTCAGCACAGCGCCAATAAAACAGAGGGCAGAGAACAATTATTTCATAGCGATTGAGACTGTTAAACTGGATATGAAACAAAGTGAATACAAGTATTGATCCACTTGATAGCGATTGACTTGCTTCACAGCTCCTCAAAGAAATCTTCACTTTTAGATCATCACTGCTTGCTCCAGTCAACAGTTGAGTGAAGCAATTGATGGTGTTATATTCTTTATGGAACTGAATGTCAATACTTGCTGGATTGCTTGTTTCCCTTACCTCTTGTGTCTTGCAAGAAACAAATTTATAAACTTGAAAGTTCTTTGCAGTTCTTGTTTTATGTTAATGACGTATTGACGTTCACCACGTAGATTATTGATGGGGGACTTTCCAATATCCTAAACCACTGCGGTTTCTTGACAGATTTTGCACCATATATATGCTGAATTCACGATCACAAATTGAGAAGAATGTACTGTAACAACTAACACAACATATTTCGTCACACAGAAAACGAACTCGTTCACGCATGTTGTTTGCGGCATGCGTAGAAATAGCAGTTAGAGTCGAGGAATAGACTCGTAGCACAGAAGAAGATATAGCAACGTGTACCCCGCTGCACAGATTCTTCCGATTGTCAACCACGGTTTCGTTTCCAAATCTTCATCAGCCACTTCACTTTCCGTAGAAGTTTCTCAAAGTATCCCATGTAGTAATAGACGCACAAAGATTGATCACCGTTGAGCACCAAAATGAGGGACCGGACGGTCCGCACTGGTTGTGCGGACAGTCCGCGCGCGCAGAGCAATTAGGGTTCTAAGTTTTTGCTACGGTTGTTAGCTAAATTCGCGGGATTAACTCGGGAGATTGGTTTGTAACGGGTCCAACCCCCTCCTCTATAAATATAGAGGAATACGTCCGAATAACGATAATCAATCGAATCAATAATCAATCTATCTCTCATTTTTACTTTAGGCATTAGGAGTAGTTCTAATTTAGTCTCTCAATCTCTAAATTCTCTGCTTCTCTTCGGTTCTACGTCGATTAGAGGTGTCTAGGTCGGCAGACCGACCCTAGACAGACAACACCTAGGATCTCTCCTCCCCGTTCTCCCGGGAGCGAGATTCAGGCACCGTCGGCGAACTCCGCCGCCCGTGTGGACCGTTCGACCAGTCAGACAGGAAACCCGAGCCCTGTGCCAGATTGCGGACCGTCCGGTCCCTGACCGCAGACCGTCCACGTCTGTACAGAGGATACCGTCGCCGATTCTCGACACGGTGATTGGCACCCAGATCGACGCCAACAATCACGAAGGCCGAAGACTAGAAACTTGGTACTGACCTCATGTTCTTTGCTTCCCGTCTGTTCTTCCTGACCACCAACACCAACCAGCAAGTTGCCGCATGTTGTTTGCGGCATGCGGAGTTGTCTGCAGACTTGTAGCTGAATGATTGCGGGGGCTGAATTGATCTGGTCCGGTCGCCAATTCCACGAGTCATCCTGTGCGTGCGCAGCCAGTGTTCAGTCGCTCTACGCTACGTGACTAGGGTGGTGGCTGGTGGATGGGCCAAACAGATGGCACACTTGAGGTATCTGAATTTGTGGACTGCTGCCGATGACAATTGACACCGCAGTTAACCAGCTGGAAACGCAAGGACTGAGCAGGGTTCAGAGGCGAAGATGGACTACACTCTAAAATATCTTCTAGTGTTTTCCACGGAAAGAGCAACAGTTTTGTCAAATTCAAGGTCATGTTTTGTTAAATTCTCAGTCATATTTTAACTCCGAGATAAGAGTCTTTCTAAATTTCACTCTTTAAGTACCGTTTTCTATAGCTTTTTACTCTCTAACAGCTTTTCTGTTGCACTAAAAAAAGTCATTCTCGTCCTCTATCTTCGTCTAGCAAGAAATCACAAATAGAAGATGAATATATTTAAACAACTGTAGAAACTCTTAAGTTCCTGTAGGCATTTGCATCTCACAGAACGGCTGCAAATGCCGCATAACCACAGCGGCTAACAAAAGTCCCCCAGTTTTCTCCAGACCAATGTCCCAAAGGGCATTTGTGATCATTGTTTTTTTTTTTGCCTCCGTCTAGTCAGTCCCATGTCGCATCATAAGAGCATCCACAACCACATAAATTTTGACATAAAGACAACTTATTCCATACTATTCTACTATACAGATACAATCTAATGGTTTTGATTTTTCACTGCCATCCACACACACACAAAAAAAAGAGCATGATATAGGGACATCATGCTTGGCAATATTTGTATTTTGCCAACAAAAAAAGTGACTACACCTATCACCTAGACTTCACCCCTATGTTCATGTCTGGAGGCTGCAAGACTACAGTTACATACAGGTGCCATGTTCTAGGACTAAATATAGTTCTGATTGAGTCAATCCCACTCAATGCCATGGACTGGTCTCAGGCAAATGGGTACAAATATATACACGACTCAGCCGACAAGCACGGACATCATCCTAAAGGGCATACATCTTCTTGTACTCACTGTTCATCAGCTCTGCTTCCGAGTCAATTGATATGGACCATGACTGGCTCATGGAGGTCCTCCTGATCTTCCTCAAGCTCTTCTCTTCCATCCTGTGAGCGACAACGCAGTAGCACATGGAACCGACAGTGGCCACCATGGTAACTGTGCCAATTGCCATAGTACACCAGGCCAGCCACTCCTCATCTCGACCCACGACAACGTAGGTTAGCGCTATGAAGGCTGCCGAGATGCAGAGGCATGCGAGCCACATCAACTTGTTTATCACAAAGACCATCTTCTTCTTGGCCTTCTGTTCAACAACAATTAGAGATGTCTGGACTACTACGACAGCAAGCGAGATAAAGAGAGCCAAAGCGTCGAAAACCAAGAAGATTATAAAGGCTGGATCACAGGCTATCAATGCTTGCCCCAAGGTCATGTCTGGGTCAGGTGCTTGAGTCATGTCCTCCAGAAAATTACCAGGGAGTTGGAATATGGCAGCAAATGCAACGGTGGCAATAAGCACCGCAACAACAGTGTTGGAGTTAATGGCATTGTTTAGCCCACCAATGTGGAGCTTCTGAATCCTCTTCTTGATTTTTTGGAATTGCATCTTGGTCTGGCGTGTTTGCTTCATCTGTGATTGAACATCATGCCTGATATCGCTGACTGTCTGCTTAAGCTGCTTTGCTGGATTAGGAGGATTTACTTGCTCTTTTGCAATTCCTCCACCAACCTCTCTCAGGATGTTGACCAGCTCTTCATTACCTTGTTTATCTGCAATAGCAAAAGCAGTCTCTCCAGCTCTATTAACCGCATTGATTTCAATCCCCTCAACTGATATTAGGGTCTGAACCATCTGTAATTTCAGATAAAGCACAAGTAATTAGTTCTTTGAAATGCTGATTGCATGCTATTCTTAAGATTGAGAAATATTCAATCCAAAAATCTAAATTCCTTGCTTTTTAAAAGGTAAGAAAGTATTCTTCTTTTAGTACAACCTGAATTGAACTTCTGTTTGATTCCTGAAAAGTTGTAATTTCTTCTTAGGGTTCTTTTATAAAACATTGGGGACTTAAGCAAGTGATATCTCACGAATGTGAGTAACTCTGTTTTAGTAGTTCGCCTGAGCAACATAGCTTCAACCATAAATACAACAAAACATCTGATTGTTAAAATGTAAAACAGGAAGACTCAAACCAGTTGTAGAAATCAGAACATTCTGAGATAATATCACTTACAATGGTGTTTCCCTTCCGAGTTGCAACATGCAATGGTCTATTCCCCTTGCTGTCCTCCACATGGATAACTGAGATATCAGGCTTCAGCAACTCAAACAGAATTTCTGCATTTTGGCCTTTCGAAGCCATGTGTAGAGCTGTTTGTCCCTTCTTATCTGTTCTAAAACCAATCCCCGGGTCCTTATTTAACAGTGCAGTGACCACCTCCACATGGCCCATTCTTGCTGCTGAATGCAAAACTGTCTTGCCATTATTTCTTGCAATCCTAGCAAGGCTTGCATCTGTTTCTAGCAGAAGATTAACAATGTCAACGTGGCCCTGAGTTGCAGCAGTGTCCAAAGCTGTGGCATTTACAGAATTTGTTGTCATTGCTAACGAGGGAAAGGCCTGTAACAGCTCCTTCAAGACATCTGCAAAGACCAAAATTGAATTAATATGATCTCTTTCTCTGAAACAAGAGAATATACAAGTTTTGAAAAAAAAAACAAGATTAAATAACAACTGTGTAATAGTTTGCTCTTCAACACAACATACTGACTAGTTTTCATTAAACAAACACAGCATACTAACTCAAATATCAGAAATTCATAGCCTAATTGGTCTGGTGAAGGTTCCTAGCTGAGCAGACAAGTACTAGGGAGCATATCTCGTCACTAGATATAGGATTGTCAGTTCTTTGATTTAGACACAATAGCATGGCAAGATTGTAGAAAATTAGAAATTGCCAACTCAGAGAAATCAACAATTTGTCTGTAAAACCAAGAAAGAAAGAAATGCTAGGATGTAATCTAGACCAGATCAGCCTAGTAAATTTATCAGACATATGAGCAAAAGGAAATCAGGGACTCAGTGTCACTGTTTTAATACTCCATGTTCCTGAAGGAAAATAAATTAGGGAAACAGTTCATGGTCATAGAGATTTGCAGAAGTCAATAAGATACAAGTCAAGTTTTATAAACATACCAACTGCAAGCACAATGAGTACTACAGAAGATCACAGAACTGCCAGTACAAACCAGTGAATCCGTATATTAAAGAATTCCAATTCACACTACCTAATACTCGACTAATTAATTATGAAGGAATGAAAGCTCACCCAAATGGCCCTGCTTTGCCGCAATATGGAATGCATCGAAGCTGTTACTGGCCTTGATCCCGGCTGACTGCACATCCGAAGCCTTCAAAATCTCACGCACAACCTCAACATGCCCTTTCTCAGCAGACACATACAACGCAGTCTCGCCGTCTTGATTCGTGCGGCCAGCTAACTCCACCACCAGTTCTGGATCACACTCCGCAAGGATCTTCTGGACATGTGCGACACTGCCAGCTCTCGCCGCGAGGTGGAGCGCGGTGTCACCCCGCTTCCCAGGGCTGTCCTTGTTCCTTTTGAAGCTCTGCTGCTTCTCCATGGACAAGAACTTGAAGCTTCTCTGCTTCTCCATCCCCCGGAAGCTCTTCAGTTTCTCTAGGGCACCATGTCGCACGCTGGGTTGCTTCTCCATGTCCAAGATCAAATGGCTCCTAAAATTGCGAGGTTCCGCAAATCTGGCCGGAGTTGATGGAAAAAATCAACCAATAAGAGTGTCTCTGCAGAATCTAACAAGCCCTTCTCCTGTTTCTCCCTGCATCTCTTGTATCCTCACCAACTGCTGCAGCTTTAGCTTTGATCCGCAAGAACACCAATTTGGCTGCTTTGCACACAGACTAGGGTTCATTCCCAGATTTGTCCATACAAAAAGGGAGAAGAAATCTGGTAGGTTTTTAGAATCGAGATATCACCTCAAACTGCAAAAGGAATCAATAAATTAGCATGCATAAATTTCAAGGAGAACTATAAAACGTCTTATCACCTAACAAGGAAGATAATTCCTCACCACGAGAAAACAGCCAACGAACTTAGAGGCCAAATCACGAACACGCAGGGCGCAAGGCGCGTCTGAAGCGCAAGGAGCAGAACTATTTGTCTTAGAGCTCCAAAAATCCCATCTCCATAGCATCAGCCAAGGGTGGAAAGAAGACGGTGGGAGGCTAGGAGCTAGTTGGTATCTTGGAAGTTAGGAGCCTCCAAAGTTTTCCATCGGCGGTCCGCCGGCCGGTCCCTCTCCCCGGCCTGGAAGCTCACTTGTTAGGTTCGAGTGATCCACCTCCCCTTCTTATCATCGAGGACGACGACTGCTGAAGGATGCGAGCACACGTTCGGTAGTCTCCCGCACCTGATTTTTCTATTTTCACCCGTGACGGGATAATTGTGCGACTTTGCTACCTCCTTCTTTGGCTCTTCCTTGCGTTAAAAAGGCAAACTTTTTGCAGTATTTCTATATCTTTTTGCAGTACTTTGCTACCAAGCTGGTTTTGTCAGTCAGCCTCTGGCAGTTTGTTGTTTTTAAGTGCTAATTTCGTTGGAGAATTTTGTACGCACAGTCTGTTCGCCTGACTATCTGCATTTTATACAGTGTTTTTATTTTTATGGATTAAAGCTACAACGTTAATTCCGAGCAGACATCAAATCAATCCTTTCACGATCACCAATGTCGTGCGGAAAAGTCCGGGTGGACGCACCATGCCTCAATAACAAACTCAGGAAAACATGCTCCTGCTCAAACGACTCCGGAGCACCTTCCAGCTTAGAAGAACCGAGGGTAAACACGACAGTCGACAGTTGGAATGCCCCAGGCCGCCAGGCCCAGGCGTGAAGCGAGACTCCTGCAGAGTCACGACAACTTCGAAGGAGAAGGAGCCAGCCGACGGCCCGACGCCATCGCCCGACGCCATCGATGTGTGCGCCTCCGTCGGTGCCACAACAGTTGAGGACCTATGACCGTGCAATAATTTATTTGGATATATTAAACTATCTATAATATCCCACGGACAGAATAAATGTAAGGTGATGCGAGAGCATAAAAATACAAAAATAGCAGATATAGTTGGATCTAAATTAGATGTTTAGGGTTTGGCCGTAGACTGCACCATATAAGACATTACATTGTTCGTCTACACCAATCCAGTTTTGAATTAATATGGATTGGAAATAAATCTATGTCACAATTCATATCTCTAAAATAATCCAAGTCTACATAAAAAATTTATTTAGTTAAACTCGTGATAGATTATTGAAAGTCGCCTAGAGGGGTTGGATAGGCGAAACCTGAAATTTATATAATTAAGCACACACTATAAGTCGGGGTTAGCGTTAGAATTAATGTCAAGTCGAAAGAGAGGGGAAAAATAAATCAAGTGGAAACCAACCAAGTAGACACGGTGATTTATTTTACCGAGGTTCGGTTCCAAAGAACCTAGTCCCCGTTGAGGAGATCACAAAGACGGGTCTATTTCAACTCTTTTCCTCTCTCAAACGGTCACTTAAACCGAGTGAGCCTTCTCCTTAATCAATTAGGTCACTAAGACCCCGTAAGGACCACCACATGCTTAGGTGTCTCTTGCTTTGATTACAAGTCACTTGAGAACAAGAATGAGAAAGAAAGAAGGCAATCCAAACAACAAGAGCACAAAAGAACACGAAATCTCTCTCTCACAAGTCACTAAGTGTTTGAGATGAATTTAGAACTTGGAGAGGATTTGATCTTTGGAAATGTGTCTTGGAGTGAATGCACTAGCTCTTGTATTGAATGTGATCTTCAAAAAACTTGGATGCAAAGGTTGTGGTGGTTGGGGGTATTTATAGCCCCCAACCACTTTGGTAGCCGTTGGCAAGGCTGCTGACGATGGGCGCCGGACAGTCCGGTGCGGCACCGGACAGGTACTGTGCGCTGTCCGGTGCGCCGCCACATCAGCCAACCATTAGGGTCTGGAGCTAGTCGATCGTTGGAGGCTTTGTCCTCTTACGACATCGGACAGTCCGGTGCCCTCTAACATCGCTGCTCTGACTTCTGCCGTTGAACTGCAGCTGCACTGTTCCTTTTGACAGAGTCGACCGTTGGCGCAGATAGCGGTTGCCCGCTGACTCACCGGACAGACCGGTAGTGTCGGCGTTCCGAGACCGGGGGGTCCCCGAGCCGACGAGTGAGAGTGCCGCGTGCCCCAGCCCAGATGGGTCGAGCGCGTGGGCGAGCGCGAAGGGGGGAACACAGAGAGAGAGGTCGGTGGCCGGAGCCGGGTCGTGAGGGAGTCGGAGAATTCCCGCGGCCTTCGTGTTCGTCCCGCGCCCAGGTCGGGTGCGCTTGCAGTAGGGGGTTACAAGCGTCCGCGCGAGGTGAGGGGAAGCGAGCGGCCCCGAGAGAGCGCCTGCCCCTGCCCTTCGTCCCCGCGAGGCCAACCTTCTCTAAGAAGGCCCTGGTCCTTCCTTTTATAGTCGTAAGGAGAGGATCCAGGTGTACAAGATGGGGGTGTAGCAAGGTGCTACGTGTCTAGCGAGAGAGAGCTAGCGCCCTATGTACATGCCAAGGTGGCAGCCAGAGAGATCTTGGCACCCTGTTGGTATGGCGTCGTGGCTGTTGGAGGAGTAACGGAGCCGGACGGGGGGACAGCTGTCGAAGTGGCTGGGCCCTTGCTGACGTTCTCCTGCTTTCGTAAGGGAGCTGAGAGCCGCCGTCGTCATGATCTAGCGGGGCGCCATTATTGCCTATCTGGCGTAGCTGGCCAGATGGGACG
The DNA here is from genome assembly GCA_029449295.1 of Zea luxurians. Classification (NCBI taxonomy): domain Eukaryota; kingdom Viridiplantae; phylum Streptophyta; class Magnoliopsida; order Poales; family Poaceae; genus Zea; species Zea luxurians. The sequence goes on along the minus strand of JAOPSE010000134.1, from coordinate 2,378,437 downwards.
CCGGTCTTGTTCTCTGCGACCCAAGTCGGCTCAGGGCAGGGTGATGGTGACGCTTCCTGTTGACGTGGCGGTCTCGTGTCCTAGGTCGGGCGTCGTGGAGGCTCCTCCGAAGCCGAGGTCGAGTCCGTCCTGCAAGACAGAGGCAGAGTCCGAGCCCTAGGTCGGGCGAGGCGGAGATCGTTCGGCAGAGGCCGAGGCGGAGTCCGAGCCCTGGGTCGGGCGAGGCGGAGTTCGTCGTCTTCCGGGGCCTTAGCCCGAGTCCGAGCCCTGGGGTCGGGCGGAGCGGAGTTCGCCGTCTTCCGGGGCCTTAGCCCGAGTCCGAGCCCTTGGGCGGAGCGGAGTTCGCCGTCTTCCGGGGCCTTAGCCCGAGTCCGAGCCCTTGGGCGGAGCGGAGTTCGCCGTCTTCCGGGGCCTTAGCCCGAGTCCGAGCCCTGGGGTCGGGCGGAGCGGAGTTCGCCGTCTTCCGGGGCCTTAGCCCGAGTCCGAGCCCTTGGGCGGAGCCTCCTATGGCACCTCTGGCGAAGTCTGGTCGCCCGTCGGTCTTACCTTTTGCGTTAAACGCCCCGGTGACTGGGTCGGTTGGCGCGGTGATTTAGTCAGGGTTTCTTCTTATCGAAGGCGGGGCCTAGGGCGAGCCAGAGATGCGTCTGCCGTGAAAGAGGAGGCCTCAGGCGAGACGGAGTCATCTTAGGGTCGGCTGCCCTCGCCCGAGGCTAGGCTCGGGCGTGGCGTGGTCAAGTCACTCGTATGGACTGATCCCTGACTTAATCAAACCCATCAGGCCTCTGCAGCTTTATGCTGATGGGGGTTACCAGCTGAGAATTAGGCGTCTTGAGGGTACCCCTAATTATGGTCCCCGACAGTAGCCCCCGAGCCTCGAAGAGAGTGTTAACACTCGCTTGGAGGCTTGCGTCGCACTTTTTTGCAAGGGGACTAGCCTTTCTCGGTGGTACTTTGTTCCGGTGGGTGCGCGCGAGCGCACCCACCGGGTGTAGCCCCCGAGGCCTCGGAGGAGTGGTTTCACTCCTTCGAGGTCTTAATGCCTTGCGTAATGCCTCGGCTGGTCTGGCGGTTCCCTCATGCGAGCAGGGCGTAACCCAGGTGCACTGTCGGGGCCCAAGTTCTCGGGCTGGTATGTTGACGCTGTCAACGGTTCGGCCGGAGCCGGGTTTGCGAGAGCAGCCCCCGAGCCTTCGCACGGAGCGAGAGGACGATCAGGGACAGACTCGACTTTTTATATACGCCCCTACGTCGCCTTTCCGCAAGGAGGAGGGGGGGAGTGCGCCATGTTACCCTCGATGGGCACCGAACATGGTGTCTCCGGTGAGCTGCAATCGGGTAATCCGAGTGGACGTCCGTGCCCCGTTCGTTAGGGGTCGGCTAGGGGCCCGGAGGCACGCCCAAAAGTACCTGCGGGTGATCTACCGGACCCGGTCCCCTAGCGACGGGGTCCGAGGGCTCGTTGCCTCCCTCCGATGGGATTCCGTTACAGAGTCGTTCCCGCTGGTCTCGGAAATGTCCTAGGGTACCTCGGGAGCGCAGCCCGAGCCTTGGTTATGTATCGAACGTACCCCTGGTCATCCCTCGCTCGGCGTCTGAGGCGACTGTGAACCCTTCGACAGGCCAGCCTTCGAACCCCTGATCAGTAGGGGGCACGGAGCCCTAGTAGCCTGAGGCGGTCATGGAACCTTTCGGGAGGCCGACCTTCGAACCCCTGACCAGTAGTGGGTGTCGGGCCCACGCGATCTGAGGCGGCTGTTGAACCCCTCGGGGGGCCAGCCTTCGAACCCCTGATCAGTAGGGAGGCTCGGAGCCTAGTTCCTTCACGGGGAAGGATCCCTTTGGGGTTATCCCCCTTCTCGGTCCCTGTTGCAAGAGATAGAGAAAGAAGGAAAAGGGAAAAAGGATTCGAAATTGAACGTCGTGGCGTACCTTTTTCGGCGTGGTCGTTTTGGCGGAGGTGAAGCGTCGTCAGCTGCCCCTGCCAGAAACGTCACCTATTTCGCCGCGAAGTTAATGCGCCGGGGTAAGCGGTCGGCGAAGCTGCCGTTGCGTGCGCGGGCCGTTCGAGGTACGGGTCACGGGCGCGTCGTCTTCACGCCGTGAGAAGGGGTTCTCTTGCTGCCTCCGGATGGGACATGAGCTTGGCAGATGGCGTGACCGCTGCTCTCGTGTGCCTGCCACCGTCATTACTGCCGGCCCATCTTTGACCGCGTTTAACCGCTGCGCCAGGCTGGCGCCGCTGGATCGCAGGCTGGGCGGCCTCGAGTCGCGGTATCGGTTCCGCAATCGAGGAGGTGCGGTGGTGGAGCGAGAGGCACAGCGGTTCGCATGCAGCGCCCGGCGCGCCAGTTGCACGACGCGTGGGCTTGAGCCGTCGCGCTGGCCTGTCAGGAGTCGGAGAGGCACGTCCACTTGGCGCGGTTGCATGCCGCCTGCATGGCCGTTTGCCCCCTTTGCCCGCTGGTCTGGGCAAAAGTGGAGGGTTACTTGTAACCGCTGGGTGGTTGCGTGCGTCGTGCGCGGCGGTTCGGCTTCTTCTGCTTGGGGCCGATCTGCATGACAGGCGGGCCCCAGCCCCCGCGCCGCAGGGAAGGGCTTTGGAGGCGTGTTGGAGAAGGCTCAGCCCGTGACGGTTGAGGGCGCAAGCAGGGGGAGTTGCCTTTAAAAGGAGGGCGACCCCCTTCGTGAGGTAACCATGTCTCCTTCCTCCCCTATGCGTTGTGTCTCTCCATCTTCCGAGCCCCCGGATGGGGGAAACCGCCGTCTTTTCGCTCCATCGCCGGAGGAACGCAACTCCGTGGGAGTTGGTACCTTTCAGCCATCGTTCGGCTTCAAGGATTTTCATCACGCAGCCCGGCTGCACCCCTCCACCGGCGGTCACCCAGGGTGGTGACTTCCGGCTTGATGGTGGGGGAAAGCGAGCCGGGCTGCGACATCCGCCCCTTCCTCAGCCTCAAGGATTTTCATCACCAGGGCTGAGGAGGGGCGTGTGCCGGGTCGGGGTTGGCCCCTGCGCGGGTGGTGACCCGCTCCTTCCCTCAGTGATCGGGGGGAAGGGCGGGAGTCGTCCATGGCGCCAACAGCTGCAGCGTGCCCGGCTCTCGGAGCCGAGCAATCTCGGAGCCGCCCCCGGTGTCACCTTCCGCCACGGCAGCTGGAAGAGGTTCTTCCGCCGGCGCGACGGCCGAGGTTGGCCACGGACCGACCTCCGACTCTACGGCCTTCTGCCCGTCCTTGCCTCTCGAGTTTGGGCAAGGGCGGGGGCCTCCCAGCAGCAGTATCCACCCTGAGGCCATCACTGCTGCTGTTAGGCTCCCCGGGTCAGACGTCTTCATCGTCGCCGCTGCCGGGGCGGGACGGCGACGTGCCGTTCGTCGGTCTTCTGCTGCCCCGCAGGCCCTCCCCCATCGAGTGGGGTTGTTCGTACCCGCGGGGGGGGGGGGGGGGAACCGGAGTTCCGTTTGTAATGGCACTTCGAGTGCCGGGTTTTTTGTTCATTTCGGCTTTCGGGGCCTGAACATGTATGTAACTCCGGCACAGAGCCGTGTTTTTTCCTCATTTCTGAGCACTAAGACTCGCCTGTTGTTTGCCTGAACCGCTTCACCAAGCGTGAGTCGCCCCGTGTCAAGGTGACGAGTGAGGTATCCGTATCCCGGAGGCGTAGGAGTCCCTCGGCTCGGTCGGCCCTGTTGCCCGAGGCTCCTCTAGCTTAGTTAAAGAGACCCCTCGGCCGCTCTTCGACGAACCGAGGCCAGGGGTAGCGATATCAGCATGAGCAGAGGCGGAGTTGGCTCGGAAATGAAACCTGGTTGGCCGGAGCCTAGCCGGGTTGTCTGTTGGCAGGATCGACGTCGGAGCTGATCCTCCGAGGCTTCGGACCGAGCTGGCGCCCTCGGAAGGTGGTCGGCCGAGGCCCCGGAGGTGGCCGGCCAAGCCGTCCGCTCGGGCCGGGTTCTCGGAGAAGTCCCTGGCAGAGATTGCTCGAGCGTGGTGATGACGTCGTCCTTCGGAGCGGAGGCCCTCGGACTGTGTTGCCGTCCGAGGCTAGGTCGGGCCTCGCCGAAGGTGCTGTCGATGCCGAGGGTGTCGTCGCCCTCTTCCAGCGTCAAGATCCGAGCCTGCAGGGTCAAATCGTCTTGTAGCGTGGGCCTTGCGCGGCCGTTGAGGCCAGAACACATACCCTTGTTGCATTATAAAGCTGCGTCTCTTCTCCTCTCGTTTCGAGTATCTGGACTTTTTGTCGGTAGCAGGGATGTTAGTGCGAGCAAGAGTTGCTTCTCGCGGAAGGTGATGAGTGAGGTATCCATATCCCGGAGGCGTGGGAGTCCCTCGGCTCGGTCGGCCTTGCCGCTTACGCGTACTTTTACCCGCCCATGAAGCCCTGTCACCGACTTGGTCGAGAAGGCTCGAAGAATCGCTTCGATAGAAGAGCTCCCGTACGTAAAGACTCGTTCGATCCGCGGATTCGCCTTATCCGAGCGCGAGTTACTTATCGCAGAAGGTGATGAGTGAGGTATCCGTATCCCGGAGGCGTAGGAGTCCCTCGGCTCGGTCAGCCTTGACTGCTTACGTGTACCCCGTCGTTTCCAGGACCCGCTTTTCGAAGTAGTCAAAAAGCACGAAAGATGTTCTGGTGAAAGAGATTTTCTTTTCGAGGAAAATTTTGACGCAGAGGGGGTTTCCCCCCTTTTAGCCCCCGAGGGAGGGTCGGGCTCTGCCGAGGCGAGGCTGACCCTTCCTTGTTGACTAAACTTTTGCGTGGGTGCGAGGTATATAAACAACTTGGAAACATCTTAAGGGTAGAAGCGACGTAGCTGTTGGATGTTCCAAGCGTTGCCGTAGACCTCGCCTTGACTGTTGGCCAGCTTGTATGTTTCGGGCTTCAGAACTTTGGCGATGATGAACGACCCCTCCCAGGGGGGCGTGAGCTTGTGCCTCCCTCGGGCGTCTTGCCGCAGCCGAAGCACCAGATCGCCCACCTGGAGATCTCGGGGTCGGACCCCTCGGGCGTGGTAGCGTCGCAGGGACTGCTGATACCGCGCCGAGTGTAGTAAGGCCCTGTCCCGAGCCTCGTCCAGCTGGTCCAGCGAGTCTTCTCGGCTAGCTTGGTTGCTTTCTTCGTTGTAGGCCCTCGTCCTCGGGGAGCCGTATTCCAGGTCCGTGGGCAGGATGGCCTCGGCCCCGTAGACCAGGAAGAACGGCGTGAAACCCGTGGCCCGGCTTGGCGTCGTCCTCAGGCTCCAGACCACCGAGGGGAGCTCCTTCATCCATCGCTTGCCGAACTTGTTGAGATCATTGTAAATTCGAGGCTTGAGCCCCTGTAGAATCATGCCGTTGGCACGTTCCACTTACCCATTCGACATGGGGTGAGCTACGGCGGCCCAGTCCACCCGGATGTTGTGATCCTCGCAAAAATCCAAGAATTTTTTGCCGGTGAACTGGGTGCCATTGTCGGTGATGATGGAGTTTGGGACCCCGAAGTGATGGGTGATGTTGGTGAAGAACGCCACCGCCTGCTCGGACCTGATGCTGTTCAGGGGTCGGACCTCGATCCACTTGGAGAATTTGTCGATGGCGACCAGCAGGTGCGTGTAGCCCCCGGGCGCCTTCTGCAGAGGGCCGACGAGGTCCAGACCCCACACAGCGAAGGGCCAGGTGATGGGTATCGTCTGCAGAGCCTGAGCGGGCAGGTGGGTCTGCTTCGCATAGAATTGGCACCCTTCGCAGGCGCGGACAATTCTAGTGGCGTCGGCCACCGCCGTTGGCCAGTAGAAGCCTTGGCGGAAAGCGTTCCCGACGAGGTTTCGAGGTGCTGCATGATGACCGCAAGCCCCCGAGTGTATTTCCTGCAGGAGTTCCTGACCCTCGGCGATGGAGATGCATCACTGGAGGATGCCCGAGGGGCTTCGGTGGTAGAGTTCCTTCTCATCGCCCAGCAAGACGAACGATTTGGCGCGTCGCGCTACCCGCCGAGCCTCGGCTCGGTCGAGGGGCAGTTCCCCTTGGCGGAGATATTGCAGGTACGGGGTCTGCCAATCTTGATCTGGCACGACCCCGTTCTGCTCCTCCTCGATGCGCAGTGCTTCGCCCTCGGGCTCCGAGGGTTCCTCGGGGTGAGCCAAGGATGGCTCGGGCTGGGCCGAGGTCACCTCGGACGAGGCCGAGGGTGCCTTGGGCTCGGGCGCGTCATCTATCTTGACGGAGGGTTGGTGCAGATCTCGGGAGAAGACGTCCGGGGGAACCGTCGTTCGCCCCGAGGCTATCTTCGCCAGCTCGTCCGCAGTCTCGTTGTAGCGCCGGGCGATGTGGTTAAGCTCGAGCCCGTAGAACTTGTCTTCCAGGCGTCGAACCTCCTCACAGTAGGCCTCCATCTTCGGGTCGCGGCAGAGGGAGTTCTTCATGACTTGGTCGATGACGAGCTGCGAGTCGCCGCGTGCATCGAGGCGTCGGACCCCTAGCTCGATGGCGATTCGCAATCCGTTGATCAGAGCCTCGTACTCAGCCACATTGTTGGACGCCGGGAAATGGAGGCGGAGCACGTAGCGCAGGTGTTTCCCGAGGGGCGAGACGAAAAGCAGGCCCGCGCCAGCTCCCGTCTTCATCAGCGACCCGTCGAAAAACATGGTCCAGAGCTCTGGTTGGATCGGAGCCGTTGGCAACTGGGTATCGACCCATTCGGCTACGAAATCCGCCAGTACCTGGGACTTGATGGCCTTCCGAGGGGCGAACGAAATTGCCTCGCCCATGATTTCCACAGCCCACTTCGCGATCCGCCCCGAGGCTTCTCGGCACTGGATGATCTCCCCCAGGGGGAATGATGACACCACAGTCACCGGATGGGACTCGAAGTAATGTCGCAGCTTTCGCCTCGTCAGGATCACTGCGTATAGCGGCTTCTGGACTTGTGGGTAGCGGATCTTGGTTTCGGACAGCACTTCGCTGACGAAGTAGACTGGCCTCTGGATGGGTAAAGCATGCCCCTCCTCCTGCCTTTCGACTACGATCGCGGCGCTGACCACCTGAGTGGTTGCGGCGACGTAGACCAGGAGGGTTTCTCCATCAGCTGGGGGTACCAAGATGGGCGCCTGGGTGAGGAGCGCCTTCAGGTTCCCGAGGGCTTCCTCGGCCTCGGGAGTCCAAGTGAAGCACTCGGCCTTCCTTAAGAGGCGGTACAGGGGCAGGCCTCTTTCGCCGAGGCGCGAGATGAAACGGCTCAAGGCCGCGAGGCATCCCATGACCCTCTGTACGCCTTTTAAGTCCTTGATGGGCCCCATGTTTGTGATCGCTGCGATCTTCTCCGGGTTGGCTTCGATGCCCCGCTCGGAGACGATGAACCCCAAGAGCATGCCTCGGGGCACCCCGAAGACGCACTTCTCGGGATTGAGCTTGACGCCCTTCGCCTTGAGACACCGGAATGTCAGTTCGAGGTCGGAGAGAAGGTCGGAGGCTTTCCTCGTCTTGACTACGATGTCATCGACGTAGGCCTCGACCGTGCGACCAATGTGTTCGCCGAACACATGGTTCATGCACCGCTGGTACGTTGCACCCGCGTTTCTCAACCCGAACGGCATTGTGACATAATAGTACATGCCGAAGGGCGTGATGAAAGAAGTCGCGAGCTGGTCGGACTCTTTCATCTTGATTTGATGATACCCTGAGTAGGCATCGAGGAAAGACAGGGTTTCGCACCCTGCAGTGGAGTCCACGATTTGATCGATGCGAGGTAGAGGGTAGGGGACCTTCGGACATGCTTTGTTGAGACCAGTGTAGTCTACACACATCCGCCACTTCCCCCCTTTTTTCCTCACAAGTACAGGGTTGGCAAGCCATTCGGGATGGAATACCTCTTTAATAAACCCTGCTGCCATCAGCTTGTGGACCTCCTCGCCTATCACCCTGCGCCTTTCCTCGTCGAATCGGCGCAGGGGTTGTCTGACTAGTCGGGCCCCGGCCCGAATATCCAGCGAGTGCTCGGCGACTTCCCTCGGTATGCCGGGCATGTCCGAGGGACTCCACGCAAAAACGTCGGCGTTCGCGCGGAGAAAGTCGACGAGCACTGCTTCCTATTTGGGGTCGAGCCCGGAACCGATCCGGATCTGCTTGGAGGTGTCGCCACTGGGGTCGAGAGGGACGGTCTTAACCGTCTCCGCTGGCTCGAAGTTGCCGGCATGCCGCTTCACATCCGGCACCTCTCGGGAGAGGCTTTCCAGGTCGGCTATGAGGGCCTCGGACTCGGCGAGGGCCTCGCCGTACTCCACGCACTCCACATCGCATTCGAATGCGTGTTTGTACGTGGGGCCGACGGTGATGACCCCGTTGGGGCCCGGCATCTTGAGCTTCAGGTAAGTGTAGTTGGGGATGGCCATGAACTTCGCGTAGCATGGCCTTCCCAACACCGCGTGGTAGGTTCCTCGGAACCCGACCACCTCGAACGTCAAAGTCTCCCTTCGGAAGTTGGAGGGTGTTCCGAAGCAGACAGGGAGGTCGAGCTGTCCGAGGGGCTGGACGCGCTTCCCGGGAATGATCCCGTGGAAGGGCGCAGCGCCTGCTCGGACGGATGACGGGTCGACGCGCAGGAGCCTGAGGGTCTCGGCGTAGATGATGTTGAGGCAGCTCGGTGCGCTGCTTCGAGAACCGCCGGATGTAGTCTCGGAGAGACTCTCCCGGCAGTTGCCGACAGCTTCGAAGGTCCCAGGAATTCCCGGGGCGCACGTACATGCCCTGGAAGTTCCCGGCGAAAGCCTGGACCAAATCTTCCCAGTTGGAAATCTGCCCCGGAGGCAGGTGCTCCAACCAGGCACGAGCGGTGTCAGAGAGAAACAGGGGGAGGTTTCGGATGATGAGGTTGTCATCGTCCGTCCCACCCAGTTGACAGGCCAGGCGGTAGTCCGCAAGCCACAATTCCGGTCTCGTCTCCCCCGAGTACTTCGTGATAGTAGTCGGGGGTCGGAATCGGGGCGGAAACGGCGCCCGCCGAATGGCTCGGCTAAAGACCTGTGGACCGGGTGGTTCGGGCGAGGGACTCCGATCCTCCCCGCTGTCGTAACATCCCCCACGCCTGGGGTGGTAGCCTCGGCGCACCCTCTCGTCGAGGCGTGCCCGACGGTCTCGATGAGGGTGCTCGTCGCCGAGGTGGCCCGGGGCCGCAGGCGCGGTGTTGCGCGTGCGCCCGGTGAAGACCGAGGCTTCCCGCGTGAGTCGGGAAGTCGCGGCACGAGGTTCCGAGGGGTATCCCTGCCTTCGGGAGGCAGAGCTCTCGGCCCGCCGGGCCGCAGCGCCTTCCAGGAGATGCTTGAGTTCTCCCTGGATTCGCCGACCCTCGGTGGTTGATGACTCCGGCATCGCGCGGAGGAGCATCGCTGCGGCGGCCAGGTCCTGACCAGTCCCGCCGGATGCGGGTGGCGGTTTGTCCCTGGCATCGTTGGCGATGCGGTGCTGGAGACCTTGGGGCAGGTGACGTATTCCTCCGGCCGGGGGCTGGCTCGCCCACACCTGCCCGATGTTCTGGCGGATTGCCTCGAGCGCTCCTGCTCCCTCATCGAGCCCGGCCTGCGCCCCGCGGACTTGCTCGAGCTGTGGGTCGTGACCCCCCGTCGGAACGGGGACCACAGCTAGCTCCCGCGGGATGTCGGCGCGAGGCGCTGGCCTAGGGGGATCACCATCCTCCGGCATGCCGAGACAGCCGCCTCCGGAGGGATCCCCTAGCTCGATGTGGAAACATTCGCGACTCGGGCCGCAGTCCTTGTCGCCAAGGCTGCGGCTGCCGTCGGAACAGTCGGAGAGGCAGTAGTCACATGCGGTCATGAAGTCCCGCATGGCACTAGGGTTGCCAGATCCGGAGAAATCCCAGCAGATGCTGGGGTCGTCATCTTCCTCGGACCCAGAGGGTCCGTAGGTCGAGACACCCGTCAATCGGTCCCAAGGCGACCGCACACGAAACCCCAGAGAGGTTGCACTCGCCTCAATGTGAGCGCCCGCCAAAGCGAGGTCGCCAGGCGGGCTGAGGCCGAGTCGAAATGACGAAAGATGGGTAGCAGTCGGTACCTTTTTGTCGACGAGGAGCGATGAAGTCACGTCGGGGGCTGACCGCGCCGTCGTCTTGGGTACGAGGGCGACGTCCTGCAGGCCCTCCGTGAGCGCGCTGGCGTCGTCCACTTGCTCGGGGTCGACGTGTTGCGGGGGGATGGCGCTCGCGTTTGCCTCGAACGCGAGGGCGACGCTTGGCGTGTCCTCCGCTGGGGCGCCGGGGATGTCGATTCGCTCGACAGCCGTCGGAGCGCGGCCTCCCGCTCGGCCCCGGTTGCCCCGCCTCCTCCTCCTCCGATGGCGAGGGAGAGGATGGGGCGAGCTCGAAAGTCGTCCTTCCCCAACGTGGGAAAGACGTCGTCGATTCCGCCGCCGGCGGGCGGGCTGTCCGCCACCAATGTCGCTGTCGCGCGGCGGTGGAAGGAGTACCATGTCGTAGTCGCCGCCGAGAGACATGAACTCGAGGTTCCCGAAACGGAGCACCGTCCCGGGTTGAAGAGGTCGTTGGAGACTGCCCATCTGGAGCTTGACGGGAAATCGAACGTCAACACGCAGCGTGCCCCTACCTGGCGCGCCAACTGTCGGCGTTCCGAGACCGGGGGGTCCCCGAGCCGACGAGTGAGAGTGCCGCGTGCCCCAGCCCAGATGGGTCGAGCGCGTGGGCGAGCGCGAAGGGGGGAACACAGAGAGAGAGGTCGGTGGCCGGAGCCGGGTCGTGAGGGAGTCGGAGAATTCCCGCGGCCTTCGTGTTCGTCCCGCGCCCAGGTCGGGTGCGCTTGCAGTAGGGGGTTACAAGCGTCCGCGCGAGGTGAGGGGAAGCGAGCGGCCCCGAGAGAGCGCCTGCCCCTGCCCTTCGTCCCCGCGAGGCCAACCTTCTCTAAGAAGGCCCTGGTCCTTCCTTTTATAGTCGTAAGGAGAGGATCCAGGTGTACAAGATGGGGGTGTAGCAAGGTGCTACGTGTCTAGCGAGAGAGAGCTAGCGCCCTATGTACATGCCAAGGTGGCAGCCGGAGAGATCTTGGCACCCTGTTGGTATGGCGTCGTGGCTGTTGGAGGAGTAACGGAGCCGGACGGGGGGACAGCTGTCGAAGTGGCTGGGCCCTTGCTGACGTTCTCCTGCTTTCGTAAGGGAGCTGAGAGCCGCCGTCGTCATGATCTAGCGGGGCGCCATTATTGCCTATCTGGCGTAGCTGGCCAGATGGGACGCCGGTCTTGTTCTCTGCGACCCAAGTCGGCTCAGGGCAGGGTGATGGTGACGCTTCCTGTTGACGTGGCGGTCTCGTGTCCTAGGTCGGGCGTCGTGGAGGCTCCTCCGAAGCCGAGGTCGAGTCCGTCCTGCAAGACAGAGGCAGAGTCCGAGCCCTGGGTCGGGCGAGGCGGAGATCGTTCGGCAGAGGCCGAGGCGGAGTCCGAGCCCTGGGTCGGGCGAGGCGGAGTTCGTCGTCTTCCGGGGCCTTAGCCCGAGTCCGAGCCCTGGGGTCGGGCGGAGCGGAGTTCGCCGTCTTCCGGGGCCTTAGCCCGAGTCCGAGCCCTTGGGCGGAGCGGAGTTCGCCGTCTTCCGGGGCCTTAGCCCGAGTCCGAGCCCTTGGGCGGAGCGGAGTTCGCCGTCTTCCGGGGCCTTAGCCCGAGTCCGAGCCCTGGGGTCGGGCGGAGCGGAGTTCGCCGTCTTCCGGGGCCTTAGCCCGAGTCCGAGCCCTTGGGCGGAGCCTCCTATGGCACCTCTGGCGAAGTCTGGTCGCCCGTCGGTCTTACCTTTTGCGTTAAACGCCTCGGTGACTGGGTCGGTTGGCGCGGTGATTTAGTCAGGGTTTCTTCTTATCGAAGGCGGGGCCTAGGGCGAGCCGGAGATGCGTCTGCCGTGAAAGAGGAGGCCTCAGGCGAGACGGAGTCATCTTAGGGTCGGCTGCCCTCGCCCGAGGCTAGGCTCGGGCGTGGCGTGGTCAAGTCACTCGTATGGACTGATCCCTGACTTAATCAAACACATCAGGCCTCTGCAGCTTTATGCTGATGGGGGTTACCAGCTGAGAATTAGGCGTCTTGAGGGTACCCCTAATTATGGTCCCCGACAGGTAGCACACTAGACAGTCCGATGAATTATAGCGGAGTGCCCCTTTGTTTTCCCGAGAGTGGCTGATTCAATCTTATACGGTTCTGGTGCACCGGACAATCCAGTGCACCATTCTTCAGCACACTCAAGTTATTTTGCTCTGATTATATTGTGTCCCTAACTTGATTCTTTTATTGGTTTGTGTTGAACCTTATGTACCTGTAACACATGAATTATAGACAAACTAGTTAGTCTATAGGTTTACGTTGGTAGTCAACGGCCAAAATTAATTATAGGAAATAGTTAACTCAATTTCCCTTTCAATTATAATCCAAGGATTTAGGGTTTTTTTAAACTATAGAAGGCATCAGTGGTGGAGCTCCGTAAAAATAACGTCCTGGGCCACTTTACAAATATAACGATGTACTATTCATCTTTTAATTTTCGTACTTTAGGTGTAGTAACATTTAAAATAATCCAATGGAACTTTTATTTTTCGCACTTTAGGGGTAGTAATATTTAAAACAATTCAATAGAACTGTGGCAGATAGGGAAAAGGAATCAGACGTTCGGGAACAATTACTCATAATAGATGAGAAGCACTCAGCGCTTGTCGCTCAGGTGGTCGCTGCTCATTGGCCAGGGAGGTGCTCCGCCCTCGCCTATGAATAAAAAAAGAAAAGGAATCAGGTTGAGGAAGTTGTATAGTTTGGGAGAAGATGTAATGGCAGGGGTAGATTTGGGCGGTGGCGTGGCGCCAGTGCAGGCCGCACGCGTCATTGCTACAGGGACGATAAAGGTGAACTGGTGGAGGTGGAGGCCGGACTGGCGGTGGCGAATGCCTGAGTTAGAGCCCTCCCGGCCGCCTCGAAGGTTGCTGCCTTGTGTCCTTGCCGAATTCGTAGAGCCTAAAGACGTGGAGAGCGATAGAGGACTGAATGGAGGCGGTCGCGTCACTGGCAACATAGGAAACGCAGCCGCGTAGGTTTGCGAAATAATTGAAAGAGTCTATGTTCTCGTGACTTGAGCGACTGAGGAAGGTCGCCAGCACGAGGCTCAATCGGTGCAAGCAGGAGATCTTTTGGGCCACATTTTTAGGCTGAAATGTATTTTGGGCTAAATTTTTTGGTTGAATATATATATATATATATATATATATATATATATATATATATATATATATATATATATATATATATATATATATATATAAGAGAGGATTTTTGGGCTGCGCCCCGGGCCACGGCCCATGTGGCCCGGGGCCCATATCCGCCCCTAGAAGGCATGAATTCTATCTATAGCTCATTAGGTATGGAATAAATCCATAAAGATATTGCACAAGTTTACATTAGAAATTTAGAATCCATAAATCAAAAGAATAACTAGCTTTAATGATAGATTTAATCTCACCCTGGGATTGAGTGTGGGGTATGGATTCACCTAATCCAGACCTAGATTAAATCCATAGTGGGGTTTCATCCAGTAGCAAAGCTAGCAATATTCTATCGGGGTCATCAATATTATCTACTGGATCTTTACTATAAAACTCTTGTTATTTACACCATTTTTCCATTGGATGTTCAAAAAATTATCAGAGTCAGCTGACCCCAAAATAAGGCCTGGCTTCGCCCCTGATTTGATCCATTGTAATCGAACAAGGTCTAAGTGATTACACTAGTTAGATGAGCGCTCAACACCACTTCCAAATCCTCCTGCTGCTAAAAACGTACCATGATATGTTGCCTTATCATTAATACTTCCTTCGTTCTTTTTTATTTGTCGTGGTTTAATAAAAAATGAACTATGGAACAGTGTTCAGCTAGGCGCCGACTAGGCGGCGATTAGGCGCGCCTAGGCGCTAGTCGACAGCCTGCCGCGTAGCCTAGGGCCCTGTGCGTCTTCTAGGCGGCCGCGGCGCCTAGGCGGCGCTCAGCCGCGCCTAGGCGGCGAGTGGGCGGCGCGCAGCGCCTAAGCGGGCGCGCAGGCGGGCGCGCAGGCGGGCGCGCAGGGTAGTTTTAGCGCGCGCAGCGCGCGTGAGTTTTTAGCGCAGCGCGCGTGAGTTTTAGCGCGCGGTAGTTTTAGCGCGCGCTAGCCGTCTCCCTCCCACACGGTGACAGAAATTGCTCCCCCGCCGGCGCCGCTCATCGCCGGCTCCCTGCTCCCCCGCCGGTGAGTTCTCCTCCCCCGTCGGCTGCTCCCCTCCCTGCTCATCCCCCTCCCCTGCTTTCCTCCCCTGCTTTCCTGCTTTCCTCCCCTGCTTTCCTCCCCTGCTGAAACTGCTTTCCTCCCCTGTGCAGTGTACAAGTGAAAGAAATCAAAGGATTAAGGTTTAAGGATGTCATCAGAAACTGCAGCTACACCTTCTGAAACTGAAGCAGCTAGAGCGAATCTCCTAAAAAGAAATTCAGATGATGTTGGATGGGAATATGGTGTTCTTGTTGATGCTAACAACAAAGACAAGGTGAAGTGTAAGTTCTGTGACAAGGAGATGAGGGGAGGGATTTATAGGTTGAAGGAGCATCTTTCCCATGTTGGAAAGAATGTGAAGAAATGCACGTCTGCAACACCGCAGGCTCTAGAGGCTAAAGAGAAGTGCAAGAAAGCAATAGAGGCTGCAAAAAGGAAGAGGGAGGAGAAGACTGTTCGTGAGCTAGAACTTAGAGAGGAAGTGAATGTATCTAGGGTTGGAGAGGAGTCAGAAGAAGTCACTTGTGTTGGAAGCTCACAGCCTCACAAATTAGGGCCAATTGACAAATGGACACGTGCTATTGATCCTACCAAGGCTGATTCATTCAAACAACAGCAGCTGAACAAGGAACTATGGAAAGAAAGAGAGCATGAGGTGCACAAGTTTATTGCAAGATGGGCCTATAATCATGGTAAATTGCTAGTATACGATGCTGTTTTCACATTTTAAAATTCATGAACTTTGAACTGAACACATTTTAAAATTAGACTTCATTTTTTAATCATTGGCAGGAATACCTTTCAATGCATGTGACAATGATGAGTTCAAGCAAATGTGTGAAGCAATTGGACAATTTGGACCAGGACTTACACCTCCAACTCAAGATGCCTTTCGAGGTAGTTTGCTGGAAGAAGAATATGAAAGAACCAAGTGTTTGCTGCAGGAACGTGAAGCCAAGAAGATGAAAAATGGTTGCTCTATTATGACCGATGCTTGGTCAGATAGGAAGAGGAGAAGCATAATGAATATATGTGTTGGGGACTTGTTCTTAAATGCTTCGAGTTAAGAACAAGGCAACACAGAAAATGTTAGATATTAAGGTCCTTCGTCCTTCACTTCGTTATATCCCCTCAGGATATAAGGAACTTCGGACGAAGGTTACGAAGGACACACCTTCGTAAACATAATAACGTAGGGTGAAGCATTCACATAAATCATGAGGTATAAAATGGACATTCAAATGTTAACATAGAATCATTTTCATTTCTATTAATACGAATATAAATAACAGATGTACCTTCGGTCTTGAGGAAGGCAAGAGTACAAGTCCGATGTGAAGGCAAATGACAGGTTCGCGTGAACAGTATAGTGGTACTGTTCATCTATTTATAGGCGCAGGTCGCAGCCTGTGACAAATTACAATTATGCCCCTTACAAATGTTTACAACATTGACTCTGACCTATATGAATAAAAAGGTCATTCTATCTCTAAGTCGGTTTAAAACGCCGAAGCTCCATAAAAAGGGACCTTCGGCCATCTCTTGGAGACGACTCCAGCCGAAGCTGCTTCTTCGTGTGAGACCTTCGGCGCACCGAAGCACGACCCCAACAGTAGCCCCTTTCGCGGTGCTAGATCGTTTTTCGTAACGAGCTTGACCCGTGAAAAAAAACTTCTTCAGCTTCGGGAAGCCGAAGGTCCAAAAAACACCTTCCCTGAGCTCGTTGCGGAGAAACGATCCGGCTTCCGAGTACGTGCCAGGCCCACCTTGCAGAGTTACTGTTTGATCTTTGCGGTCCACTGCTCAGCGAGTACAAGTGACCGCCCGTCTGGTGTAAAAATCTTGCCGCTTCGCCTTCTTACCTGCAGTACTATATAAACAAGCGGGTAGGTGTGAAGTTACCACAGCATTCATTGCTATTTGCACTGTTTTGCTGCCAAAATTTTCACCATAGCCGAAGCTTGACTCTCAAAATCGAACGAAGGTCCTTCTCGACGCTTGCTTCGTCAGAAAGGAGAGCTTCGGAGAATAGAAAAAAGAAAAAAGTTTTTGACTTCCCCAAACTTAGAATCACATGGCACGAGTGCGATCTACTGCCAAAGTTGCACGTGAGGGAGACGAAGCCGAAGGTTCGGACACTGTGCCCATCTCCGAAGCAATGCAGCGCTCCGGTCTAGTGACTGCGGAAGAAAGGCCTGCTGCCGAAGCCAACCCGACAACAGCCGAAGAGGAAGAAAACATTGACGGGACTGACTCCGAAGATGACTACCACATTGCTACGCCCAGCAAGCCCAGTCACCTGGATTTTGGGAAATCAACTGTTTTAAAAGCTGATCTTTCGAAGATGGTGAAAGCAGGTTATTTCAATGAAGATCAGAAGAAGCTACTCCGCTTCGGGGGAGAAGAAACCACCCCGAAGCCAGGGAAGGATGAGATTGTTATCTTCAAAAGCTTTTTAAAGGCTGGGCTGAGATTTCCTCTGCACAATATTATTGCAGAGATATTGAGGAGGTTTGGTATCTTTTTTCATCAATTGACTCCTAACGCCATCGTTAGACTCAATGTTTATATCTGGGCCCTCCGAAGCCAAGCTGTGGAACCTTTTGCCGACAGCTTCTGCCGGGTTCACGAATTACACTACCAAACAAAGGCCAGAAAAGATGGACTACATGATAATTTTGGCTGCTATAATTTTGCCTACCGAAAGACAACAAAGTGCCCTGTCATCAGCTACCGAAGCAAATGGCCAGCAGGCTGGAAGTCTGAATGGTTCTACGTAAAAGTTGAGGAAGACAGAGAAAAATTGGTACAAAGCCCTCTGGAATTAATCTTCGGAGAGACGAGACCACGCTGCCGCATCGGCGATTTAAAGGGTCCTACCTGGGCCGCTCTGGGTGAATTTGAAATCATTTCAAAACATATTGGCACCAGGGATCTAGTTCAGGAATTTTTGGCATTCAGAGTTTTCCCTACTTTAAAAGAGTGGGAAATGCCGAAGCTGAAGGGAGAAAAGAAGAAGGGGGAGCTGGTCCGTCTGCCCTATCACTTTAAATTCAAAAAGTACTTTAAGAAACCCTGCAAAGAGTGGTTAGACACAGTTGAGACAATGTGCAATGAAATCTTGGGGAATTACTCCAAAAAGGAGGATCAATTAATGACAGCGGCCTTCGGCACCCGACCGAAACGAAGGCTGAACCGAGTATTTGATGCCCTGGGCTTCGAGTACCCAGACTATGAGCAGTTGAACAAGGGTGCCGAGGGCCTCAAAAGAAAAAGAGTAACCGAAATTCTGACAAAGGATGAAGAGCAACCAGCAGCAGAGAAGAAAATCCCGAAGAAAAGGAAAATATCAAGTCCGAAACGGAAAATATCCGAAGAAGAGAGGACCCCCACACCGCCTTCTACCAGCGACGTGGAAGAAATTTTAAAGGTAATGACTGAACCTATGCCCACGAAGCTAAGTCCATTAGGGCTCCAACTGACGAAGCTTTTTCAAAAGGTGGACGAGCCGGATCAGGCGAAGATGAGCAAACCCAAACGGCAAAGAATCATTGCGGTAACTGAAGTTATCGATAAGACACCGCCAAGAGGGTCAGCTCAGAAAACAGCAGCTGCCGAAAGCACCAAGAACGTCGAAGTCGCCCCTTCGGAGGTCGCGGCTACCGAAGCCGCTACAGCCGAAGATGTTAATTTAGAAACAACCATTGAGGATATTAACAAAATTTTGGAAGACATAGATGCAGAAGAAGCCGATGTTGCTACTGAAAAATCCATGGCCACAGTGCCTGAAAAAGGAAAAGAAATAGCCGAAGATACTTCGGATGACGAAGCCTACTCCTTTCAGAATTTAATTGGGCAAAAACTGACAAAGGACGAAATGGAAGAACTTAAAGAGTATGCGAAATCTTGCGGCTACAAACCAGGTGCTCTCCTATTTGGAGGTGTGGATGATGAAAAGCTAGGCTGCATTCGAGACCAGACTGGAGCTAGGGTAATTGGTACTCTATCAAAGAGTATCGGTTTTCCGAAGCTAGAGTCAGACATCAGCCGCTACCGACGACAACATGTCGTTGGTAGTTTATTTTACTCCAACTTCAAGGTGAACAACTTGCCACCTAACTTTTGTTGCTTCTAATAAAAACATGTCTGACGAAGGTTGTGTTCGTACAGAGTATGCTGCTGAGCAAAGCCTTGCAAATGCAACAAGATCTTGAAGATAAAAAGCATGAAGTTATAATTGGAAATTTGGAAAACAAAATAAAGGAGCAATCAGATGCTTTCGAGAAAAAGAACTTTGAGCTCCAGGCAACCGAAGGTTTGTTGGCGGAAGCTGAAGCAAAAATATCAGAACTGAATACGAAGCTTCTCCGCCAGTCTGAGCAATTCGAACGAGAAAAACAAGATCTTACTGCAAAACTTGAAGCCGAAGCTCAGCAAAATTCAGATTTGAGAAAACTACTGACAAATCTTCAAGAAAACTGCTTGAAATTTAGCAACAAGTGCATTCAACGACTAAGAAAGATTTTTTACTCAGTTGGAGCCAGTAGTGAAAAATTCACCCCCTCAGCTGAAGATCTGCCGAAGACCTTCGAACATATTGAGGGGGAGATTGACGAGCTCGACGAAGTCATAGCTGGGCATGGCGACTTCTGTGCCTGGGTGGCTTCTCGGGGTACCGCTGCTGCATTTCTGAAGGCCGGCTGCGAACACGGAAAAATTGTCAACAGGCCCAACTTCACCTTATCTCCATCAATCCTAGATGATATGCCTGACCTCGCCCGAAGTATTTCCAATAGATTTATAAAAATGATATGGACAAAAGGCGGGCGGGAGAAAGCTGGAGACGAAGCACGAAGTCATCTTGAACCAGTAAGAAATGATACTCCGGAGTTACCTTTTCCTTTGCTCTTGATTTTTACTTATAATTCCTTGATTTATGTAGGATGACGAAGGTGAAGATGACGCCTAAGTTATGTCGCCGAAGCTGTTGCCGAAGCTGAAACTTAATGAAGATCAGTAGAAATATGCTATAGAAAAACTCAGGATATTTTTGTAACAATTCTTGTAAATACAATTAGACTATCTTCAAGGAACCTTGTACATACCTTGTAATATATTCTTACCCTTTGCTTGAGGCGCTTTGGTGTGGACGAAATCAGTATTTTGAGCCGAAGGCGAAAAAACACCTTCCCTTCTTTTCGTACACAACGAAGCATAAAAGACCAATTCTCTTTTGTATACAACGAAGCTGAGCAACGAAGCTTTTCTCTTTCGTACATAACATAGCATAACGAATCATAAAAACCTCTTCTCCAAAACTTTTCTTTTACACAACGATTCATAAAAAGCCAACTCTCCCTTTTGCCGAAGCAACCACTTTGGTACACAGATGCTATGAATGAATGCTTATGCATGCAAATGTTATGATGTAATGCAATGCGCGAATGAATGTCCGAAGCATATGTCCGAAGCCACATTGTCAGCCATTACTTAGAAACAACCACACACTAGCTCTGCATTCCCTTAGGAACGACTTTGGAGCTTCTTCGCCTTTCACTTAGGCAATATCAGCGTTGACTTTTCGCTGTAAGCTCTGCATCCCCTTAGGGACGTCTTTGGAGCTTCTTCGTCTTTTACTTAGACGGTATAAGCTCTGCATTCCCTTGGGAACGTCTTTGGAGCTTCTTCGCCTTTTACTTTCGGCGGAATCAGCGTTGACTTTTCGCTGTAAGCTCTGCATCCCCTTAGGGACGTCTTCGGAGCTTTTTTCTCTTTTTCAGTTTCGGCACTCGATGGTGCGCTCTCAGCTTTTACATTTACATCTTTTGGGGGATTTTGCTCTTATAAAACTAAAAAGGAAAATTACATATGATGGCCCCATTAAAAACCTTTCTCCCCCTTTAGAAAGGAAAAGGGTGCCATAAAAAAGAAAAGAAAAGATAAAATTACATCAAGTTATACATAGAACCGCCGAAGCTCATCGGCATTCCAAGATCTTGGAATTTCATTGCCATCCATGTCCTTCAGTCTGTACGAACCAGGCCTTGACGAAGATGCTACTAAGAAAGGCCCTTCCCATTTCAGTTGCAACTTGCCCACTGTATCCGGGTTGGCCACTCTCCGAAGCACCAAGTGTCCCGGCTCAATATTTTTTAGCCGGACTTTTCTATCTCGCCATTTGATTGTTTCAGCCTGGTATTTGTTGATGTTTTCCACGGCCTGAAGCCTGATCCCTTCTAAGGCATCTTTTTCCACAAGAGAAGTATCTTCGGCACCTGATTCTGCCGAAGCTACCACTCTTATTGATCCAGCTTTAGCTTCTTCTGGAGTTATTGCTTCGTCACCAAATAATAACTTGAATGGGGTAAAGCCTGTAGACCTTGATGTTGTTGTATTGTGGCTCCACACCACTTTGGTCAGCTGATCTGGCCATTTTCCCCTTGGTTGATTAAAAATTAGCTTCATTATTCCTGTCATTATGATGCCGTTGGCCCTTTCAACAAGTCCATTCGACTCCGGATGCCTTACTGATGCAAAGTGGATCTTCGTGCCAATTTGATCACAGAAATTTCTGAAATCTTCGGAGTCGAACTGTGTTCCATTATCTACAGTGATAGCCTTCGGCACTCCGAAGCGACAGACAATACTCTGCCAGAAAAATTTTTGGACGGTGGCCGAAGTTATTGTGGCTAATGGCTTCGCCTCAATCCACTTGGAAAAATACTCCACAGCTACTATAACATATTTTAGGTTCCCTTGGGCCGGTGGCAATGGACCCAACAAGTCAAGGCCCCACCTTTGCAATGGCCAGATGGGTTGTATCAGCTGTGTTAATGACGAAGGTTGTTTTTGATCTCTTGCACATTTTTGACAACCTTCGCACTTTTGGACTAACTCCGCTGCATCCGAAGCTGCCTTCGGCCAATAAAATCCTTGGCGGAACACTTTTCCAAGTAACGGCCTGGATCCAATGTGGGATCCGCACAGGCCTGCATGTATCTCCTTCATCAACTCTATACCTTCGGCCCTAGACAAGCACTTGAGCAGCGGGGCACAAACTCCATGCTTGTATAACTCCCCTTCTATCATAACATAGGGACGAGCTCTTGCCTCTATCCTCTTATTATAAGCTTCGTCATCTGATAGAAAGTTTCCCTGAAGGTAAGAGATTATTTCTGTTCTCCAATCTTCACTGTAGACAGGAGAAATGTTAAGGACTGCTCTTTCAAGTAGCTCCACTGAAGGTGCCTTTATTGTTTCAAAGAACACGTCCGAAGGTAGCGGCAGCCTTTGTGCTGCAGACTTGGCCAACAAATCAGCATGCTCATTCTGCCCTCGAGGGATATTCTTAACAGAAAATCCTTCGAAGGAAGCTTCGATCCTTCGGACCGTGTCTAGGTACTTTTCAAGCTTCGGGTCTTTAGCCTTGCAACTTTTGTCAATATGACCCGAAACAACCTGAGAATCAGTTTTAAGGATCGCCCTTCTGACCCCCATTGCCTTTAGTTTCCGAAGACCCAGGAGCAAGGCTTCGTACTCAGCGATATTATTTGTGCAGCTGAAGTCAAGTCTTGCTGCATAGCAAGTTTTAACCTTGGACGGAGAGACCAACACAGCAGCTGCGCCTGCTCCGAAGGTTCCCCAAGAGCCATCACAAAACACTGTCCATGCTTCGGCATCTTTATTCGCTTCCTCGTCCTGAGCCCCTGGCGTCCAGTCGGCAATGAAATCTGCCAATGCTTGAGACTGAATTGAGGATCTATGCACATAATCAATGTAAAATTCATTGAGTTCCGCAGCCCATTTTCCAATACGCCCAGTAGCTTCTCTGTTCCTCATGATGTCCTTCAACGGCTGCGAAGAGGGAACAATAATGTTGAATGCCTGAAAGTAATGCCGAAGCTTCCTGGATGCCATTAAAACGGCATACAATATCTTTTCCAGCTCTGTATAATTTTTCTTTGAGACACTGAGGACCTCAGACACAAAATATACTGGGACCTGCTTCTTAGCTTGTCCATCAAACTTCTCCTGGACAAGCGCCGCACTTACTGCTGAGTGCGAAGCTGCCACATACAACAACAGAGGAGCCCCTGGCGTTGGTGGAGTTAATGTTGTGAGATCTATTAAGTATTGCTTCAGCTCTTCGAAGGCTTTTTGCTGACTTGGGCCCCATTGAAAGACTTCAGCTGACTTCAGCACCTCGAAGAATGGTAAGTTTCTTTCTGCTGATCTAGATATAAATCTGTTGAGGGATGCCAGCCTTCCTGACAATCTTTGGGCCCCCTTTCTTGTGGTTGGTGGCTCCATTCGAAGTATAGCTTCGATTTTATTTGGGTTAGCTTCGATTCCCTTCGTTGAAACCAAACATCCAAGAAATTTGCCCTTCTTCACTCCGAAGACACATTTCTCTGGATTCAGCTTCAGACCAGCCTGTCTGAAACTGGCGAAGGTCTCTTGCAGATCAGCAATATGATTTTCTTGCTTCGTGCTTTTTACAATGATGTCATCGACATAAGTCAGCACATTTCTGCCTATCTGAGATTGGAGAACCTTCGCAGTCATTCTGCTGAAACTCCCTCCAGCATTCTTGAGCCCCTCAGGCATCCGAAGATAGCAATATGTACCACTTGGAGTTATGAAGCTAGTCTTCGGCTCATCTTCCTTCTTCATCCAGATTTGATGATAGCCTGAGTAGCAGTCCAGGAGACTCATAAGTTCCGAAGAAGCTGCTGCATCAACTAAAGAATCTATCCTTGGCAGCGGAAATTCATCCTTCGGACAAGCCTTGTTGAGATCTGTGAAATCAATACACATTCTCCACTTGCCATTGGCCTTCTTCACCATAACAGTGTTAGCTAGCCACTCTGGGTACTTCACTTCTCTGATAACTCCTGCACTGAGGAGTCTTTTTACTTCATTGCGAGCCCCTTCGGCCTTGTCATCAGACATTTTCCGAAGCCTCTGCTTTCGGGGTCTGAAGGATGGGTCAACATTGAGCGAATGTTCAATGACATCCCGATTCACTCCACAAAGATCGTTGGCTGACCATGCAAAAACATCTTTGTTGTTGAATAAAAACCTTATCAAGGTTTTCTCTTGGTCTTCAGATAATTGCGAGCCCAACAGCACCTTCTGCTCTGCTATGTCTTCACACAATAACATGGGCTTCGGTTGATCTGCTGAAGCTGCCTTCTCCCTCCTGAATTTGTACTGTTCACAAGCTTCAGCCCCATCTATGTTATGGATTGCCTTAGAATCAGTCCAGCTTCCTTCGGCCCTTCTAGCAGCTTCCTGACTTCCATGAATAGCAATAGGTCCTTGGTCCGAAGGTATCTTCATGCAGAGATAAGCTGGGTGAAGAATTGCTTCGAAGGCATTAAGAGTGCCACGGCCGATGATAGCATTGTAAGGATACTCCATGTCAACAATGTCAAACACAATTTGCTCAGTCCTTGTGTTGTTAACAAACCCGAAGGTTACCGGCATGGTAATCTTCCCAAGTGCCACAATCTGCCGCCCCCCGAAACCACAAAGGGGGTGCGTAGCATCATGAATCTTGTCTTCGGGCTCTTGCATTTGTCTGAAGGCTTTAGCGAATATAATGTCAGCTGCACTGCCTGTATCAACTAGGACATTGTGGACCAGAAATCCTTTGATCACGCAAGAGATAACCATAGCATCATTGTGAGGATAATCCTTAAGCTGAAGGTCTTCCTGAGAGAAGGTAATTGGAATATGAGACCATTTTGACTTGATGAAGGGTCCCTGTACTCCAACATGCTGCACCCTTCTCTGAGCCTCTTTCTTCTGCTTCTTGTTAGCCGGCTCTGAGCAAGAACCGCCTGTTATCGGGAGCACCAGCTTCGAAGCTGAAGCAGCTCCAGCTTGATTGTTGAACGAAGCCATCAGCTCAGAAGAGTGGAAGTGAGTTCACCGGAGGTGGGCGCCAATGTTGGGGACTTGTTCTTAAATGCTTCGAGTTAAGAACAAGGCAACACAGAAAATGTTAGATATTAAGGTCCTTCGTCCTTCACTTCGTTATATCCCCTCAGGATATAAGGAACTTCGGACGAAGGTTACGAAGGACACACCTTCGTAAACATAATAACGTAGGGTGAAGCATTCACATAAATCATGAGGTATAAAATGGACATTCAAATGTTAACATAGAATCATTTTCATTTCTATTAATACGAATATAAATAACAGATGTACCTTCGGTCTTGAGGAAGGCAAGAGTACAAGTCCGATGTGAAGGCAAATGACAGGTTCGCGTGAACAGTACAGTGGTACTGTTCATCTATTTATAGGCGCAGGTCGCAGCCTGTGACAAATTACAATTATGCCCCTTACAAATGTTTACAACATTGACTCTGACCTATATGAATAAAAAGGTCATTCTATCTCTAAGTCGGTTTAAAACGCCGAAGCTCCATAAAAAGGGACCTTCGGCCATCTCTTGGAGACGACTCCAGCCGAAGCTGCTTCTTCGTGTGAGACCTTCGGCGCACCGAAGCACGACCCCAACAATATGCACTAATTGTGCTGATGGAACCTCCTTCATCAGCTCAAAAGAGATGTCAGATGTGTCACACACAAGCGAAGTCATTTTTGAATTAGTGGACAAAGCAATTGAAGACATTGGTGAAGAAAATGTGGTGCAAGTAGTCACTGACAATGCCTCTAACAACATGGGAGCAAAGAAGCTATTGCTTGAGAAGAGACCACAAATATTTTGGACCTCTTGTGCAGCTCACACAATCAACTTGATGCTCCAAGGAATTGGCAAATTGCCTCGGTTCAGGAAAGTGATTGACCAAGCAAAGTCATTTACCATATTTGTGTATGGCCACACAAGAACATTGGAGTGCTTGAGATACTTCACAGAGGGGAAAGAGCTAGTGAGGCCAGGAGTGACTAGGTTTGCTTCATACTTTCTCACTTTGAACAGTATGCAAGAGAAGAAGGACCAGTTAAGGAAGATGGTAGTTCATAGCAGGTGGGACTCATTAAAGGATGTGAAATCAAAGAAAGGAAAAGAGGCCACAGCTACTATATTGAGTCCAGCCTTTTGGAAGGATGTGAAGCTAATGTTGGCTGTTTTTGAGCCATTGGTCAAAGTCCTCCGTTTAGTTGATGGGGATGTGAAGCCATCCATGGGTTTCCTTTATGGAGAGCTACTAAAGGCAAAAAGAGAGATCAAAGAGGCCTTTGGCAATGTTGAGTCTCGATTCAAAGATGTTATGGCTGTAATTGAGAAGAAGATGAATGGAAGACTTGATTCTCCATTGCATTTGACAGCTTTTTTGCTGAATCCACACTATAGCTATGCTAACCCATCAATATTTGATGAGCCCAAAATGAATGGAGCCTTCATATCTTGTGTCGAGCAATTTTATTATCATGATGAGGACCAACAAGAACAGGCTGCCAACTTTGAATTGAAAAAATTTCAGAATAGAGAAGGACCATTTAGCAAGAAGCTTGCAAGAACTTTTCAAAACTATGATTACAATCCAGGTAGAGGTACTTAACTACTTATTATATGGTTGTTTGCTGTTTTCTACCATGGTTGTTTGCTGTTTTTTAAACTAATAGAGGTGTTTCTAATTTATTTCAGCATCATGGTGGCGGTTATATGGAACTGAAACACCAGCTTTACAAAAGATGGCTACAAGGATATTATCTTTGACATCAAGCTCTTCTGGTTGTGAAAGAAATTGGAGTGGGTTTGAAGGGGTTAGTACCTATGACCTATCTATTAATCATTTCAGCAGTACTATGATTAAATTTCAGAACTGAAAATGCTTTTGTTTCTAATTTATAGATACACACTAAGAAGAGAAATAGGCTGACTACAACCCGCCTCAACAAGTTGGTCTATATTCAGTTCAATAACAGGCTGATGAATAACAGAGAAAAGATTAAGTCAAAGAAAATCACTGATGTTCTCTTGTCTAGTGATACAACTGAAGCTCAAGGTTTTCTCCAAGAGGGTGGAGATGATTGTGCACAAGTTGTCTTTAGAGATGAGGAGGAAGATGAGATGGAAGGTACAGGGATACCTTGGTCTGTTATTGGAGAGGCAGTGGGAGCAGAAGAACAGCTTGAGCCTCGTAGAAGTGCAAGAGTGAGAGAGCTCTATGAAGGAGAAGAGTTTGAGTCTGAAGAAGAAGAGTATGAAGATGAAGATTTGTGCTACAGTGAAGATGAAATATGATCTGGACCATCTCCATCTAGTAGTGAAGCCTTTTGTGATGCCCTGGTCTTATGAACTGCAGCTGTGTCACTTTGTGTCTATGTGTCTTCTTTTGTGTGAGACCTGAACTAAGAACTATGTGCTTGTGTTGTCCTTTATTTATAAATTGTGTTCTGCACTTGTATTACTGTCCTATCCACTTGTGTTGTAATTACCAGCTGCTGATATGGTGTGCAGTGTGCTCAACTGCTCATGAATGGGAGGCTGCTGAAATCATCCAGATAAGTCACAATTTAGTGTTTTCTATTTTTTTATGAACAGCTAGCTGTCTATTGACTAATTTACTAACTACTAGCTGTCAAAATGTGTTGCAGCCTTGCAGGAGCTAGGAACATGCAAGACAGCAAGAGTAAGCTCAGCTAGGAATCAGATATGTCTATTGGCCTTCTTTTTATACTTACTGTGAGTCTGTGACTCATATAGTCATATATAGTAGTTATATACGTATATATAGTTATATACATAATATATATATAATTTATGGCTATATTGCCAAAACGCCTAGAAAAGCGCCTAGAAGCGCCTAAGACCGAGTACTCCCGACTAGGCGCTAGGCAATGGGTCACCGCCTAGATTCCGCCTAGCGCCTAGCTGAACCTTGCTATGGAACGACAAGTATTCAAGAATAGAGCTAGTATAAGATATGATTCTAAACAAAGAGACCATATCTACTCCCTCTGTTTAAATTTATAATTTATTTGAATTTTTAACCCAAATTTGATCGCTTGCCTTGTTAAAAAATCGTAATTATTATTAGTTTTATGTAATATTGTTTAGTATATAATATACTTTAATTAAGACTTAGAATTTTACATTAAATTTGAATAAGACGAGTCGATCAAATGTGATAAAAAAGATAAAATAAATTATAATTCGGGATAGATGGAGTATGAGTTTTGGTGCCCGCTTATATAGATTATCACAACAAACTTAAAGGTGACATCATATCAATTATGGGTACCTACTACAAGAACCTGACCGACCCGCACACCGGAGCATTTTTGTGTGTGTTTACTGAGGTTTGGACAGTCGAGTGACCTAAATTATTATTATTATTATTATTACTATTATTATTGTTGCTGTTATTGTTGTTACTACTACTATTATTATCATCTAGTTTAGATTTCTTCTTTATTAATATTGGTCCTGTGGCGACAAAAAAGCACCTCCAATTGTTATGTAAAAAGGTATCTAAATCACAATTCAAGGAATTATAGAAAAACATGTCTTCAATGGTACCCTAAACGATGTCGATAAATTTAAGAAGTTGTTATTTTATTCTTTATTGTCCCTGAAAGTCGCCTAGAGGGGGGGGTGAATAGGGCGAATCTGAAATTTACAAAGTTTAAGCACAACTACAAGCCGGAGTTAGCGTTAGAATTAAAATCGAGTCCGAGAGAGGGGGCAAAAACAAATCACAAGCAAATAAAGAGTGTGACATGGTGATTTGTTTTACCGAGGTTCGGTTTTTGCAAACCTACTCCCCGTTGAGGTGGTCACAAAGACCGGGTCTCTTTCAACCCTTTCCCTCTCTCAAACGGTCACTTGGACCGAGTGAGCTTCTCTTCTCAATCAAACGGGACACTAAGTCCCCGCAAGGACCACCACACACTTGGTGTTTCTTGCCTCGGTTACAATTGAGTTGATCACAAGAAAGAATGAGAAAGAAAAGAAGCAATCCAAGCGCAATAGCTCAAATGAACACAAGTCACTCTCTCACTAGCCACTATTTGATTGGGAATGATCTTTGGGCCTGGGAGAGGATTTGATCTCTTTGGTGTGTCTTGTATTGAATGTTATAGCTCTTGTAAGGTGTAGAAGGTCTGAAAACTTGGATGCAATGAATGGTGGGGTGGTTGGGGTATTTATAGCCCCAACCACCAAAAGTGGCCGTTGGGAGGCTGTCTGTCGCATGGCGCACCGGACAGTCCGGTGCGCCACCGGACACTGTCCGGTGCGCCAGCCACGTCACCCGACCGTTAGAGTTCGACCGTTGGAGCTTCTGTCTTCTGGGTCACCGGACAGTCCGGTGGTGCACCGGACAGTCACTGTACACTGTCCGGTGCGTCTTCTGACGCTGCTCTGACTCTGGCACGCACTGTAGCGCATTGAATGCATTTGCAGACGACCGTTGGCACGAAGTAGCTGTTGCTCCGCTGGCACACCGGACAGTCCGGTGCCCCCACCGGACACTGTCCGGTGCTACACCGGACAGTCCGGTGAATTATAGCGGAGTGGCTCCTAGAATTCCCGAAGGTGAGCAGTTCGGAATTGGAGTCCCTGGTACACCGGACAGTCCGGTGCGCCAGACCAGGGCACACTTTGGTTGTCTATTGCTCCCTTTGTTTGAACCCTTTCTTTTGTCTTGTATTGGTTTATTGTGAACCTTTGGCACCTGTAGAACTCATAATCTAGAGCAAACTAGTTAGTCCAATAATTTGTGTTGGGCAATTCAACCACCAAAATTCTTATTGGAAAAGGTTTGACCCTATTTCCCTTTCAATCTCTCCCTTTTTGGTGATTGATGCCAACACAAACCAAAGCAAACATAAAAGTGCAGAATTGAACTAGTTTGCATAATGTAAGTTCAAAGGTTGCTTAGAGTTGAAACCAATATACTTATCTCAAAAGATGTGCTTGGATGGTTTTCTTCTTTATTAAAATTTTGGACCACGTTTGCACCATGAGTTTTGTTTTTGCAAATCCTTTGTAAAATTCTTTTCAAAAACATTTTGCAAATAGTCAAAGGTAAATGAATAAGATTGAAGAAAGCATTTTCAAGATTTGAAATTTTCTCCCCCTGTCTCAAATGCTTTTCCTTTGACTAAAACAAAACTCCCCCTAAATAAAATTCTCCTCTTAGGGTTCAAGAGGGTTTTGCAATTTTTGAAGATACTACTTTCTCCCCCTTTTGAACACAATAAGATCTCAAATTGAAAACTTCATTTTTTTAAAATTTGGTGGTGGTGCGGTCCTTTTGCTTTGGGCTCATACTTTCTCCCCCTTTGGCATGAATCGCCAAAAACGGATACTTGTGAGTGAAATATAAGCCCTTATTCAAAACTTTTCTCCCCCTTTGGCAAACAAAAATATGGGTGAAGATTATACCAAAGTGGAGAACGATGCGGAGTACCGGCAAACACAATAGGAGTTGAGTGGAAGCGCCTTCTTTGCCGAGAACTCCATTTCCCTTTCAATATATATGACTAAGCATAAGATGACACTTGAAAACACATTAGTTATAGACATAAAAGAGATATGATCAAAGGTATAAAAATGAGCTATGTGTGTAAAGAATCAATCAAAATTCCTAGAATCAAGAATATTTAGCTCATTCCTAAGTTTGGTAAAGGATTGCTCATCTAAAGGCTTGGTAAAGATATCGGCCAATTGATCTTTAGTGTTTATATAGGCTATCTCGATATCCCCCTTTTGTTGGTGATCTCTCAGAAAGTGATACCGAATGGCTATGTGCTTAGTGTGGCTGTGTTCAACGGGATTATCCGCCATGCGGATTGCACTCTCATTGTCACATAGGAGAGGGACTTCGCTAAACTTATAGCCATAGTCCCTAAGGGTTTGCCTCATCCAAAGCAGTTGCGCGCAACAATGGCCTGCGGCAATGTATTCGGCTTCGGCGGTAGAAAGAGCTACTGAGTTTTGCTTCTTTGAAGCCCAAGACACCAGGGATCTTCCCAGAAACTGACAAGTCCCTGATGTGCTCTTCCTATTAATCTTACACCCTGCCCAATCAGCATCGAAATATCCTAATAAATCAAATGAGGATCCCTTGGGGTACCAAAGACCAAACTTAGGTGTTTGAACTAAATATCTCAAGATTCGCTTCACGGCCCTAAGGTGAACTTCCTTAGGGTCGGCTTGGAACCTTGCACACATGCATATGGAAAGCATAATGTCCGGTCGAGATGCACATAAATAGAGTAAAGAACCTATCATCGATCGATATACCTTTTGATCTACGGATTTACCTCCCGTGTCGAGGTCGAGATGCCCATTGGTTCCCATGGCTGTCTTGATGGGCTTGGCATCCTTCATTCCAAACTTGGTAAGAATATCTTGAATGTTCTTCGTTTGGCTAATGAAGGTGCCTTCTTGGAGTTGCTTTACTTGAAATCCTAGAAAATACTTCAACTCCCCCATCATAGACATCTCGAATTTTTGAATCATGATCCTACTAAATTCTTCACAAATAGATTTGTTAGTAGACCCAAATATAATATCATCAACATAAATTTGGCATACAAACAAATCATTTTCAATAGTTTTAGTGAATAGAGTAGGATCGGCTTTACCGACTTTGAATCCATTAGTGATAAGAAAATCTCTTAGGCATTCATACCATGCTCTTGGGGCTTGCTTGAGCCCATAAAGCGCCTTAGAGAGTTTGTAAACATGGTTAGGATACTCACTATCTTCAAAGCCGGGAGGTTGCTCAACATAGACCTCTTCTTTGATAGGTCCGTTGAGGAAAGCACTCTTCACGTCCATTTGGTAGAGCTTAAAGTCATGGTGAGTAGCATAGGCAAGTAATATTCGAATTGACTCAAGCCTAGCTACGGGTGCATAGGTTTCTCCAAAATCCAAACCTTCGACTTGTGAATACCCTTTGGCCACAAGCCGTGCCTTGTTCCTTGTCACCACACCATGCTCATCTTGTTTGTTGCAGAAGACCCACTTGGTTCCTACAACATTTTGGTTAGGATGTGGAACTAAATGCCATACCTCATTCCTCTTGAAGTTGTTGAGCTCCTCTTGCATCGCCAACACCCAATCCGAATCTTGAAGTGCTTCCTCTACCCTGTGTGGCTCAATAGAGGAAACAAAAGAGTAGTGTTCACAAAAATGAGCAACACGAGATCGAGTGGTTACCCCCTTATGAATATCTCCTAGGATGATGTTCACGGGGTGATCTCGTTGGATTGCTTGGTGGACTCTTGGGTGTGGCGGCCTTGGAACTTGCTCATCCTCCTTGTCTTGATCATTTGCATCTCCCCCTTGATCATTGTCGTCTTCTTGAGGTGGCTCATCTTCTTGATCTTCTTCTTCATCATCTTGAGCCTAATCCTCATCTTGAGTTGGTGGAAATGCTTGCATGGAGGAGGATGGTTGATCTTGTGCTTGAATGGGCTCTTCGGATTCCTTAGGACACACGTCCCCAATGGACATGTTCCTTAACGCGACGCACAGAGCTTCTTCATCATCTAATTCATCAAGATCAACTTGCTCCACTTGGGAGCTGTTAGTCTCATCAAACACAATGTCACAAGAAACTTCAACTAGTCCAGTGGACTTGTTAAAGACTCTATATGCCCTTGTGTTTGAATCATATCCTAGTAAAAAGCCTTCTACAGCCTTAGGAGCAAATTTGGATTTTCTACCTCTTTTAACAAGAATAAAGCATTTGCTACCAAAGACTCTAAAATATGAAACGTTGGGCTTTTTACCGGTGAGGAGTTCGTAGGATGTCTTCTTGAGGATTCGGTGTAGATACAACCGGTTGATGGCGTAGAAAGCGGTGTTGACCGCCTTGGCCCAAAACCGATCTGAAGTCTTGTACTCATCAAGCATGGTCCTTGCCATGTCCAATAGAGTTCTATTCTTCCTCTCCACTACACCATTTTGTTGTGGCGTGTAGGGAGAAGAGAACTCATGCTTGATCCCTTCCTCCTCAAGAAAACCTTCTATTTGTGAATTCTTGAACTCCGTCCCTGAAAGGGAAATAGGCTTACACCTTTTCCTAATTGATTTTGGTAGTTGAATTGCCCAACACAAATAATTGGACTAACTAGTTTGCTCTAGATTATAAGTTTTACAGGTGCCAAAGGTTCACAATAGACCAATAAAATGACCAAGGAAGGGTTCAAACAAAGAGAGCTAAAGACAACCCAAAGGCACCCTGGTCTGGCGCACCGGACTGTCCGGTGTGCCACCAGACAGTGTCCGGTGCACTAGGGAACTCGACGCTGAACTCGCTACCTTCGGGAAAATGGAGGCCGCTCCGCTATAATTCACCGGACCGTCTGGTGTATGCACCGGACAGTGTCCGGTGGCACACGTCCGGTGTGCCAGCGGAGCAACGGCTACTTCGCGCGCAACGGTCAACTGCAACGCATTAAATGTGCGCCTGCGCGCGTAGAGGTCAGAGCCTGCGCGCGGAGTTCAAGAATTCGCAAATCGAAGGCTTCCTTGAGGAGGAGGGCATCAAGCATGAGTTCTCTTCTCCCTACACACCACAACAAAATGGTGTAGTGGAGAGGAAGAATAGAACTCTATTGGACATGGCAAGAACCATGCTTGATGAGTACAAGACTTCGGATCGGTTTTGGGCTGAGGTGGTCAACACCGCTTACTACGCCATCAACCGGTTGTATCTTCACTGAATCCTCAAGAAGACATCTTACGAACTCCTCATCGGTAAAAGGCCCAATGTTTCATATTTTAGAGTCTTTGGTAGCAAATGTTTTATACTTGTTAAAAGAGGTAGAAAGTCCAAATTTGCTCCTAAGGCTGTAGAAGGCTTTTTACTAGGATATGATTCAAACACAAGGGCATATAGAGTCTTTAACAAGTCCACTGGACTAGTTGAAGTTTCTTGTGACATTGTGTTTGATGAGACTAACGGCTCCCAAGTGGAGCAAGTTGATCTTGATGAATTAGATGATGAAGAGGCTCCGTGCGTCGCGCTAAGGAACATGTCCATCGGGGATGTGTGTCCTAAGGAATCCGAAGAGCCCATTCAAGGACAAGATCAACCATCCTCCTCAATGCAAGCATCTCCACCAACTCAAGATGAGGATGAGGCTCAAGATGACGAAGAGGAAGATCAAGAAGATGAGCCACCTCAAGACGACGACAATGATCAAGGGGGGGATGCAATTGATCAAGACAAGGAGGATGAGAAAGTTGCAAGGCCGCCACACCCAAGAGTCCACCAAGCAATCCAACGAGATCACCCCGTGAACACCATCCTTGGTGACATTCATAAGGGGGTAACCACTAGATCTCGTGTTGCACATTTTTGTGAGCATTACTCTTTTGTTTCCTCTATTGAGCCACATAGGGTAGAGGAAGCACTTCAAGATTCGGATTGGGTGATGGCGATGCAAAGAGCTCAACAACTTCACGAGAAATGAGGTATGGCATTTAGTTCCGCGTCCTAACCAAAATGTTGTAGGAACCAAGTGGGTCTTCCGCAACAAACAAGACGAGCATGGTGTGGTGACAAGGAACAAAGCCCGACTTGTGGCCAAGGGATATTCACAAGTTGAAGGTTTGGATTTCGGTGAAACCTATGCACCCGTATCTAGGCTTGAGTCCATTCGTATATTATTAGCCTATGCTAGTTACCATGGCTTCAAGCTCTACCAAATGGACGTGAAGAGTGCCTTCCTCAATGGACCAATCAAGGAAGAGGTCTATGTTGAGCAACCTCCCGGCTTTGAAGACAGTGAGTATCCTAACCATGTCTATAGACTCTCTAAGGCGCTTTATGGGCTCAAGCAAGCCCCAAGAGCGTGGTATGAATGCCTAAGAGATTTTCTTATTGCTAATGGCTTCAAAGTCGGAAAGGCTGATCCTACTTTATTTACTAAAACACTTGCAAATGATTTGTTCGTATGCCAAATTTATGTTGATGATATCATATTTGGGTCTACTAACGAATCTACATGTGAAGAGTTTAGTAGGATCATGATACAGAAATTCGAGATGTCTATGATGGGGGAGTTGAAGTATTTCTTAGGATTTCAGGTGAAGCAACTCCAAGAGGGCACCTTCATTAGCCAAACGAAGTACATTCAAGACATTTTAAACAAATTTGGGATGACGGACGCCAAGCCCATCAAGACATCCATGGGAACTTGTTGGTGTTTTGAAACCCGGGGGGTCCCTGGACCGACGAGTGAATTGTCGCCGCGTGCCCCAGCCCAGATGAGTCGACGCAAGGCGGAACGCGAAGGGGGGGAAAGGAAGCGGCCGGAGGGAGGCAGGCGTGAGAGAGTGTGGATCCCGCGGCCTTCGTGTTAGCCCCGCGCCTGAGTCGGGTGCGCTTGCAGTAGGGGGATACAAGCGTCCACGTGGGAGTGGGAGCGAGCGGCCTTGCGCGAGCGTCGTCCCGTCCTTCTCCGCACGGGCCAACCCTCTGTAAGAGGGCCCTGGTCCTTCCTTTTATAGGCGTAAGGAGAGGATCCAGGTGTACAATGGGGAGTGTAGCAGAGTGCTACGTGTCTAGCGGAGGAGAGCTAGCGCCCTAAGTACACGCCGTCGTGGCAGCCGGAGAGGTGTTTGGCACCCGGTTCGTGTGGTGTCATGGCCGTCGGAGGAGTGCTGGAGCCCGGCGAGAGGACAACTGTTGGGGCTGTCGAGTCCTTGCTGACGTCCTCTTGCTTCCGTAAGGGGGCCGAGAGCCGCCGTCGTCACAGAGCGCGCGGGGCGCCATCATTGCCTATCTGGCGGAGCGAGCCAGATGGGACGTCGGTCTTGTTCCCCGTAGCCTAAATCAGCTCGGGGTAGGGTAATGATGGCGCCTCCTATCGACGTGGTCGGTCCGCGCCCTAGGTTGGGCGATGTGGAGGCTCTTCCGAGGTCGAGGTCGAGTCTGTCTTCCATGGCCGTGGTCGAGTCCGAGCCCTTGGGTCGGGCGAGGCGGAGACCGTCGGCTGAGGCGAGGGCTGAGTCCGAGCCCTGGGGTCAGGTGGAGCAGAGTTCGTCGTCTTCTGGGGCTGAGCCCGAGTCCGAGCCCTGGGTCGGGCGGAGCGGAGTTCGCCGTCTTCCGGGGCTGAGCCCGAGTCCGAGCCCTGGGTCGGGCAGAGCGGAGTTCGCCGTCTTCCGGGGCTAAGCCCGAGTCCGAGCCCTAGGTCGGGCGGAGCGGAGTTTGCCGTCTTCCGGGGCTGAGCCCGAGTCCGAGCCCTGGGTCGGGCAGAGCGGAGTTCGCCGTCTTCCGGGACTGAGCTCGAGTCCAAGCCCTGGGGTCGGGCGAGGCGGAGTTTCCTATGACGCCCGAGGCCGGCCTTGGCTGCTGTCAGCCTCACTCTGTCGGGTGGCTCAGCAGTCGGAGCGGCGCAGGTGGCGCTGTCCTCTTGTCAGACCGGTCAGTAGAGCGGCGAAGTGACTGCGGTCACTTCGGCTCTGTCGACTGGAGGGTGTGCGTCAGGATAAAGGTGTCAGGCCACCTTTGCATTGAATGCCCCTGCGATTTGGTCGGTCGGCGTGGCGATGTGGCCAGGGTTGCTTCTCGGTGAAGACTGGGCCTCGGGCGTGCCGATAGTGTGCCCGTTGCTGGAGGGGGTCCTCGGGCGAGACGTAGGTTCTCCGGGGTCGGCTTCCCTTGCCCGAGGCTAGGCTCGGGCGAGGCACGATCGTGTCCCTTGAATGGACCGATCCTTGACTTAATCGCACCCATCAGGCCTTAGCAGCTTTGTGCTGATGGGGGTTACCAGCTGAGATTTAGGGGCCTTGAGGGTCCCCTAATTATGGTCCCCGACAGTAGCCCTCGAGCCTCCAAGGGAGTACTAATACTCGCTTGGAGGCTTTTGCCGCACTTTTTTGCAAGGGGACCAGCCTTTTTCGGTTGCATTCTGTTCCGGTGGGCGCGCGCGAGCGCACCTGCCGGGTGTAGCCCCCGAGGTCTCGGAGGAGTAGTTTTACTCCTTCGAGGTCTTAGTGCGCTTCGCAACACTTTGGCTGGTCTAGTTGTTCCCTCATGCGAGCTGGTCGTAGCCCGAGTGCACGGTCGGGTCCCAAGTTCTCGGGCTGGTATGTTGACGCTGTCAACGGTTTGGCCGGAGCCGGGTTTGTGAGAGCAGCCCCCGAGCCTCTGCACAGGGCGAGAGGACGGTCAGGGACAGACTCGACTTTTTTACATACGCCCCTGCGTCGCCTTTCCGCAAGGAGGAGGGGGGGAAGCGCCATGTTGCCCTCGGGTGGTGTCGAACATGGTGTCTCCGGTGAGCTGCTGGTGGGTAATCCGAGCGGACGTCCGTGCCCCATTTGATAGTGGTCGGCTAGAGGCCCAGAGGTGCGCCCAAAAGTACCTGCGGGTGATCTGCCGGACCCGGTCCCCTGTCGACGGGGTCCGAGGGCTCGATGCCTCCCTCTGATGGGATTCCGTTACAAGATCGTTCTCGCTAGTCTCGGAAATGTCCTAGGGTACCTCGGGAGCGTAGCCCGAGCCTTGGTTATGTATCGAACGTACCCATGGTCATCCCTCGCTCCGTGTCTGAGGCGACTGTGAACCCTTCGAGGGCCAGCCTACGAACCCCTGATCAGTAGTGGGCACGGAGCCCGAGTGGCCTGAGGCGGCCGTTGAACCCTTCGAAGGGCCGACCATCGAACCTCTGACCAGTAGTGGGTGTGGAGCCCACGTGCTCTGAGGCGGCTGTTGAACCCCTCCGAGGGGACAGCCTTCGAACCTCTGATCAGTAGGGAGGCTCGGAGCCTGTTTCCTTCACGGAGAAGGGTCCTTTTCGGGGTATCCCCCTTTCCCGGTCCCTGTTGTAAGAGAGAGAAAGAGGAAAAGGATGCGAAGTCGAACGACGTGGCGTACCTTTTTCGACGCGGTCATTACGGCGAAGGCGAAGCGTCGCTTGCTCCTCCCGCCTGAGGCACCGCCTATCCCGCCGCGGAGTTAATGCGACGGGGCGAGCGGTTCGCGGGGCGGCCGTTGCGCGTGCGCGAGCCGTTCGAGGAACGGATCACGGGCGCGTCGTCTTCGCGCCGTGAGAGGGGGCACCCCCGCTGCCCCTGGATGGGACGTGAGCTTGGCTGACGACGTGACCGCTGCTGCTGCCCGCCTGTCACCGCCATTACTGCCGGCCCATTTTTGACCGCGTTTGACCGTCGCGCTTGGCTGGCACTGCAGGGTTGCCTCGAGTCGCGGATTGACTCCACAGTCGAGGAGGCGCGGTAGTGGCGTGAGTGGCGGTGCAGTTGCTCACACGTAGCAACCGGCGCGCCGGTTGCATGACGCGTGGGCCTGGACCTCCATGCTGGGCTCGTTGGAGTCGAAGGGGCGCGCCCACTTGGCACGGTTGCATGCCGCCTGCATGGCTGTCTGCCCTTTCACCCGCTGGTCTGGGCAAAAGTGGAGGAGTGCTTGTAACCGCCGGGTGGTTGCATGCACCGCGCGCGCGTGGCGGGTTGGCCTCTTCTCCCCTGGTCTGGCTTGCATGACGTGTGGGACCCATCCCCTGCGCCGTGGGGGGGGGAGAATCTTGGATCGTGTTGGAGAAGACTCGACCCGCAACGGTTGAGGGCGCAAGTGGGGAGAGTCGCCTTTAAAAGGGGGGCGACCCCCTTAGAGGACAACCATGTCTTCGCGCTCCCCTCATGCATTGTGTCTTTCCACCTTCCGAGCCCCCGGGCGGGGGACGCCCGGAGCCCTTCCGTCTTGTCGTCGGAGGAACGCAACTTCGTGGAAGTTGGTACCTTTCAGCCATCGTTCAGCTTCAAGGATTTTCATCGTGCAGCCAGGCTGCATCCCCTCGCCGGCGGTCACCCAAGACGGTGACCACTAGCCTCTCGGTGGGGAGGAGCAAGCCGGGCTGCGATCTTGGTCCCACCCTCAGCCCCAAGGATGTTCGTCATGCTTGCTGGGGCGGAGGCCAGGCTGAGCCGGAGCTCCACCTCCCGCGCGGGCCGGCTGGTCACCTCCTCTTCCAGCTTCTGGTGGTGGAAACCATCCTCCACCCTTGCGGAGGAGGCGTCCTCCAGCCATGCCGGGGAAGGCGAACTGTTGCTGTCCAGCTAGGATGCAACATTCCGTCCTTCTCCTCGCTTTCGCGGCGAGGACGGGAGTGAGGACCTGCCGGTGCGCCTTGCAGACCGTCGGCGTTGGTGGAGAGGCGGACGCCGCCGTCCGTGCTGCTGTGGTGGCAGCCGGAGGAAGCCCCCCCATTGAGGTCGTCGGCGCCGCCCACGGGCCGGCCCCCGGCTCTTTGGCTTTGATGTCTATTTCGCGTCCCTTGAGTAGGGACGCGAACGAAAGCCTTTCGGTGGCCGCGCCCGTACTGGGATCATGGCTGCTGTTGTGGGGTCGGAACCGGAGTTCCGTTTGTAATGGCACCTTGAGTGCCGGTGTTTTGTTCAATGCGGCTGTCGAGGCCTGAACGTGTATGCATTTTCGGCACGGAGCCGTGTTTTTTCTTCGATTCGAGCACTAAGACTCGCCTTGTCGATTATCTGAACCGCTTCACCGGGCGTGAGTTGCCTCGTGCAAAGGTGACGAGTGAGGTATCCGTATCCCGGAGGCATAGGAGTCCCTCGGCTCGGTCGGCCTTGCTGTCCGAGGCCCCTCTTGCTTAGTTAAAGGAACCCCTCGGCCGCCCTTCGATGAGCCAAAGCTAGAGGTAGCGGTGTCAGCACGGACGGAGGCAGAGTTGGCTTCGAAAAAGAGGTGTAGTTGGCCAGAGCCTGGCCAGGTCGTCCACTGGCGGAGCCGACGCCGGAGTTGAGCTGCCGAGGCCACAAGCCGAGCTGATGTCTTTGGGGGTCAGCCGGTCGAGGCCTCGGGGTGGCCGGCCGAGCCGCCTGCTCGGGCCAGATTCTCGAAGAAGACCCTAGCGGCGATGGCCCGGGCGTGGTGCTGATGGCGTCCTTCAGAGTGAGGGCCCTCCGACCGCGTCGCCGTCCGAGGCTAGGTCAGACCCCGCCGAAGGTGTAGTTGATGCCGAGGGTGCTGCTGCCCCCTTCGGCTGTCGACGTCCGAGCCTGCAGGATCAGGTTGTCTTGTAGTATGTGTATGTCTTCTGCGGCCGCCGAGGCCTAAACACACCGTCGCCGTGCTGTAAAGCTGTGTTTCTTTTCCTCTTGTTTCGAGTATCCGGACTCATTTGTCGGTAACAGAATTGTTTGTGCGGGCGAGAGTTGCTTTTCACGGAAGGTGATGAGTGAGGTATCCGTATCCCGGAGGCGTAACAGAAACTTGTTCTTCACAGTGACATCATTAAGGGACCTTTAATCCACGCACATCCCTTGCAATCCATCTTTCTTCTTTACAAACAAAACTGGTGCTCTCCAAGGTGAAGACTCGGACGAATGTACTCAGCCTCTTGCAACTCCGTTAAGTGCTTCTTGAGTTCTTTTAACTCTTCTACAGACATCCTATATGGCCATTTAGAAATAGGAGCAGTTCCACGTAAGGGATCTATGACAAACTCAACTCCCGTATCTGGTGGCATCCCTGGTAACTCTTCTAGAAAGACATTCCGAAAAATCCTTAACCACCCGGATGTTGTCACCCAAAAACTTCCCATCTACTAAGAATGCCGCTAGTCTGATGGTGGTAGTTACTGCAACTTCAACTTCAAAACTTTGTCCTTTAGAACTGGTGAGTCCTACGGTTCCTTTAGCAGAGTGTATAAACTGTCTTTACCTTTCTTAACCGTGACATACCAAGGATCAGATCTATACTGCTTGGCTCCAATATTATAGCAGTAACTCCAAATTCTCTACCCATAATGGTCAATGTCAATCTATGTGTCATTTGATTCGCCACAACAGGCCCTTTAGGTGTAATTACTCTCATGGGTTTTCTCATATTATCCAACACATATGCCCAAACCAAAATCTCAGCATGACGCATAATTTTATTAGCAACACATGGGGTCAAATAGACCTTTTTATTCCTCCTAAAATGGTATCATACCGAATACTAACTAAAGGAACATGTAGACCTTACAAATAGTAGTAATTTATATATATGTTTATGTAGCTTGGTGGAGCTGGTGGTGGTGAAGATGGTGGTTGTTGTCGTTGTCTCTCCAACCGTGATTGCCTTATTTCTTGATGTATCTCCAGACGGGCCTGACGTATTTCCTCGCGTTCTTGTCTTATCTGGTTTTGCATTTCGGTCACCATGTCTGTCAATTGTTGTATTACCAGCCTTTGGGTTGCAATCACTTGATCGGTTTCAACAGGTGGAGGATTTGGAGGATTCATTTCTGTTTGCTGTTGCGTGATAATCTTTCCTTTCCTGGTATTGACCATCTGAGTTAGATACATATGGTAAGAGAGAGCAGTAGACAAGGCAGTAATTACAACTCATGTTACTTTGGGGGACTTACTAGCTAAGCAGTTTAATGTTTTACCTACCATAGCTAATTTATTACCTTATGCTGGCACATGCTAAGATGTCCATATAATATTTCAATCAATCAAAGAAGCAAATCAGACATTGATCATCAGAACAATCAACCAATATTTTTAATAGAGAAAATAGTTTTAATTTTTATCGTAGGTCTCCTATCTCTTAAGAAGATCATGGTGGCAGGATTCCAAGGTCTGAAATCCATCTTGTCTTAGAGTAGAAAAGGTAAGAGTAATCAGAGTAGAACAGTAGAAGGTGAGACATGATCAAGATAAGTATAGAGAGAATCAGAGTAAGGTAAGTAGGGAAGGGTTTTGTCCATTTCTATCTAGGTTTCGTCCTACAGTCAACATTTCCTCTGATACCACTTCTGTAACACCCGGTTTTAAAGGACAAAGCCGAGTGCATCTCATACATGCGCCAAGAAGACAACACATATAATAACAGAGTGTATAGAGATAAATGTCATAAAACATCAGAGTATTTATTACATAGCGGAAGACTTATTACAAAATAAAAGTATAATCATACAACGAACTAAGGACCGTCGGCGCCAATGTCGACTGGGAAACGCCACCTAGATCAGATCAAACTCCTCGATACTTGACTCCACTTGAAACCACCTGTTCTTCTCCTGTGGGGGGGGGGGTGTGAGACAGCAAGGGTGAGCTCACATACGTTCATAGCTCAACAAGTCGTGGAGAATAATGTGGCATGAACTCACCAAAGGTGGGAGTTCATGAAGTGTAAGGCTAGTCAATGAAATAAAGGCTGAGGCTGAGCATTGCTTTTATAAGTTGGTCAAAATTTTATTAGCAATTACTAAGTGTAAGTAAATACCAAACCTTAATAATAATAATAAAGAACAGTGATAGTAAAATAATCCCAAATGCGATGCAAATGTCAAATTAAATTTAAGTTCCATAATTAATCATGTGAGGGTCCGAGCCGCTCTTGACCGTGAGCACGGCTAGTATACTAGTTTTACACTCTGCACAGGTTGCGCATCTTTACCCACAAGTCATGTTACCCATCTGCCAAGAGATGGCCAATCCCATACACCTCTACCGAGGAGGCGAGGCAGGGTAACACTACGAGGCCTTTACAAAGTTCCACTAGCTTTAGACTACCCGCTACAGTTTATAGGAAGTTCCAGTGCAGGGTTCCTGGCTGACCGCCATCGCAGCAAAATCAACCAGGGACCTCCCTACACTGACCACTCCCCTACTGCCCTTGCCCCTTTCGGGTAAGGTAGCCCTCCCCTAGCTTTCCTAGTTAATCAGCCAAGGGCGTCCCATTAAACCCTTGTGGTAGCACTGTTTTCCCGGGTGGTCGCTCCATGTTCCCATTAACATAATGATCTTAACATGAACAAGGAATAATAAAACAGATAACAATAAATAGTATAACAATGAGTGATGAATATCTCTATACCCAAATCCACATAAAGCAATAGCATGTACTACCCAAAACTTTAGTAGTAAAACCAGTGGTGAAGCAAGGTATAAAGATAGTCAAAATCTAGGGCATCCTATTGGGTCCCAGCAAAATTATCCTATGCAGATCATTATGAATAATAAGAACATGAATGGGTAAAAGAAGTGATCAAGGGCACAACTTGCCTTCAATGAGCTCCTGCTCAGCTATCTCTACTTGATGAACCTCAGAATCCACAGTGACTTGCTCGTCTACTCGCATCAACACAATACATACATAGTATAGCATAAATTAACATCACATCAAACATGTAAATAAAATATACCGTAAAAATCTACACATTAAAATAAACTCCTAGGAACAGAAATCATAATTTTTGGTATTATAGATTTTAAGATATGAATTTCCTAAGATTTAATGTGCTTGAGATAGGATTAAATGATAAATTAATTTTCTTACTGTTTTCATGCCAAAACAGAGGCACTAAATGATAGAGAATATTATTACAAAATTTTAGAAATTTGAATGGCTCAATTTGGACTAAAAATGGATTTTCTATGATTTATACAAGTTATATGAATTGTTTTTATATTAAAAACTCATTTTCTAATTCATTTTTCTTGATTTTATAACTCTCTGGACGGGGCCTCAAATACTAAAAACAGCAGGGGCTTTTGCGAAAGAATTTCTAAGACTCAGCGCACTATACAGGGTGGACTGCGGGTTGGTTTTCTAATAACCCAAGGTCTCTTATGCAAAATGCACCCACGAAGGGGTATCCACGGATCTCAGCCGTCCGATCTAGATTCCACGCGGCAGATTAGCTCTACATCCCTGCGGCCAGCTTTCCACTCACAACCGTCAGATCGCTATCCGATGGATGAGGAACGGACATGCACCGAATCAATCTAATCCGTACGATACCGAACGGGCGCTCCAGATTCCACAACACGAATCGGTATGCCGTGATCTAATCGCGACCGCCCATCACGAAGTGGACGGCGGATATCCCACCTTCAAGCTCATGACCACGCCAGGACAGCGCCGCCAGAGCCCACGGCCAGTGCACTCCGGCGAGCAAATTCCGGCACTCAAGACCCTAATCCTAACTCGTATGGACACCAGGCAGAGTGTAGATGAACGCGAAGCAGTCAAAGGTGAGCTTACCAAAGATGGCGGCCGAATAGTCACTGCCCACGAGGTGGGGGTATCCCACGGTGGACTTCTCACACCGGCGAGCAATTCCACCCTTCTCGATCACTGGCGTCCCCCGAATCCACCTCTCCCACCTCCGCCGTGGCACAGCGGAGCGCCGAAACTTGTCCCGGTTGGTTGAATAGGCGCGTAGGTGCCAGTCCACGGTGGAGGTCACACCACCCTCATACTGCGGCGACGCGACAAATTGGAGGCATTCGGGCCGGTCTCTGGCACGGACACCACGACAAACGTGAACAGGGGTTCAAGCGGAGCTCCCCAATCCCACAGCGCGAGCTAGAAGGCGCTGGAACAGGGGTTCCACCCACGGCCGTGCGCGCGACGGTGACAGACCCGGGGTGTTCTTTGGACGGGGAGAAGTTACGCTGGCGGCGCACGCAAAATCGAGGAGGAGAGGATAGAGAGGTTGCGGCCGACTCTTATAGGCGCGCGGAACGGAGGCTAACAGCTGGAGCCGGAAGACCCCGGGAGGAGTTGTTGCGGTCATGGCGGCGTCTTCTTCGCGGTTCGGCGAGAGGAAGAAGCGCTGACAGCTGGGGCCTACCCGGCAGTGAGGAGGAGCGCGGGCGAGAGAATGGCCGAGCGCGGTCCGTGCGCAAGGGTGCCTGACGAAGCGGGCCCACCCGGTCA
The DNA here is from genome assembly GCA_029449295.1 of Zea luxurians. Lineage (NCBI taxonomy): Eukaryota > Viridiplantae > Streptophyta > Magnoliopsida > Poales > Poaceae > Zea > Zea luxurians. The sequence goes on along the minus strand of JAOPSE010000134.1, from coordinate 2,334,526 downwards.
GTAGGCGGGAGTGTGGGCTGTGGGGAGAGGAAAGTGCTAGCTGGGCCGGAATGGGGTTGATCCAGCCCAGTTTCCTATTTTAGCCTTTTTTTCTTTTTCTTATTTTCCCTTTTTCTCTATTTCCAAATTCACTTTGAATTCAAACTTAAATTCAACTTTGTGGGTTATCATTTACAAATTATATTTGTGAAATTAGAAGTACTAATTTTGGAGATATTTATATATATATTATTTATATTTTTTTGTATCCTTTCTCTTTTTCTCATTTTCAAAACCCTATTTTCAAATTTAGGGTTAAGTCACTTCAAATAATTATTATCATTTTTATCCTCATTGTTTTATTTAATGCACAAACATATGAAAATCCAACAAGATGCATTTTATTTTATTTTGGTATCATTTATTTGTAATTTAATCACTCTTAATTACTTGGATACTCTTTTTATGATGCAATGTGGCACATAAAATAAGGAGATCTACTATATCCTTTGTATATAAATTTGAGTATTACAAATCCTACCCCCCTTAAAAATAATCTCGTCCTCGAGATTTAAGCAGTTCTAGGGAAAAGATGGGGGAAGTCCATGCGAAGCTCTTCTTTTCTCCCCCCAAGTAGCTTCATCTTCTCCATGATGGCTCCATTGTATTTTGCACATCTTTATCACCTTATTTCTTGTAACTCGAGTCAATGTATTCAAAATCTTAATCGAGTACTCCATGTAAATCAAACCACTTTGAACGAGCTCCTCCATTGATAACTGTTCCTCAGAGACACGGAGACACTTCCTAAGTTGAGACACATGGAACACATTGTGCACATCCGACAGACTAGCAGGTAACTCGAGTTGGTATGCCATCTCCCCAACTTGCCCAAAGATCAAGAATGGTCCAATGTAGCGGGGGAACAATTTTCCCTTTACTTTGAATCTCCTCATCCCACGTAGTGGTGACACCTTGAGGTACACATAATCTCCTTCTTCAAATTCCAGTGGTCTCCTTCTATTATCAGCATAGCTCTTTTGCCTGGTTTGAGCCACTCTCAAATTCTCTCGAATTATACGGACTTGTTCTTCTGCTTCTTGAATCAGTTCAGGCCCAAAGAACCGTCTTCCTCTAGTCTGGTCCAAAAATAGAGGAGTCCTGAACTTCCTGCCATATAGAGCCTCGAACAGTGACATCTTCAGACTGGCCTGAGAACTCAGCATAAGGTAGATTCTTGTCCCAACTACTACCATGTTGAAGGGCACAAGCTCTCAACATGTCCTTCAATGCTTGATTAGTCCTTTCAGTTTGTCCATCAGTCTAACGATGGCAGGCCGAACTAAAATTCAACTTCGTAACCATATTCTCATGAAAACTTTTCCAAAATCTGGAGGTAAAATGTGATCCTCTATCCAAAATGATCTTCTTGGTACATCGTGTAGAGGCACAATACGAGCCATACATAACTCTGCCAATTGAGATACCTTATAAGTAGTCTTGACCGGAATGAAATGAGCCACTTTGGTCAATCTATCCACAATAACCCATATCGAATCATATCCTTTCGAGGTGCGAGGCGATCCAGTAATGAAACCAATCTCTTCTCTCTTCCATTCGAGTATCTTTAATGGGTATAATAGTCCAGTTGGTCTTTAGTGTTCTGCCTTAACTCTTTGACACACATCGCACATAGCCACATGTGTAGCCACATCTCTCTTCAATCCATATCACAAGTATTTCTGCTTCAAATCCTGATACATCTTGGTACTACTAGGATGAACAGAATAATCTAAGTCATGGGCTTCCTTTAAAATAGTCTCACGAGGGCTATCAATCTCAGGGACACATATCCGATCCTTGAACCATACTGTGCCTTGCTCGTCTTCCATGGATTCCGGACCTCGACCTTTAGTAATAAGATCCCTAATCTCTTGTATTTTAGCATCACCAATTTGTCCTTTGCGGATTTCTTGCTCCAAAGTAGGTTCCACATCAATAGTAACTCCTTCTGTGTGAGCAACTATCCCCAGGTTAAGTCTCCTGAAATCTTCAATAATCTCATCAGGTGGCTGGGCAACAACAGCTGAATGAACGTGCTCTTTTCGACTCAAGGCGTCTGCAACCAAATTTGCCTTGCCCGGGTGATAGTGAATTTCCAAATCATAATCCTTAATAAGCTCCAACCAACGGCGTTGCCTAAGGTTGAGATCCTTTTGAGTGAATATACACTTCAAACTCTTATGATCTGTATATACTTGGTTCCCATGATATAATGTTTCCATATCTTAAGCGCATGCACAACGGCTGCCATTTCTAAGTCATGAGTGGGGTAGTTCAACTCTTGTTTCCGCAACTGGCGAGAAGCATAGGCAATCACATGTCCTTCTTGCATGAGCACACATCCTAAGCCTTGGCTACATGCATTGCAATAATTATCAAATCCCTTCTGTAGATCTGGCATAACCAACATTGGTGGTGACATCAATCTCTTCTTCAATTGATCAAAGCTGTCTTGGCACTTCTCGTCCCACTTGAATTCTCTTCCCTTCTCCATAAGTGAGGTCATGGGCTTAGCAAACTTAGAAAATCCTTCAATAAATCTCCGATAATATCCTGCGAGTCCCAAGAAACTCCGAATCTCCGTAACTGTAGTGGGCACTCCCCACTCCATTATCTCCTTCACTTTAGCAGGATCCACTGCTATTCCTCCATTAGAAATAATATGACCAAGGAATGGCACCTTGTCAATCCAAAACTCGCACTTGCTGAACTTAGCGTAGAGTTGATTATCTCGTAACTTCTGTAGCACCAACCTTAGATGTTCTTCTTGGTCACTCTCATTCTTAGAATAGATAAGAATATCGTCGATGAACTCCACGACGAATCTGTCCAAATACTCCAAAAACATCTTGCTCATCAAATCCATAAAATAAGCTGGTGCATTAGTTAATCCAAACGACATCACGATGAACTCATATAATCCATATCGAGTCGAGAAAAGTCGTCTTAGGAATATCTGATGGTCCAATCTTCATCTGATGGTATCCCGATCGGAGGTCAATCTTCGAGAATACCCTGGCTCCTCTCATCCGATTAAATAAATCCTTAATGCGGGGTAACAGAAACTTGTTCTTCACAGTGACATCATTAAGGGACCTTTAATCCACGCACATCCCTTGCAATCCATCTTTCTTCTTTACAAACAAAACTGGTGCTCTCCAAGGTGAAGACTCGGACGAATGTACTCAGCCTCTTGCAACTCCGTTAAGTGCTTCTTGAGTTCTTTTAACTCTTCTACAGACATCCTATATGGCCGTTTAGAAATAGGAGCAGTTCCACGTAAGGGATCTATGACAAACTCAACTCCCGTATCTGGTGGCATCCCTGGTAACTCTTCTAGAAAGACATTCCGAAAAATCCTTAACCACCCGGATGTTGTCACCCAAAAACTTCCCATCTACTAAGAATGCCGCTAGTCTGATGGTGGTAGTTACTGCAACTTCAACTTCAAAACTTTGTCCTTTAGAACTGGTGAGTCCTACGGTTCCTTTAGCAGAGTGTATAAACTGTCTTTACCTTTCTTAACCGTGACATACCAAGGATCAGATCTATACTGCTTGGCTCCAATATTATAGCAGTAACTCCAAATTCTCTACCCATAATGGTCAAAGTCAATCTACGTGTCATTTGATTCGCCACAACAGGCCCTTTAGGTGTAATTACTCTCATGGGTTTTCTCATATTATCCAACACATATGCCCAAACCAAAATCTCAGCATGACGCATAATTTTATTAGCAACACATGGGGTCAAATAGACCTTTTTATTCCTCCTAAAATGGTATCATACCGAATACTAACTAAAGGAACATGTAGACCTTACAAATAGTAGTAATTTATATATATGTTTATGTAGCTTGGTGGAGCTGGTGGTGGTGAAGATGGTGGTTGTTGTCGTTGTCTCTCCAACCGTGATTGCCTTATTTCTTGATGTATCTCCAGACGGGCCTGACGTATTTCCTCGCGTTCTTGTCTTATCTGGTTTTGCATTTCGGTCACCATGTCTGTCAATTGTTGTATTACCAGCCTTTGGGTTGCAATCACTTGATCGGTTTCAACAGGTGGAGGATTTGGAGGATTCATTTCTGTTTGCTGTTGCGTGATAATCTTTCCTTTCCTGGTATTGACCATCTGAGTTAGATACATATGGTAAGAGAGAGCAGTAGACAAGGCAGTAATTACAACTCATGTTACTTTGGGGGACTTACTAGCTAAGCAGTTTAATGTTTTACCTACCATAGCTAATTTATTACCTTATGCTGGCACATGCTAAGATGTCCATATAATATTTCAATCAATCAAAGAAGCAAATCAGACATTGATCATAAGAACAATCAACCAATATTTTTAATAGAGAAAATAGTTTTAATTTTTATCGTAGGTCTCCTATCTCTTAAGAAGATCATGGTGGCAGGATTCCAAGGTCTGAAATCCATCTTGTCTTAGAGTAGAAAAGGTAAGAGTAATCAGAGTAGAACAGTAGAAGGTGAGACATGATCAAGATAAGTATAGAGAGAATCAGAGTAAGGTAAGTAGGGAAGGGTTTTGTCCATTTCTATCTAGGTTTCGTCCTACAGTCAACATTTCCTCTGATACCACTTCTGTAACACCCGGTTTTAAAGGACAAAGCCGGGTGCATCTCATACATGCGCCAAGAAGACAACACATATAATAACATTGTGTATAGAGATAAATGTCATAAAACATCAGAGTATTTATTACATAGCGGAAGACTTATTACAAAATAAAAGTATAATCATACAACGAACTAAGGACCGTCGGCGCCAATGTCGACTGGGAAACGCCACCTAGATCAGATCAAACTCCTCGATACTTGACTCCACTTGAAACCACCTGTTCTTCTCCTGTGGGGGGGGTGTGAGACAGCAAGGGTGAGCTCACATACGTTCATAGCTCAACAAGTCGTGGGGAATAATGTGGCATGAACTCACCAAAGGTGGGAGTTCATGAAGTGTAAGGCTAGTCAATGAAATAAAGGCTGAGGCTGAGCATTGCTTTTATAAGTTGGTCAAAATTTTATTAGCAATTACTAAGTGTAAGTAAATACCAAACCTTAATAATAATAATAAAGAACAGTGATAGTAAAATAATCCCAAATGCGATGCAAATGTCAAATTAAATTTAAGTTCCATAATTAATCATGTGAGGGTCCGAGCCGCTCTTGACCGTGAGCACGGCTAGTATACTAGTTTTACACTCTGCAGAGGTTGCGCATCTTTACCCACAAGTCATGTTACCCATCTGCCAAGAGATGGCCAATCCCATACACCTCTACCGAGGAGGCGAGGCAGGGTAACACTACGAGGCCTTTACAAAGTTCCACTAGCTTCAGACTACCCGCTACAGTTTATAGGAAGTTCCAGTGCAGGGTTCCTGGCTGACCGCCATCGCAGCAAAATCAACCAGGGACCTCCCTACACTGACCACTCCCCTACTGCCCTTGCCCCTTTCGGGTAAGGTAGCCCTCCCCTAGCTTTCCTAGTTAATCAGCCAAGGGCGTCCCATTAAACCCTTGTGGTAGCACTGTTTTCCCGGGTGGTCGCTCCATGTTCCCATTAACATAATGATCTTAACATGAACAAGGAATAATAAAACAGATAACAATAAATAGTATAACAATGAGTGATGAATATCTCTATACCCAAATCCACATAAAGCAATAGCATGTACTACCCAAAACTTTAGTAGTAAAACCAGTGGTGAAGCAAGGTATAAAGATAGTCAAAATCTAGGGCATCCTATTGGGTCCCAGCAAAATTATCCTATGCAGATCATTATGAATAATAAGAACATGAATGGGTAAAAGAAGTGATCAAGGGCACAACTTGCCTTCAATGAGCTCCTGCTCAGCTATCTCTACTTGATGAACCTCAGAATCCACAGTGACTTGCTCGTCTACTCGCATCAACACAATACATACATAGTATAGCATAAATTAACATCACATCAAACATGTAAATAAAATATACCGTAAAAATCTACACATTAAAATAAACTCCTAGGAACAGAAATCATAATTTTTGGTATTATAGATTTTAAGATATGAATTTCCTAAGATTTAATGTGCTTGAGATAGGATTAAATGATAAATTAATTTTCTTACTGTTTTCATGCCAAAACAGAGGCACTAAATGATAGAGAATATTATTACAAAATTTTAGAAATTTGAATGGCTCAATTTGGACTAAAAATGGATTTTCTATGATTTATACAAGTTATATGAATTGTTTTTATATTAAAAACTCATTTTCTAATTCATTTTTCTTGATTTTATAACTCTCTGGACGGGGCCTCAAATACTGAAAACAGCAGGGGCTTTTGCGAAAGAATTTCTAAGACTCAGCGCACTATACAGGGTGGACTGCGGGTTGGTTTTCTAATAACCCAAGGTCTCTTATGCAAAATGCACCCACGAAGGGGTATCCACGGATCTCAGCCGTCCGATCTAGACTCCACGCGGCAGATTAGCTCTACATCCCTGCGGCCAGCTTTCCACTCACAACCGTCAGATCGCTATCCGATGGATGAGGAACGGACATGCACCGAATCAATCTAATCCGTACGATACCGAACGGGCGCTCCAGATTCCACAACACGAATCGGTATGCCGTGATCTAATCGCGACCGCCCATCACGAAGTGGACGGCGGATATCCCACCTTCAAGCTCATGACCACGCCAGGACAGCGCCGCCAGAGCCCACGGCCAGTGCACTCCGGCGAGCAAATTCCGGCACTCAAGGCCCTAATCCTAACTCGTATGGACACCAGGCAGAGTGTAGATGAACGTGAAGCAGTCAAAGGTGAGCTTACCAAAGATGGCGGCCGAATAGTCACTGCCCACGAGGTGGGGGTATCCCACGGCGGACTTCTCACACCGGCGAGCAATTCCACCCTTCTCGATCACTGGCGTCCCCCGAATCCACCTCTCCCACCTCCGCCGTGGCACAGCGGAGCGCCGAAACTTGTCCCGGTTGGTTGAATAGGCGCGTAGGTGCCAGTCCACGGTGGAGGTCACACCACCCTCATACTGCGGCGACGCGGCAAATTGGAGGTATTCGGGCCGGTCTCTGGCACGGACACCACGACAAACGTGAACAGGGGTTCAAGCGGAGCTCCCCAATCCCACAGCGCGAGCTAGAAGGCGCTGGAACAGGGGTTCCACCCACGGCCGTGCGCGCGACGGTGACAGACCCGGGGTGTTCTCTGGACGGGGAGAAGTTACGCTGGCGGCGCACGCAAAATCGAGGAGAGGATAGAGAGGTTGCGGCCGGCTCTTATAGGCGCGCGGAACGGAGGCTAACAGCTGGAGCCGGAAGACCCCGGGAGGAGTTGTTGCGGTCATGGCGGCGTCTTCTTCGCGGTTCGGCGAGAGGAAGAAGCGCTGACAGCTGGGGCCTACCCGGCAGTGAGGAGGAGCGCGGGCGAGAGAATGGCCGAGCGCGGTCCGTGCGCAAGGGTGCCTGACGAAGCGGGCCCACCCGGTCAGTAGGCGGGAGTGTGGGCTGTGGGGAGAGGAAAGTGCTAGCTGGGCCGGAATGGGGTTGATCCAGCCCAGTTTCCTATTTTAGCCTTTTTTCTTTTTCTTATTTTCCCTTTTTCTCTATTTCCAAATTCACTTTGAATTCAAACTTAAATTCAACTTTGTGGGTTATCATTTACAAATTATATTTGTGAAATTAGAAGTACTAATTTTGGAGATATTTTTATATATATATTATTTATATTTTTTTGTATCCTTTCTTTTTTTCTCATTTTCAAAACCCTATTTTCAAATTTAGGGTTAAGTCACTTCAAATAATTATTATCATTTTTATCCTCATTGTTTTATTTAATGCACAAACATATGAAAATCCAACAAGATGCATTTTATTTTATTTTGGTATCATTTATTTGTAATTTAATCACTCTTAATTACTTGGATACTCTTTTTATGATGCAATGTGGCACATAAAATAAGGAGATCTACTATATCCTTTGTATATAAATTTGAGTATTACACCCTTGGCTCGGTCGGCCTTGCCGCTTACACGCGCTCTTACTCGTCCATAGGGTTCTGTTACTGACGCAGTCGAGAAGGCCCGAGAAATCATTTCGGCAGAGGAGCTTCTCGAGCATGAAGACTTGTTCGGTCCGTGGAGTCACTTATCCGAGCGCGAGTTACTTATCGCAGAAGGTGATGAGTGAGGTATCCGTATCCCGGAGGCATAGGAGTCCCTCGGCTCGGTCAGACTTGGCTGCTTACGTGTACTCCGTCATTTTCAGGATCCACTTTTGAAGTAGTCAAAGAGCAAGAAAGGCATTCTGGCAGAAAAGATTTTTTTCTTTTTTCGAGGAAAATTTTGACGCAGAGGGGGTTGCCCCCTTCTAGCACCCGAGGGAGGGTCGGGCTTTGTCGAGGCAAGGCTGACCCTTCCTTGACGACCAGACTTGGTGTGTGAACGAGGTATACGAGCAACTTGAAAGCATCTTAAGGGTAGAAGCGACGTAGCTGTTGGATGTTCCAAGCGTTGCTGTAGACCTCGCCTTGGCTGTTGGCCAGCTTGTACGTTCCGGGCTTCATGACCTTGGCGATGACGAACGGCCCTTCCCAGGGAGGCGTGAGTTTGTGCCGCCCTCGGGCGTCTTGTCGCAGCCGAAGCACCAGGTCGCCCACCTGGAGGTCTCGGGACCTAACCCCTCGGGCGTGGTAGCGTCGCAGGGACTGCTGGTACCGCGCCGAGTGTAGTAAGGCCACGTCCCGAGCCTCCTCCAGCTGGTCCAGTGAGTCTTCTCGGTTGGCTTGGTTGCTTTGGTCGGTGTAGGCCCTCGCCTTCGGGGAACCGTATTCCAAGTCTGTGGGCAAGATGGCCTCGGCCCCATAGACTAGAAAGAACGGTGTGAAGCCCGTGGCTCGGCTCGGCGTTGTCCTCAGACTCCAGACCACCGAGGGGAGTTCCTTCATCCACCGCTTGCCGAACTTGTTGAGGTCGTTGTAGATCCGAGGCTTGAGTCCTTGCAGGATCATGCCGTTGGCCCGCTCCACTTGCCCATTCGTCATGGGGTGTGCCACGGCAGCCCAGTCCACCCGGATGTGGTGATCCTCGCAGAAGTCCAGGAACTTTTTGCCGGTGAACTGGGTACCGTTGTCGGTGATGATGGAGTTCGGGACCCCAAAGCGATGGATGATGTTGGTGAAGAACGCCACCGCCTGTTCGGACCTGATGCTGTTTAGGGGTCGGACCTCGATCCACTTGGAGAATTTGTCGATGGCGACCAACAGGTGCGTGTAGCCCCCGGATGCCTTCTGCAAGGGGCCAACAAGGTCCAGACCCCACACAGCAAACGGCCAGGTGATGGGTATTGTCTGTAGAGCCTGAGCGGGCAGGTGGGTCTGCCTCGCGTAGAACTGACACCCTTCGCAGGTGCGGACAATTTTAGTAGCGTCGGCCACCGCCGTCGGCCAGTAGAATCCTTGTCGGAAGGCGTTTCCAACGAGGGTTCGAGGTGCTGTGTGATGGCCGCAAGCCCCCAAGTGGATCTCTTGCAAGAGCTGCTGGCCTTCGGCGATGGAAATGCATCGCTGGAGGATGCCTGAGGGGCTGCGGTGGTAGAGCTCCTTCCCGTCTCCCAGTAAGACGAAAGACTTGGCGCGCCGCGCCAACCGCCGAGCTTCGGCTTGGTCGAGGGGCAGCTCCCCTCGGTGGAGATATTGCAGGTACGGGGTCTGCCAGCTTTGATTAGGCATGACCTCGCTCGGTTCCCCCTCGACGCGCAGTGCCTCACCCTCGGAGCCGAGGGTACCTCGGGCTGAGCCGAGGGTACCTCGAACCGTGCCGAGGGTATCTCGGACTGGGCCGAGGGTACCTCGGACTGAGCTGAGGGTGCCTCGGGCGGAGCCGAAGGTGCCTCGGGCAGAGCCGAAGGTGCCTCGGGCTCGGGCGTGTCCTCGGTCTTGATGGAGGGTTGATGCAGGTCTCAGGAGAATACGTCCGGGGGAACTATTGTTCGTCCCGAGGCTATTTTAGCTAGCTCGTCCGCAGTCTCGTTGTAGCGTTGGGCGATGTGGTTGAGCTCGAGCCCGTAGAACTTGTCTTCCAGGCGCTGAACCTCATCGCAGTAGGCTTCCATCTTCGGGTCACGGTAGTGGGAGTTCTTCATGACTTGGTCGATGACGAGCTGCGAGTCACCGCGAGCGTCGAGGCGTCGTACCCCTAGCTCGATGGCGATTCGCAACCCATTTACCAGAGCCTCGTACTCTGCCACATTGTTGGACGCCGGGAAGTGGAGGCGTAGCACGTAGCGTAGGTGCTTCCCGAGGGGCGAGACGAAGAGGAGGCCTGCGCCGGCCCCCATCTTCATCAGCGACCCATCGAAAAACATGGTCCAGAGCTCCGGTTGGATCGGAGCCGTCGGGAGCTGGGTGTCGGCCCATTCAGCCACGAAGTCCGCCAAGACCTGGGACTTGATGGCCTTCCGAGGGGCAAATGAGATCGTCTCGCCCATGATCTCTACCGCCCACTTCGCAATCCTACCCGAGGCCTCTCGGGACTAGATGATCTCTCCCAGGGGGAAGGATGACACCACAGTCACCGGATGAGACTCGAAGTAGTGTCGCAACTTCCGCCGTGTCAGGATCACCGCGTACAGCAGCTTCTGGATTTGTGGGTAGCGGATCTTGCTCTCGGACAGTACCTCGCTGATGAAGTAGACTGGCATCTGGACGGGCAGTGCATGCCCTTCTTCTCGTCTCTCAACCACGATCGCGGCGCTAACCACCTGGGTGGTTGCGGCGACGTAGATCAAGAGGGCTTCTCCGGCAGCGGGGGCACCAAGATGGGCGCGTTCGTGAGGAGCGCCTTCAGGTTCCCGAGGGCTTCCTCGGCCTCGGGAGTCCAAGCGAAGCACTCAGCTTTTCTTAAGAGGCGGTACAGAGGCAGACCTCTTTCGCCGAGGCAGGAGATGAAGCGGCTCAGAGCCACGAGACATCCCATGACCCTCTGTACGCCTTTCAAGTCCTTGATTGGCCCCATGCTGGTGATGGCTGCAATCTTCTCTGGGTTGGCTTCGATGCCCCGCTCGGAGACGATGAACCCCAAGAGCATGCCTCGGGGGACCCCGAAGACACACTTTTCGGGATTAAGCTTCACGCCTTTCGCCTTGAGACATCGGAACGTCGCTTCAAGGTCGGAAAGGAGGTCGGAGGCCTTCCTCGTCTTGACTATGATGTCATTGACGTAGGCCTCGACCGTTCGGCCGATGTGTTCGCCAAACACATGGTTCATGCATCGCTGGTACGTTGCCCCCGCATTCCTCAAACCAAACGGCATTGTAACATAGCAGTACATGCCGAAGGGTGTGATGAATGAAGTCGCGAGCTGGTCGGACTCCTTCATCCTGATCTGGTGATACCCCGAGTAGGCATCGAGGAAAGACAGGGTTTCGCACCCAGTAGTGGAATCCACGATCTGATCGATGCGAGGCAGAGGGTAGGGAACCTTCGGACATGCTTTGTTTAGACCGGTGTAGTCTACACACATCCGCCATTTCCCCCCTTTCTTTCTCACTAGCACAGGGTTGGCAAGCCATTCGGGATGGAATACCTCTTTGATGAATCCTGCCGCCAGTAGCTTGTGGATCTCCTCGCCTATGGCTCTGCGCTTTTCTTCGTCGAATCGGCGTAGAGGTTGCTTCACGGGTCGGGCCCCAGCTCGAATATCCAGAGAGTGCTCGGCGACTTCCCTCGGTATGCCGGGCATGTCCGAGGGACTCCACGCGAAAACGTCGGCGTTCGCGTGGAGAAAGTCGATGAGCACTGCTTCCTATTTGGGGTCGAGCTCAGAGCCGATCTGGATCTGCTTGGAGGCATCGTTGCAGGGGTCGAGAGGGACGGTCTTGACCGTCTCCGCCGGTTCGAAGTTGCCGGCGTGGCGCTTCACATCGGGCGCCTCCCTGGAGAGGCTCTCCAGGTCAGCGATGAGGGCCTCGGATTCAGCGAGGGCCTCGGCGTACTCCATGCACTCCACATCGCATTCGTATGCGTGTCGGTACGTGGGCCCGACGGTGATGACCCCGTTGGGGCCCGGCATCTTGAGCTTGAGGTAGGTGTAGTTGGGGACGGCCATGAACTTGGCGTAGCATGGCCTCCCCAGCACTGCATGGTAGGTCCCTCGAAACCCGACCACTTCGAACGTGAGGGTCTCCTTTCGAAAGTTGGAGGGCGTCCCGAAGCAGACGGGTAGGTCGAATTGTCCGAGGGGTTGAACGCGCTTCCCGAGGACGATCCCGTGGAAAGGCGCAGTGCCCGTCTGGACCGAGGACAGATCGACCCGCAGGAGCCCGAGGGTCTCGGTGTAGATGATGTTGAGGCTGCTGCCTCCATCCATGAGGACCTTGGTGAGCCTGACGTTGCCGATGATGGGGTCGACAATGAGTGGGTATCTCCCCGGGCTCGGCACGTAGTCCGGATGGTCGGCCCGGTCGAAGGTGATGGGCTTGTCGGACAGGCTAGGTAGACTGGCGCCGCCACCTTTACCGAGCAGACCTCCCGACGCTCTTGCTTGCGGTGCCGAGCCGAGGCATTCACCACTTGCTCGCCGTAGATCATGAAGCTGTCGCGGACCTCGGGGAACCCTCCTGCCTTGTGATCTTCCTCCTTTGCGTCGTCGAGGGCCTTGCCACCCTCCGCGGGTGGCCCGGCCTTGTGGAAGTGTCGTCGAAGCATGGCACACTCCTCAAGGGTGTGCTTGACGGGACTCTGATGATAGGGGCACGGCTCCTTGAGCATCTTGTCGAAGAGGTTGGCACCTCCGGGAGGTTTCCGAGGGTTCTTGTGCTCGGTGGCGGCGACAAGGTCCGCGTCGGCGGCGTCGCGTTTCGCTTGCGACTTCTTCTTGGCCTTCTTCTTGGCGCCGCGCTGAGTTGACGCCTCGGGAGCATCTTCCGGTGGGCGGCCCTGGGGCTACCTGTCCTTCCGGAAAATGGCCTCAACCGCCTCATGGCCAAAGGCGAATTTGGTGGCGATGTCCATCAGCTCGCTCGCCCTGGTGGGGGTCTTGCGACCCAGCTTGCTCACCAGGTCGCGGCAGGTGGTGCCGGCGAGGAACGCGCCGATGACATCTGAATCGGTGACGTTGGGCAGCTCTGTGCGCTGCTTCGAGAATCGCCGGATGTAGTCCCGGAGAGACTCTCCTGGCTGCTGGCGGCAGCTTCAGAGATCCCAGGAGTTCCCAGGGCGCACGTACGTGCCCTGGAAATTGCCGACGAAGGCTTGGACCAGGTCGTCCCAGTTGGAGATCTGCCCCGGGGGCAGGTGCTCCAGCCAGGCTCGAGCGGTGTCGGAGAGGAACAGGGGGAGGTTGCGGATGATGAGGTTGTCCTCGTCCGTTCCACCTAGTTGGCAGGCCAGCCGATAGTCCGCGAGCCACAGTTCCGGTCTCGTCTCCCCCGAGTACTTTGTGATAGTAGTCGGGGTTCGGAACCGGGTCGAGAACGATGCCCGTCGTATGGTGCGGCTGAAAGCCTGCGGACCAGGTGGTTCGGGCGAAGGACTGTGATCCTCCCCACTTTCGTAGCGTACCCCACGCCTAGGGTGGTAGCCTCTGCGCGCCCTATCGTCGAGGTGGGCCCGACGGCTGTGATGATGGCGCTCGTTGCCGAGGCGACCCGGGGCCGCAGGCGCTGTGTTGTGCGTGCGCCCGGAGTGGACCGAGGCTTCCCGCATGAATCGGGAAGTCGCGGCGCGATGTTCCGAGGGGAACCCCTGCCTTCGGGAGGCAGAGCTTTTGGCCCGTCGGACCGCGGCGTCCTCCAGGAGATTCTTGAGCTCTCCCTGGATACGTCGCCCTTCCGTGGTTGATGGCTCTGGCATCGCACGGAGGAGTATCGCCGCTGCAGCCAGGTTCTGGCCGACTCCGCTGGAATCCGGCGGCGGCCTCACCCTGGCGTCGTTGGCGATGCGGTGCTGGATGTCCTGGGGGAGACGACGCGCTTCTCCGGCCGGGGGTTGGACAGCCCATTCCTGCCCGATGTCCCGACGGATCAGCACAAGCGTTCCTGCTCCCTCGTCGAGCCTGGCCTGCCTCTCGCGGATATGCTTGAGCTATGGGTCAGGACCCCCCGCCGGGACGGGGACCACAGCTAGCTCCCGAAGGATGTCAACGCGAGGCGCGGGCCTAGGGGGATCACCGTCTTCTGGCATATTAAGATGGTTGCCTTCGCCGGGACCCCCTAGATCGACGTGGAAACATTCACGACTTGGGCCACGGTCCTCATTGTCAAGGCCGCGGCTGCCGTCGGAACAGTCAGAAAGGCAGTAGTCACATGCGGTCATGAAGTCCCGCACGGCACTGGGGTTACCAAGTCCGGAGAAATCCCAACAGAGGTCGGGCTCGCCATCTTCCTCGGACCCCGAGGACTCGTAGGTCGAGTCGGCCGTCAGTCGGTCCCAGGGCGACCGCACACAATACCCCAGAGGGTTTGGACTCGCCTCTATGAAAGTGCTCACCGAAGCGGAGTCGCTTGGTGGGTCGAGGCCGAATCCAAAAGACACGAGATGGGAATCGGTCGGTACCTTTCGGTCGACGGTCGGTGACGAGGTCGCGTCTGGGACTGACTGCACCGTTGTCTCGGGTACGAGGGTGACGCCCAGCAAATCCTTCGCGAGCGTGCTGGCTTCATGCGTTTGCTTGAGATCGGCGTGTTGCAGGGAGGCGGCGCTCGTCTTCATCTCAGACGCGAGATCGATGCCCGACGCGCCCTCCGTTGGGGCGTCGGCGCCGTCGACTCGCTCGACAGCCAACGAGGTGCCGCTTCCCGCTTGGCCTTGGTTGCCCCGCCTCCTCCTCCGTCGGTGGGGGAGGGGACGGGACAAGCCCGAATGTCGTCCTTCCACCACGTGGGGAAGGCGTCGTCGATTTCTCCGCCGGCGAGCGGGTTGTCGACCGCCATTGTCGCTGTCGCACGGCGGGGGAAGGAGTATCATGTCGTAGCTGCCGTCGAGGGACATGAACTCAAGATTCCCGAAACGGAGCACCGTCCCGGGCTAGAAAGGTTGCTGGAGACTGCCCATCTGGAGCTTGACGGGAAGCTGTTCGTCAACACGCAGCAGGCCCCTACCTGGCGCGCCAACTGTCGGTGTTTCGAAACCCGGGGGTCCCTGGACCGACGAGTGAATTGTCGCCGCGTGCCCCAGCCCAGATGGGTCGACGCAAGGCGGAACGCGAAGGGGGGAAAGGAAGCGGCCGGAGGGAGGAAGGCGTGAGAGAGTGTGGATCCCGCGGCCTTCGTGTTAGCCCCGCGCCTGAGTCGGGTGCGCTTGCAGTAGGGGGATACAAGCGTCCACGCGGGAGTGGGAGCGAGCGGCCTTGCGCGAGCGCCATCCCGTCCTTCTCCGCGCGGGCCAACCCTCTGTAAGAGGGCCCTGGTCCTTCCTTTTATAGGCGTAAGGAGAGGATCCAGGTGTACAATGGGGAGTGTAGCAGAGTGCTACGTGTCTAGCGGAGGAGAGCTAGCGCCCTAAGTACACGCCGTCGTGGCAGCCGGAGAGGTGTTTGGCACCCGGTTCGTGTGGTGTCGTGGCCGTCGGAGGAGTGCTGGAGCCTGGCGAGAGGACAGCTGTTGGGGCTGTCGAGTCCTTGCTGACGTCCTCTTGCTTCCGTAAGGGGGCCGAGAGCCGCCATCGTCATAGAGCGCGCGGGGCGCCATCATTGCCTATCTAGCGGAGCGAGCCAGATGGGACGCCGGTCTTGTTCCCCGTAGCCTGAGTCAACTCGGGGTAGGGTAATGATGGCGCCTCCTGTCGACGTGGTCGGTCCGCGCCCTAGGTTGGGCGATGTGGAGGCTCCTCCGAGGTCGAGGTCGAGTCTGTCTTCCATGGCCGTGGTCGAGTCCGAGCCCCTGGGTCAGGCGAGGCGGAGACCGTCGGCTGAGGCCAGGGCTGAGTCCGAGCCCTGGGGTCAGGCGGAGCGGAGTTCGTCATCTTCCAGGGCTGAGCCCGAGTCCGAGCCCTGGGTCGGGCGGAGCGGAGTTCGCCGTCTTCCGGGGCTGAGCCCGAGTCCGAGCCCTGGGTCGGGCGGAGCGGAGTGCGCCGTCTTCCGGGGCTGAGCCCGAGTCCGAGCCCTGGGTCGGGCGGAGCAGAGTTCGTCGTCTTCCGGGGCTGAGCCCGAGTCCGAGCCCTGGGTCGGGCAGAGCGGAGTTCGCCGTCTTCCGGGGCTGAGCTCGAGTCCGAGCCCTGGGGTCAGGCGAGGCGGAGTTTCCTATGACGCCCGAGGCCGGCCTTGGCTACTGTCAGCCTCACTCTATCGGGTGGCTCAGCAGTCGGAGCGGCGCAGGTGGCGCTGTCCTCTTGTCAGACCGGTCAGTAGAGCGGCGAAGTGAGTGCGGTCACTTCGGCTCTGTCGACTAGAGGGCGTGTGTCAGGATAAAGGTGTCAGGCCACCTTTGCATTGAATGCCCCTGCGATTTGGTCGGTCGGCGTGGCTATGTGGCCAGGGTTGCTTCTCGGTGAAGACTGGGCCTCGGGCGAGCCGATAGTGTGCCCGTTGCTGGAGGGGGGTCCTCGGGCGAGACGTAGGTTCTCCAGGGTTGGCTTCCCTTGCCCGAGGCTAGGCTTGGGAGAGGCACGATCGTGTCCCTTGAATGGACCGATCCTTGACTTAATCGCACCCATCAGGCCTTAGCAGCTTTGTGCTGATGGGGGTTACCAGCTTAGATTTAGGGGCCTTGAGGGTACCCCTAATTATGGTCCCCGACAGAACTAATGGGCATCTCGACCTCGACACGGGAGGTAAATCCGTAGATCAAAAGGTAATACCGATTGATGATAGGTTCCTTACTCTATCTATGTGCTTCACGACCGGATATTATGCTTTCCGTATGCATGTGTGCAAGATTCCAAGCCGACCCTAAGGAAGCTCACCTTAGGGCCGTAAAACGAACCTTGAGATATTTAGTTTATACTCCTAAGTTTGGCCTTTGGTACCCCAGGGGATCCACATTTGATTTAATTGGTTATTCCGATGTCGATTGGGCAGGGTGCAAAATTAATAGAAAGAGCACATCGGGGACTTGCCAGTTCTTGGGAAGATCTCTGGTGTCTTGGGCTTCAAAGAAGCAAAATTCTGTGGCTCTTTCGACCGCCGAAGCCGAGTATATTGCCGCAGGCCATTGTTGCGCGCAATTGCTTTGGATGAGGCAAACCCTTAGGGGCTATGGTTACAAATTAACCAAAGTTCCTCTTCTATGTGATAATGAGAGTGCAATCCGCATGGCAGATAATCCCGTTGAGCATAGCCGCACTAAACACATAGCCATTCGGTATCATTTTCTAAGGGGTCACCAACAAAAGGGGGATATCGAGATTGCATATGTTAGCACCAAAGAACAATTAGCCGATATCTTTACCAAACCATTGGATGAACAAACTTTTACCAAACTTAGGCATGAGCTAAATATTCTTGATTCTAGGAATTTTTATTGATGTTTTGCACACATAGCTCATATATATACCTTTGATCATCTCTTTCATATGCTATGACTAATGTATTCTTTCAAGTCCATTTCATGATAAGTAATAGATTGAAAGGGAAAACGGAGTCTTCGACGAAGACAAGGCTTCCACTCCGCTCCATCATTCATCCTTCGCCGTCGCTCCGCACATCTCTTCAACTTTGGTATAATCTTCACTCCTTTACTTTCGTCCAAAGGGGGAGAAAGTAGTTCAAAAGGGCTTATATTTCACTCAAATATCCGTTTTTGGCGATTCATGCCAAAGGGGGAGAGAGTATTAGCCCAAAGCAAAAGGACCGCACCACCACCAATTTAAAAAAAATGTAGTCTTTTATTTGGTATTAAAAGAAGTTTTTCAATTAATATCTTATTTTGATATAATTTCAAATTGGTACACCCTCTTCAAAATTAATATATAAAACCCTCTTGAACACTAAGAGGAGGATTTCATTAAGGGGGAGTTTTTGTTTAGTCAAAGGAAAAGCATTTGAAACCGGGGGAGAAAAATTTAAAACTTGAAAATGCTTCTCAAAATCTTATTCATTTACCTTTGACTATTTGCAAAAAGAACTTTGAAAAGAATTTCCAAAACAATTTTGCAAAAACAAAACATGTGGTGCAAGCGTGGTCCAAAATGTTAATAAGAAGAAATGACATCCATGCGCATCTAGTAAGTAATATTTATTGGTTTCATTCCAAGCAACCTTTGCACTTATATTATGCAAACTAGTTCAAATTCCGCACTTCCATATTTGCTTTGGTTTGTATTGGCATCAATCACCAAAAAGGGGGAGATTGAAAAGGAAATAGGCTTACACCTTTTCCTAATTGATTTTGGTGGTTGAATTGCCCAACACAAATAATTGGACTAACTAGTTTGCTCTAGATTATAAGTTTTACAGGTGCCAAAGGTTCACAATAGACCAATAAAATGACCAAGGAAGGGTTCAAACAAAGAGAGCAAAAGACAACCCAAAGGCACCCTGGTCTGGCGCACCAGACTGTCCGGTGTGCCACCGGACAGTGTCCGGTGCACCAGGGAACTCGACGCTGAACTCGCTACCTTCGGGAAAATGGAGGCCGCTTCGCTATAATTCACCGGACCGTCCGGTGTATGCACCGGACAGTGTCCGGTGGCACACCGGACTGTCCGGTGTGCCAGCGGAGCAACGGCTACTTCGCGCGCAACAGTCGACTGCAACGCATTAAATGCGCACCTGCGCGCGCAGAGGTCAGAGCACGCGCAGCTGGCACACCGGACAGTCTACAGGACGTGTCCGGTGCACCACCGGACAGCCTAGAGGCCCCACAAGTCAGAGCTCCAACGGTCGAACCCCAACGGCTGGCTGACTTGGCTGGCGCACCGGACAGTATCCGGTGGCACACCGGACTGTCCGATGCGCCATGCGACAGCAGACTTCCAACGGCCACATTTTGGTGGTTGGGGCTATAAATACCCCAACCACCCCACATTCAATTGCATCCAAGTTTTCAGCATTCACACCTCATACAAGAGCTATAGCATTCAATTCTAGACACAACCAAAGAGATCAAATCCTCTCCCAAGTCCGGAATCACTCTAAATCAATAGTGACTAGAGAGAGCGACATTTGTGTTCATTTGAGCTCTTGCGCTTGGATTGCTTCTTTTCTTTCTCATTCTTTCTTGTGACAAACTCAATTGTAACCGAGGCAAGAGACACCAATTGTGTGGTGGTCCTTGCGGGGACTTAGTGTCCCGTGTGATTGAGAAGAGAAGCTCACTCGATCTAAGTGACAGTTTGAGAGAGGGAAAGGGTTGAAAGAGACCTGGTCTTCGTGACCACCTCAACGGGGAGTAGGTTTGCAAGAACCGAACCTCGGTAAAACAAATCCTCGTGTCTCACTCTTTATTTGCTTGCGATTTGTTTTTCACCCTCTCTCTCGGACTCGCTTATATTTCTAACGCTAACCCGGCTTGTTGTTGTGATTAACTTTGTAAAATTCAGTTTCACCCTATTCACCCCCCTCTAGGCGACTCTCAGTCCCATTGTCGCTTCTAATTTTCTTGATCCTCAAGCCTAACTCATTTTGAGCCCGTCTCAAGAATCCCTTTAAGGTCTCTTGGGTTTGATATTTTTCCTGTAAAAAGAATACCCAAGTGAAGCGAGAATAATCATCCACAATAACTAGACAGTACTTACTCCCGCCGATGCTTATGTAAGCGATCGGGCCGAATAGGTCCATGTGGAGGAGCTCAAGTGGTCTGTCAGTCGTCATGATGTTCTTATGTGGATGATGAACACAACCTTGCTTCCCTGCTTGGCATGCGCTACAAATCCTGTCTTTCTCAAAATGCACATTTGTTAGTCCCAAAATGTGTTCTCCCTTTAGAAGCTTGTGAAGATTCTTCATCCCAACATGGGCTAGTCGGTGATGCCAGAGCCAACCCATATTAGTCTTAGCGATTAAGCAAGTGTCGAGTTCAGCTCTATTGAAATCAACTAAGTATAGCTGACCCTCTAATACTCCCTTAAAAGCTACTGAATCATCACTTCTTCTAAAGAAAGTGACACCTGTATCCGTAAAAAGACAGTTGTAGCCCATTTTACATAATTGAGAAACAGAAAGCAAGTTGTAATCTAAAGAATTGTCGGGGACCATAATTAGGGGTACCCTCAAGGCCACTAAATCTCAGCTGGTAACCCCCATCAGCACAAAGCTGCTAAGGCCTGATGGGTGCGATTAAGTCAAGGATCGGTCCATTCAAGGGACACGATCGTGCCTCGCCCGAGCCTAGCCTCGGGCAAGGGAAGCCGACCCCGGAGAACCTACGTCTCGCCCGAGGACCCCCCTCCAGCAACGGGCACACTATCGGCTCGCCCGAGGCCCAGTCTTCACCGAGAAGCAACCCTGGCCACATCGCCACGCCGACCGACCAAATCGCAGGGGAATTCAATGCAAAGGTGGCCTGACACCTTTATTTTGACGCACGCCCTCCAGTCGACAGAGCCGAAGTGACCGCAGTCACTTCGCCGCTCTACTGACCGGTCTGACAAGAGGACAGCGCCACCTGCGCCGCTCCGACTGCTGAGCCACCCGACAGAGTGAGGCTGACAGCAGCCAAGGCCGGCCTCGGGCGTCATAGGAAACTCCGCCTCGCCCGACCCCAGGGCTTAGACTCGAGCTCAGCCCCGGAACACGGCGAACTCCGCTCCGCCCGACCCAGGGCTCGGACTCGGGCTCAGCCCCAGAAGACGGCGAACTCCGCTCCGCCTGACCCAGGGCTCGGACTCGGGCTCAGCCCCGGAAGACAGCGAACTCCGCTCCGCCCGACCCAGGGCTCGGACTCGGGCTCAGCCCCGGAAGACGGCGAACTCCGCTCCGCCCGACCCAGGGCTCAGACTCGGGCTCAGCCCCAGAAGACGACGAACTCCACTTCGCCTGACCCCAGGGCTCGGACTCAGCCCTGGCCTCAGCCGAGGGTCTTCGCCTCGCCCGACCCAGGGGCTCGGACTCGACCACGGCCACGGAAGACAGACTCAACCTCGACCTCGGAGGAGCCTCCACATCGCCCAACCTAGGGCGTGGACCGACCACGTCGACAGGAGGCGCCATCATTACCCTACCCCGAGCTGACTCAGGCTACGGGGAACAAGACCGGCGTCCCATCTGGCTCGCTCCGCCAGATAGGCAATGATGGCGCCCCGCGCGCTCTGTGACGACGGCGGCTCTCGGTCCCCTTACGGAAGCAAGAGGACGTCAGCAAGGACTCGACAGCCCCAACAGCTGTCCTCTCGCCGGGCTCCAGCACTCCTCCGACGGCCACGACACCACACGAACCGGGTGCCAAACACCTCTCTAGCTGCCACGACGGCGTGTACTTAGGGCGCTAGCTCTCCTCCGCTAGACACGTAGCACTCTGCTACACTCCACATTGTACACCTGGATCCTCTCCTTATGCCTATAAAAGGAAGGACTAGGGCCCTCTTACAGAGGGTTGGCCCGCGCGGAGAAGGACGGGACGGCACTCGCGCAAGGCCGCTCGCTCCCACTCCCGCGTGGACGCTTGTATCCCCCTACTGCAAGCGCACCCGACTCAGGCGCGGGGCTAACACGAAGGCCGCGGGATCCACACTCTCTCACGCGGTCACGCCTGCCTCCCTCCGGCCGCTTCCTTTCCCCCTTCGCGTTCCGCCTTGCGTCGACTCATCTGGGCTGGGGCACGCGGCGACAATTCACTCGTCGGTCCAAGGACCCCCCCGGGTTTCGAAACAAAGACAGTTGGCGCGCCAGGTAGGGGCCTGCTGCGTGTTGACGAACAGCTTCCCGTCAAGCTCCAGATGGGCAGTCTCCAGCAACCTTTCCAGCCCGGGACAGTGCTCCGTTTCGGGAATCTTGAGTTCATGTCCCTCGACGGCAGCTACGACATGATACTCCTTCCCCCGCTGTGCGACAGCGACAATGGCGGTCGACAACCCGCTCGCCGGCGGGGAAATCGATGACGCCTTCCCCACGTGGTGGAAGGACGACATTCGGGCTTGTCCCGTCCCCTCCCCCGCCGACGGAGGAGGAGGCAGGGCAACCAAGGCCAAGCGGGAAGCGACACCTCGTTGGATGTCGAGCGAGTTGACGGCGCCGGCGCCCCAACGGAGGGCGCGTCGGGCATCGATCTCGCGTCTGAGACGAAGACGATCGCCGCCTCCCCGCAACACGCCGATCTCAAGCAAACGCACGACGCCAGCACGCTCGCGAAGGACTTGCTGGGCGTCACCCTCGTACCCGAGACAACGGTGCAGTCAGTCCCAGACGCGACCTCGTCACCGACCGTCGACCGAAAGCTGCGGCCTCGACAATGAGGACCGCGGCCCAAGTCGTGAATGTTTCCACGTCGATCTAGGGGGTCCCGGCGAAGGCAACCATCTTGGTATGCCGGAAGACGGTGATCCCCCTAGGCCCGTGCCTCACGTTGACATCCTTCGGGAGCTAGCTGTGGTCCCCGTCCCGGCGGGGGGTCCTGACCCACAGCTCGAGCATATCCGCGAGAGGCAGGCCAGGCTCGACGAGGGAGCAGGAACGCTTGTGCCGATCTGCCGGGACATCGGGCAGGAATGGGCTGTCCAACCCCCGGCCAGAGAAGCGCGTCGTCTCCCCCAGGACATCCAGCACCGCATCGCCGACGACGCCAGGGTGAGGCCGCCGCCGGATTCCAGCGGAGTCGGCCAGAACCTGGCTGCAGCGGCGATACTCCTCCGCGCGATGCCAGAGCCATCAACCACGGAAGGGCGACGTATCTAGGAAGAGCTCAAGAATCTCCTGGAGGACGCCGCGGTCCGACGGGCCGAAAGCTCTGCCTCCCGAAGGCAGGGGTTCCCCTCGGAACATCGCGCCGCGACTTTCCAATTCATGCGGGAAGCCTCGGTCCACTCCGGGCGCACGCGCAACACAGCGCCTGCGGCCCCGGGTCGCCTCGGCAACGAGCGCCATCATCACAGCCGTCGGGCCCACCTCGACGATAGGGCGCGCAGAGGCTACCACCCCAGGCGTGGGGGACGCTACGACAGTGGGGAGGATCGGAGTCCTTCGCCCGAACCACCCGGTCCGCAGGCTTTCAGCCGCGCCATACAACGGACACCGTTCCCGACCCGGTTCCGAACCCCGACTACTATCACAAAGTACTCGGGGGAGACGAGACCGGAACTGTGGCTTGCGGACTATCGGCTGGCCTTCCAACTAGGTGGAACGGACGATGACAACCTCATCATCTGCAACCTCCCCTGTTCCTCTCCGACACCGCTCGAGCCTGGCTGGAGCACCTGCCCCCGGGGCAGATCTCCAACTGGGACGACCTAGTCCAAGCCTTCACCGGCAATTTCCAGGGCACGTACGTGCGCCCTGGGAACTCCTGGGATCTCCGAAGCTGCCGCCAGCAGCCGGGAGAGTCTCTCCGGGACTACATCCGGCGATTCTCGAAGCAGCGCACAGAGCTGCCCAACGTCACCGATTCAGATGTCATCGGCACGTTCCTCACCAGCACCACCTGCCGCGACCTGGTGAGCAAGCTGGGTCGCAAGACCCCCACCAGGGCGAGCGAGCTGATGGACATCGCCACCAAGTTCGCCTCTGGCCAGGAGGCGGTTGAGGCCATTTTCCGGAAGGACAAGCAGCCCCAGGGCCGCCCACTGGAAGATGCTCCTGAGGCGTCAACTTAGCGCGGCGCCAAGAAGAAGGGCAAGAAGAAGTCGCAAGCGAAATGCGACGCCGCCAACGCGGACCTTATCGCCGTCGTCGAGCACAAGAACCCTCGGAAACCTCCCGGAGGTGCCAACCTCTTCGACAAGATGCTCAAGGAGCTGTGCCCCTATCATCAGGGGCCCGTCAAGCACACCCTTGAGGAGTGTGCCATGCTTCGACGACACTTCCACAAGGCCGGGCCACCCGCGGAGGGTGACAAGGCCCTCGACGACGCAAAGGAGGAAGATCACAAGGCAGGAGGGTTCCCCGAGGTCCGCGACAGCTTCATGATCTACGGCGGGCAAGTGGCGAATGCCTCGGCTCGGCACCGCAAGCAAGAGCGTCGGGAGGTCTGCTCGGTAAAGGTGGCGGTGCCAGTCTACCTAGACTGGTCCGACAAGCCCATCACCTTCGACCGGGCTGACCATCCGGACTATGTGCCCAGCCCGGGGAGATACCCACTCGTTGTCGACCCCACCATCGGCAACGTCAGGCTCACCAAGGTCCTCATGGACGGAGGCAGCAGCCTCAACATCATCTACGCCGAGACCCTCGGGCTCCTACGGATCGATCTATCCTCGGTCCGGACGGGCGCTGCGCCTTTCCACGGGATCGTCCCCGGGAAGCGCGTTCAACCCCTTGGACAACTCGACCTACCCGTCTGCTTCGGGACGCCCTCCAACTTTCGAAAGGAGACCCTCACGTTCGAAGTGGTCGGGTTTCGAGGAACCTACCACGCAGTGCTGGGGAGGCCAAGCTACGCCAAGTTCATGGCTGTCCCCAACTACACCTACCTCAAGCTCAAGATGCCGGGCCCCAACGGGGTCATCACCATCGGGCCCACGTACCGACACGCATACGAATGCGATGTGGAGTGCGTGGAGTACGCCGAGGCCCTCGCCGAATCCGAGGCCCTCATCGCTGACCTGGAGAGCCTCTCTAGGGAGGCGCCCGACGTGAAGCGCCACGCCGGCAACTTCGAACCAGCGGAGACGGTCAAGTCCATCCCTCTCGACCCCTGCAACGACGCCTCCAAGCAGATCCGGATCGGCTCCGAGCTCGACCCCAAATAGGAAGCAGTGCTCGTCGACTTTCTCCGCGCGAACACCGACGTTTTCGCGTGGAGTCCCTCGGACATGCCCGGCATACCGAGGGAAGTCGCCGAGCACTCTCTGGATATTTGAGCTGGGGCCCGACCCGTGAAGCAACCTCTACGCCGATTCGACGAAGAAAAGCGCAGAGCCATAGGCGAGGAGATCCACAAGCTACTGGCGGTAGGGTTCATCAAAGAGGTATTCCACCCCGAATGGCTTGCCAACCCTGTGCTAGTGAGAAAGAAAGGGGGGAAATGGCGGATGTGTGTAGACTACACCGGTCTAAACAAAGCATGTCCGAAGGTTCCCTACCCTCTGCCTCGCATCGATCAGATCGTGGATTCCACTGCTAGGTGCGAAACCCCGTCTTTCCTCGATGCCTACTCAGGGTATCACCAGATCAGGATGAAGGAGTCCGACCAGCTCACGACTTCATTCATCACACCCTTCGGCATGTACTGCTATGTTACAATGCCATTTGGTTTGAGGAATACGGGGGCAACGTACCAGCGATGCATGAACCATGTGTTTGGCGAACACATCGGCCGAACGGTCGAGGCCTACATCGATGACATCGTAGTCAAGACGAGGAAGGCCTCCGACCTCCTTTCCGACCTTGAAGCGACGTTCCTATGTCTCAAGGCGAAAGGCGTGAAGCTTAATCCCGAAAAGTGTGTCTTCGGGGTCCCCCGAGGCATGCTCTTGGGGTTCATCGTCTCCGAGCGGGGCATCAAAGCCAACCTGGAGAAGATTGCAGCCATCACCAGCATGGGGCCAATCAAGGACTTGAAAGGTGTACAGAGGTTCATGGGATGTCTCGCGGCTCTGAGCCGCTTCATCTCCCGCCTCGGTGAAAGAGGTCTGCCTCCGTACCGCCTCTTAAGAAAAGCTGAGTGCTTCGCTTGGACTCCCGAGGCCGAGGAAGCCCTCGGGAACCTGAAGGCGCTCCTCACGAACGCGCCCATCTTGGTGCCCCCAGCTGCCGGAGAAGCCCTCTTGATCTACATCGCCGCAACCACCCAAGTGGTTAGCGCCGCGATCCTGGTTGAGAGACGAGAAGAAGGGCATGCACTGCCCGTCCAGAGGCCAGTCTACTTCATCAGCGAGGTACTGTCCGAGACCAAGATCCGCTACCCACAAATCCAGAAGCTGTTGTATGCGGTGATCCTGACACGGCGGAAGTTGCAACACTACTTCGAGTCTCATCCGGTGACTGTGGTGTCATCCTTCCCCCTGGGAGAGATCATCCAGTCCCGAGAGGCCTCGGGTAGCATTGCGAAGTGGGCGGTAGAGATCATGGGCGAGACGATCTCATTCGCCCCTCGGAAGGCCATCAAGTCCCAGGTCTTGGCGGACTTCGTGGCTGAATGGGCCGACACCCAGCTCCCGACGGCTCCGATCCAACCGGAGCTCTGGACCATGTTTTTCGATGGGTCGCTGATGAAGACGGGGGCCGGCGCAGGCCTCCTCTTCGTCTCGCCCCTCGGGAAGCACCTACGCTACGTGCTACGCCTCCACATCCCGGCGTCCAACAATGTGGCGGAGTACGAGGCTCTGGTAAATAGGTTGTGAATCGCCATCGAGCTAGGGGTCCGACGCCTCGACGCTCGCGGTGACTCGCAGCTCGTCATCGACCAAGTCATGAAGAACTCCCACTGCCGCGACTCGAAGATGGAAGCCTACTGCGATGAGGTTCGGCGCCTGGAAGACAAGTTCTACGGGCTCGAGCTCAACCACATCGCCCGACGCTACAATGAGACTGCGGACGAGCTAGCTAAAATAGCCTTGGGACGAACAACAGTACCCCCAGACGTGTTCTCCCGAGACCTGCATCAACCCTCCGTCAAGATCGAGGACACGCCCGAGCCCGAGGCACCTTCGGCTCCGCCCGACGCACCCTCGGCTCAGTCCGAGGTACCCTCGGCCCAGTTCGAGGTACCCTCGGCACGGTCCGAGGTACCCTCGGCACGGTCCGAGGTACCCTCGGCTCAGCCCGAGGTACCCTCGGCCCCCGAGGGTGAGGCACTGCGCGTCGAGGGGGAACCGAGCGAGGTCACGCCTAATCAAAGCTGGCAGACCCCGTACCTGCAATATCTCCACTGAGGGGAGCTGCCCCTCGACCGAGCTGAAGCTCGGCGGTTGGCGCGGCGCGCCAAGTCTTTCGTCTTGCTGGGGGATGGGAAGGAGCTCTACCACCGCAGCCCCTCAGGCATCCTCTAGCGATGCATTTCCATCGCCGAAGGCCAGGAGCTCTTGCAAGAGATACACTCGGGGGCTTGCGGCCATCACGCAGCACCTCGAACCCTCGTTGGAAACGCCTTCCGACAAGGATTCTACTGGCCGACGGCGGTGGCCGACGCTACTAAAATTGTCCGCACCTGCGAAGGGTGTCAGTTCTACGCGAGGCAGACCCACCTGCCCGCTCAGGCTCTACAGACAATACCCATCACCTGGCCGTTTGCTGTGTGGGGTCTGGACCTCATTGGCCCCTTGCAGAAGGCACCCGGGGGCTACACGCACCTGTTGGTCGCCATCGACAAATTCTCTAAGTGGATCGAGGTCCGACCCCTAAACAGCATCAGGTCCGAACAGGCGGTGGCGTTCTTCACCAACATCATCCATCGCTTTGGGGTCCCGAACTCCATCATCACCGACAATGGTACCCAGTTCACCGACAGAAAGTTCCTGGACTTCTGCGAGGATCACCACATCCGGGTGGACTGGGCTGCCGTGGCACACCCCATGACGAATGGGCAAGTGGAGCGGGCCAACGGCATGATCCTGCAAGGACTCAAGCCTCAGATCTACAACGACCTCAACAAGTTCGGCAAGCGGTGGATGAAGGAACTCCCCTCGGTGGTCTGGAGTCTGAGGACAATGCCGAGCCGAGCCACGGGCTTCACACCGTTCTTTCTAGTCTATGGGGCCGAGGCCATCTTGCCCACAGACTTGGAATACGGTTCCCCGAAGGCGAGGGCCTACACCGACCAAAGCAACCAAGCCAACCGAGAAGACTCACTGGACCAGCTGGAGGAGGCTCGGGACGTGGCCTTACTACACTCGGCGCGGTACCAGCAGTCCCTGCGACGCTACCACGCCCGAGGGGTTAGGTCCTGAGACCACCAGGTGGGCGACCTGGTGCTTCGGCTGCGACAAGACGCCCGAGGGCGGCACAAACTCACGCCTCCCTAGGAAGGGCCGTTCGTCATCGCCAAGGTCCTGAAGCCCGTAACGTACAAGCTGGCCAACAGCCAAGGCGAGGTCTATAGCAACGCTTGGAACATCCAACAGCTACGTCGCTTCTACCCTTAAGATGCTTTCAAGTTGCTCGTATACCTCGTTCACACACCAAGTCTGGTCGTCAAGGAAGGGTCAGCCTTGCCTCGGCAAAGCCCGACCCTCCCTCGGGGGCTAGAAGGGGGCAACCCCCTCTGCGTCGAAATTTTCCTCGAAAAAAGAAAAAAAACTTTTCTGCCAGAATGCCTTTCGTGCACTTTGAATACTTCAAAAGTGGATCCTGAAAATGACGGAGTACACGTAAGCAGCCAAGGCTGACCGAGCCGAGGGACTCCTACGCCTCCGGGATACGGATACCTCACTCATCACCTTCTGCGATAAGTAACTCGCGCTCGGATAAGTGACACCACGGACCGAACAAGTCTTCATGCTCGAGAAGCTCCTCTGCCGAAATGATTTCTCGGGCCTTCTCGACTGCGTCGGTAACAGAACCCTATGGACGAGTAAGAGCGCGCGTAAGCGGCAAGGCCGACCGAGCCGAGGGATTCCTACGCCTCCGGGATACGGATACCTCACTCATCACCTTCCGTGAAAAGCAACTCTCGCCCGCACAAACAATTCTGTTACCGACAAATGAGTCCGGATACTCGAAACAAGAGGAAAAGAAACGCAGCTTTATAGCACGGCGACAGTGTGTTTAGGCCTCGGCGACCGTAGAAGACATACACATACTACAAGACAACCTAATCCTGCAGGCTCGGACGTCGACAGCCGAAGGGGGCAGCAGCACCCTCGGCATCAACTACACCTTCAGCGGGGTCTGACCTAGCCTCGGACGGCGACGCGTTTGGAGGGCCCCCACTCTGAAGGACGCCATCAGCACCACACCCGGGCCATCGCCGCCAGGGTCTTCTTCGAGAATTCGGCCCGAGCAGGCGGCTCGGCCAGCCACCCCGAGGCCTCGGCCGGCTGACCCCCAAAGACATCAGCTCGGCTTGTGGCCTCGACAGCTCAACTCCGGCGTTGGCTCCGCCAGTGGATGACCCGGCCAGGCTCTGGCCAACTACACCTCCTTTTCGAAGCCAACTCTGCCTCCGTCCGTGCTGACACCGCTACCTCCGGCTTTGGCTCATCGAAGGGCGGCCGAGGGGTTCCTTTAACTAAGCAAGAGGGGCCTCGGACAGCAAGGCCGACCAAGCCGAGGGACTCCTACGCCTCCGGGATACGGATACCTCACTCGTCACCTTTGCACGAGGCAACTCACGCCCGGTGAAGCGGTTCAGATAATCGACAAGGCGAGTCTTAGTGCTCGAATTGAAGAAAAAACACGGCTCCGTGCCGAAAATGCATACACGTTCAGGCCTCGACGGCCGCATTGAACAAAACACCGGCACTCAAGGTGCCATTACAAACGGAACTCCGGTTCCGACCCCACAGCAGCAGCCATGATCCCAGTACGGGCATGGCCACCGGAAGGCTTTCGTTCGCGTCCCTACTCAAGGGACGCGAAACAAACATCAAAGCGAAAGAGCCGGGGGCCGGCCCGTGGGCGGCATCGACGGCCTCAATGGGGGGGGGGCTTCCTCCGGCTGCCACCACAGCAGCACGGACGGCGGCGTCCACCTCTCCACCAACGCCGACGGTCTGCAAGGCGCACCGACAGGTCCTCACTCAAGTCCTCGCCGCGAAAGCGAGGAGAAGGATGGAATGTTGCATCCTATCTGGACAGCAACAGTTCGCCTTCCCCGGCATGGCTGAAGGATGCCTCCTCTGCAAGGGTGGAGGATGGTTTCCACCACCAGAAGCTGGAAGAGGAGGTGACCAGCCGGCCCGCGCGGGAGGTGGAGCTCCGGCTCAGCCTGGCCTCCGCCCCAGCAAGGATGACGAACATCCTTGGGGCTGAGGGTGGGACCAAGATCGCAGCCCGGCTTGCTCCTCCCCACCGAGAGGCTGGTGGTCACCGTCTTGGGTGACCGCCGGCGAGGGGATGCAGCCGGGCTGCACGATGAAAATCCTTGAAGCCAAACGATGGCTGAAAGGTACCAACTTCCACGAAGTTGCGTTCCTTCGACGACAAGACGGAAGGGCTCCGGGCGTCCCCCGCCCGGGGGCTCGGAAGGTGGAAAGACACAATGCATGAGGGGAGCACGAAGACATGGTTGTCCTCTAAGGGGGTCGTCTCCCTTTTAAAGGCGACTCTCCCCACTTGCGCCCTCAACCGTTACGGGTCGAGTCTTCTCCAACACGCTCCAAGATTCTCCCCCCCCCCACGGCGCGGGGGCTGGGCCTCACACGTCATGCAAGCCGGTCCAGGGGAGAAGAAGCCAAACCGCCACGCGCGTGTGGTGCATGCAACCACCCGGCGGTTACAAGCACTCCTCCACTTTTGCCCACGCGTCATGCAACCAGCGCGCCGGATGCTACGTGTGAGCAACTGCACTGCCACTCACGCCACTACCGCGCCTCCTCGACTGCGGAGTCAATACCGCGACTCGAGGCAACCCTGCAGTGCCAGCCAAGCGTGACGGTCAAACGCGGTCAAAAATGGGCCGGCAGTAATGGCGGTGACAGGCGGGCAGCAGCAGCGGTCACGTCGTCAGCCAAGCTCACATCCCATCCAGGGGCAGCGGGGGAGCCCCCTCTCACGGCGCGAAGACGACGCGCTCGTGATCCGTTCCTCGAACGGCTCGCGCACGCGCAACGGCCGCCCCGCGAACCGCTCGCCCCGTCGCATTAACTCCACGGCGGGATAGGCGGCGCCTCAGGCGGGAGGAGCAAGCGACGCTTTGCCTTCGCCGTAATGACCGCGTCGAAAAAGGTACGCCACGTCGTTCGACTTCGCATCCTTTTCCTCTTTCTCTCTCTTACAACAGGGACCGGGAAAGGGGGATACCCCGAAAAGGACCCTTCTCCGTGAAGGAAACAGGCTCCGAGCCTCCCTACTGATCAGAGGTTCGAAGGCTGGCCCCTCGGAGGGGTTCAACAGCCGCCTCAGAGCACGTGGGCTCTACACCCACTACTAGTCAGAGGTTCGATGGCCGGCCCTTCGAAGGGTTCAACGGCCGCCTCAGGCCACTCGGGCTCCGCGCCCACTACTGATCAGGGGTTCGTAGGCTGGCCCTCGAAGGGTTCACAGTCGCCTCAGACACGGAGCGAGGGATGACCATGGGTACGTTCGATACATAACCAAGGCTCGGGCTACGCTCCCGAGGTACCCTAGGACATTTCTGAGACCAGCGGGAACGATCTTGTAACGGAATCCCATCAGAGGGAGGCATCGAGCCCTCGGACCCCGTCGACAGGGGACCGGGTCCGGCAGATCACCCGCAGGTACTTTTGGGCGCGCCTCTGGGCCTCTAGCCGACCCCTATCAAATGGGGCACGGACGTCCGCTCGGATTACCCGCCAGCAGCTCACCGGAGACACCATGTTCTACGCCACTCGAAGGCAACATGGTGCTTTCCCCCCTCCTCCTTGCGGAAAGGCGACGCAGGGGCGTATGTAAAGAAGTCGAGTCTATCCCTGACCGTCCTCTCGCCCTGTGCAGAGGCTCGGGGGCTGCTCTCGCAAACCCGGCTCTGGCCAAACCGTTGACAGCGTCAACATACCAGCCCGAGAACTTGGGACCCGACCGTGCACTCGGGCTACGGCCAGCTCGCATGAGGGAACAACTAGACCAGCCAAAGTGTTGCGAAGCGCACTAAGACCTCGAAGGAGTAAAACTACTCCTCCGAGGCCTCGGGGGCTACACCCGGCGGGTGCGCTCGCGCGCACCCACCGGAATAGAATGTAACTGAAAAAGGCTGGTCCCCTTGCAAAAAAGTGCGGCAAAAGCCTCCAAGCGAGTATTAGTACTCCCTTGGAGGCTCGGGGGCTACTGTCGGGGACCATAATTAGGGGTACCCTCAAGGCCCCTAAATCTTAGCTGGTAACCCCCATCAGCACAAAGCTGCTAAGGCCTGATGGGTGCGATTAAGTCAAGGATCGGTCCATTCAAGGGACACGATTGTGCCTCGCCCGAGCCTAGCCTCGGGCAAGGGAAGCCGACCCCGGAGAACCTACGTCTCGCCCGAGGACCCCCCCTCCAGCAACGGGCACACTATCGGCTCGCCCGAGGCCCAGTATTCACCGAGAAGCAACCTTGGCCACATCGCCACGCCGATCGACCAAATCGCAGGGGCATTCAATGCAAAGGTGGCCTGACACCTTTATCCTGACGCACGCCCTCCAGTCGACAGAGCCGAAGTGACCGCAGTCACTTCGCCGATCTACTGACCGGTCTGACAAGAGGACAGCGCCACCTGCGCCGCTCCGACTGCTAAGCCACCCGACAGAGTGAGGCTGACAGCAGCCAAGACGGCCTCGGGCGTCATAGGAAACTCCGCCTCGCCCGACCCCAGGGCTCGGACTCGAGCTCAGCCCCAGAAGACGGCGAACTCCGCTCCGCCCGACCCAGGGCTCGGACTCGGGCTCAGTCCCGGAAGACGGCGAACTCCGCTCCGCCCGACCTAGGGCTCGGACTCGGGCTCAGCCCCGGAAGACGGCGAACTCCGCTCCGCCCGACCCAGGGCTCGGACTCGGGCTCAGCCCCGGAAGACGGCGAACTCCGCTCCGCCCGACCCAGGGCTCGGACTCGGGCTCAGCCCCAGAAGACGGCGAACTCCGCTCCGCCCGACCCAGGGCTCGGACTCGGGCTCAGCCCCGGAAGACGGTGAACTCCGCTCCGCCCGACCCAGGGCTCGGACTCGGGCTCAGCCCCAGAAGACGACGAACTCCGCTTCGCCTGACCCCAGGGCTCGGACTCAGCCCTGGCCTCAGCCGACGGTCTCCGCCTCGCCTGACCCAGGGGCTCGGACTCGACCATGGCCACGGAAGACAGACTCAACCTCGACCTCGGAGGAGCCTCCACATCGCCCAACCTAGGGCGCGGACCGACCACGTCGACAGGAGGCGCCATCATTACCCTACCCCGAGCTGACTCAGGCTACGGGGAACAAGACCGGCGTCCCATCTAGCTCGCTCCGCCAGATAGGCAATGATGGTGCCCCGCGCGCTCTGTGACGACGGCGGCTCTCGGCCCCCTTACGGAAGCAAGAGGACGTCAGCAAGGACTCGACAGCCCCAACAGCTGTCCTCTCGCCGGGCTCCAGCACTCCTCCGACGGCCACGACACCACACGAACCGGGTGCCAAACACCTCTCCGTCTGCCACGACGGCGTGTACTTAGGGCACTAGCTCTCCTCCGCTAGACACGTAGCACTCTGCTACACTCCCCATTGTACACCTGGATCCTCTCCTTACGCCTATAAAAGGAAGGACCAGGGCCCTCTTACAGAAGGTTGGCCCGCGCGGAGAAGGACGGGACGGCGCTCGTGCAAGGCCGCTCGCTCCCACTCCCGCGTGGACGCTTGTATCCCCCTACTGCAAGCGCACCCGACTCAGGCGCGGGGCTAACACGAAGGCCGCGGGATCCACACTCTCTCACGCCTACGTCCCTCCGGCCGCTTCCTTTCCCCCCTTCGCGTTCCGCCTTGCGTCGACCCATCTGGGCTGGGGCACGCGGCGACAATTCACTCGTCGGTCTAGGGACCCCCCCGGGTTTCGAAACACCGACAAGAATCTACAAGAAAAACATTGGAAATAGAATGGTCAGGTGATATAGCAATTTTACCCAATCCTTTGACCAAACCTTGATTTCCATCCCCGAATGTGATAGCTCGTTGGGGATCTTGGTTTTTCTCATAGGAGGAGAACATCTTTTTCTCCCTAGTCATATGGTTTGTGCACCCGCTGTCAATGATCCAACTTGAGCCCCCAGATGCATAAACCTATAAAACAAATTCAGTTCTTGATTTTAGGTACCCAACAGTTTTGGGTATTTTGACATTAGATACAAGAACTTTGGGTACCCAAACACAAGTCTTTGATCCCTTTTGTTTGCCCCCAACATACTTGGCAACCACCTTGCCTGATTTGTTAGTTAGCACATAAGAAGCATCAAAAGTTTTAAATGAAACATTGTGATCATTTGATGCAACAGGAGTTTTTTTCTTAGGCAATTTAGCATGGATTGATTGCCTAGAACTAGATGCCTCACTCTTATACATAAAAGCATGATTAGGGCTAGAGTGAGACTTCCTAGAGTGAATTCTCCTAATTTTGTGTTCGGGATAACCGGCAGGGTATAAAATGTAACCCTCGTTATCCTGAACCATGGGAGCCTTGCCCTTAACAAAATTAGACAATCTTTTGGGCGGAGCATTAAGCTTGACATTGTCTCCCTGTTGGAAGCCAATGCCATCCTTAATGCCAGGGCGTCTCCCACTATAGAGCATGCTTCTAGCAAATTTAAAATTTTCATTTTCTAAGTCATGCTCATTAATTTTAGCAGTTAATGTAGCTATGTGATCATTTTGTTGTTTAATTAAGGCAAGGTGATCATGAATAGCATCTACATTAACAACTCTACATCTAGTACAAATAGTAACATGCTCAATTGAGAGCACCTAGAGGGGGGTGAATAGGTGATCCTGTAAAAACTTAAACTTAACGCCACAAAAACTTGATTAAGCGTTAGCACAATAAGGCCAAGTGGCTAGAGAGGAGTTCTTGCAAAACACAACAACCACAAGAGGATCAACACAGATAGACATAGTGGTTTATCCCGTGGTTCGGCCAAGTACAAAACTTGCCTACTCCACGTTGTGGTGTCCCAACGGATGAGGGTTGCAATCAACCCCTCTCAAGCGGTCCAAAGACCCACTTGAATACCACGGTGTTTTGCTTTGTTTACTATATCCCGCTCGCGAGGAATCTCCACAACTTGGAGCCTCTCGCCCTTACACTTTGATGTTCACAAAGAAGCACAGAGTAAGGGAGGGATGAGCAACGCACTCAAGACACAAAATCACAGCAAATACGCACACGCAAGACCCAGACTTGAGCTCAAAAGAATATCACGAGGTTCTCACTAGAACGGAGCTCAAAACACTAAGAATGTCGAACAAGTGCGCAAGAATGAAGTGTAAGTGATCAACAATGCTCAAAGGATGCTTGGTTATCTCCTCCATGCGCCTAGGGGTCCCTTTTATAGCTCCAAGGCAGCTAGGAGCCGTTGAGAGCATTCCAGGAAGGCAATTCTTGCCTTCTGTCGCCTGGCGCACCGGACAGTCCGGTGCACCACCGGACACTGTCTGGTGCGGATTTCTTTCCTTATTTGGTGAAGCCGACCGTTGCAGATTCAGAGCCGTTGGCACACCGGACAGTCCTGTGCCCCCTTGTGACCGTTGGCTCGGCCACGCGTCACGCGTGGAATCCTCGGCTGACCGTTGGCTCACCGGACAGTCCGGTGCACCACCGGACAGTCCGGTGATTTATAGCCATACGCCGTTGATCGCCTCTCGAGAGTAGCCAGTAGACACTCGCCAGCCTGGCGCACCGGACACTGTCCGGTGCACCACCGGACAGTCCGGTGCTCCCAGACTGAACTGTCTTTGGCTGAAGAAAGCCATCTCTTTTCCAAAGTGATTTCTCCTGTTTTCAGCACTTAGACACAAAACATTAGTCTCCAAAACAATGTACTAAGTTTAGAAACATACCTTTAATCTTGATTTGCACTTAGTCCATCACTTGGCATAGATAAACACTTAAGCACTTGTGTTGGACACTAAATCACCAAAATACTTAGAAATGGCCCAAGGGCACATTTCCCTTTCAATCTCCCCCTTTTTGGTGATTTATGCCAACACAACACAAAGCAACTAGAACAAGTGCAACATCAATACAATTGAGAACTCAAATTGTTTTGATTCAACTTTGGCATATTTGGATCATACTTTGCCACCACTTGGTTTGTTTTGCAAATCAAACTCAATTTCCTATCTCTAAGTCAAATTCACTTGTAGAGACATAAAGAGAGGTATTCCAAGAGAAATTGATCAAAGATTCAAAAACTCCCCCTTTTCCCATAATCAAACATTCTCCCCACAATAGACCAACTTTTGACAAAGAGCGACAACAAGAGGATTTTGGCAAAACAAAAGCTCTATTCTACTATTTTCAAAATTCACAAGTGGTAGCTGATCCATTTCTTGCTTTGGCCTTATTTTCTCCCCCTTTGGCATTAAGCACCAAAACAGGATCAATCTTGGTCCTTTAACCCCATTGCCTCACCAAAATCTTCAAATAAGAGTACAAAGGCAATAAGAAGATGGAGATGAACTTGGAGTGAGTTACCCTCTCATCAGAGTGCAGTGGAAGTCTTTCATGGTCCAAGTCCACCTTTCCCTTTCAATCCACCTTTGAGACTAAATCAAGCAAACTCAAGCACACGGTTAGTCTCAAAGGGTCAAGTTG
Organism: Zea luxurians; assembly: GCA_029449295.1. Lineage (NCBI taxonomy): Eukaryota > Viridiplantae > Streptophyta > Magnoliopsida > Poales > Poaceae > Zea > Zea luxurians. The sequence goes on along the minus strand of JAOPSE010000134.1, from coordinate 2,298,081 downwards.
TAGCACATCTCCCCCTAAATATGTGCATCACTCACACATGGACTTTTGAGGTCCGGGAAGTGTTTGTACAACTTGAGCACCATAAACACATAACAAAACGCATAAGGGAACATGATCAAAGCATAGTACACATGTATGCTACAAATCAATCCAAGTTCCGCGAATCTAAGACATTTAGCTCACTACGCAGCCTGCAAAAGGTCTTCTCATCTAAAGGCTTGGTAAAGATATCGGCTAGCTAGTTCTCGGTGCTAATATAAAACACTTCGATATCTCCCTTTTGCTGGTGGTCTCTCAAAAAGTGATGCCGGATGTCAATGTGCTTTGTGCGGCTGTGCTCAACAGGATTATCCGCTATGCGGATAGCACTCTCATTATCACATAGGAGTGGGACTTTGCTCAGATTGTAGCCAAAGTCCTGGAGGGTTTGCCTCATCCAAAGTAGTTGTGCGCAACACTGTCCTGCGGCAACATACTCGGCCTCAGCGGTGGATAGGGCAACGGAGGCTTGTTTCTTAGAACTCCATGACACCAGGGACCTTCCTAAGAATTGGCACGTCCCTGATGTACTCTTCCTATTGACCTTACACCCAGCATAATCGGAGTCTGAATATCCAATTAAGTCAAAGGTAGACCCCTTTGGATACCAGATCCTGAAGCAAGGCATAGCGACTAAATTAGATCTGGGCATAAAACCCAAGCCCAAAGCCCTAAACCCGAAATACCCGAACCCGTACCCGTTTAGCCCGAAGCCCGTTACCCGAACAAATCCAGTGGGTAACGAAATTGAATACCCGAATTAAGTTCGGGCCTAATCGGGTATCAACCCGCGGTACCCAAAGTACCCAATCTACCCGAAATACCCAATCTACCTACGGCCCAGTTAGCCTCCCAAGTGGCCTCTCCCTGTCGGCGGCCTGTCCCTGACTCTCTGTCCAGCTCCAGCGGCCGAGCGGCGGCTGCGGCCTGTGGCTCTCTCCAGACCACAGTCCCAGTCTCCCTGTCCGGGCGTCCGGCTGTCCCTGTCCATGACTCCATGTCCAGCGGAGCGGTGACTGCGGTGCGGGCATGCAGCACTCTCCCTCGCTCTAGCCAGACAGGAGGCAGGCAGCAAAGCAAGCACATCACGGCACGGAGCAAGGCAGGCAGAGGTACCAAGGTAGCCAGCAGTTGTAACACCCGGCTTTAAGGAACAAAGCCAGGTGCATCTCATACATGCGCCAAGAAGACAACACATATAATAACAGAGTGTATAGAGATAAATGTCATAAAACATCAGAGTATTTATTACATAGCGGAAGACTTATTACAAAATAAAGTAATAAAGATAAAACAAACTAAGGATCGTCGGCGCCAATGTCGACTGGGAAACGCCACCTAGATCAGATCGAACTCCTCAGTGTTAGGCAGCTCCTCCTGAACCACCTGATCATCTCCTGTGGGGGGGGTGTGAGACAGCAAGGGTGAGCTCACACATGATCATAGCTCAACAAGTTGTGGGGAACCAGTGGACATAAACTCACAAAGGTGTGAGTTCATGTGGTGTGTAAGGCTTAATCAAAGACAGGGGTTAAAGCTGAGCATTGCTTTTAAGTAGTTGGTCAAAATTTTATTAGCAGTTACTAAGTGTATGTAAATACCAAACCATAAGTAAAGTAATAGAACAAAATTAATAACAAACCCATGCAATGCAAATGACAAAATTGAATTTAAGTTCCATAATTAAACATCAGAGAGTCCTGAGCTGCTCGTGACCGTGAGCTCGGCTAGTATACCAGTTTTACACTCTGCAGAGGTTGTACCCTTTACCCACAAGTCATGTTACCCATCTGCCAAGGGGTCATGAATCCCATACACCTCTACCTAGGTGTAAGGAAAATGGACCCCAGGCCTTTTGGCTAATTGAGTTTTGGTGTTTGATGAACAACACAATCCGTGAACTAATAAGTATTCTAGTGTTTGTGTTTGTAGTTCACAGGATGCGAAGAGAATTGGACCAAGGCAATGAGGATGCAACACCTCAAAAGAAGACATAAAAAGATGCATAGGAGTCCAATACTCAAGAACAAAGAAGCCCGAAGAAATCAGCGAAGAAATCCAAAGATAAGGGCTGTCAGCCAGCGCCTGGTGGCGCACCGGACATCGGTGTCCGGTGTGCACCGGACTGTCCGGTGAGGAACCGGACAGTCTGCGCAGAAAGGCCGCAGGCAGGCGCTCTCTGGCTGTAGCACCGGACTGTCCGGTGTGCACCGGACTGTCCGGTGTGCCAACGGGCAGAAGGCAACGGTCGAATCCAACGGTCGGATCCAACGGTCGACTGCTACAGGCGCCAACGGTCGGCTGACGTGGGGGCACCGGACATGCTACAGTGCAGTGTCCGGTGTGCACCGGACTGTCCGGTGCACCCGACGACAGAAAGCTGCTGCTTTCTGTCAAACGGCTAGTTGGGGGCTTGGAGGCTATAAATACCACCCCAACCGGCCATTCTCAAGTGTGAGAGCCCAAGCAACATACCAAGGCATATAGTGCACATTTCTAAGAGCTCAAACACCCAAGTGCTTAATAGAATCACTCGGTGGTTAGCGTAGGTACTTTGCGAAGTGCTTAGGTTAGTTAGACCGCTTTAGCGCTTGCTCTAGGTGAACCCTAGTTAGTTGAGTGAGTTTTGTAAAACCACACAACCCCTCGGCTCTTGCGTGAGTCGTTGTAATTGTACCGAGTGGGGCGAGAGTCTTGCGAGACCGTGACAACCGCGTTTGTGTCACGGCCGCCACCGTGTACCGGAGGGAACGAGGCCCGCGGCGTTTCGGCCGGAAGCTCGATAGTGGAGACGGCGGGGAGCGTCCGAGAGGAGCCGGAAGCGGAGCACCACTTGCGCGTGGAGAAGGCCCGCGGCTCTCTACGGAGTTACTCGACCGTGGTGCTTGGCCCTCGCGTGGGCTTCCCTTTGCGTAGGGGCACCAACGAGGATTAGTCGGGACCTTGCGTGGTTCCGGATACCTCGGTAAAAATACCGGCGTCATCCACGAGAGTTTGCTTCTCTACTTAGCTCTTTACATTCCGCATTTATATTAAGCATTTAAGTTTTAATCTTGTAGTCATACTTATTTAGTATAGATTGAAACTTAGCCTTTTGCGGTAGAGATAGCAACACTTAGACAAAACCTAGTTTGCACATTCTAGTTTTGATTATTTGCATAGGTTTTGCTCTAGGGATTTAATTGTGGCCTAGTTTAGTAAAAGTTTTAGAAGTCCTAATTCACCCCCCCCCTCTTAGGCGTCACCCGTTTCCTACAAGTGGTATCAGAGCCCGATTTGGCTCATTTGAAACGCTTTAGCTTCACCGCTAAAAGAGCCGACGCTTTTTAGAGGAAGGGATGGATACCCATAGGCCACCACACTTCGACGGCACTAACTTCCCATATTATAGTGCTAGAATGGCTTGTTACCTAGAGGCCGTTGATCTAGGTGTTTGGAGAGTCACTCGTGACGGGATGAAACCCCTCAAAAATCCCGAGAAACCCACCACGAGTGAAGAAAAAGAAATTCATTTAAATGCTAGAGCCAAAAATTGCTTGTATGAATCTCTTAGCATGGATATTTTTAATCAAGTATTTACCTTGAAAACTGCTAATGAGATTTGGCTAAAATTGCATGAGCTCCATGACGGCACATCCAATGTCCGTGAGCAAAAACATTGCCTAGTCTTAAATGAGTATAATTCTTTTGCCATGAAAGATGATGAGCTTGTTAGAGACATGTATTCTCGTTTGAATCTAATTATCAATGAGCTCAACTCTATTGGTATTAATAAGCTAGGTGATGCGGACATTGTGAGGAAGATTATCTCCCTGCTACCACAACAAAGATATGGGAGCATCATCACCATCCTTCACAACATGGAGGACTTGAGCAACATGACCCCGACCATTGTGATTGGGAAAATCGCGGCCTTTGAGATGTCGCGGAAAATGAGTCGGGGAGAGGAGCCAACTTCCTCAAGGCCATATGCTTTTGCATGTAATGAAAGGAAGGGCAAAAAGAAGGCTCCCACTCCAAGTTCCTCAAGTGAAGAAGAGGAAGAAGAAGAAAGTGATGATGATGAAGATAATCAACCATGCACATCATCCTCCGAGGACGGAGAAACAATCCGACGCGTCGGAAAGGTAATGAGGATGATCCGCAAGATTAATCTAATGGGTGTGCCCCTGCAGGTCGAGGATCTTCTCTTTAACATTGACAGGAAAAAGCAAAGGAAGAGAGGATGCTTCGCATGTGGGGAGAAGGGCCACTTCAGGGACAACTGTCCAAATATGGCCAAGCCCAAAAAGGAGAGGAGCAAAGGCCAGGCGCTAACAAGTGTTAGAACTTGGGATGATTCTTCAAGTGAAGATGAACCTCCAAGGATGCGCAGCCACCGGTCCTCGTCACGATCATCACGGTCATCACACAAATGCCTTATGGCAAGAGGTAACAAAAGCATTCCATCCTCTAGTGATGAAAGTAGTAGTGATGAAGGTGAGGGAAAGGCCTCTCTAGAAGAGCTTGCGGAAGCCGTCAAATTTTTCCAGGATGTTTGCACTAAGCAAAAAGCTCAACTTAAAACTTTGAAAAATAAGTTGATTAGCTCTCAAAATGATTACAAAGGTTTGCTAGAAAAATTTGAAACTTTTGCAAACTTAAATAGTGAGCTGTCAACTAAAATTGAGCTATTAGAATCTAGTGCTCCATCCACTGCTACCGATGATAGCCTTATTAAAAAGAATGAAAAACTTAAGGCTAAGTTAGCTAGCTCCCAAGAAACTATTGAAAATTTGCTAGAGAAAATGGAAATTCTTAGCATACACAATAATGAGCTAACTACTAAGCTAGAAAACATTGGTAGCACCCCAGCAGCATCTTTAGTTGAAATACCTGAAATAATTAAGATAGATGCTTCTACTTCCTGCTTTGATTTAATTGATGATTCTAACCCCTGCAACCAAGTCGTTGTTGAGAATATTGTTGTAGAAACATGCACGGATGAGGTTGCAAAGGAAAATGAACAATTAAAGCAAGAAGTGGCTCGCCTTGGCAAGGCTTTGTATGACAAGAAAGGCAAAGCCAAACAAATCCGACCTCCACAGGATAACACCACTGCGGGAGTGAACAAGCCTGTAGAGGGAGAAACTGTGATTTGTAGGCTATGCCACAAGGAAGGCCACAAGTCTTTCCAATGCAAGGCGATGACCGGGGATAAACAAAGGCAAAAGCTCAAGCAAAAGCCAACAAGCAAAATCTCCAACACCTACATCAAAAAGGTGAACAAAAAGGATGCTACACCATATTTGATCAAGAAGAAAAAGAATGGAAAGGTGATAGCAATCAAGGCCAACAAGCAAGCCAACAAAGGAAAGGGGGCCAAACGCATCTGGGTGCCAAAAGAGATAATTTCAACCATGAAAAGCACCAAGAAGGTTTGGATCCCGAAAGGGAAGTGAGTGGACCGAAGGTCGTCGGGAAATTTGGAGACTTGGCTAAATTGGGATGTATATCATGGGATACATCATATTGGATCAAGTTTATTGCCAAGTGGGTTAGTGAAAATTTTGGACCCAAATTTCCCACCCATGACTAAGGTAACTAGTTTTATTGTATTTCTCGTTTTAGATATGCGTATCTATTTATCTTTTATCTAGTTTACCTTTCTTGCCTAGTATTACATTTGTTATGTACTTTTGTTCAAAATCATGCATACTAGGTAAATCATATGGTAGGATTGCTAGTTTTTAAATTCATATACTTAAGCAAACCTACATGGCTTAAAATGTTTAGTTTAAGCACGGCACATAGCTTCTATATCACTCCATAAGTAAATGATGCATAAATTGAAAATTTTGATTTCTACAAAGTGTATCATTTAACTTATATGTGCCAAAGTTTGGATTATGGGTAATTTGCCCCTCTTGATATCAAATCAAAGTGCATGTCTCCTACAAGTATTCAAAACTTGTATGCACACCTTTAGGGGGAGGTTACTCTATAATCTAACACTTTGAGACTAACACCTTTTCAAGTCTATTTCATGTGATAGTCTCATTGTAAGGAAAATGAAGTCCCCGGAGAAAGACAACAATCTTCCACTGCAAAATCTCCAAGAACTCTTATGTCTCTCAAGCTCACCATTGACTTTCAATTGGTGTCTTTTGAGACTACATTCAGTATCATTTACATGTCTTCTCCAATATTTGATTAGACTATATTTCATATCATATGCTTCCATGTTGCAAAAATGCATAAGTAGTTTAACTCATATTCTGTTACCTATGCATAAGGGAAGTTAGTCTTTTCAAATCATGTCTTGCGCCTCTAATTTTTCACATGCTTTTTCCTAAGTAGAGGATCTCTGTCAGGGGGAGTATTTCTTCATCTCTAAAGGGGGAGAAAAACTCTTTCTAAAGGAGAATACTCATTTAGGGGGAGTAATCTTTTGAGGACTCTTTCAAGTGGTATCATTCATGGCTTAATTTAATATCCTTCTAGTGATATCATTTGATACAATTCTTGATGAGGGCAAGCTTTTATTTACTTCCTACATGCTTTTAATGTCTTCCTTTTCGGTGGTTGATGCCAAAGGGGGAGAAGTTTAGGGACCAAAGCAATGAAAACTATATCAAACACCAAACACCACCAATTTAAAATTTTATATCTCCAAATGGCTTTTCAAGTGGTTTTGGTTATTTGGTCCAAAAATAGGAAGTAAGTGAATTATGGAGTTAGGGGGAGGCTTAAGTCCATAATATCACATTGTGGGGACAATCATGCATCTTAGCAAGTAGATTGCATATTTTCATTCAAATACTTGTATTATTTGCTTGCTTTGGTTGTGTTGTCATCAATCACCAAAAAGGGGGAGATTGTAAGGAAAATGGACCCCAGGCCTTTTGGCTAATTGAGTTTTGGTGTTTGATGAACAACACAATCCGTGAACTAATAAGTATTCTAGTGTTTGTGTTTGTAGTTCACAGGATGCGAAGAGAATTGGACCAAGGCAATGAGGATGCAACACCTCAAAAGAAGACATAAAAAGATGCATAGGAGTCCAATACTCAAGAACAAAGAAGCCCGAAGAAATCAGCGAAGAAATCCAAAGATAAGGGCTGTCAGCCAGCGCCTGGTGGCGCACCGGACATCGGTGTCCGGTGTGCACCGGACTGTCCGGTGAGGAACCGGACAGTCTGCGCAGAAAGGCCGCAGGCAGGCGCTCTCTGGCTGTAGCACCGGACTGTCCGGTGTGCACCGGACTGTCCGGTGTGCCAACGGGCAGAAGGCAACGGTCGAATCCAACGGTCGGATCCAACGGTCGACTGCTACAGGCGCCAACGGTCGGCTGACGTGGGGGCACCGGACATGCTACAGTGCAGTGTCCGGTGTGCACCGGACTGTCCGGTGCACCCGACGACAGAAAGCTGCTGCTTTCTGTCCAACGGCTAGTTGGGGGCTTGGAGGCTATAAATACCACCCCAACCGGCCATTCTCAAGTGTGAGAGCCCAAGCAACATACCAAGGCATATAGTGCACATTTCTAAGAGCTCAAACACCCAAGTGCTTAATAGAATCACTCGGTGATTAGCGTAGGTACTTTGCGAAGTGCTTAGGTTAGTTAGACCGCTTTAGCGCTTGCTCTAGGTGAACCCTAGTTAGTTGAGTGAGTTTTGTAAAACCACACAACCCCTCGGCTCTTGCGTGAGTCGTTGTAATTGTACCGAGTGGGGCGAGAGTCTTGCGAGACCGTGACAACCGCGTTTGTGTCACGGCCGCCACCGTGTACCGGAGGGAACGAGGCCCGCGGCGTTTCGGCCGGAAGCTCGATAGTGGAGACGGCGGGGAGCGTCCGAGAGGAGCCGGAAGCGGAGCACCACTTGCGCGTGGAGAAGGCCCGCGGCTCTCTACGGAGTTACTCGACCGTGGTGCTTGGCCCTCGCGTGGGCTTCCCTTTGCGTAGGGGCACCAACGAGGATTAGTCGGGACCTTGCGTGGTTCCGGATACCTCGGTAAAAATACCGGCGTCATCCACGAGAGTTTGCTTCTCTACTTAGCTCTTTACATTCCGCATTTATATTAAGCATTTAAGTTTTAATCTTGTAGTCATACTTATTTAGTATAGATTGAAACTTAGCCTTTTGCGGTAGAGATAGCAACACTTAGACAAAACCTAGTTTGCACATTCTAGTTTTGATTATTTGCATAGGTTTTGCTCTAGGGATTTAATTGTGGCCTAGTTTAGTAAAAGTTTTAGAAGTCCTAATTCACCCCCCCCCCCCCCCTCTTAGGCGTCACCCGTTTCCTACACTAGGAAGCGCGGCAGGGCAACACTACGAGGCCTTTACAAAGTTCCACTAGCTTCCGAAAACCCGCTACAGTTTATGGGAAGATCCAGTACAGGGTTCCTGGCTGACTGCCATCCCAGCAAAATCAACCAGGGACCTCCCTGCACTGACCTCTCCCCTACTGCCCTTGCCCCTTTCGGGTAAGGTAGTCTTCCACTAGCTTTCCTAATTAGTCAGCCAAGGGGTCCCATTCCTCCCTTGTGGTGGCACGTGTTACTCAAGTTAAGCTCTATGTTCCAATTAACATTAATGATATCAACATGAACATAAACAGAATAACAACAAGAATTGGAACATAGAGGTAATAAATGATTATCCCAAAACCATATAAAGCAATAGCAAACTACCCAAGTGATTCAGGGGTAAACAAGGTAATGAGATAAACAATCTAGGGTGACCTATTGGGTCCCATCAAAATTAACCTATGCATGGATAAGTGATATTAAAGAACATTATTGGGTAAAAAGTGGTCAAGGGCACAACTTGCCTTCAATGAGCTCCTGCTCAGCTACTTCAACCTGCTGCTCACCAGTATCCTCAGCAACGGGCTCTTCTACTCGCCACAATACAAACAAGCACAGTGCATATAGAGAAATTAACATTACACCAAACATATAAACAAAATGCACAGAGATATTCTATATATTAAAATAAAAACTTAGGAACTGGAATCACAATTTTCTGAGTTATAGATTTTAAGTTATGCATTTCAAAGGTTTTATGTGTTTTAAATAGGATTAAGTGATAAATAAATTTCTTACTGTTTTTATGCCAAAATAGAGACACTAAGTGCTATAGAATAAAATTACAAAATTTTAGGAACTGGAATGGATGAATTTGGAGTTAGTATGAATTTTCTATGAATTTATAAATTCTAGCAATTATTTTCATATTAAAAATTCATTTAATAAACATTTTCTCTGGTTTTCGTGTTGACTGGACTGGGCCTCAAATTTGTAAAAGGGCAGGGGGCTCTGGGTAAAATTTTCTAAGACTCAGATCAGCCGCACAGTGGACCGCGGGTTAATTCTGAAAATCTACAGGGGCTCTTTAACAAAAGTGCCAGCGCGAAAGGGTATGGTTGAATCTCGGCCGCACGATCTGAACTGAGCGGCCCAGATTAGATTTATTATACACCGAACCGGTACGCGACTGAGGCCGTCCGATCGGTGATCAACGGCTCAGATTTTAAAACGTGGGGGATCACTCAGGTTCGCCCGATCTAGATGGACGGTCCGGATCCAATCCACCGAACCGTTATCTCGCTCTCTAATCTCAACCGTCCACTAATGGATCTACGGCTCATCGATCATCCTCAACCCCGCTCACGCCGTGGCGGCGCAAGCGACCCGAGCACGGTGGCGCCCTCGCCGGAGTGCACCGAAACCACGACCCTGATTCTCCAAAGTTCAATTAAAACCCCTCTACACGATGTCAGGTGAATGGCGAAACAAGGGGAGGGAGTAGTACCGGCAGGCACGGCGCGAAGCTTCCTGGCCACGGCAGACGGTGTTCCACGGTGGAGGAGGAGATTCCGGTGAGCAATTAAGGGATGGTCGGACGTCTTCCGCCCTCCCGAGGTGGTTGCGCGCAAGCGGCACGACCAGGCGAAGCTCCCAGGTCCCGATCCGAGGCCCGAATGGCAACACAGGCGGGGTTCCGCGGCGGCGCCCACGTTTGACTCTACGGCGACCGAGAGCTCCACGGCGGTGCGGTGATGGGTTCGATTATTCGGTGGAGAGAGGATGGGAAACTGAGGAGGAGTAAGCGAATCCTGTCGAGCCTCCCTTATATGGACGCGATGTGGCCCGGTCGTCACGGCGGGTTTGTCGCCGCGCACGAGCTCCACGGGCGGGCGGCGATTTCGCGTGGCTGTTACAACGGAGAGGGAGCTCCTGACGAGCCGGGGCCACCCATCAGCGAGACGCGGACGCGACGGGGTCTGGTGCGCGGGGCCCGCAGAACCAGTGACCCGAGCAGCAGACGACCGCGCGGCGTGTGGACGAGAGGCCGACGTGCCGGGCCCACCGGTCGGCGCGCCCGCGTTGTCGCTGGGCCGAGCGGGTGGTGTTTAGCCAAGTGGGCTGAATAGGTGGACGCCGGCCCAGGTAGGGTTTATTCTTTTTTTCCTTTTTCATTTTCTTTTATTTCTTCTTTCTTTTACTTTTGAATCTAAGTTTTGAATTTCAAATTTGTGATGGACTTGTACTCAAATTTTTCTGGGTATATGATTTGGATAAAGCAGTGTGGAACAAATTTATCTATTTATGAGTTTTATTTCTTTGTATTACATAGCATTTTTCTTTCTTTCTTTCCAAATTTTAGCATTTCTTTTAGGATTTAATTTCTCATTTGGATATTTAATATTTTTCTTGTCACAAAATGCACACAAAAATAAAATATCCAGCATGATGCAACAATTTAGTAGCATATCTTTTACTAATTGTTCTTGGACATGTTGTTCTCATATGATGGTGCATAAAGATCAAACTCACATAAGGAGAGAAATTGTTTTCTCTATTGGTGTTTTATCTAGCAATTACAAAGTGGGTGTTACAAATCCTACCCCCCTTAAAAAATAATCTCGTCCTCGAGATTTAGGAAGAGGTAGAGAAAAGGTGGGGAAAATCTATGCGAAGCTCTTCTTCTCTTTCCCAGGTTGCTTCATCTTCACTGTGGTGACTCCATTGAACTTTGCACATCTTTATCACCTTATTTCTTGTAACTCGAGTCAATGTATCCAAAATCTTGATAGGGTACTCCGTGTAAGTCAAATCTCCTTGAACACTGAGCTCTTCCATTGGTAGCTGTTCCTCGGGAACACGGAGACACTTCTTAAGTTGAGACACATGGAACACATTATGCACATCCGATAGACTAGCAGGTAACTCGAGTTGGTATGCCATCTCTCCAACTCTCCTAAAGATCAGGAATGGTCCAATGTAGCGAGGGGACAATTTTCCCTTGACTTTAAATCTCCTCATTCCACGAAGTGGTGACACCTTGAGATACACATAATCTCCCTCTTCAAATTCCAGTGGCCTCCTTCTATTATCAGCATAACTCTTCTGCCTGGTTTGTGCCACTCTCAAATTTTCTCGAATTATACGAACTTGTTCTTCTGCTTCTTGAATCAATTCAGGCCCAAAGAACTGTCTTTCTCCAGTCTGATCCCAATATAGAGGAGTCCTGCACTTCCTCCCATATAAAGCTTCAAAAGGTGACATCTTCAGACTGGCCTGATAGCTATTATTATATGAGAATTCAGCATAAGGTAAACTCTTATCCCAACTTCCTCCATGCTGAAGGGCACATGCTCTCAACATATCTTCCAATACTTGATTAGTCCTTTCAGTCTGTCCATCAGTCTGAGGGTGATAAGCTGTACTAAAATTCAACTTTGTACTCATGTTCTCATGAAAGCTTCTCCAAAATCTTGAGGTAAACTGTGAACCTCGATCAGACACGATCTTCTTTGGTACTCCATGCAAACACACAATCCGAGCCATATATAACTCTGCTAACTGAGAACCTTTATAAGTAGTCTTGACAGGAATAAAGTGAGCCACTTTAGTCAATCTATCCACAATCACCCATATAGCATCATATCCTTTCTGGGTGCGAGGCAATCCAGTAATGAAATCCATACCAATCTCTTCCCATTTCCACTCGGGTATCTTCAGTGGATGCAGTAGTCCAGCTGGCCTCTGATGTTCAGCCTTAACTCTTTGACATACATCGCACATAGCCACATGTGCAGCTACATCTCTTTTTAATCCATACCACCAATACTTCCGTTTCAAATCCCGATACATCTTGGTACTACCAGGATGAATAGAATAATCCGAATCATGGGCCTCCTTTAAAATAGTCTCCCGAAGGCTTTTAATATTAGGAACACATATCCTGTCCTTGCACCATATAGTGCCTTGCTCATCTTCCGTGAATTCCGGAACTCGACCTTCAGTAATCAGATCCTTAATCTCTTTTATCTTAGCATCACCAATTTGTCCTTTGCGGATCTCTTGCTCCAACGTAGGTTCCACATCAATAGTAACTCCCTCAGTATGAGCAACTATCCCCAGGTTAAGTCTCCTGAAGTCCTCAACAATCTCATCGGGTAGCTGGGCAACAACAGCTGAATGAACATGCTCCTTGCGACTCAAGGCATCTGCAACCAAGTTTGCCTTGCCCGGGTGATAGTGAATCTCCAAATCATAATCCTTAATAAGCTCCAACCAACGGCGTTGCCTAAGGTTGAGATCCTTCTGAGTGAATATATATTTCAAACTCTTATGATCCGTATACACTTGGCACTTAGTTCCCATGATGTAGTGTCTCCAAATCTTAAGTGCATGCACAACGGCTGCCAATTCCAAGTCATGAGTGGGGTAGTTCAATTCATGTCTCCGCAACTGACGAGAAGCATAAGCAATCACATGTCCTTCTTGCATGAGCACACATCCTAAGCCTTGGCCACATGCATCGCAATAGATGTCAAATCCTTTTTGTAAGTCTGGCATAACCAAAACTGGTGGCGACATCAACCTCCTCTTCAATAGATCGAAGCTGTCTTGACACTTCTCGTCCCACTTAAACTCTCTTCCTTTCTCCAAAAGTGAAGTCATAGGCTTAGCAATCTTAGAAAATCCTTCAATAAATCTCCGATAGTAGCCTGCTAATCCCAAGAAACTCCGAATCTCAGTAACTGTAGTGGGTACTCTCCACTCCATTATCTCCTTAACCTTAGCAGGATCCACTGCTATTCCTCCATTAGAAATAATATGACCAAGAAATGGCACTTCGCTAATCCAAAACTCGCACTTGCTGAACTTGGCATAGAGTTGATTATCTCGTAGCTTTTGTAGCACCATCCTCAGATGCTCCTCGTGATCACTTTCACTCTGAGAATAAATAAGAATATCGTCGATGAATACCACGACGAATCTGTCCAAATACTCCATAAACACCTTGTTCATTAAGTTCATAAAATAGGCTGGTGCGTTAGTCAATCCAAACGACATAACTGTGAACTCATATAATCCATATCTAGTCGAGAAAGCCGTCTTGGGAATATCCGATGGTCTAATCCTCATCTGATGATAACCGGATCTGTCACACCCGGTTTTTAGAAGGTAAACCGAATGCGAACCATGTACGTGCCAGGATCAGTTATTCACGTACACAGCAGTTACATAACATGGACATCATCACACAGTGCTCAAAATAGTATTAAAAGGGGAAATAATAGTCGATTACATCATACGTCTGGGACGTCCATATAGTTCTTACAATAAATCAAAGTGCGGAAAAGAAACGTAGATAACACGGCCTTCACAGGCAGCCGACTGGGGGTTGCCGCTAACCCACGCCTAGAACTCGTCGTAGTCTTGGAACTCCTGGAAGTCTCCTTCCACAGCTTCATCTTCTCCTGAGCAGTGGTTGCAATGCTGACAACCTGGAGGGGGGGGATTGGTGTGTAGGGCAAGGGTGAGTACACATCAACATACTCAGCAAGTATCCCGTTTGGCTGTAGTGGACTAGCTTTATGTGGGGATAAGTCAAGCAGTTGCTTTTAGTTGGTCAGGTTATTACTTACTAGTAGAGAGCCAGGTTTTAACATTAACCCAAGTTATTAGCCCAAAGTATCCTTTCCAAACGGAAAGAATACCACTTACCAATACCATAATCATAACCAGAATCATCAATCTCATTACCACCTGTACCAAAGTATCTCTGATCAAGTATCACTAATCTCTGGAGCTCCCTTGGCCGCTCATAACCGCGAGCACGGCTGATATATCAGTTTCATAACACTCTGCAGAGGTTGCGCACTTTACCCACAAGCCGTGATTCCCTTTCTAGCCCGGGCTTGCAAGACCCTTATTCACTCCCAAGGTGAATGGCTAGGGATTCACTACGAAGCCTTTACAAAGATTCCCCGAGGCTGTAGCCGCCCGTTAGGTTTCCTAAATGTACCGCACTCCTCCCCAAGGGACAAATCAACCTTGGCAGAGCGAGCCGCATACACCGAGCCCCATTGACGGCACAACGGCTAAGCGAACTACACCCCGGTTCCTCTAATTATTCAGCTAAGGGCGTCCCATTCCACCCTCATGGTTGCACTGTTTTCCCGGGCGGTCATCCATTGAACAGGTCCTTACGGAGAGGCACTCGAGAAACCGCTCGAGTCCCCTTAAATGCCACAAGTATAATCATAAATAAGAAGGGAAAACAGCGTATCATAGATAATCACATCATGTTCATTGATTAGAGTTGAGCAATAGCATCAGACTAAGCAGTAATAATCCGACCCAAGTAGGTAAACAAGGACATGGGTAACAAAAGCTAGTCAATCCTTAAGTATAAATGTGTAATGCGGGAGGTGAATTAAAGAATGAATAGGACAGAGATAGGTCAAAGGACACTTGCCTCCACCAACCGACTGCTGCTCAGGGGCTTCTCCTGCGAATTCCTCGGGCTCTTCGACCGGATCGTTCTCTATGCGAGCGCAAACATACATACATCCACATATTTAATACAAAAGAACAGTACACCATACAAGGGAACAAGTAAGCGAATATGCATCAAGTATGACATTCGATATCGCATTTGTTATGGTTAGAAAGAAACGGGAAGGGTCTCGCAGGGGGGGGGTTAAATCTTATGCACTAATGATTAGTTACAATTGATTCTTAACAAAAGAATTCTGTTATATATATATACTAATGGGAACCTAATCATTTTTAGTTGATCAACATTGCACGGGATAAACAATTAACTACGTGAATCAACAGCATAACAGAATTTTAAATTAAACTTCCTATTTTCCATAGCATGAACAATGATCAGCCTACCTAAAACAAAGTAATTATGATCACAGAAAGTAAATAAAATAAAATAAAAAAAATAAAAAAAACAGAGGGGGGGGCGGTTGAACCGGCCCTAGGGCGGTTGAACCGGCCCTAGGCTAGGCGGCCGAGCTGGGCGGGCGCGCGGGGGAGGGCGGCCGAGCTGGGGGTCGGGGCGGCTGAGCCGGTCGGCCAGGGCGGCTGAACCGGCCCTGGGCAGGGGGCGCGGCCAGGGGGCGCGCGGCCAGGCGCGGCCGGGCGAGCGGCCGAAGGCGCGGCCGGGGCAGGGCACGGCCAGGCCAGGGCACGGCCGGGCGGGCTGGGGCGCGGCCGAGGCTGGCCAGGGGCCGGCCGGGCGGCCAGGGGGCGCGCCGGGGGCGGCCAGCGGCCGGGCTGGGGGTGGCCAGCGGCCGGCTGGGGGCACGGCCGGGGCGGTGGCCAAGGAGAGAGGAGGGAGGGAGGGGAGAGGGAGGGAGGAGAGGGAAGGGGGGAGGGGCTCACCGGCGATGGGCGGCCGACGGCGAGGGTTGGGGTCGGCTGCAGGGGGCGGCGGCTAGGGCAGGGGGTAGGGGCGGCGCTAGGGAGAGGAGGGAGAAAATGAGAGGGAGGGAGAGGGGAATTGGGGAAAAAGGGAGGGGGTGGGGGCGGCTGGGCCTGCCAAGGCCCAAGGGGGGGCGCGCAGGGGGCTTGGGCCGGCCGGGGTCGGCCCACGGCGCGGGAGAGAGAGAAAAAGAGGAGAGAGGAAGAGAGAGAAAGAAAAAGAAAAGATTATTTCCCTGTTTTTCGAAATCCGATCTTCCTACATGAATGCATTTGCACCTTCAAAGCAATCAAAGAAATGCAAGGTTCGGCATGGTGCATCAAACAACATAAAGCAATTTAGGGTTTTTCTTTACACGGGAATTCCAAACTGAATCCCGCTAACTTTGGAAAAGGTCAAGGTTTAGCGAGAGAAAAAGAAAAGAAAAGGTAACGCCCGAATTTTGGCGAGTAAAGAAAAGAAAAAAAATTCGACTGCAAAATTCGGGGCGTTACAAACCTATCCCCCTTAAAAGAATCTCGCCCTCGAGATTCAGGGTTGGCTAGCAAAGAGCTCTGGGTACATGGCCATCAAATCATCTTCACGCTCCCAGGTTGCTTCTTCCTCAGAGTGGTGACTCCATCTGACTTTGCACATTCTGATGGTCTTCCTTCGGGTGACTCTATCTGCAACCTCAAGGATCTGAGCTGGCTTCTCAACATAGGTCAAGTCCTCCTGGACTTCCAGACCTTCCACTGGCAACTGCTCTTCTGGCACACGCAAGCACTTCTTCAACTGAGACACATGAAAGACATCATGCACAGCTGACAAATTCTCTGGCAGACTGAGCTGATAGGCCACTTCTCCACGTTTTGAGAGGATCTGGTACGGACCAATGTAGCGGGGTGCTAGCTTGCCTTTGATTCCGAACCTTCTGACTCCCCTGATCGGTGACACTTTCAGATAGACAAAGTCTCCGACTTCAAAACTCAGCTCTCTTCTCCTTGTGTCTGCATAGCTTCGCTGCCTCGATTGCGCTATCTTCAGATTCTCTCGAACCATCTTGATGTTCTCTTCGGCTTCAAGCAAAATATCTGGCCCAAACACTTGCTTTTCTCCAGGCTGATCCCATTGCAACGGAGTTCTACAACTCCTTCCATAAAGCGCTTGAAATGGTGACATCTTCAAACTGGCCTGGTAACTGTTGTTATAGGAAAACTCTGCATAAGGCAATCGCTTGTCCCATCCGGACTGATCCTGCAACGCACAGGCTCTCAACATGTCTTCAAGAATTTGATTGGTTCTTTCAGTCTGACCATCTGTCTGCGGGTGATAAGCTGAACTGAAATTCAGATGTGTGCCCAAAGCTTCATGCAACTGCTGCCAGAAATGAGAGGTGAACTGCGTTCCTCTGTCTGACACTATCTTCTTTGGCACACCATGAAGACAAACGATCCGAGACATATACAGTTCTGCCAATACTGCACTGCTGTAGGTGGTCTTGACAGGTATGAAGTGGGCTGACTTGGTCAAACGGTCCACTACTACCCGAATGGAATCGTAGCCGGCTCGAGTGCGAGGCAATCCGACTATGAAATCCATACCGATTTCATCCCATTTCCACTGAGGGATCTGCAACGGTTGCAACAATCCAGCAGGTCTCTGGTGTTCGGCTTTAATTCTTCGGCAACTATCGCACATAGCCACATGCTCTGCGATTTCCCTCTTCATTCCGTACCACCAGAATTTCTTCTTCCGATCCTGATACATCTTCTCACTGCCAGGGTGAATCGAATAGGCTGTCTCATGAGCTTCCTTGAGAATCAACTCCCGAATGGATTGGACATTGGGAACACACAAGCGGTCTTTGAACCATATCACGCCTTCTGCATCTTCTCGAAAATCTTTGCCTCTGCCATCTAGAATCAGTCGCTGAATCTCACTGATCTTCTCATCATTCTTCTGCGCTTCTTTGATTTCGCGCTCCAAGGTAGGTTCCAATTCAACTGTGACTCCTCGCGAATTGTTCAGAAATCCGAGACTCAACCTGTCAAACTCTTTGGCCAACTCATAAGGCATCGGACGAGCGACCATCAGATTGACTTGACTCTTCCTGCTCAAAGCATCTGCCACTACGTTTGCTTTGCCTGGATGGTAATGGATCTCCAACTCATAATCTTTGATCAACTCTAACCATCTTCGTTGCCTCATATTCAACTCTGACTGAGTGAATATGTACTTCAGACTCTTGTGATCTGTGTAAACATCGCATTTCTGTCCATACAGATAGTGTCTCCATGTCTTCAGTGCGTGAACCACTGCTGCCAACTCTAGATCATGGATTGGGTAATTCTTCTCATGAACCTTCAGCTGTCGGGACGAGTAAGCCACAACTCTTCCCTCTTGCATCAACACGCATCCCAAACCTGTGTAACAAGCATCACAGTACACAGAGAAGGACTTGTGCACATCAGGCAAGACTAAGACAGGCGCTGTTGTCAACTTCTCTTTCAGCGCTTCAAAGGCCTCTTGACATTTCTGGGTCCACTTGAACTCAACCTTGTTGCCTAGCAACGCTGTCATTGGTTTCGCAATCTTCGAAAACCCTTCAATGAATCGCCGATAATATCCGGCCATTCCAATGAAGCTCTTGATTCCTCGAGCATCCGTTGGCGCTTTCCAGTTCAGAATGTCTGCCACTTTCTTCGGATCCACAGCCAATCCTTCTTTGTTGATTATGTGACCCAAGAACAGGACTTCACTGATCCAGAACTCACACTTGCTCAACTTTGCATACAATTGGTGCTCTCGCAATCTCTGCAATACCATCCTCAAATGATCTGCATGCTCTTCTTCACTTTGAGAATAAATTAGAATGTCATCAATGAATACCACCACAAACTTATCAAGATAATCCATGAATACACTGTTCATCAAGTTCATAAAGAACGCTGGCGCATTGGTCAAACCAAAAGACATCACTGTGAATTCATATAACCCATACTTGGTAATGAATGCCGTCTTCGGAATGTCCGAAGGTCGGATCCTGAGCTGATGATAACCTGACCTCAGATCAATCTTGGAGAACACACTGGCTCCTCTCAACTGGTCAAACAGATCTTCTATTCTGGGCAAGGGATACTTGTTCTTGATCGTGACTTCATTCAAAGCTCGATAATCGATACACATCCTTTTGGTGCCATCTTTCTTCTCCACAAACAGGACAGGGGCGGCCCAAGGCGAGGTGCTTGGCCGGATGTAACCTTTCTCTGACAGCTCATCAATCTGCTTCTTAAGCTCAACCAACTCTGGTCCAGATATTCTGTAAGCTCTCTTAAAGATAGGGGCGGTTCCAGGAAGAAGCTCTATGGCAAACTCAACTTTCCGCTCTGGTGGCATACCCGGTAAGTCCTTTGGAAACACATCTGGGAATTCAGACACAACCTTGATACTCTCAATTGGGTCTGCTTCACTGCTATCGATAGCCATCTGATAACAACTTCCTTTCTTCGGCTCAGGCGGGACTAACTCGGTCACCACTTCCTCTCCTAGTGGGGACACCAACTTGATTGTCCTTTTATCACAACTGATAACTGCCTGGTACTTATCTAGCCAATTCATCCCTAGGATGACATCTATTCCCTGAGTACCCATTACTATAAGGTTAGCGGGAAACGCTATCCCCCTTACTTTCACACTTACACCCAAACATATGCTATCAGCTCGAATTCTACCACCAGCTGAGTCAATTTGAATGGGGGTTGACATGGCAGTAATTGGAAGATTATGTGCTTCTACCCATGATGCAGTAATGAAAGAATGCGTTGCTCCAGTATCAAATAACACTTCTGCAATATGGGAATCGACTGGGAACATACCTACTGTCATGCCGGGGGTCTCCTGAACTGCTTCAACCTCCAAGTGATTCAATCTTCCATGATTATAGCGCTGCTGAGGGCGGTTGCCTGATCCAGACTGAGACGCATTCTGCTTTGCTGGGGCATTGGGGCCTGACTGCTGCTGGGCTGCCTTCTTCGGACATTGCATCACCCAATGGCCTTGCTCTCCACAGTGGAAACATGCTCTGTTTCCAACCTGAGCTGGTGCTGCCTGATTGTTCTGCTGGCTTGCTGGGGCAGGAAGACGAGGTGTCTGCTGATTCTGCCTCTGAAACTGACCTCCTCCTGACTGATTGCTCTGACGGTTCTGGTACTGATGCTGAGGATACTGCCTTTGGAACTGCTGATACTGCTGACGCTGCTGATGCTGCTGAGGTGGACGCTGGTTCTGCCTGAACTGCTGAGGTTGATTGCCTGAAAAACGAGGACGGCTGCTGCTTCCAGGCTGGGGTCCACTGATCTTGCGCTTACGATCTTCCATCTCCTTACGCTTCCTTTCTGTCATGATTGCTCTGTCAATCAAGTGCTGGAATGTCGGGAAGGTATGATTCATCAGTTGGTACTGGAGAGGGTCAACCAATCCTCTCAAGAAACGGTACTGTCGCTTGGCGTCGGTGTTGACATCTTCGGGAGCATAGCGAGACAACTGCAGAAACCTGTCTCGATACTCACTGACAGATGATGACCCTTGCTTAAGGGCCAGGAACTCCTCCTTCTTCACTGTCATCAGACCTGCAGGCACATGGTACTGACGAAAGCTACCTCTGAACTCTTCCCAAGTGATGGCATCAGGGTTGGCATGGGTGGCGAGGTAAGACTCCCACCATGATTGGGCTGCTCCTCTCAACAGACGGGGACCATACAAGACTTTCTCCCTGTCATCACACTGAGCGGTATACAACTCCCGCTCCACAGTGCGCAGCCAATCTTCAGCATCCATGGGGTCAGAAGAGTGAGCGAACGTTGGTGGATGACCCATCATGAATTCAGCACGCTTGTCTCTGGGCATCTGAGGCATCTGAGGCTGGGGTGGTGCTTGCTGCTGTTGCTGCTGCTGCTGCTGCTGAATGGCGGCCAGAGTCTGACCGATGGCCTGAACTGCTTGAGTCTGCATCAGAAACATCTGCTCGATCGACATCGGGGGCGGGGGCGGCAGCTGCTGCTGCTGGGGCGCCTCATCTTGCTGACCGGCTTGCTCCTGCTGAGCTTGCCTTCCTCCTCTGCGCCTGTTCTCTGACATCTGCAGAACGCAACCACACATCAGAATTGATCTGGCAAATCTTGCAGCATAAGAAAAGAGTATAGAATTCTCCAACAGCACTGAACAGATGATCATCTTCACTGATCTCCAACACAAACCACACAGCTTCTCAGATAAAGAGGAGAGTAGAATAAAGGGTTTCCCAACTATATAACTAACTCCATTAATATAATGTGTAAACCAAAATGCAGGGGATACCCACACTCTGGTGACAATCATTACAAAGATCCAAACCAAACATAGTTCATCATGACAAACATAAATGCACAGGATATAGCAAACTACCCTGTCTAACTAAGACTAACTAAGACCGAGACTAACGCTAAGACTGAAGCTTCTATGTATATATTTCGTATTAATTACAAGATCCAACTCTAACGATCTATGGTTCTAGATTTATCCTGGTCTTGCAGTCGGGATTGCCATAAGACTGGAGTCCACGCCGAGGTGAGCGGTACGGGTGCTGAGTCCCAACGGGAGCGGGGGAACCATCATCCAAGTGACGACGCTCCGCGCGCTCAGCCCGCAGCAGGGCGATCTCAGCACGAGCCCTACTCAGCTCGTCTAGTGCATGGTCCAGCTCCGTGTTTAGCATGGCGGCTAGGTTGACTGTGCTGCTCAACCTAGGATTGTCCTCACCAGCAGGTGAAATAATCACGCCTCCTGTGCTGCCAGATGGACGGCGAGGGTAATACTTCAGGTCGAGACCGTCAGCTACCCCACCGAGAACCGAGCAGTAGTGCGAAAGCGCACGCCGTGCAGCATCCTGCATGGCTGCCTCAGCTGAGTCCCGCTCAGAGATAGAATAGTGCTCTGAGCAAGCCTCCGCGCCCTGGAGACTGTTCTCCGGACGGTGCACCAAGCAGGTCGCCTCCCAGCGGTCCGGGTAGACCCCGCGACTATGCTGGTAGACCACACAGCGATACTCGATGGACCAAGTACGCCGGTCAAGTGCCCGACGTAGCAGGGTGTCGAGCGCGTCGTGGAAGTGACACCCGCGAGCAGCGTCGCGAGTGATGGGTCGAGCAACCCATCCTTCCGGCTCATGGCTAGAGAGGTCGAGGTCGTGGCTCGAGCTATCGTCGCCACCTCCGTCGTCTGGGTCTCCTCCAGCAGCTACTCCAGAAGCTGGGACGCCCAGTGGTGGTGCAGGGGGCGCCTCCAGGGGAAGCACAGGGGAGCAGCTCCTCACAGACTCTATCTCCTGCTGGAGCGAGAAAGAAGAGCCCTGCTGCTCCTGTCGTCGACGTTCCTGCTCCTCATGCAGGCGGTGGTGCAGTCTCTCCAAGTGGCTGGACTGTCCGGCCACGGGACGGCGAAGCGGACGCTCAGCAAGGCGGGAGGGTAAGAAGGGGATGACGGACTTTCGTGCAGTGTGTCTAAGTCGAGCCATCTACAAAAGACATCGCAAGCAAAAGGGTGAGAACAGAATTAATATGACCAGCAAATAATGAATCATAAATAAATGAAGGATCAGAATAATAATGAATCATAAATAAATGAAGGATCAGAATAAAACAAAATTTTCAGCAAGGTATAATATATAGTAGAACATAGGTTTGGTCAGTAGGACCAACTTTTGAAGGGATATCAAAGTCAAGGCAAGGACAGAGGTCTATAGTCCTTAGAACGACCATTCTACTCTAGGTTAGCGGTCCTACAGTCAGCACGGCTTTGATACCACTTATGTCACACCCGGTTTTTAGAAGGTAAACCGAATGCGAACCATGTACGTGCCAGGATCAGTTATTCACGTACACAGCAGTTACATAACATGGACATCATCACACAGTGCTCAAAATAGTATTAAAAGGGGAAATAATAGTCGATTACATCATACGTCTGGGACGTCCATATAGTTCTTACAATAAATCAAAGTGCGGAAAAGAAACGTAGATAACACGGCCTTCACAGGCAGCCGACTGGGGGTTGCCGCTAACCCACGCCTAGAACTCGTCGTAGTCTTGGAACTCCTGGAAGTCTCCTTCCACAGCTTCATCTTCTCCTGAGCAGTGGTTGCAATGCTGACAACCTGGAGGGGGGGATTGGTGTGTAGGGCAAGGGTGAGTACACATCAACATACTCAGCAAGTATCCCGTTTGGCTGTAGTGGACTAGCTTTATGTGGGGATAAGTCAAGCAGTTGCTTTTAGTTGGTCAGGTTATTACTTACTAGTAGAGAGCCAGGTTTTAACATTAACCCAAGTTATTAGCCCAAAGTATCCTTTCCAAACGGAAAGAATACCACTTACCAATACCATAATCATAACCAGAATCATCAATCTCATTACCACCTGTACCAAAGTATCTCTGATCAAGTATCACTAATCTCTGGAGCTCCCTTGGCCGCTCATAACCGCGAGCACGGCTGATATATCAGTTTCATAACACTCTGCAGAGGTTGCGCACTTTACCCACAAGCCGTGATTCCCTTTCTAGCCCGGGCTTGCAAGACCCTTATTCACTCCCAAGGTGAATGGCTAGGGATTCACTACGAAGCCTTTACAAAGATTCCCCGAGGCTGTAGCCGCCCGTTAGGTTTCCTAAATGTACCGCACTCCTCCCCAAGGGACAAATCAACCTTGGCAGAGCGAGCCGCATACACCGAGCCCCATTGACGGCACAACGGCTAAGCGAACTACACCCCAGTTCCTCTAATTATTCAGCTAAGGGCGTCCCATTCCACCCTCATGGTTGCACTGTTTTCCCGGGCGGTCATCCATTGAACAGGTCCTTACGGAGAGGCACTCGAGAAACCGCTCGAGTCCCCTTAAATGCCACAAGTATAATCATAAATAAGAAGGGAAAACAGCGTATCATAGATAATCACATCATGTTCATTGATTAGAGTTGAGCAATAGCATCAGACTAAGCAGTAATAATCCGACCAAGTAGGTAAACAAGGACATGGGTAACAAAAGCTAATCAATCCTTAAGTATAAATGTGTAATGCGGGAGGTGAATTAAAGAATGAATAGGACAGAGATAGGTCAAAGGACACTTGCCTCCACCAACCGACTGCTGCTCAGGGGCTTCTCCTGCGAATTCCTCGGGCTCTTCGACCGGATCGTTCTCTATGCGAGCGCAAACATACATACATCCACATATTTAATACAAAAGAACAGTACACCATACAAGGGAACAAGTAAGCGAATATGCATCAAGTATGACATTCGATATCGCATTTGTTATGGTTAGAAAGAAACGGGAAGGGTCTCGCAGGGGGGGGGTTAAATCTTATGCACTAATGATTAGTTACAATTGATTCTTAACAAAAGAATTCTGTTATATATATATACTAATGGGAACCTAATCATTTTTAGTTGATCAACATTGCACGGGATAAACAATTAACTACGTGAATCAACAGCATAACGGAATTTTAAATTAAACTTCCTATTTTCCATAGCATGAACAATGATCAGCCTACCTAAAACAAAGTAATTATGATCACAGAAAGTAAATAAAATAAAATAAAAAAATAAAAAAAAAACAGAGGGGGGGCGGTTGAACCGGCCCTAGGGCGGTTGAACCGGCCCTAGGCTGGGCGGCCGAGCTGGGCGGGCGCGCGGGGGAGGGCGACCGAGCTGGGGGTCGGGGCGGCTGAGCCGGTCGGCCAGGGCGGCTGAACCGGCCCTGGGCAGGGGGCGCGGCCAGGGGGCGCGCGGCCAGGCGCGGCCGGGCGAGCGGCCGAAGGCGCGGCCGGGGCAGGGCGCGGCCAGGCCAGGGCGCGGCCGGGCGGGCTGGGGCGCGGCCGAGGCTGGCCAGGGGCCGGCCGGGCGGCCAGCGGCCGGGCTGGGGGTGGCCAGCGGCCGGCTGGGGGCACGGCCGGGGCGGTGGCCAAGGAGAGAGGAGGGAGGGAGGGGAGAGGGAAGGGGGTAGGGGCTCACCGGCGATGGGCGGCCGACGGCGAGGGTTGGGGTCGGCTGCAGGGGGCGGCGGCTAGGGCAGGGGGTAGGGGCGGCGCTAGGGAGAGGAGGGAGAAAATGAGAGGGAGGGAGAGGGGAATTGGGGAAAAAGGGAGGGGGTGGGGGCGGCTGGGCCTGCCAAGGCCCAAGGGGGGGCGCGCAGGGGGCTTGGGCCGGCCGGGGTCGGCCCACGGCGCGGGAGAGAGAGAAAAAGAGGAGAGAGGAAGAGAGAGAAAGAAAAAGAAAAGATTATTTCCCTGTTTTTCGAAATCCGATCTTCCTACATGAATGCATTTGCACCTTCAAAGCAATCAAAAGAAATGCAAGGTTCGGCATGGTGCATCAAACAACATAAAGCAATTTAGGGTTTTTCTTTACACGGGAATTCCAAACCGAATCCCGCTAACTTTGGAAAAGGTCAAGGTTTAGCGAGAGAAAAAGAAAAGAAAAGGTAACGCCCGAATTTTGGCGAGTAAAGAAAAGAAAAAAAATTCGACTGCAAAATTCGGGGCGTTACAGGATCGGAGATCAATCTTCGAAAATACTCTTGCACCTCTCATTTGGTCAAATAAATCTTCAATACGGGGCAACGGATACTTGTTCTTCACTGTAACATCATTAAGAGATCTATAATCCACACACATCCGTTGCGATCCATCCTTCTTCTGTACAAACAAGACCGGTGCTCCCCAAGGTGAGGAACTCGGACGAATGTACCCAGCCTCTTGTAACTCAGTTAACTGCTTCTTAAGTTCCTTCAACTCCTCTACGGACATTCTATATGGCCGTTTAGAAATAGGGGCGGTTCCAGGTAAGAGGTCAATAACAAACTCAACTTCTCTATCAGGTGGCATTCCTGGTAACTCCTCTGGAAAGACATCCGGAAAATCTCTAACCACCCGGATATTGTCACCAACAAACTCCTCAGGCATGAAGAACATTGCACGCATAGATGAGGAGGTTACTGCAATGTTAACTTGAAACCTTTCTCCTTTAGTAGTAGTGAGTTCTACGGTACCTCTACCACATGCTATAACGGCCTTTGCCTTTCTTAGCCATGACATACCAAGGATCAAATCTATACTGCTTGACTCCAATATTATAGCAGTAGCTCCAAATTCTCTACCCATAATGGTTAATGTCAATCTACGTGTCATTTGATTCGCCTCAACAGGCCCTTTAGGTGTAATTACTATCAGGGGTTTTCTCATATTTAGCAGTGGTATTGCGTTTGTGTTGGCATATCTAGCAGACATGAATGAATGTGTAGCACCAGAATCAAATAATATGGTTGCAGGAATTGCATTAACATAAAACATACCAATTACGAGGTCCCCTCCATCCAGAGTAGCATCAACGCTGACTTGATTAACCTTGGCAATGGAATATCCCTTGCCAGTTCCTGGAGTTTGCTGCCTGTTCTGAGCTGGAGTAGTAGCAATCCTCTGTGGGCAGACATTTGCATAATGACCAATCTTCCCACACTTGAAACATTGAGTGCCCGGACTCTGTCCTGAAAACTTCGTCGGGGTGCCAGTAGGGGTAGCCTGTCGAGGAGGTGGAGTCCTCAGTGGTGATTGCGGAACTGGGCGTGGTCCTCCGGGTCGAGTCGGTGTACCCTGTGGTGAACTGTAGCGAGGACGAACACTGCTGCTTCCTTGTCCTTGAGATATTGCCTTTCTCTTCAAATCACCCAGCTGAACACGCTTGTGTTCAATAGCCAGTGCCTTATCAAGCAGCCTCTGAAATGATGGAAATGTGTGTGCCACAAGAGCATACTGCAGTGGTCCATTAAGCCCTTCAATGAAATGCTCTTGCTTCCTCTCGTCTTCAGCAACTTCTTCAGGGGCATATCGGGATAGCTGAATAAACTTGTCTCTGTACTCGCTGACTGACATACTTCCTTGCTTCAGCGACAGAAATTCCTTCTTCTTGATCTTTATCATCCCAGCTGGAATATGGTAGTTCCTGAACTGTGTACTGAACTCCGCCCAAGTAATAGTATCCGCAGCATCATGGGCAGCAGTATAAGAATCCCACCAGTCAGCAGCAGGACCAATCAGACGTCCAGAAGCATATAAAACCTTCTCCCGGTCAGTGCATTGTGCAATGTTGAGCATCTTCTCAATTGCTTTCAGCCAATCATCTGCATCAAGTGGATCTGGCGAACTTGCAAATGTGGGTGGCTTATGACTCATGAACTCCCTATGCTTGTCTCGGGGTGGAACTGGTGGTGGTGGAGGAGGCAGTGGCACTTGTTGCTGCTGTTGCTGCTGTTGTTGCTGTTGCATTTGTTGTTGCAGCTGCTGTTGTTGCGCCCTCCTTTCCTGGCGTATCTCATCTCGCTCCTGGCGCAACTCCTGTCGTATATCCTCTCTTTCCTGTCGCATCTCCTGGCGTTCTTGTTGCATCTGGGCACGCATATCAGCCATGGTGTCTGCCATCTGCTGCATCACCGCCATCTGAGCAGCAACCAGTGGGTCAACTCCGCCTGGTGGAGGATTAGGAGGATTCATCCCAGCAGGTTGTGGCTGAGGTTGTCTTCGAGTGTGTTGATTAGGAGGCAAGTCAATTCCACCACCCCGCCTGGTATTGACCATCTGAGTTAGATACATATGGTAAGAAAATAATAGCCAAGGCAGGTATTTACAAATCAGGTTACTTTGGGGGACTTTTAGCTAAGCAGATTAATATTTTACATATCCTAGCTAATTCAATACCTTATGGTGGTACATACTGAGATGTCCATAGTTCAATCAATCAAAGAAGCAAATCAGGCATTTAGCATCAGCACAATCAAACAACATTTTTAAAGAAAGTAGTTTTAATTTTGTCTTAGGTTCCCTATCTCTTAGAAAGATCATAGTCATAGGATTCCAAGGTGTGAAATCCATCTTGTCTTAGAGTAGAAAAGATAAGAATGATTAGAGTAGAATAGCAAAAAGGTGAGACAAGATCAATATAAGGTAAGTATGGAATGAATCAGAGTAAGATAAGTAGGTAAGGGTTTGTCCATTTCTATCTAGGTCTCGTCCTACAGTCAACATTTCCTCTGATACCACTTCTGTAACACCCGGCTTTAAGGAACAAAGCCAGGTGCATCTCATACATGCGCCAAGAAGACAACACATATAATAACAGAGTGTATAGAGATAAATGTCATAAAACATCAGAGTATTTATTACATAGCGGAAGACTTATTACAAAATAAAGTAATAAAGATAAAACAAACTAAGGATCGTCGGCGCCAATGTCGACTGGGAAACGCCACCTAGATCAGATCGAACTCCTCAGTGTTAGGCAGCTCCTCCTGAACCACCTGATCATCTCCTGTGGGGGGGGGTGTGAGACAGCAAGGGTGAGCTCACACATGATCATAGCTCAACAAGTTGTGGGGAACCAGTGGACATAAACTCACAAAGGTGTGAGTTCATGTGGTGTGTAAGGCTTAATCAAAGACAGGGGTTAAAGCTGAGCATTGCTTTTAAGTAGTTGGTCAAAATTTTATTAGCAGTTACTAAGTGTATGTAAATACCAAACCATAAGTAAAGTAATAGAACAAAATTAATAACAAACCCATGCAATGCAAATGACAAAATTGAATTTAAGTTCCATAATTAAACATCAGAGAGTCCTGAGCTGCTCGTGACCGTGAGCTCGGCTAGTATACCAGTTTTACACTCTGCAGAGGTTGTACCCTTTACCCACAAGTCATGTTACCCATCTGCCAAGGGGTCATGAATCCCATACACCTCTACCTAGGAAGCGCGGCAGGGCAACACTACGAGGCCTTTACAAAGTTCCACTAGCTTCCGAAAACCCGCTACAGTTTATGGGAAGATCCAGTACAGGGTTCCTGGCTGACTGCCATCCCAGCAAAATCAACCAGGGACCTCCCTGCACTGACCTCTCCCCTACTGCCCTTGCCCCTTTCGGGTAAGGTAGTCTTCCACTAGCTTTCCTAATTAGTCAGCCAAGGGGTCCCATTCCTCCCTTGTGGTGGCACGTGTTACTCAAGTTAAGCTCTATGTTCCAATTAACATTAATGATATCAACATGAACATAAACAGAATAACAACAAGAATTGGAACATAGAGGTAATAAATGATTATCCCAAAACCATATAAAGCAATAGCAAACTACCCAAGTGATTCAGGGGTAAACAAGGTAATGAGATAAACAATCTAGGGTGACCTATTGGGTCCCATCAAAATTAACCTATGCATGGATAAGTGATATTAAAGAACATTATTGGGTAAAAAGTGGTCAAGGGCACAACTTGCCTTCAATGAGCTCCTGCTCAGCTACTTCAACCTGCTGCTCACCAGTATCCTCAGCAACGGGCTCTTCTACTCGCCACAATACAAACAAGCACAGTGCATATAGAGAAATTAACATTACACCAAACATATAAACAAAATGCACAGAGATATTCTATATATTAAAATAAAAACTTAGGAACTGGAATCACAATTTTCTGAGTTATAGATTTTAAGTTATGCATTTTCAAAGGTTTTATGTGTTTTAAATAGGATTAAGTGATAAATAAATTTCTTACTGTTTTTATGCCAAAACAGAGACACTAAGTGCTATAGAATAAAATTACAAAATTTTAGGAACTGGAATGGATGAATTTGGAGTTAGTATGAATTTTCTATGAATTTATAAAGTTCTAGCAATTATTTTCATATTAAAAATTCATTTAATAAACATTTTCTCTGGTTTTCGTGTTGACTGGACTGGGCCTCAAATTTGTAAAAGGGCAGGGGGCTCTGGGTAAAATTTTCTAAGACTCAGATCAGCCGCACAGTGGACCGCGGGTTAATTCTGAAAATCTACAGGGGCTCTTTAACAAAAGTGCCAGCGCGAAAGGGTATGGTTGAATCTCGGCCGCACGATCTGAACTGAGCGGCCCAGATTAGATTTATTATACACCGAACCGGTACGCGACTGAGGCCGTCCGATCGGTGATCAACGGCTCAGATTTTAAAACGTGGGGGATCACTCAGGTTCGCCCGATCTAGATGGACGGTCCGGATCCAATCCACCGAACCGTTATCTCGCTCTCTAATCTCAACCGTCCACTAATGGATCTACGGCTCATCGATCATCCTCAACCCCGCTCACGCCGTGGCGGCGCAAGCGACCCGAGCACGGTGGCGCCCTCGCCGGAGTGCACCGAAACCACGACCCCGATTCTCCAAAGTTCAATTAAAACCCCTCTACACAATGTCAGGTGAATGGCGAAACAAGGGGAGGGAGTAGTACCGGCAGGCACGGCGCGAAGCTTCCTGGCCACGGCAGACGGTGTTCCACGGTGGAGGAGGAGATTCCGGTGAGCAATTAAGGGATGGTCGGACGTCTTCCGCCCTCCCGAGGTGGTTGCGCGCAAGCGGCACGACCAGGCGAAGCTCCCAGGTCCCGATCCGAGGCCCGAATGGCAACACAGGCGGGGTTCCGCGGCGGCGCCCACGTTTGACTCTACGGCGACTGAGAGCTCCACGGCGGTGCGGTGATGGGTTCGATTATTCGGTGGAGAGAGGATGGGAAACTGAGGAGGAGTAAGCGAATCCCGTCGAGCCTCCCTTATATGGACGCGATGTGGCCCGGTCGTCACGGCGGGTTTGTCGCCGCGCACGAGCTCCACGGGCGGGCGGCGATTTCGCGTGGCTGTTACAACGGAGAGGGAGCTCCTGACGAGCCGGGGCCACCCATCAGCGAGACGCGGACGCGACGGGGTCTGGTGCGCGGGGCCCGCAGAACCAGTGACCCGAGCAGCAGACGACCGCGCGGCGTGTGGACGAGAGGCCGACGTGCCGGGCCCACCGGTCGGCGCGCCCGCGTTGTCGCTGGGCCGAGCGGGTGGTGTTTAGCCAAGTGGGCTGAATAGGTGGACGCCGGCCCAGGTAGGGTTTATTCTTTTTTTCCTTTTTCATTTTCT
The DNA here is from genome assembly GCA_029449295.1 of Zea luxurians. Classification (NCBI taxonomy): domain Eukaryota; kingdom Viridiplantae; phylum Streptophyta; class Magnoliopsida; order Poales; family Poaceae; genus Zea; species Zea luxurians. The sequence goes on along the minus strand of JAOPSE010000134.1, from coordinate 2,267,333 downwards.
TTTATTTCTTCTTTCTTTTACTTTTGAATCTAAGTTTTGAATTTCAAATTTGTGATGGACTTGTACTCAAATTTTTCTGGGTATATGATTTGGATAAAGCAGTGTGGAACAAATTTATCTATTTATGAGTTTTATTTCTTTGTATTACATAGCATTTTTCTTTCTTTCTTTCCAAATTTTAGCATTTCTTTTAGGATTTAATTTCTCATTTGGATATTTAATATTTTTCTTGTCACAAAATGCACACAAAAATAAAATATCCAGCATGATGCAACAATTTAGTAGCATATCTTTTACTAATTGTTCTTGGACATGTTGTTCTCATATGATGGTGCATAAAGATCAAACTCACATAAGGAGAGAAATTGTTTTCTCTATTGGTGTTTTATCTAGCAATTACAAAGTGGGTGTTACAGCAGTCCAGCATCCAGCAAGGCACTGCTGATTTTTGTAGGGGAACAGCGACCTACGTTGTTGCTTTTGGATAGTTCGTGTTGTACTGCTGATTTTTTGTAGGGGAGCAGCGACCTGTGCTGCTGGTTGCATGAGGATTGTTTCACTGTTTCACTGTTTCGGGTAGTTTGATACTACCCGAACCCGTACCCGAAATTATGGGTACCCGAAATTACGGGTACCCGAAATTACGGGTACGGGTTTGGGTATAGATGTTAGATACCCGAAATACAAAAACCCCAAAAGGCCCGACCCGAAATATCGGGTAAACCCGAACGCCCAGCTCTAGACTAAATATCTAAGAGTTCGCTTCACAGCCACTAAGTGACACTCCCTTGGATCAGATTGAAATCTAGCACACATGCATACACTAAGCATAATATCCGGTCTACTAGCACATAAATAAAGCAAAGAACCTATCATGGACCGGTATGCTTTTTGATCAACGAACTTACCTCCTTTGTTGAGGTCGACGTGTCCGTCAGTTCCCATCGGAGTCTTTGCGGGCTTGGCGTCCTTCATCCCAAACCGCTTTAGCAAGTCTTGTGTGTACTTCGTTTGGGAGATGAAGGTGCCGTCCTTGAGTTGCTTCACTTGGAACCGAAGGAAGTAGTTCAACTCGCCCATCATCGACATCTCAAACTTTTGAGTCATCACCCTGCTAAACTCTTCACAAGACTTTTGGTTAGTAGAACCAAATATTATGTCATCGACATAAATTTGGCACACAAATAAGTCACCATCACAAGTCTTAGTGAATAAAGTCGAATCGGCTTTCCCAACCTTGAAAGCATTAGCAATTAAAAAGTCTCTAAGGCATTCATACCATGCTCTTGGGGCTTGCTTAAGTCCATAGAGCGCCTTAGAGAGCTTATATACGTGGTCGGGGTACCGTTCATCCTCGAAGCCAGGGGGTTGCTCCACGTACACCTCCTCCTTGATTGGCCCATTGAGGAAAGCGCTCTTCACATCCATTTGGAACAACCTGAAAGAATGGTGAGCGGCATATGCTAGCAAAATACGAATGGACTCTAGCCTGGCCACAGGAGCAAAAGTCTCCTCAAAGTCCAAACCTGCGACTTGGGCATAACCTTTTGCCACAAGTCGAGCCTTGTTCCTTGTCACCACCCCGTGCTCATCCTGTTTGTTGCGAAACACCCACTTGGTTCCCACAACATTTTGCTTGGGACGCGGCACCAGTGTCCAAACTTCATTACGCTTGAAGTTGTTGAGCTCTTCCTGCATGGCCAACACCCAGTCCAGATCTAGCAAGGCCTCTTCTACCCTGAAAGGCTCAATAGAAGAGACAAAGGAGTAATGCTCACAAAAATTAACTAATCTAGAACGAGTAGTTACTCCCTTGCTAATGTCACCCAAAATTTGGTCGACGGGATGATTCCTTTGAATCGTCGCTCGAACTTGGGTTGGAGGTGACGGTTGTGCTTCTTCCTCCATCACATGATCATCTTGTGCTCCCCCTTGATCACACGCCTCTTCTTGATGAACCTGTTCATCGTCTTGAGTTGGGGAATGCACCATTGTTGAGGAAGAAGGTTGATCTTGCTCCTTTTGTTCTTGTGGCCGCACATCTCCAATCGCCATGGTGCGTATTGCGGCCGTTGGAACGTCTTCTTCATCTACATCGTCAAGATCAACAACTTGCTCTCTTGGAGAGCCATTAGTCTCATCAAATACAACGTCTCTAGAGACTTCAACCAAACCCGATGATTTGTTGAAGACTCTATAAGCCTTTGTATTTGAGTCATAACCTAACAAAAACCCTTCTACAGCTTTGGGAGCAAACTTAGAATTTCTACCTTTCTTTACTAGAATATAACATTTGCTCCCAAATACACGAAAGTAAGACACATTGGGTTTGTTACCGGTTAGAAGCTCATACGAAGTCTTCTTGAGGAGGCGGTGAAGGTAGACCCGGTTGATGGCGTGGCAAGCCGTGTTCACGGCTTCCGACCAAAACCGCTCGGGGGTCTTGAACTCTCCAAGCATCGTCCTCGCCATGTCTATGAGCGTCCTGTTCTTCCTCTCTACCACACCGTTTTGTTGTGGTGTGTAGGGAGCGGAGAACTCGTGCTTGATCCCTTCCTCCTCAAGGTACTCCTCCACTTGAAGGTTCTTGAACTCGGACCCGTTGTCGCTCCTTATCTTCTTCACCTTGATCTCAAACTCATTTTGAGCTCTCCTTAGGAAGCGCTTGAGGGTCCCTTGGGTTTCAGATTTATCCTGCAAAAAGAATACCCAAGTGAAGCGGGAAAAATCATCAACAATTACTAAACCATACTTACTTCCCCCGATGCTTAGGTAGGCGACGGGTCCGAAGAGGTCCATATGCAGCAGCTCCAGGGGTCTTGATGTAGTCATCACGTTCTTGATATGATGAGCACTTCCCACTTGTTTACCTGCTTGACAAGCTGCACAAGGTCTATCTTTTTCGAAAGTTACATTAGTTAGACCTATCACGTGTTCTCCCTTTAGAAGCTTGTGAAGGTTCTTCATCCCCACATGAGCTAAACGGCGATGCCACAGCCAGCCCATGCTAGTCTTAGCAATTAAGCATGCATCTAGACCGGCCTCCTCTTTTGCAAAATCAACTAAATAGAGTTTGCCGTCTAATACACCCTTAAAAGCTAATGAACCATCACTTCTTCTAAAGATAGACACATCTACATTTGTGAATAAACAGTTATATCCCACATTACAAAGCTGACTCACAGACAACAAGTTATATCCAAGCGACTCAACTTAAAACACATTGGAAATGGAGTGCTCGGATGAAATAGCTATTTTCCCTAACCCTTTCACCTTGCCTTGATTCCTGTCACCAAATATGATTGAGTCTTGGGAATCTTTGTTCTTGACGTAGGAGGTGAACATCTTCTTCTCCCTCGTCATGTGATTTGTGCATCCGCTGTCGATAATCCAGCTTGATCCCCCGGATGCATAAACCTGCAAGGCAAATTTAGGCTTGGGTCTTAGGTACCCAACTCTTGTTGGGTCCTACAAGGTTAGTCACAATGGTCTTAGGGACCCAAATGCAAGTTTTATCTCCCTTGCATTTTGCCCCTAATTTCCTAGCAATCAGCTTTCTATCCTTTCTACAAATTGCAAAGGAAGCATTGCAAGCATGATAAATTGTAGAAGGTTCATTAATCTTCCTAGGAATATGAGCAACATTTCTCCTAGGCATATGATGAATGACATTTCTCCTAGGCATATCTCTACTATGCATATAGGAAGAACTTGAAGCAAACATTGCATGAGAATCAAAAGCATTACAACTCCTATCATGATGAATATTTCTAGAAAATTTCCTATAAATAAATGCATGATTCTTTTGAGCACTATTAGCCATAGGGGCCTTCCCTTTCTCCTTGGTGGAGATGGAAGCCTTATGGCTTGTTAAGTTCTTGACTTCCCTCTTGAAGCCAAGACCATCCTTAATTGAAGTGTGTCTACCAATCGTGTAGGCATCCCTTGCAAATTTTATTTTATCAAATTCACTCTTGCTAGTCTTAAGTTGGGCATTAAGACTAGCCACTTCATCATTCAATTTAGAAATTGAAACTAGGTGTTCACTACAAGCATCAACATTGAAATCTTTACACCTATTGCAAATTGCAACATGTTCTACACAAGATGTTGATTTATTTGCTATTTCTAACTTAGCATTCAAATCATCATTTATGCTCTTTAAGCTAGAAATAGAGTCATGGCATGTAGACAATTCACAAGAAAGCATTTCATTCCTTTTAATTTCTAGAGCAAGAGATTTTTGTGCCTCTACAAACTTATCATGTTTTTCATACAAAAGATCCTCTTGCTTTTCTAATTATCTATTCTTATCATTCAAGGCATCAATCAACTCATTAATCTTATCAACCTTAGTTCTATCTAAGCCCTTGAATAAACATGAATAGTCTATTTCATCATCGCTAGATTCTTCATCACTTGAGGAAGCGTAAGTACTTGTGTTACGAGTGCTTACCTTCTTTTCCCTTGCCATGAGGCAAGTGTGATGCTCGTTGGGGAAGAGGGATGACTTGTTGAAGGCGGTGGTGGCGAGTCCTTCGTTGTCGGAGTCAGACGACGAACAATCCGAGTCCCACTCCTTGCCAAGATGTGCCTCGCCCTTAGCCTTCTTGTAAGACTTCTTCTTTTTCCTCTTGTTCCCTTGTTCCTGGTCACTATCATTATCGGGACAATTAGCGATAAAATGACCAATCTTACCACATTTGAAGCATGAGCGCTTCCCCTTCGTCTTGTTCTTGTTAGGCTGCCCCTTGCGACCCTTTAGAGCCGTCTTGATACGCTTGATGATGAGGGCCATTTCTTCATCATTAAGCCCGGCCGCCTCAACTTGCACCACCTTGCTAAGTAGCACCTCCTTGCTCCTCGTTGCTTTGAGAGCAATAGTTTGGGGCTCTTGGATTGGGCCATTCAATGCATCATCAACGTATCTAGCCTCCTTGATCATCATTCGCCCGCTTACGAACTTTCCAAGTACCTCCTCGGGCGTCATCTTGGTGTACCTAGGATTCTCATGAATATTGTTCACAAGATGTGGATCAAGGACAGTAAAAGACCTTAGCATTAGGCGGACGATGTCGTGGTCCGTCCATCGCGTGCTTCCATAGCTCCTTATTTTGTTGACGAGGGCCTTGAGCCAGTTGTACGTTTGGGTTGGCTCCTCGCCCCTGATCATTGCGAATCTCCCAAGTTTGTCCTCCACCAACTCCATCTTGGTGAGCATGGTGACGTCATTTCCCTCATGTGAGATCTTGAGGGTGTCCCAAATCTGCTTGGCGTTGTCCAAGCCGCTCACTTTATGATATTCATCCCTGCACAATGAGGCTAGAAGAACAGTAGTAGCTTGTGCATTTTTGTGAATTTGCTCATTTATAAACATGGGACTATCAGTACTATCAAATTTCATTCCACTCTCGACTATCTCCCATATGCTTGGATGGAGAGAGAACAAGTGACTACGCATTTTGTGGCTCCAAAATCCGTAGTCCTCTCCATCAAAGTGAGGAGGTTTACCAAGTGGAATGGAGAGTAAATAAGCATTGGTACTTTGCGGAATACGAGAGTAATCAAAAGAAAAGTTCGAATTGACCGTTTTCTTTTTCTCGTAGTCGTTGTCGTCGTTGTACTTTTGGGAAGAAGAGGACTCGTCGCTGTCGTCGTAGTAGACGATCTCCTTGATGCGCCTTGTCTTCTTCTTCTTCACATCTTTTCGTTTGTAGCCCGAGCCTGAGTCGGTAGGCTTGTCATCTTTCGGCTCATTGACGAAGGACTCCTTCTCCTTATCATTGATCACAATCCCCTTGCCCTTAGGATCCATCTCTTCGGGCGATTAGTCCCTTTCTTGAAGAGAACGGCTCCGATACCAATTGAGAGCACCTAGAGGGGGGTGAATAGGTGATCCTGTAAAAACTTAAACTTAACGCCACAAAAACTTGATTAAGCGTTAGCACAATAAGGCCAAGTGGCTAGAGAGGAGTTCTTGCAAAACACAACAACCACAAGAGGTTCAACACAGATAGACACAGTGGTTTATCCCGTGGTTCGGCCAAGTACAAAACTTGCCTACTCCACGTTGTGGCGTCCCAACGGACGAGGGTTGCAATCAACCCCTCTCAAGCGGTCCAAAGACCCACTTGAATACCACGGTGTTTTGCTTTGTTTACTATATCCCGCTCGCGAGGAATCTCCACAACTTGGAGCCTCTCGCCCTTACACTTTGATGTTCACAAAGAAGCACGGAGTAAGGGAGGGATGAGCAACGCACTCAAGACACAAAATCACAGCAAATACGCACACACAAGACCCAGACTTGAGCTCAAAAGAATATCACGAGGTTCTCACTAGAACGGAGCTCAAATCACTAAGAATGTCGAACAAGTGCGCAAGAATGAAGTGTAAGTGATCAACAATGCTCAAAGGATGCTTGGTTATCTCCTCCATGCGCCTAGGGGTCCCTTTTATAGCCCCAAGGCAGCTAGGAGCCGTTGAGAGCATTCTAGGAAGGCAATTCTTGCCTTCTGTCGCCTGGCGCACCGGACAGTCCGGTGCACCATCGGACATTGTCCGATGTGGATTTCTTTCCTTATTTGGCGAAGCCGACCGTTGCAGATTCAGAGCCGTTGGCACACCGGACAGTCCTGTGCCCCCTTGTGACCGTTGGCTCGGCCACGCGTCACGCGCGGAATCCTCGGCTGACCGTTGGCCCGGCTGACCGTTGGCTCACCGGACAGTCCGGTGCACCATCGGACAGTCCGGTGAATTTTAGCCGTACGCCGTTAATCACTTCCCGAGAGCGACGACTTCGCCTGTGAACGGCTCACCGGACAGTCCGGTGCACCACCGGACAGTCCGGTGATTTATAGCCGTACGCCGTTGATCGCCTCCCGAGAGCAGCCAGTAGACACTCACCAGCCTGGCGCACCGGACACTGTCCGGTGCTCCCAGACTGAACTGTCTTTGGCTGAAGAAAGCCATCTCTTTTCCAAAGTTATTTCTCCTGTTTCCAGCACTTAGACACAAAACATTAGTCTCCAAAACAATGTACTAAGTTTAGAAACATACCTTTAATCTTGATTTGCACTTAGTCCATCACTTGGCATAGATAAACACTTAAGCACTTGTGTTGGACACTAAATCACCAAAATACTTAGAAATGGCCCAAGGGCACATTTCCCTTTCATCAATGGAAGATGTAGAGGGTTTGAAAGTATTTAATTCAACAATCTTAGCATGCAATATATCATTCTCATCTCTAAGATTGGAAATGAAAACATTGCAAACATCTAAATCCTTAGCCTTAGCAATTAATTTTTCATTTTCAATTTTATGGCTAGAAAGAGAAGCATTCAATTTGTCAATCTTAGCAATTAAGTTGGCATTATCATTTCTAAGACTAACAATTGAATTGTCACAAACATCAAGCTTCCCAACCTTAGCAACTAGATTGACATTCTCGTTTCTAAGGTTAGAAATAATATCATGGCAAGTGCTTAGCTCACTAGTTAATTTTTCACATTTTTCTACTTCTAGAGCATAAGCATTTTTAACTTTAACATGTTTTTTGTTTTCTTTAATTAGGAAGTCCTCTTGGCTATCCAAGAGTTCATCCTTATCATGAATAGTGCTAATCAATTCATTTAGATTTTCCTTTTGTTACATGTTCAAGTTGGCAAAGAGAGTAAATAAATCATCCTCATCATCACTAGAATTAGCCTCATCACTAGATGTTCCATATTTAGTGGAGGATTTGGATTTCACCTTCTTCTTTTTGCCATCCTTTTCCATGAGGCATTTGTGGCCGATGTTGGGGAAGAGGAGCCCTTTGTTGACGGCGATGTTGACGGCGTCCTCGTCGGAGGAGGAGTCGATGGAGCTCTCGTCGGAGTCCCACTCTTGGCAAACATGGGCATCGCCGCCCTTCTTCTTGTAGTATCTCTTCTTTTCTCTCCTCTTTCCCTTCTTGTCGTCGCCCCTGTCACTATCACTAGATAATGGACATTTTGCAATAAAATGACCGGGCTTACCACACTTGTAGCACACTTTCTTGGAACGGGGCTTGTAATCCTTCCCCTTCCTTTGTTTGAGGATTTGACAGAAGCTTTTGATAATAAGCACCATCTCCTCATTGTCGAGCTTGGAGGCATCGATGGGGATTCTACTTGGAGTAGAATCTTCTTTCTTCTCCTCCGTTGCTTTGAATGCAACGGGTTGTGCTTCGGGTACGGAGGAGGATGTGCCTTGCTCGATGATCTTTTTGGAGCCTTTGATCATTGGCTCAAAGCTCACAAATTTACCTATCACTTCCTCGGGAGACATTATTTTGTATCTAGGATCACCACGAATTAATTGTACTTGAGTAGGATTAAGAAAAACTAGTGATCATAGAATAACCTTGACCATCTCATGGTCATCCCATTTGGTGCTCCCGAGGTTGCGCACTTGGTTCACCAAGGTCTTGAGCCAGTTGTACATCGCTTGTGGCTCCTCCCCTTGGTGAAGCATGAATCGACCGAGCTCCCCCTCGATCGTCTCCCTTTTGGTGATCTTGGTCACCTCATCTCCTTCGTGCGCCATTTTGAGTACATCCCAAATCTCTTTGGCGCTCTTCAACCCTTGCACATTGTTATACTCCTCTCGACTTAGAGAGGCGAGGAGTATAGTGGTGGCTTGGGAGTTGAAGTGCTGGATTTGGGCAAATTCGTTCGAATCGTAGTCCTCATCCCCTACGGATGGTACCTGTATACCAAACTCAACAACATTCCAAATACTAGTGTGGAGTGAGGTTAGGTGATGCCTCATTTTGTCACTCCACATGTTATAATCTTCACCGTAAAAAAACCGGTGGTTTGCCTAATGGAACGGAAAGTAATGGAGTACGTTTAGAAAATCATGGCGCTTAGAAGTTACGGACGGCGCGTCGGAGCCGGAGGTCGATGGCGATGAAGAGTCGGTCTCGTAGTAGACCACCTTCCTCATCTTCTTCTTTTCGCCACTCCGATGCGACTTGTGTGAAGTGGATTCCTTCTCCTTCCCCTTGTTGCGGGACTCTCCCGATGGAGCCTTTCTGTGGCTTGTAGCGGGCTTGTCGCCGGTCACCATCTCCTTCTTGGCGTGATCTCTCGACATCACTTCGAGCGGTTAGGCTCTAATGAAGCACCGGGCTTTGATACCAATTGAAAGTCGCCTAGAGGGGGGTGAATAGGGTGAATCTGAAATTTACAAAGTTTAAGCACAACTACAAGCCGGAGTTAGCGTTAGAATTAAAATCGAGTCCGAGAGAGAGGGCAAAAACAAATCACAAGCAAATAAAGAGTGTGACACGGTGATTTGTTTTACTGAGGTTCGGTTTTTGCAAACCTACTCCCCGTTGAGGTGGTCACAAAGACTGGGTCTCTTTCAACCCTTTCCCTCTCTCAAACGGTCACTTAGACCGAGTGAGCTTCTCTTCTCAATCAAACGGGACACTAAGTCCCCGCAAGGACCACCACACACTTGGTGTCTCTTGCCTCGATTACAATTGAGTTGATCACAAGAAAGAATGAGAAAGAAAAGAAGCAATCCAAGTGCAAGAGCTCAAATGAACACAAGTCACTCTCACTAGCCATTATTTGATTGGGAATGATCTTTGGGCTTGGGAGAGGATTTGATCTCTTTGGTGTGTCTTGTATTGAATGCTATAGCTCTTGTAAGGTGTAGAAGGTCTGAAAACTTGGATGCAATGAATGGTGGGGTGGTTGGGGTATTTATAGCCCCAACCACCAAAAGTGGTCGTTGGGAGGCTATCTGTCGCATGGCGCATCGGACAGTCCGGTGCGCCACCGGACACTGTCCAGTGCGCCAGCCACGTCACCCGACCGTTAGGGTTCGACCGTTGGAGCTTCTGTCTTCTGGGTCACCGGACAGTCCGGTGGTGCACCGGACAGTCACTGTATACTGTCCGGTGCATCTTCTGACGCTGCTCTGACTCTGGCGCGCACTGTAGCGCATTGAATGCATTTGTAGACGACCGTTGACGCGAAGTAGCCGTTGCTCCGCTGGCACACCGGACAGTCCGGTGCCCCACCGGACAGTCCGGTGAATTATAGTGGAGTGGCTCCCAGAATTTCCGAATGTGAGCAGTTCGGAGTTGGCGTCCCTGGTGCACCGGACACTATCCGGTGGCACACCGGACAAATCCGGTGCGCCAGACCAGGGCACACTTCGGTTGTCTTTTGCTCCCTTTGTTTGAACCCTTTCTTTTGTCTTGTATTGGTTTATTGTGAACCTTTGGCACCTGTAGAACTCATAATCTAGAGCAAACTAGTTAGTCCAATAATTTGTGTTGGGCAATTCAACCACCAAAATTCTTATTGGAAAAAGTTTGACCCTATTTCCCTTTCAGTCCCAACATTTGGCAACTCGAGAGGGACTCCTCAAAGCATTTTTTTCGTGTGAAAGTAGTGTTCTATGTTTATTCTACTTTATTTTTTATTAATAAACTTTGGGCTACTATGTGGAAAAGAATTTTGCTGCATGTTACACTTTTTATTTCTGCAGTTTGCAATTTAGGTTATATCTGGAATCGATGAATCATAGAGATTTGTTTATCTTTTGTACGCAGATTTTAGAACAATTGCAAAAACAATATCATGTTTGATGAAAAGAATATAAAACTTTCTAGAACGTGAGAGCGAGAGGAGTTTCTAGCTGTCATACTTGAAATATTCGTCAAATAGAGAACTACCGGATAACATATATTATTTACTTTTACTATCATTTAGCAACTCGGATTCGTCTTTAATGAGCTTTTTTTATAAAATTATTGGAGATACTCTAACATATGCATAATGCATATCCATGAGAACCAGTCGCACATGCAAGTGGTTTTTTTCCTTCCCTCTTTTTATCGTTTGGGGATCGGTTTTCTAATCAGGCACGGCCTGCTAGGACTAAATTTTTCCGTATCTCCTTTTAGGAGGTGTTTGATTGCACTAGAACTAATAGTTAGCTGCTAAAATTAGCCGAGACATCCAAACAGTCTAGCTAATATTTCAGCTATTAGCTACTTTTAGCAATTAGGTAATAGTTAGCTAGCTATTTGTTAGCTAGCTAATTTCACTAGCAATTTTTAGCTAACAAACTATTATCTCTAGTGCATTCAAACACCCTCTTAGTCTTATTGAAGTTTAGTTATGTTATACGATGAATTAATATACTAAATATACATATATTATTAATTTTAAAATAAAAATATAATAGTGTTGTGTCTGTGTCAACACTACGGAACAAGATGGCAGCCTATGCACGACAATATTACTAATCGGACACTGTTTTGTCTGGGTTAATACCAATTGGGTATCTATACACTCAACGTCACTGGTGTGAGTGGCTATGTGAGCAAGCAAAAGAATCAAGTGGCATGCATATCAGCATATATACGCATATATTGATACTAGATGAGTGCCCCGTGCGTTGCAACGGAAACACACAATACCATGATAACTTATATATATAATGTGTCTTATATTGTTATAAGAAAATGTTTCATAATTCATTTGTGATCCTAGCCATATATAAATTTTGTTATTTTAATTTAACTGTTTCACTACTACATTACAACCATCAGTATCATACAGACTTCGATATATACCATGATTTGCATGGTCTCATCATTGGAGAGCACGTGCCACACCTATCGGTAGAAGTTCCCTCGTACATCGTCAGTCATCAGGCACGCACAACCTTACATGTTTGCTTAAATAAAAAGGCAAGTGTGTGCGTTTGCGAAGAGAATTAAAGGCAGGCCAGCACAAAAGCTACCTCGGCGATGGCAAGTGGTCATTGTTGTCGGTCCTCCTCTGCGTCACCTCTGTCGCTAAGATGACGCCACAGTCTTTGATATAGTAGTCGTCGAACGCGCGTGACATGGCGAGTACCGATGACTTTTGGCTGGGCTGCTAAACGAAGTGCACCCCGGGCTCATCAGCGAGGTAGTACACCTAGCCGTTGCACCTCCAGATGTGCTACTCCTCTACATACATCTTGTTCGAGGACACTCACACAACATCAACAACAACCGTCGTCCCAGCGCACAAGAATTTATGGCCGGTCAGTAGCGACTTACGTGGCCGGTTGAGCTTCATCGGATGATGAGCTAGATGGCGTGACGGCGCCGTCGTCGGATGCGGTGACCAGAACAACCCGAGAGTCGCCGGCGTTGGCAACGACTATGAGGTCCCTCGTTTGAATATGGACAGCGGTGTAGCCGCTCTAGACTGCGTCCAAGCGACGGCTGCGCCGGAGCTTGCCGAACATAGCGACGCATGCGGCCAAGTAGGACTGCTTCCAGAGGTCGAACTGGCAGTTGTCAAGCTTCTTCTCATCGTCGATGAGCGACGCCAACGCGAGCGCCTCCTGCCAGTGGTGTTTGTTCGGGGTTTCCAAGTAAGAAACATGGATTCATCTTTGGCGTTAGTTTATAAAAATGACTCACAAGTCAGATCCATGGACAAAATATTACGGAGAATAAATGTCACACATATAAAAAAAGTAATTTAAGTTGAAAACTTATTCAAACAAAAGAAGTTGCATGCAAGGCTCTTCTTTAAATACTACTCTCTCCATCCAAAAATATAATTCGGGAATCTCGTTGATAATTATCTACTAATACACATTGTGTAAGGGTAGCAGGTGGGCTTTGGGAGAGATGTAGTAGATATTTTTACTGTAACAAATATTAACATAAACACACATGTGGTGTAGTGGTAGCTACGAGCACATTTACTTGAGAGGTCGCGGGTTCGAATCCCATTAAGGGCCACATTTGTGTTTTTTTAATTTAATTTTAGCTATGCGGGGAGGGACGCATGGGAATGAGAATGAAAACACACAAGAGTTATCATGAACGCCACACGTTAATTCCTGACACAGTGATCCCATGTCTGGCCCCGGAATATCGGTGGGGCCTACGCGTGGTGATCATTAGCTCATAACATATTGCGACCGAATTTAAGGCCTTTCGTTTACATCAGATTACATCTAGAATCGTTTCAACTAATTAAAGTTTATATAAATTAGAGAAGTAATCTGGCTAGATATCGTTTTGGCCCATCAATCAAACGAATAAGGCCTAAGCCAACTGAATGAAAGTGCAAAAGGAGGCCGGCACGCAGTCACGCACGATGGTGCCTACTGCTTTGCTTCCAAAAGTTAGGAGGCAGTGTTCTTTTGTGGACGGAGACAGAATGGTAGACCATGTTAAGCTTAAAAGCTGCTTTGCGATCAATCACCAAGGCACATCGAGGAGACGAGGAGTGCTAGCTTGTCTCTGCATCTCACTTTGTTCTTTTGGTATTCTGCACCAATCTCTTATCAATATTCGACAGCATAAATGCATAATAACCTGGAACCTGGTCATATAATCCTCTCAGAGACTATACTCTTTATAATGTGAACGTCCTGTTCTAACCCCCTTGGTTAAATAATGAATCTCAATGAGATTAATAAATTTCTTTGCAGAACCATGGCTTGATACGTTGTTTTCAAGGGCCGTTTTTTTGTGTGTGTACCAAGGTCTATAATTTCGTTTGCATAGATACGAATTTCGTTTTGTTGATCAAATTTTGACTTTTATATTTTTTATATTTTAAATCGAAATCTACTTAAATCTGGAACGAAATTTAATTTTCGGTGAGTAACAAAAAACGAAATAAATCACCGAAATCCGCTGATTCCAGTCCGAGAAAGTGAACTCTGGTGTGTACGCTAAGCGGAGTGAGTGCTAGGAGCAAAGTAACTTTGCTTTCCTGGTGCTCTGCTAGAAGTAGTAGAGTGACTAGGCAGAGGCAATGAGAGATTTCAACACAATAACCAACTCAAAGCTTGAAACAGGCATTTGAAATAATTTTTGTTTGTCCAAACCACCTCCCTCTACCATCTTTTTTTAGACATCCATTTGTATCGTGCTGCTTGTCATCACCTTTTTAGTGCTTTACAAGGTTAGCGAGCGGACTAGCGGCGGTGAATCATGCAATTGTAATTATTTTTTCATGTACTTGTCACTCGGTTAGTTAGAAATTTTGTTGAGGCTTTGTTCGTTGATTATCTTTGTTCTGCTCCATTTACGTTCTGTGCCCATGCTTGCGGAGGTGGTCGGTGTTCTGGCTAGAAAACACTATGGCCCTGTTTGGAAGTGTAGTATTTTTGCAGTTTTAAAACAATACTATGGTATTTGATGATACTATAGTATTAAAACTCAAAAGGTGTTTGGTTTGTGCAGGCAGAACACAGTTTTAAATACCATGGTTTACCCAAAACCGTGGTATTTTTGGAGTTTTCGAAACTCTACTCCGGACCTCAGTTTTCTTCTCTTCTCTCTACATATACTTTGTTTTTCCAGTGGAACCAAACATATCTCGGTTTTGAGCAATACTGTGGTTTTACTGTGGTAAAATAATACCGTAGTATTTGTGTCATGTACAATTGTAAACTGTGGTATCTCAAAATTACAGTATTTCAAAACTGCATTTCCAAACATGCCCTATGTTGGAGCGAAGGCAGAAACGCCACCCTTCGCCCGAAGTCTCCACCGCTTAGCCCCTGCCCTGAGACAAAGCAGGCAGGGACACCCTTCGCTTCATCGGCACCAGAGACAACATGGAGACCCTTCGCTCGATTCGGCACCAGACGAAGGCCTGCGGCAACGCCTCTCCACGGCGCGGCCTCGGTCAGCTCCGAGGCCCACATGAGATCAGGCCCATTGTAACGGGCCCTGCGTGGCCGCGTTTGTGTTACAGGCCTAATTTGTAAAGGTGTACTTGTAATTATAGCTTGTAACCCCGCTTTATGGGAATATTCTGGGGATAAACTAGGCACCTGAGGGCACATGCGTCCTTAACGCAAGGCGCCGTGCACTCGGATACCTATAAATACCCCCGCACAGTGCCCGTGAGAGGCCAGATTAACAGAGCTTTTGCCATCACGCGCGAGTGCCCAGTTGCCATCACCATTCACTCGTGTTGGATCTCCTAGCTGTCGAGAGACAGTCCCAACATTTGGCACCCACCGTTCGTGCTACGAGACAACCACCCGCGATGGCACCCAAGAGAGCTAACCCGAAGGCTGACGAGGCTGCGAAGGCAGCACTGCTCGCCGCAAGAAAGGGCAAGGCCCTCGCCCTCACCCAACCCACCCACCAAGAGGCCACTGAAGACGACACCCTCCGCACCTGCGACCCTGAGGGACAACCCTCAGGCTTCGCACCTCCCTCAGGCTTCGCACCACCGGAGGGCGCGGACCTCGCCGAGGACGGTGAGGCCCTCGGCATCTCCGCAGAAGAACAGCTACAGCTGCGCGCTCTACGCCTCAAGAACTGCAACCTCCAGAGGCAGAAGGAGATATTGGAGGCCAAGCGCCAGCGTGTGTCCGCACTCGCCAAAGTGCGGCAGATGATACGCGACGAAGAGCACAAGGCCCAGGAACTCGAGCGGGAGATCGCGCTGATGCAGCGCGAAGGCCACCTCGGCCCGCAGCACGAGTCATCCCTCCAGCAGCGCGCACAAAACGAAGACACGCGCGAAGGCCACCCCGGCCTGCAGCATGAGCCACCCCTGCAACACCGCGCGCAACCGGAGGACCCGCGTTTCCCCCAGCGCGACTTCACTTTCCCGCACGCCGCGCCGTTCCAAGGGGTCAATTATCTCGATGAGCGAAGTCCCCTGGCGCCTCACCTGCAAGTGACGCCGTGGCCAGCTAACTTCCGGGCTGGGACCTACCCCAAGTACAACGGCAGCACCGACCCGGCTCAATACATCATGAGTTACCAGGTCGCCGTCGCATCGTCCGGGGGGGACGACGCCACAATGGCGAAGTCCTTCATCATCGCCCTCGAGGGCCCCGCACTCACCTGGTTCACCAGGCTGCCTCCGCTGTCCATCGATTCCTGGAGAAGTCTCCGGGACAAGTTCCTCCTCAATTTCCAAGGGTACCGCCCGGACACCGACGCCCTGGCCGAGCTCTCGCTCTGCAAGCAGCTAGAGAGGGAGACCCTGAGGGAATATTACCGCAAATTCCTCACACTCAAGTCACAGCTACCCTCAGTCGATGACCAGATTGCCATCCACTATGCTATCAGTGGTCTTCGCGCTGGCGTCCTTTACAGCCACTGCATCAGAGATCCGCCGAAGAACCTCCAAGAGCTGTACCAGCTGTTTGAAAAGTATGCCAGATCCGAGGAGCTCCACCAGCGCAAGATTGAGTCCCAGCGGAAGCCAAAAGACGCTCCACAGTCCAGCCACACGTGGACAAGAACTCCGCAACCAGACTCCGGTCGAGATGGCCGCGGTCAGCCGCAAGTGCACAACATTGCCAACCAGCAGCCGGCCGCCGACCCCCTTCGGCGCCAGGAATATCCCCCCCAGGGCCGCGGAAGTGAAACTCGCGGCAGGGGCCAAGGGCGTGCGCAGCCACCCCCTCCACCGCGCCGGTTTTACTGCCTTTTCCATGGCGAAGACTGCGCCCACCCAACCAAAGACTGCCCCGAAGTGAAGGCCACCAGAGACAGAATGGCGAGGGCGCAGCCAGCCGACAACCCCAGAATTGTCGCGCATAACTACCAGCCACCCCCTCCACCATATATCCACGCTCCCGCCCCGCATCCACCGCACCACGCTTACCAACATCATCAGGAAGTACAAATTGTACATCCTCCGCCTCCACCACCACACCAGCAACAACAAAACATCCCCAACGCCCCAAAGCAGGAGGACTTCGCCGATCAGCCTTATCGCGGAGTCATTCATATGATAACTGGGGGGTCCAGCACCGACTTCGACACCAAGCGGCAGAAGCGGGACCACTACCGCAGCGTAAACCATGTAGCCGTCACGGGCCCAGTTGTACAGACAAAGTGGTCCCACGTACCGCTCACCTTCGACGCACGGGACGTCGATTTGCGCAGCGCCCCCCACTGCGATGCCATGGTCATCAATTGCAGCGTGGCAGGCTGGGACCTACACAAGGTCCTCGTTGACAATGGCAGCCAGGCAGACATCATCTTCCTCCACGCCTTCGATCGCATGGGCATCAGCCACAGCCTGCTTAAGCCTTCGGACAACCCGTTGTATGGCTTCGGCGGCAAAGGCACCTTCCCCGTCGGCAAAATAGAGTTGCCCCTCTCCTTCGGTGTAGCACCCAATGCCCGAAGTGAGCAAGTGACTTTTGACATTGTGGATATGGTATATCCATACAACGCCATCATGGGCCGGGGCTCCATCAATAAGTTTGAAGCTGCCATCCACGGACTGTATTTGTGCATGAAGATACCAGGCCCGCTAGGCGTAATTACGGTCTTCGGTAACCAGCAGACAGCGCGTAACATAGAGCGAGACTTCATGCCGGGTCAGAGGAACGTGCACTGTCTCACGACACAGTGCGAGGTCCCTGCGCCCGCCAGCCCAACTGACAAGCAGCACGAAAAGGCTCAGTTGCAGAGTCAGGATGGGACCAAGACTGTCCCCCTCGATCAGGCCACGCCCAAGTAGACAGTCACTATCAGCGAAGACCTTACTTCGCATGAAGAAGAGAAACTCCTCTGCTGCCTGGCCAAGAATAAAGATGTCTTCGCCTGGTCCGCCCTCGACCTGGTCGAAGTCAGCCGATCCATAGTGGCGCAAAAGACTTCGCCTGGGGGCCGCGTCTTCGCCCTTGTAATTCGCAAAAACAATCTTGCACCGGCCCGCACTCTTTTCCTCCCGGGGGGTGAGGTTTTTAACGAGGCGGAGCCATGTAATATGTGCGTAAGAAATCCCCCGCAAAAAGACATGCGTCGAAAAAGACCGCGATGACGGCCTTCGACATTCGACCACCACGAGGTCACCGCGAGGCTAAGCGTTAGCTACCCTCGCGTGCGACAAACCCGCGCAAAAGTCGCCTAAGGGTGCAGCCGGATTAGCACAACAAGTGCGAAAAAAAATCTAAGTCTATCGCGAAGACTATCCGCGCAAAAGTCGCCTAAGGGTGCAGCCGGATTAGCACAACAAGTGCGAAAAAAAAAATCTAAGTCTATCGCGAAGACTATCCGCGCAAAAGTCGCCTAAGGGTGCAGCCGGATTAGCACAACAAGTGCGAAAAAAATCTAAGTCTATCGCGAAGACTATCCGCGCAAAAGTCGCCTAAGGGTGCAGCCGGATTAGCACAACAAGTGCGGAAAAAAATCTAAGTCTATCGCGAAGACTATCCGCGCAAAAGTCGCCTAAGGGTGCAGCCGGATTAGCACAACAAGTGCGAAAAAAAAAATCTAAGTCTATCGCGAAGACTATCCGCGCAAAAGTCGCCTAAGGGTGCAGCCGGATTAGCACAACAAGTGCGAAAAAAATCCAAGTCTATCGCGAAGACTATCCGTGCAGAAGTCGCCTAAGGGTGCAGCCGGGAAAAAATCTAAGTCTGTCGCGAAGACTATCTGTGCCGAAGACACTTAAGGGTACACCCAGACTAGCACAACAACGGCCGAAACGACAACATCGAAACATTCACGCGAAGACCAATTATAATCAAGCAAGCACAGCGCAGCCGAACGAATCAGTTAGTACAAAACGCCTTCACACACATGCACGCGAGGGCACACAATTCCACCACACAAGCCTCCACATACACAAGCGAGGGCACCACACTCTACATCGGCTCAACCTTAGGAATAATTCCCATCTCCCTATAATTAAATAACATTATCCTAAGCTCCTCACCCGCAAAAAGCCTTCGCAGTTCCCCTTCACCCACACTCTCGGCGGTCGGCAGAGACAACAGTTCCTGCCGACCAGCCCCACTCACACGAAGCAGAGCCCGCTCCTCCGCGCTAACCCTACGTTTTGCAACCGCCCTTCGTCGACGGCGCCCGGCGCTAGGGCCTGGCACGTCCGACGCGTCCGCGGCGTGTGGCGGGGCCTCCGCCGCAGCCACGTCCAAGGCCGCAAAATAATCCAAATTCTCCTCCGACGACTCCTCAGTCCACTCAACCGAGCTCCCGGAGTCAGCAAAGTCAAAAAACTCAGATGCAGACCCACTATATTGATTACCACCATCCGCGGTCGAGGCCGCCAAAAACTCAGTAGCAGCGGTTGCGTGCGCAGGCCCAAAATCTTGAACCTGCGCAGCAACCAAAGTTCAGTACAGCATCCAAAATTCCCTAACCCTAAACAACCACTACGCCACCTGCGAGGGCCCTGACGCTGCCACTTCCGCCATTGTTTCCACCGCCTCCGCCGTCGGATCTGCGACGGTCGGCGCAGCTGCTGCGAGGGCATCGGGAGCGCCTTCGGCCACCGTCAGGGGCAGGTCTTCAACTGCCGCAGCAGTTGTGGGGGCGCCTGGTGCGTTTTCCGCGGTCTCCGGGGCCGCCTCCGGGTCGGGCGGGGCGTCGTTCAGGGCTCCGAAATCGTCCACCCGCTCGCCTCGCTCCGCCTAAAACAAAACATACAAAAAGTCAGCAAGCACACGCACAGACCACATCCAGCAAACGCCGAGCAAACGACAACGTTACCTGAGCCCTCGCAGCCTCGGCCCGCTCCCTGACCACTTCACCACCATACAGACCCCACATCCGGTCATAGAGGGCGCCGGCGGACTCCTTCACCACGGGGTCCTCGACCTTATAGATGTCTCGCCCAAAATCTTCATCTGCCTGGTCGAAGGCCTCATAGTGCCGGCACCCTTCGCGAGAGAGTGCGTTCATCGCCCCCTCGCAGGTGACCAGGGAGGCGAACGACATTAATCCCCCCAGGACAGTGGGGAGCTCCTGCAGCTCCTCTTGCACCCATTCCAAACAGCGAAGCCCGGCCTCTCGCTCCGGCACCACGAAGTCACCGGTCCGCGCACCCAGCTCGCGATATGTGGCCATAAGCTGTGTGCGCGTCCGTTCGGCCTCCGTTCGCACCGCGGCTTCGGCCCCCTTCGCGCGGCTCTCCAGAGCGGTGAGCCGCCCCCGCAGGTCTTCGGCGAGATCCTTGGCAAGATTGGCCTCCGCCCGTGCCAGCCTAGCCTCCGCCTGCGCGGCCTGCTCCTTGGCGATGGCCTCGTTGGTTTCCCTCCTCTCCCCCGCCAGCTGGCGCCGGAGGTCAGCCTTTTCCTCCTCCAGGGCGGCCACCTTGTCCGCCAGTTTACGACACTTGCTGTCGAAGGCAGACTTCTCACGGACAGCGTCAGCATGTTGCGTCCGAAGTCTCTCGACTTCGGCAGATAAGGCTGCCGTAAGTGCCCCCGACGCAGTGCGGCTGGTGAAGTCAGCCACCTGCAGAGCACACGTAAGGCCATCGCCACAAAAAAAAACTCGGCGGACCTGACTCAGCGCCTCCGTCGCCTGACTCAGCGCCTCCGTCACTCCTTTCAGCCGGCGGGTCGCCGCGCCAGCCTCGTCTCTGACCAACGCGAGGGCCGACACCTCGCCTCCGGCGCCAAGGGTCCCGCCCCTCGCCTTCGACGACAGCGCAGCCGTCGCGATTGCCCCGGCAGGCACAGCTATAGCAAGCCGGCCTTCGTCCGACCCTGCAACGCATCAACGATCAAAAAAAAAAAAAGAAGCGGCCGGGTGACTTACCCCCAAGATAATCGTCCACACTAATGTCGGTGCCGAAGTCGGCAACGCGTTTGCCCGGTGGCGGCAACGTTCGGGCCGCCTTCGAAGCCTCCGCCACCCCGCTGGCCGGCGGCACCACCTTCGTCAGCTTGGAGACTCCGGCGCCCGCCGTTGTCTCCGGCGCCTTGCTGGGTGCAGAGGCGCCCGCCTTCGCCGCCAGCGGCGGCTTGCCTCCGCTGGAGGCCGCAGCCTTCGCCGTTCCCCGCTGCCTTTTCGGCCGGGGATCGTGAATCCTGACGGTCGCCTGGCGTTTTTTGCGCCGCCCCTTGGCGATCCTTGTCCATCACTGCCCACACAACAGCACCGATATTTCGCCCGTAAGGAAAAACCCTCCACCGACGAACCATACGAGATATAAAACAGTCTTCCTCAGCCGCGCAGGGGACAGGAACATTTCTAGGCCAACAGCCCCCGGTAACCCTCAGCATCCGAGCCGAAGACTCCCGGAGCTCGGGCGAAGACATCCTCTCCCCCGGGGCCGCACACGTCCTCATTAACTCCCTAGCAAAACTATCAGACACCCCGATTCCTCCCATCGCAGTACCTAATTTTCTCTTTTTGAGGAGGGGGGCGGCCGTCAGCGCAGGGTCGCCTCCAGTCTCCACCGCCGGTTTCTTCCCACGGCGGTCCGCTTCGTCTTGACCAGGGTAGCCGTCGTACGGCAACTGATTTAATTCGAAGACCCTGTTCAAACGTTCATTTGACCCGCGAATATCAAAGCTGCGCTGGCCTTCCGTCCTCGCCACGTACCGCCCCACGAGCCGCACCGCCAAGTCCTCCGCATCACGCACAAAGGCGGCCAGGTCACGGTTTCGCAAGTTCAGTGCAAAGGCAGGACTTCGCACCACCCTTCCTCCGTGAAAGGGCATCTGGCGAGGGCACACTTCGCCCAACGCCCAGCCGTGCGCCAAGGGCCAGACCCCGTACGCCACAAACTCTTCAACTAAATCACGACCACTGCTCTGGCCGGCGGCGCATCGAAGGGCCCCTTCGTCTGCATCCTCTTCTGCCACTTCAAAAGGCGGATACGCAGAGTAATAGTGAGAGCACATCTCAGACACGGGCAGTCCTTCATGGCCTTCGACAGTAGCCTCAGCAACGTAAAACCAAAATTCATTTCAATTGCCCCACTTGTTGCGGGCGCACGGAACCAACTCCACTACTGGCATTGTGGTCTTGCCGGTCTTCGGCGTGAATGTGCACGACCCAAACTGGGCAACTCCATCCTCAATCACCCTCTTCTGCCAATGCAAGCAGTAATTCTTCGCAAAAACTTCAACCGACGGCTGCCCGCCGTACGAAGTCGTCGCCCAGACATACTTCGCCAGCGCCACCACGGCGTTCGGTGTCAGCTGATGAATTTGAACGTTGAATCTACGCAGGACTTCGCCAACAAACCGGTGCGCAGGCAAGCGGAGACCGGCGACGAAGAACGCCTCGAAGACAACCAACTCACCCTCCGGCTCGGGGACTTCCTCCGTCCCCGGAGCACGAGCGACTCCGCCGCCAAAGTAGCCCAAGCGCTGCATCTCTTCGACGCGGGCCGACGTCATCCGTGACACACCAAAATCAACAGAGTCGCCGGCGCGCAGCTCCTCCACCATCACGCTACTCAACGTCTCCTCAGACGAGGCGGCGGCCGGCGGCGTGGCGTCGGCAGTAGAAGAAGAGGATGGCATTGCTACGTACCGTCGGCGGCGGCGGGCGATTTGCTTCACTCGAGCCAGATCTCCGACGAGCAAAGGGAGCAGTAGAAGAAGAGGAGCAGAAAGACGGCGGGCGGCTAGGGTTTTCACGGAGCGCGGAAGGCAAAGTGCAAACAGCGCCGTCCCCCGCCCCCCTTTATAGGCAGGGCGCGGCTCCTCGGGAAACCCGCAATCCCACAGGGCGCGACGCTTCGGAAAACCCGCAGTCCAACAGTACGATGTCCATCAACGGTCACATCAAAAACCCCCGCGGAACCACTTCGAGCGAGGGCAGCGTCTCCGCCATCTAGCGACGTCTTCGGCACCAGGTGACTTTGTCGAACTGGTCCCTCGGAGGGCAAATGTTGGAGCGAAGGCAGAAACGCCACCCTTCGCCCGAAGTCTCCACCGCTTAGCCCCTGCCCTGAGACAAAGCAGGCAGGGACACCCTTCGCTTCATCGGCACCAGAGACAACATGGAGACCCTTCGCTCGATTCGGCACCAGACGAAGGCCTGCGGCAACGCCTCTCCACGGCGCGGCCTCGGTCAGCTCCGAGGCCCACATGAGATCAGGCCCATTGTAACGGGCCCTGCGTGGCCGCGTTTGTGTTACGGGCCTAATTTGTAAAGGTGTACTTGTAAT
The DNA here is from genome assembly GCA_029449295.1 of Zea luxurians. Lineage (NCBI taxonomy): Eukaryota > Viridiplantae > Streptophyta > Magnoliopsida > Poales > Poaceae > Zea > Zea luxurians. The sequence continues at coordinate 2,244,402 of JAOPSE010000134.1, read as the reverse complement.
TACAGCTTGTAACCCCGCTTTATGGGAATATTCTGGGGATAAACTAGGCACCTGAGGGCACATGCGTCCTTAACGCAAGGCGCCGTGCACTCGGATACCTATAAATACCCCCGCACAGTGCCCGTGAGAGGCCAGATTAACAGAGCTTTTGCCATCACGCGCGAGTGCCCAGTTGCCATCACCATTCACTCGTGTTGGATCTCCTAGCTGTCGAGAGACAGTCCCAACACCCTATTTGTGCACTATTTGTGTTCGCATGTTCGGTAGTTATGGTTATGGTAGTAGCTGGTACGGGTGGATATCGACCCAGGTTCGATTTGGCTCATTTATAAGGTTGAGCTGACTTGTTTAGCTCGTGAATCAGAGTAGAAAAAAATAATATGTATATAACAATTAATTTCTAGTTAATTTTAAACTAATTTAACAATAGAAAATTGTAATTGTACCTATAGTTTCACCGACCACATCAATCTAACACCAAATTAGCACAACTCATCATTCATCAATTCAAAATTCAAATGCATGTTCATCAGTTTAATCCATGGTTTTATTCGCATATACCAATTTAACACATAGACATAGTTCATCAATGATTAGTTTAACTCATAGGTCATATACATCACACATATATATAACATGTTCATCAATTATTATGTAAATGATATACATATAGTTTCGTTTTACTGAAATGTGGTAGCTCGTTTAGTTTCCAAGCTGGCTCGTTAACGAACCGAGTTAGGATATCAGCTTAGCTTGTAAAAAAATTCAAACGAGTCGATCCGGGCTGAGCACGAACCGAGCGAGCCGATAAACTACGAGTGTTTGGTCAAGCCCTAGTAGTCGGTATGGAGTTTAATATGGTTTGAACCAAAAAAAAACATCTGAATTCAGCCTAACTGTCTTGGACAAAATAAAACAAACATGTTGTCTTGTAGCTGCTGGGGGCTAACATACCAGAACTCTGATCCATCCGTCATCTATGAGCGGGTCTGCAATGCCTAACCAAACTAGCCTATCGCTTCTGTCCAGCCAAACAAACACGAGGGTTTGGTTGGAGGTGGGTCCGAATTTGTGTATTTTATCCCTTTCTCAAAAAAAAAATCACGTTTAGACCTTAAAAAATTTTAATGTCATTTTTGGACCCTTTGCTCGGCGTCATAGCCTATGGCGCCGAGGTAACACATCTCGGCGCCATAGGCTATGGCGCCGAGGTACATGCTACGCTGGCACAACCTGAACGACGTGGCGCCAACGTGGTACCGAGCTCGGCGCCAAGATCTATGGCGCCCAGCTCGGATGTGTAACGATAAATCATGTCTAGCTCAGTCGGTAAAGTGCAAGGCTTTTAACCTTGAGGTTGTGGGTTCAAGCCTCATGGTGGGCGTTCAATATTTTTTTTGTCTTTGTCACTAATTTATTTTTTTATTGTCCATATTTTTCGTTTATGTCGCTGATTTGTCCGTCCAGATTTATTTTTCATCTAGTTTTTTTTGTGACTGATTTATTTATTCATCTAGATATTTTTTGTTTTTGTTTATTCAAACTCCGTGACGCAAGTACCATGCACATAAGTAACCCACCCTATAGAAGTACGGATTACTTTATAAAATCATCAGGTCACTGTTTATTTATACCTAGTATATTTATATTTTGGACTCTAATTATAATCTTTTTGTTTATTAAGTATATTTATATTTTGGACACTAAAACTCCAATAATCTAATGTATTCGAAATTATACTTTTTAATATTAATTAAAATTTATCATAGCTAAACCGGTGGCCACTAACCAATGCAAATATATTTATATTTTGGACTCTAAAACTCCAATAATCTAATGTACTCGAACCCACAACCTCAAGGTTGTGTGCATTATTGCGCCCGTGACCGCGATGCACCATAGCTAAACCGGTGATCGCTAACCAATGCAAGTACGTTTCCTTAAGCTTAATAAACGAACAAAGCGTACTTGACGATGAGCACGCACATGCACGCACCATGCATCGCACCTTCATGACTTCATCTACTACATATACCGACTGGGCCGACGTACCCGACTCACTGTGAGATCGATCGATCAGGACGACATGCATGCATGCGTCCTCTCGCCATCGAGGTCCCCCCTGGCCAGGCCGACCGGCCGGCTTCAATAATGCAGAGCTGCAGCTACTGCAAGAGGAGGAGGGAGGGGCCTGCGCCTGCCCCTGCGTTTGCGTTGCTTGCAATCACAACGGTGCTGTCAATGGATCACATCATGGTTTTTTTAATACTTTTTATCTTTATCACTGATTTGTTTTTTGTTGTCCAGATATTTCGTTTATGTCGCTGAATGGAAAGGTTAATTAAATCTACGGATTAAATATACTGTTTAGTTAGTAGTATGTAAATTAAATATAAAAGTGAGGGATTGTACCCCTACACAGAGACACAAGCTCACAAAGTATTTTGTCCACTTGAAAAACTTAAATTTGTTTGAGAAACGTCATGGTAAATGGAGGGAATGGAATTATGTATCACCTAGTGGAGTAATTTATGCAGTAAATTCTAAAATATATCATCCATGAGATAAGTATATAATGGAGTATACTTTTATTTAGTGCAGAGGAAAAAAAGATGAATATGTGTGCTTCTTTTTACTGGGAATATGTTATTATATTTTTAGAATTTATGTTCAAAAGAACTCAATGAAAATATAATATTTTTATGTGGTCATGATTGAAGTAAGAGTGTTCTCATTTGATTTTTATTGTGGTTAGCTGAGCAAACAAGGGGGAAAGTTGACGGCTTGCGGCCACTGTGGCACATAGCCGCTGTGCTTACTGGATAAACAAAAAAATATGGATGGATAAACAAATCAGTCACAAAAATAAAAAATCAAGATAAGAAATAAATCTAGATGGACAAATCAGCGACATAAACGAAAAATCTGGACAACAAAAAAAATTAGTGACAAAGACAAAAAAAAGTATTAAAACATGCCCATCATAGGGCTTGAACCCACAACCACAAGGTTAAAAGCCTTACGCTCTACCAACTGAGCTAGACAAGTTTTGTGTACATAACAGAGCTCGGCGTCAAGATCTATGGCGCCGAGCTCGATACCACGTCAGTGCCACGACGTCCGTTTGTGCCAGCGCAGCACGCACCTCGGCGCCATTGGCTATGGCGCCGAGCTGTGTTACCTCGGCGCCATTGGCTATGGCGCCGAGCAAAGGGTCCAAAAATGACATTAAAATTTTCTAAGGTCCAAACATGAATTTTTTCCAAGGAAGTGCCAAAATATAAAAAATTCGGGAGGTGGGTCGCCTTTTCTGGGTTGGGACTTGGGAAGGTATCCGATACACAAGAACTAACAAAGTTTATAAAAAAATATAGAAAAAATGCATACATATTTTTCCACACTATTTTAATTATATACAAATCTCTAGTATAAATTTATTATATTTTAGCTGTAATAAAAAAGAACATTTTAGCCGGTTTTTTAATTGTCCTTTATATTACTCTTTATATAATATAAACTTGAACTTGAAATTTTGTATACAATTGGAGTAAGAGGAAAGAAAATGCATGATTTTTTTGAACTTGTTAGTTTATGTGCAAACTATATATACTAAAAGTTCATGTGCACCGGCCAGCACACTTGTCAAACGGTCAATTCAGCACGATTAAAGTGATCATCACGCATCCGTTCACTTGGTGCTTTTAATTTGCTGGTTGTGGTGGAGTGCACAGCTGTGCTGGCCCCGTGGTGTGAGCGTGACAGGCTGCTGGCTCGGCTGGTCCACGATGCTTTTGCGAGGCAGCAGTAAACAATGTCCAGGTCCCCCGTCCCCGTCGCCACCCTACCGCTACCAGCCAAACAACCAACCATTACAGCTCTGCGGCCCAAACGTTGGCCGTGGCGGCTTCGTTTCTCAGCCGTCCGTCGCTGATCGATCGAGGAAGCTGCGCACATGGTACACCTACTACAAAACATCGGTCAATAGTTCTGTTCCTAAAGCATTCCATGTCAATGTCATAATCATCTCCAAGTGGGAAGTGACAGTAGCTACGGAGCAGCATAACTAAGGCTATATTTGTAAAGTACTCCATTTAGTTGCAGGAACTAAACCTAACTAAAGAGCATTAACTTACATTACCTGTTCTACATGACTACATGCATAATAAAGGGAGGCAGAGGCTTGGCCGCTTGGGTAGTGTACACGCCTGTTGCACCTGCTGCACCTGTACGGAGAAAGAGTGGAGGGCAAGTGTGGTAAAAAAATCACTCCGTTTGCTTTTTTTAGAGACACCTTAAATCAAACGGGCCTAGCTTTGAAATGATACGAATTGAAAAGGAGTTTACTGTTAGTCTGTTACTTATCACGGACTCTTCCGATTTCATTTTAATTTCTGCACCAGCTATGCCCGGCCCACCTCAGACCCGCGCATTTGGAGGCCTGCCTGGTTACTTGTATTGTATATGAGGGGGGATGCAGTTTACCAAACCTAGCCAGGATGCGAGTGAACCTCATTTGGAGCGTATCAAATTGGACCAGGACGACAGATTATTTTTGCATTACAGTGGTGTTTAATATGGAGGCTCTTAAGGTGTTTAAGGGGTGAATTTGCAAAAAAATCTTAGAGTCGTCTCTCTGTGAAGAGACGTCTCTGGCTCGTAAACCAAGTAGTAACAGACGTCTTACTTCCTACTGTACGAATTTGTCGTCTGTTCTATCGATCTGCTGTGTACAAATGCATTTAATTCTGTATTTATTAATAGACTACATTTATAGACACTTCATTATATAATAGAGTCTCTTAGTTGTCTCTTGTGCTTGGAGAATCGTTTTAGTGTCTCTCCACTGTACATGCCCTAAAAGTTGCATCCACTCAAAGGACGAGCGTGATAGCTCTAGCTAAAGCTAAAGCTATTAAATGCTCCAAAAAAATCATTAAAGCTATTAAATTAGCCTCATTTGGTAAAGTTTATGGAGTATATCATTAGATGCTCCAAAAGCTGTAAACCATTAAAGATATTTAGATATGTCATTTTCTTTATTGTTTAGATTAAAAATATTTTAAAAACTATTTAAATTGATATTACAAACTATAGCTACACGTTGGAGTCGGAATCTAGAGCTATCTCAAATACCCAATTACATTATCCGCTTACATTATCCGCTTGATTCATTGCCGCACCATCTTATCATCTTATCTTGGACCACCGTATGCCTTAACTTTATCTATGTTATTGTTTTCATCGCCTTTCAAAATATTTGGCTGCATCCACCGGGCCTGAAACATCTGTATCCGGCCGGCCGACCAGGACGGCGGGAGCGTACGTCCACGTGCCGCAATCCAATCCCTACTACTCTATAAGGCTTCATTGTAGGCGTGCACATGTGCGGCATTGTTCTGCCCATCCTCCCCTTCGCTCCCGTCCCAGGATCTCGGTCGTGCATTCGTCGTCGCCCCGCCATCATCGGCTCGCGCCCCGCCATCATCGCTCAGCGCCCGTTCTCATTCCTCCGCTCCCCTCCCAGGATCTCGGTCACGCATTCATCGCCGCCCCGCCATCATCAGCTCCCCGTCATCATCGCCCCGCGCCCATGCTCATTCCCCCGCCCCTGACAGACTCCACCCCGCGCCATTCCATCGTTGACCACCCCGACATCCTCCCCCACCGTGCCCTTCCATCGACTACCCACACACCGCGCACGCCCCGCTCTCCGTCGATGGAAGGTGTTTCCCCTGCCCTGGCTCCCCTCCCCCGCGATTGCCTCCGAAAATCCCGCCTGCGAGATGCGCCATGGCCCCCTTCCGCGCGCCCAGCCCGTCGCCCCCTCTCGCCCCCGCCCCTGAGGCAGCCGCCGATCGAGCGCCAACCCCCCTCACGTGCGGGATGGGCAGGTGATTGATGGATATGGAGTGCATGGACGGGATCTTCTTGATGAGGCGGGGAACACGGGCGGGATGCCCTGGACCAGCTCCGTGTACAGGAGCCTCACCCCGGGGATCCGCTGCACGTCGTTCTTCTCCAACCCCCTCCTGGAGACAACACCATCCTGCCCCCGCTCACCGCCCCACCCGGCCCTGAGCCTTAGCCGCCCCAACCGAACGGAGGTGGAAACGTCCGCTTCCACACACCTCGTCCTCGCCAACACCTCCCTTCGCGCCGTCCCCGGAGAAGACGCAGAGATGCAGGAGCGTCGTATCCGATTGGAAACGAATCCGCCGAAGGTACATCATCTCTCGCGCCTCACTCCCTCTCCTCGCCGCGCTGGCGTTGTGTTGTGTAGTTCGCCGCTGGCTTTGGGATTTAGGAATCGCTGCCGTCACGGTTGGTGTATGTCTGTTTTTTTTTATGCTCGTACGTGTGAATCTCCCCCTGGTTCGTTTTTTCCTTGTTTGATATGGTTCCGGTCGGACCAGCAGTGGGGCCACGCTGGGTGGGAAGATCTGGTCGACGTCCTGGTTCCGATTGTCCGGAGAAAGCTTCGAAGGCGGTGGCGGAGGAAGGCGGAGTTTGCGGTGTTGGACTGGTAGGGCGAGCAGATCCGATGGCTGCCGTGAGGTCCGAACCGAAGGTTACGGATTTTCTGGGCGATCGTCGACGGCGGCATGCTGAGGGTTCACGCGGACGCGGTGTGGCAGCGCGCCCAGCCAGGTGCCCAGCTCTGCCCCACGCGGATGCGGCTAGCCTGGCCACACGCCTAGCCAGCATGGTGTGGAAGCTCCAACGACCGAGATTAGTGCGTGCTCTCAGTTAATTTTAGGAGTGCTTTGCCATAAATTTCTATGATTTATTTTTCCGTCCATTTGTTCCTTACCCTTTCATTGTTCCGTCATATGTTCTTTCTTTTCATTTGGATTATGAAGCTGCAAAATCTTTAGTAATGTCACACTGCTATGTGATGATCCGAAGACTCATAATGTTCTTGGAAATCTGAAGGTGCCCTTTCTTTGTGAGTACAATCCGATGAATGTAAACTATGCTAATGTTGCTTTTATTTCAGGAGTTTACAATCTTTTTAAGAGTTCTCGGAAGCTAATCCTACATATATGAATGAATCTTGGACAGGAAATGGAGATTACATAATGGTGAGTAATAAATATTTGTTTTCTTGAATGCATAAGAAAGTCTTGATTGTTTATGGGAGTCAGCGGAGTTTTCCACAATTTGGCTCAATTTGGCTCCAAGCGCGACGACAGCCTATCGTGCCTAGGCTTCTATAGATGTCTCAACTCAGCAAATTGGATGAATGGACCTGTCAGGCCAAACTTTCTAGACTTCCAAGGGGTGGACTTTGAGGCAACGTTTGGGGTGAGAAGAGCTTAAAGTGTAGGAGACATTCAGGTTTGATAAGCATCTCCCTCCATTTGCTACATTTGAGAAAGCATCTGGTTATCAGGTGATGGTTTTACTTATTCTATCACATATCTCATCCGTCATCCATAGCAGTAATGTATTTTATTGATAACACTGTCATGATTTCTCTATTTTTTTTCTTTGCCCAGGCTCATGCTTTTATTCAAGGTTATGTTTTTTTAATCTTGTTGTAGGCGTTAATTCAGTTTTCTGATGCTGAAACTATAAAGGCTTGTTCGGTTAGCTCCCAATCCACATGGATTGAGTGAGATTGGGTGAGTTTAAATCCCAACTAAGTCAAACCCTTTCTTAATTTTTTCCAATCTCATCCAATCTATGGGTAACGGGATTAACCGAACAAGGTCTAACGTCTGCATAAGCTGCACTGGATGTTAGACGCATTCTTAGGTATTGTTGTTGATTATTAGTTTTCTGCTACCACAACTGGATGGTGCCTGCACTCTAAGAATAACCTATTCAGCACACAGTGTTCTCAACTTCAAGTATCAGAGCCACATAAGTAGGTAATGTTTACTCAATTGTTGAGATTTTTTTTATTGTATGTCCTATTTGATGGATGGATTCTTTGAGTTTTACCCATTGAATTATTTCGTTTTGCGGGGAAAAGTATTTTTTGTCAGATATTTACATTGTCAATTTAGATGGTTTGTAATATTCAAGGAATCATATAATTCTTTATTATCTCCCGTAGCAAAAATTGAATAAGAAGAAGCTCCTTTCCTTCTCTCAAATCGTATTCATCATTTCAATGTCGTTTTTGGATGTTGTAAGTGAAACAGAAGGATACAACAGAGAAACTCGGCCAGTTTCTGGAACTAATAGCCTCATTGGTAATTTAGTTGGTTGAAATCTTGCACATCAGCTATCCACTTTGCTCCAAAAGTTATTTGACTTCAGTGGTGCTAAAACTAGCACTGATTTGATGTTCTACAAGCTGGAGATAATGACAATTGAACTGTTTTCCATGTATGGCAAGCAGGTAATGTTGCTTTAGTATATCATATGAATCTTCTTCTCATTATCGTGGTCGTTACATTTTCATATAATCTTTGGATCACTGCAGTTTATGATTGATCCACAAGATTTTCGAGATTCAGAACAAGACATTCTTGCAAGTTCTGCTTTCAGCAACTATAGAGTGGACCAAAGAAAATAGTGACCAATGATTACTTTCTGACTGAAATTTTGTTGTTTCTGTTTTTTTCTCTTCTGTTAATACTTTTCTCTAGCTACTCTACTTGCATTTGTAGACTCTCGAGTATTGATTCGGCTGTCAAGAGAGACCATGGTATGCCTTTAGTGGTCAAGATGAAATTGACCTGTTCAGTATTTAGTTTCCCTTGCTCCATACTCTGTCCCCCTGTTCTATTTTTATTAAAAACGATCAGTGGAGAAATGAGGTGAATGTAAAAGAGAGAAAAAGGGATAAAGTATATATAAAAATTACTATACAAATAAACATTTATTTATATATCATATAATTTTTTTACATTATAATGTCGCAGGGACACGCACGGACGCACCTGGCAGCGAAGGTGTTACAAACGTGGCCTCCCACGGGTCTTTGCTCGTGCAGGAAAATGACGAGACTGGGTGATCCAGAAATGACCATTGCGCATGTAAAACGAAGAAGGTACGTTAAAAAAACGCCGTTAAAAAAACGCCATCTATGTGCCGTCGCAACGCACGGGCATTCTACTAGTTAGACCTTATATATAGAGTTATAGACCCACACCCAGCCTGGACCCTGGAGGAAGGAAATGTGAACAACCAAAGACACTCGCCTGGAGGAAGGAAATGTGACCCGTGGCGAAGCTAAATCGAGCTTCATATTAGCGGACCTTAACATATCAGTTTCAGTAAATTAGCTTCACTGTGACAACTGATTTTACCTTGCAGCCAATGCCGCACATTATTCCGCAACAACAAGGGCCCAGGAAAGAGAACAATAATAACTGAAGAGGGGGCGCTGAAACAAGCAAGTGCCAAAGACATCTGCCCCGACCATTTATTTTTTCAGTCCAAGCGCGCCAAGGAACTCTAGGACGTTCTTGTCGGAGCTGCCGCCTTCGCTCATGGCGCTCCTGGACTTCTCCCTCCAGCCGGCAGCGTTCCGGATGTAGTCCAAGCTCCTCTCTCCTTCCATCACCTCCCTCACGCACCTCTCGAGCTCCTCCTTCCTCACCACGCCTCTCCCGTCCGGGCGCACTCGCACGCCTACGCGCCACACGTCCTCGATGTACTTGGCGTTCATGGTCTGGTCCGACCACTGCGGCATGGCCACCATCGGCACGCCGGCACCCAGCGCCTCCATCGTCGAGTTCCACCCGCAGTGCGTCACGAAGCACCCCACAGCCGGGTGCGCCAGCACCTCGAGCTGAGGGCACCATGTCACGACGAGGCCCCTCCCCCTCTCCTCGTCCTCGGTGGTCCTGCCGACGAAGTTTTCAGGTAGCTTCGCGCTCTCCGAGGCCCTGACGACCCACAGGAAGGCCTTGCCGCTGCCGTACAGCCCCTCCGCCATCTCCGCCGTCTGAGCCGCGTCTGGCTTGGCGATGCTGCCTAAAGAGGCGTACACGACCGAGCGCGCGGGCCTAGCGTCCAGCCAGGCCTTCGTCGTCTCCGTCATAGGCGTGTAGAGGTGGAAGCCGTAGGATGTGTCGTCCGGCAGCCGGTTGTCGAGGTACGCCGACGGGACCGCTGGACCCACCGTCTTGGCTCTCCAGGTCGACGCCATGTAGTCCGATTCCTTTGCGACACGCGAGCGGCGAGCATCAGTTCAGTCACACTGACCACACGTACTCCGATCCCTACTGGCAACGACTTATTACGAGGAGCTTGGCAGTGGAGTACGCACGCACCTGAGGCTGCAACTCGTAGAACGAGTTGACCAAGACATGGTCGGCCGTGTCCAGGCCGACGAACTGGCTCACCAGCAGGTCCAGGTAGGCGCGATCGTCCGGATCGGTCAGGAACGTCGGCAGATCGCGCGGCCTGAGCCCGCCCGGGAGCCCGGGCAGCGGCTCGAGCTGCTCCTCGCCAAGCGGGAGCGGCGGCTCCACCCGCCCGGCCCAGGCGTGCCCGTACGCCACGTCCACCGCGCACGGCTGCGTAAAGAAGGCTGCGCACGCGGCGCCGTGCCGCCGCCCCACCCGCTGCGCCCACGGCAGGAACGCGTCGTACACCAGCGCGCGCACCGGCCGCCCCCGCTCCGCCTCGGACCGGAGGAGCTCGCCCACGGTCGCCGACCCGGCCGACTCCAGCCGGGCCGTGTACGCCTCGATCCCGCCGGCCTCGCCGAAGCCGCCGCTGTCGCAGCCGTCGGAGATGGGGGCGATGTGGACGGCGCCGCCGGCGGACGGCTGGCCGCTCTTGCTGAGCACGAACCGGGTCACGGCGAGAGTGCACCGGACGCCGCGGTGCGCGGCGAGGCGCTTGCCGAACTGGAGGATCGGGTTGATGTGGCCTTGGGTCGGGTTCGGGAGCAAGAGAACGTGGATGATGTGCTCTGAATCTCGCTCTCCCATGGCTGCTCACTCAGCAGCTGCGTGCGCTGCGGCCTGCGGGCAGTGCAGATACAACAGCAGGCCTTGCTAGTTTTTTAAACAACGGTGATTAGGGGTGGACACTTTTTTACCATAAACCGAAACGTACCGAACCAAACTGAAATTTCGGTTTTTTTCGGTAGTTCGGTTCGGTTTCGGTTTTTGTATCTCAAAAGTTCGGTTTTTTGTATCGTAATCGGTTTTCACCGTATACCGAACCGAAATAAAAAAACGAATTACCAAACTTTATCAATTCTAAAATTTGACTATTCGATTATGTGAACTATATGTGTGAAGCAATTAAATTGTTATTAACTTATTTATTTGTGATGTATGATGTATCTCTAAATATTTATACCTATATAATTTTTACTTTTTAAAATTATTTTATATAAACTTGTTGTATGTGTTGTCATGAGTATAAGTTTGGTATTCGGTTTTTACCGAAAAACCGAAGTAAAAAACCGAAACCGAACTTCTCGGTTTTTCATTTTCAAGAAAACCAATCGGTTTCTAATGTCTAGAAAACCGAAGTTTTTTAAAACCAAAAAACCGAACCGAAGTTTCGGAAAAAACCGAATGCCCAGCCCTAACGGTGATGGAATGCATAAGGCCATAGTATACTAGGTTTCTACGCTGAAATACTTGAAAATGTTGACCGAGAAGCGAGAGCACATGATTTGGTGGACAATGTCATTAGATCACCAAGTGGTTATATTTTATTTCTATAGAGTTACTGTTGAGCACACTTTTGAGCTGGCGGACGGTCCGGCTCTGAGGCCGGACGGTCCGCGGTCCGGACAGTCCGCGTCTGTGGGCCGGACGGTCCGCGCATGCGCAGAGCAGTTTAGGGTTCTGAGTTTTGTGCTACGGTTGTTAGCTATATTCGCGGGATTAGCTCGGAATCAGTTGTGTAAAGGGTCCAGCCCTCCTCCTCTATAAATAGAGAGGTATACGGCCGATTTGTAATAAACAATCGAATCAATACAACTTCTATTTCGCATTTATTTCCTGTACAATTAGGAGTAGTTCTAGTCTAGTTCTAGTTTAGCCTCTCGATCCCCAAATTCTCCGCCTCTCATCGACTCTACGTCGATTAGAGGAGTCTAGGTCGGCCTGCCCGAGCCTAGACAACTCCTAGGATCTCTCCTCCCCGACGGGGTCCCTCCCGGGAGCGAGATCCAGGCGCCGTCGGCGATCTTCCGCCGCCCCTTCGCACGCGCGGACCGTCCGGCCCTAGGGCGCGGACCGTCCGGCCGTCAGGCAGGGAACCCGGGCTCCTGCACTAGGTCGCGGACCGTCCGGCCCTGTGCCGCGAACCGTCCGCGCCTGACCAGAGAGCACCACCGCCTCGCGCCAGGTCGCGGACCGTCCGGCCCTGTGCCGCGGACCGTCCGCGCCTGACCAGAGAGCACCGCCTCTGGTTCTCTTGAGTAATTGGCGCCTCCAAAAAGGTGTCAACATACTTTTTGGCGACTCCGCTGGGGACAACAAATATAGACGCATCAAATCGGCCCTCAATGGCCGGTTCAAGGGATAGCTCTGATATTTCCCCAAGCAACATCATTGAGCCGACTTGGGAAACCTTGCCGGCTGATGAACAGCTCCAGTTTGAGGAGCACATGGAGCGTATGATCTAGGAGGCAAAAGCAAAATTCTTGGCCAGCTTCAAAGTGGACAGGAACAACAAAGTCGTCCGACATCGGGCGACGGATCCGGCTTCGCTCCAACCCACACCAGATATCCCCAATGTAAGTAATACCAACGAGCTACAATCTCTTAGAAATTATGTAGAAGAGCATCGTGAGTAAATGCAGAACATCATAGGGGGTATGCAAAGCGATTTTAAGAGACTAGTACGTGCATTTGATAAATCTAATATCGCAAATTTTCCTTCTCACGAGGTTGAGTTAGGGGGTAACACGCGTAATACATCGGCTACAGGTTGTCACGACCAGTCACAATCCCTTTATGGGATGCCGATGGACACATACCCTGAGCAACCACAAATCGGCAGCAAATCAACCGATCTGCACATGCCCGGACCGTCCGCACATGAGCGCGGACCATCCGGGCCAGCAACAGTCGGGCCTATTTTTAATGAGTTACCTAGATATGCACCCGAGCCACCACACACGGCACAGAACCCAAACTACCCAGTCGGACGGTCCGCATATAACGACGAACGGTCCGCATATAACCACGGACGGTCCGGGTACATATCCGGACAGTCCGCGCATGAGTCTTTTGAGGAGGATTATTACCTGAATCCTCACCCGTCCCAGCAACACTTCCCATCACACTATGCAATGCACCAGCCCATTAATTCAAGATCCAGAGCCTAGGAAAGCTTTCCGGCCCCACCCAGGAGGTCGGAAAGAAACGATCAAACCTATGACCCATATAGGGCAAATGAAAATGCACCACGTAACTCAAACCAATGGGGGAAAGACAACATGCTAATATCCAGCCAACCCCACCTATGTTTGACCAGAGAGCAGGTGGTCTCGCACCGGCTGCCATTGATATAGTAAGGGAAGAAATAGCCGGGGCGTTCCGAGATAAGCTCGGAGTAAGCATGGTCCCTGGGGGGCAATCATATCGGAAACCTTATGACAGCCGATTTGATCACCACCCATACCCACAGGGAACCAGGATACCCGAATTCGCAAAATTTTCGGGTGATCAAGGGAAAAACACACGCGAACATATAGGCCAGTTCTTAGCACAATTGGGAGAATTGGCCGACACAGAGGCATTTCGCGTACGTTTATTTTCATTATCGCTAACAGGAACCGCGTTTGCATGGTATGCCACTTTACCTCCTAATTCCATTTCATCATGGGGGGATCTAGAACAAAAATTTCATGATAATTTTTTCTCCGGTGACTATGAGTTGGATTTGGTAGATTGAGTGTCATTACGACAAGCAAAAGATGAATCGGTTAATGATTACATCCGGAGATTCTGAGATACAAGAAACCGATGCTTCCAAATTCATTTAGCAGAAAAACAGCTAGCAGGATTAGCCTTTAATGGTCTACGATATTATTTAAAAGAAAGATTAGAAGGCATCCAATTTTTTACACTAGCACAGTTACACCAGAGAGCGTCGGCTTGTGAAAACCGAAGCAAAGAAACTGCTAAAGCAATTCGTCATAACGTACATATAGTAGAGTGCGATCAAAGTAGCTCAGAGGACGAGTCAACAGAAATATATGCTGCTGAAATGGTTTGGCCAAAGCAGGCCAAATCTTCGGCTTGTGCTTCCCTACAGCCAATTCAAAAGAAACGGCAGGAGGATGTAAAGTTTACGTTTAATGTTGGCAAGTGTGATAAAATATTTGATGAATTACTCAAAAATGGCAACATTAAAATAAATCACACTGTTCCATCTGCCGACGAGCTAAAACGTCATGCATACTGCAAGTGACATAACTCATTTTCTCATGCCACTAATGATTGTAATGTATTTCGGCGACAGATTCAATCGGCCATTAACGAGGGACGATTGAAATTTCAGGAAATGCAGGTGGATACAGAGCCTTTTCCGATGAACATGATTGACTTCGAGGGCAAGAAAGTCCTAGTTCGGCCAAACACAGCCGATAACGACAAAGGCAAAGAGACAATCATCGGCAATGCTAAAGAGGCCGATGGGGATCGTAAAGTTTCTTGCAGGAAAGTGGTAGCCGAGAAGACTCCCGATGGAGGGGAGACCCTAAAGGTGACCATTACAGCCTCCAGTACTGGGGGTCAAGCACAGACAGGGAGACAGATGCAGGAACCCGTGCTGCGTATCCCGGACGGTCCGGCACGTAGGCGCGGACGGTCTGGGACCCCACCGGACGGTCCGGAGAGCTCCGGTGGACGGTCCGGCCGTACTCAGGACTCACAACGGCCACGTACTTTCAAACCACGACGACCAGAGATAGGTACGTGGAAAACAAATACATTCAAGGCAGCTGGTCGGTTGGTTAAAGCCGGCCCAACTTTTGATCAATTATTGTCTAAATACGTAAAAAAGAAGGCCGGCCCCAGTGACCGGCCAGCAAAGCGACCCCGCTCACCCATTCATGAGCAGCGTCAGGTAAGACCGATTGGACCACCTCACCAATCGGAAGAAATGGAAGGTCATACTGTACAACTGAGACCTAACATAACTGCATGGACACCTCCACCTTATCCGCCTATGTCATATCCATATCCATATTTACCTCCACCATATGTCCCAAATCAAATGTGGGTCATGCCACCATATCCATTTGGGATGCCACAGTACCCCGCCTGGGGGGCACCCCAAACATCCGTTTTTGATAGGTTGGTGCCGCCAATGCAAGACCGATTGAGCACTGCTGAATCCGGTCACCAGGCACAGGCCCAACAAGATTGCCGGACTACTCGGCCTCCTAGGCCGACCAATCCGGTAGGGGGGCATATGCCTGTAGCAACTCAAAGAACAACAAAAAAGGACATCATCAAAATAGGCACCGCAGATGTTGTCATACAGGGAGACAATAAAGGGCCGATGATTTTCGGCGAATCGGCCAACACAACCGAAAAGGATACGGCTACCATCAAAACAGCCGATCCAAAATACTCCATGCCTCGATGGTGCCCAGCGGGATTGACACGATCCCAAAAGAGAAAATTACAGTGCCTAAGAGCAAAGGAGAGCCAGGAGAAGGAGGCGGAAAAGACATTTAATGACACACATCCACTATACCCGCCACCGCAAAAGAAATGGAGACCGAAGGCCGTTGAGAAAAACCAAACGGCCACAGAAATAGAAAGTCAACCTGCACCAGGCGCGGACCGTCCGGCCCCCGCGCACGGACCGTCCGCCGTTCACCAGGAAGCCTCTGGACAACCTGCACCAGGCGTGGACCGTCCGGCCCCCGCGTGCGGACCGTCCGCCGTTCACCAGGAAGCCTCCAACGACACGACAACATCAATGGAAGAGGACGACCTGCTAGGAGAAGACCTGGTCGACTACGAGGCTTCTCCAGAACGCCCAGCTACGGATGTAAATATTATTACATTTTCTGTCGATTGTACTATCATCGGCAACGATGAATCTGTTGTTGCCCAGTTTGATTTTGGTCCTAAAGAAGTCGCCTTTACGAAACCAAAGGAATCAGTAAATCATTTAAAGCCGCTCTTCGTGCGCGGCCACATTGATGGGATACCGATTGCTAAGATGTTGGTAGATGGAGGGGCGGCTGTAAATCTAATGCCTTATTCATTATACAGAAAACTAGGTAAACAAGATGACGAACTTGTCAAAACCAACATGACCATTAGCGGTGTTGGGGATAGTTCGATTAAAGCCAGGGGAGTCACGTCCGTTGAATTAACCATCGGGACTAAGACCCTTGCTGTTGCATTCTTCGTCGCTGATGTAGAAGGGAACTACAGTTTAATTCTAGGCAGAGATTGGATTCATGCCAATCAATGTATACCTTCTACATTACATCAAATGCTAATACAATGGGTAGGCGATGAGGTAGAACAAGTACATGCTGATGTATCGGCCTGCATCGCTGTGGCCGATGCCCCTGTACTCTGGACTTATGAGACTGCTACATGTCTCACAGGAGTAGATTTTTCTGATTATCAGTTCATAAGTATAGATAAGAAAGGTTTCATTCCTGTAATGCTAGAGCCGATGGAGAATCGGCTAAATCCTAAATAAAGTTTAAATGATGAATACACACAAAGTTCATGAGTCGTTGATCACGGACAATTCGGCTCTCAAAGCCGGATGGTCCGGTCTTTCACAAAACAGTTCGGACTTTAAGACCGAACATCTACCACAGCGAAAAGACAGTATTACGGATGATCCGGTCCCCGAGACCGGAAAGTCCGCCATCACACAAAGATCATCTGATTCCTCTGTGGGGGACATGATAGAGGAATTCAGAGATCTTGATAAACTAGGACAGGGGTTTACATCGGCCGATCCTTTGGAGGAGATTGACATAGGAGATGGTAAAACTCCAAGGCCGACTTTTGTAAACAAGACCCTGGAGACCGATTCTAGAAATGAGATGATCGGTCTATTGAAGAAATATTCAGATTGTTTTGCTTGGAATTACACTGAAATGCCTGGACTAAGCCGAGAGATTGTCGAACATCGGCTGCCTATTAAGTCTGGTTTCAGATCTTTCAAGCAAAAAGCTAGAACATTTCGTCCAGATCTTCTCCCACGAATCAAGAACGAAATCCACCGGCTGCTAGAAGCTAATTTTATTAGACCTTGCAGATACGCAGAGTGGGTCTCCAATATTGTGCCGGTAGAGAAGAAGGAGTCAGGTAAGCTTATGGTATGCATTGATTTTCGCAATTTAAATAGAGCAACTCCTAAAGATGAATATCCCATGCCCATAGCCGACATATTAATCAATAATGCATCAGGAAATAGAATTATTAGCTTTCTTGATGGTAATGCCGGATATAACCAGATTTTCATGGCCGAAGAGGATGCGTCTAAAACGGCCTTTATATGTCCAGGCTTCATTGGTTTATTTGAATGGGTTGTTATGACATTCGGTCTTAAAAATGCTGGTGCTACTTATCAGAGGGCTATGAATCTGATCTTCCATGAGTTGTTAGGAAACACTGTGGAAGTCTACATTGATGATATTGTAGTCAAATCGGCTGAGTTTAGTCCTCATATAGCTGATTTGCGCAAAGCCTTTGATAAAATGCGTCGGTATGGTTTGAAAATGAACCCACGTAAATGTGCTTTTGGAGTGTCGGCTGGTAAGTTTTTAGGATTTGTCATCCATGAACATGGTATAGAAATAGACCCTGACCGAATCAAGTCTATTCGGAATGTGGGACCTCCGACTTGTAAGGTCGAAGTGCAGAAGTTTCTTGGCAAGGTGAATTATTTATGAAGGTTTATTTCTAACCTAGCCGGGAAGATTGATGCCTTCACCCCTATCCTTCGACTTAAGAATGATGCCGAATTCACTTGGGGGGCAGAGCAGCAGGAAGCATTTGATCTCATTAAAAAATACTTGTCTTCGGCTCCCGTGTTAAAAGCACCACAAGTAGGAGCACCATCCAGATTATACATTGCAGCTGAAGACAAGGTTATTGGGGCTGTTCTGACACAAGAAACTGAGGGGAGGGAGCATGTGGTGACATATCTAAGCCGAAGGTTGGTGGATGCTGAAACAAGGTACACTTTTATTGAAAAGTTATGCTTATGCTTGTTTTATGCATGCACCAAATGTAGATGTTATTTACTGTCTAGTCATTGCACTGTTTCTGGTCAAGCCGATGTGATCAAATACATGTTGCATAACCCAATTATGAGTGGTAGGATTGGTAAGTGGGCTTATGCACTCATAGAATATGACTTGGCCTATGAACCATTGAAATCTATGAAAGGCCAAGTCGTAGCGGATTTCATTGTAGAACATCGGGTTAATGATATTCATGAACTAGACATGTCATACCTCACTATTACTCCTTGGACTTTATATTTTGATGGATCGGTTTGCAATGAAGGGCAAGGAATTGGCATTGTGCTTGTTTCACCAAGTAATGTCTCCTTTGACTTCTCTAGCCGATTGAAAACTTATTGCACTAATAATCAAGCTGAATATGAGGCCCTCCTATTCGGCTTAGAACTTTTAAATGGTATGGGAGTAAAACATGTGAAGGTATTTGGTGATTCTCAGCTGGTTGTCCAACAAGTGTTAGAAGAATATCAATGTTTTGATGGTACTCTAAATAGTTACCTTGAGAAATGTTGGAGCATAATCCATTCTTTTGACGAATTCAGTATTCGGCATATTTCTAGAGTTGAGAATCATAGAGCTAACGATTTGGCACAAGATGCATCAGGTTATCTGTAACCCCCGGATTTTAGGGGTCCAAAACCCGGGGTTAACATAAACACCAGGTATGCTGGGACCAAGTCTCACACATATGATGTAAAGTGGCACAGGATCGAATGTCACAACTTTATATATAACAGGAGTTCTATACAAATTAATTAATTACATTATAAGGAGACAACGGTCCAGCAACCCAAAGTTGACTGGGAGACGACGACCTAGACCTCTCACGAACTCATCACAGCATCCTCCATGAGCATCATCCTGCAGTACCTGGTCTTGACCTGTGGTGTATGTGAGACAGCAAGAGTGAGCTCACATACGTTCATCGCTCAACAAGTTGTGGGGAATAATGTGCATGAACTCGCCAAAGGTGGGAGCTCATGTGAAGTGTAAGGCTTACCAAAGAAGATGGTTAGAGCTGAGCATTGCTTTTAAAGTTGGTCAAAATTTTATTAGCAGTTACTAAGTATAAGTAAATACCAAACCCAATTAAGTAATAGAACAAAAGTAATAACAACTTCACCCGCGATGCAATGCATATGACAAATTGAATTTAGTTCCATAAATTAATCATGTGAGGGTCCGAGCTGCTCATGACCGTGAGCACGGCTAGTATACCAGTTTTACACTCTGCAGAGGTTGCGCATCTTTACCCACAAGTCGTGTTACCCATCTGCCAAGGGGTCATGAATCCCATACACCTCTACCAAGGAAGTGAGGCAGGGTAGCACTACGAGGCCTTTACAAAGTTCCACTAGCTTCCGAAAACCCGCTACAGTTTATAGGAAGATCCAGTACAGGAATCCCTTGCAGGACCGCCATCGCAGCAAAATCCTCCCGAGGGCACTTCCCGCACTGACCTCTCCCCTACTGCCCTTGCCCCTTTCGGGTAAGGTAGTCTTCCACTAGCTTTCCTAATTAATCAGCCAAGGGCATCCCATACTACCCTTGTGGTAGCACTGTTTTCCCGGGTGGTCGCTCCATGTTCCAATTAACATTAATGATATCAACATGAACATAAACAGAATAACAACAAGAATTGGAACATGGAGGTAATAAATGATTATCCCAAAACCATTTAAAGCAATAGCAAACTACCCAAGTGATTCAGGGGTAAACAAGGTGATGAGATAAACAATCTAGGGTGACCTATTGGGTCCCATCAAAATTAACCTATGCAGATCATTATGATTAATTAGAACATGAGTAGGTGAAAAGAAGTGATCAAGGGCACAACTTGCCTGGGCCTTGAGAATCCAGGTACTAGGATGATCTCCAGGTGATATGTATCCTCACTGCTAGTCGTAGTAATACAAACATACATGGTATAGGCAAATTTAACATTACACCAAACATATATGTAAAATACATATTAATAATCTACATATTAAAATAAGATCACAGGAAAAAGAATTATTAATTTTGGAGTTGTAGAATTTAAGTTATGATTTTCCTAAGGTTTAAGGTGATTATAATATGATTAAATGATAAATAAATTTCCTAACAGAGTTCATGTCAAAACAGTGATTCTAAATGATAGAGAATATTATTACAAAATTTTAGAAAGTGGAATGGATCAATTTGGACTAAAAATGGATTTTCTATGAATTATCTAAGTTCTAGCAATTATTTTCATATTAAAAATCCTTTTAATAATCATTATCTCTGATTTTATTATGTTCTGGACTGGGCCTCAATTTCTGGAAAGAACAGGGGGCTCGGTGCAAAAATTCCAAGACTCAGTCAACAGCGCCCATGGGACGGCGGGTTGATTCAACAGAACCCAAGGGGCTCTTATGCAAAACAGGCATGACGAAGGGGTATCGCTTGATCTCGGCCGTCCGATCAACACCGGACGCACCAGATTAGATCACGAGGGTTTGAATCGGTACGCAGCGCGCGCCGTTGGATCCGAGATCAACGGCCCAGATTTTAAAATGCGGGGATCACTCAGGTTCGCCCGATCAAGACGGACGGCCCGGATTTAAATCACCGAATCGTTATCTCCCATTCTAATCTTACCCGTCCGCGCCCGATCCGACGGCCCCCATCGATTTACCCAACCCCGCCCCAAACACGACGGCGCCGCCCTTACGCGCGGCGGAGCCATCGCCGGAGTAAACCAAATCCGCGCCCGAACGCCACGAATTCCCAAATTAACCGGTGCGACACCTAAAGGGAATGATGGCGAACACGATTAGAGCACGTACCGCGGATGGAGGGCTGTGGAGGGAGCTGGCCACGGAGAGGGGCGGACCGCGGCGGAGGATGGACTCCGATGAGCAATTCTGGGCTGACCGGAGCGCAATCCGTCCAAACGAAGCCGGGGACGTGATCAGCGGGACTTGATGAAGCCCCCAGACCCAACACCGGAGCTCGGACGATGATGAACTTGTGGATCAATGCCGGCGGCCCGGTTCCTCGGTGGATGGTTCCTCCCGGTTTGCTTGTCGCCGGCGAGGTCACGAACCAAGCGTCGATGATGCGACCTCGAGTAACGGGCTCAGTTTTATAGTGCTCACGACGGAGTCCGAACGGAGTGCACCGAACGGCGATCACGGCGACGTCCGCGCGATCCGCCGCCGCGTTCGGCAAAGTCGTTGAAGACGACCCGACAAGCGGGCCCCGTATATCAGCGAAACAACGAGAGCGCGCGCACGTGAGTCCGCCCGGTGGGGCCCTTCTGTCGGCGCGGGCGTGCGGAGGCTGACGAATGGGACCCAACTGTCAGTGGAACGGAGCCGAGCGTGTGCGCGGGGATGAGAGACCGACGAGCCGGGCCCACGCGAGAGTGAGACAGAGCAGGCGCGCGTCGAACGTGGAGTTGGGCCGAGCGCAGGGGAAGCCCAGGTGGGCCGAATTGGCGCCCTGTGGCCCAATTAGGTATAGTGTCCTTTTTCTTTTTCTTTTTCTATTTTCTTTTCCCCATTTTCAAATCCAATTCAAATCCAATTTGAATTCAAGTTTGAGTTCAACTTTGTGAATAACTTGTCCTCATTTTGAATAGTATACTTTAATAATATAAGTATGAAGAATTTTTTTATTCTGTTTTTATTTTGTTTTATGTAGTATTTTCCCCACTCCTTTTTATTTTCTATTTTCTATTTTTCCTTCCCATTTGAATTTTCAATCAACACAAGTTTAAAGTTCAAACACTTAATTTGGATACACATATAGAACTTTAGCATAATGTGCAAGGCCTATTTTATGTATTTCTTTATTTATTTTAGTCCTTTTTAGACAAGTTTTTATTCATATAGTAGAATAATCCCTACCTTTATTAGTTCTAGGGAAATCAAATTTGTATTGTAAACTTATATCTATTAAGAAATAGTTAACCCTAATTCTTTCACATATCCTAACTCAAAAGGCAATTTAGATTATCTAAGTATCTTTAATTATGTATTTTTAACATATTCATGAGTGGAAGCTTCTAAATTATGATTATCTTTAAGGAGAGATGTTTTGTTTTAAAATCCTTGAGAATTTTTCCTTGTCTTCACAAGTTTGAACTTTAGGGTGTTACAAATCCTACCCCCCTTAAAAATAATCTCGCCCTCGAGATTTGTAAGGAAAAAGGGTGCATGTTCATATTGATTCAACACATATGCATAAACAAAATCTCGGCATGATGCATATCTTACTAGCAAAACATAGGGTCAAATGGACCTTATTGTTATTACTAAAATAGTAAAATACTACTACTAGCTAAACTAATATTTAGGTCTTACAAATAGTAAAATATATATATATATGTATCTATATCTATGTTTATCTCTTTATTCTTGTTGCTCGTTGACTTCTTCACCGACTACTTCATCTCCAACTGGCTCTTCTTCTTGAGTTTGAATTTCAAGTTCACCGGGTTCAGCTTCTACTTCTGTATGATGGGCATATCCTCGGTTGATGGATAGGGGCTGACTCTTCCCTGCTGAGGCTTGTCCTTGCTTCATCGGTGCCGGTGTAGTGTAGGCAGCTCTGTTGGGACAGTAGTTGGCGTAGTGTCCCGGTTGTCCACATTTGAAGCATGTCCTGATGGCGGTTGTGTTAGGAGCAGCGGGTCCTCCTGGAGTGCTTGCTTTTGAAGGAGCAGTTGGTGCCTGTTGAGTTTGTTGTCCGGAACTGCCACCAGCTGGTGTATTGGGAGTGGTAGTATAGCGAGGACGGGAACTACTTCCAGCCTGCCCTTGGTTGACAGCCTTTCTTTTCTCTCCAAAGATACTCCTCTTGTTTTCTACAGCAATAGCTTTGTCAAGTAGTCTTTGGAAGGATGGGAAGGTGTGTGATACCAGTTGATATTGCAAGGGTCCAATCAAACCATCCAGAAAGAGCTCCTGCTTTTGCTCATCATCCTCAACATCTCTGGGAGCATATCGCGATAACTGGATGAATTTGTCTCTATATTCACTTACGGACATACTTCCTTGCTTGAGTGATAGAAACTCCTTCCTCTTAAGCTTCATGAGTCCAGCAGGAATATGGTAATTCCTGAATTGTGTGGAGAATTCATCCCAGGTAATTGTATCGGCGGCAGCATGAGCTGCACAGTACGCATCCCACCAATCTGCAGCGGGACCAGCAAGACGACCCGAAGCATAGAGTACTTTCTCTCTATCCGAGCACTGAGCTATGTTGAGCATCTTCTCTATGGACTTTAACCAGTCATCTGCTTGCAGCGGATCTGCGGAGTTGGAGAAGGTTGGTGGCTTGTGGCTCATGAATTCCCGGTGCTTGTCCCGGGGTGGAACTGGGGGTGGAGGCAATGGCATTTGTTGTTGTTGCTGCTGTTGTTGAAATTGTTGCTGCAGCTGTTGTTGTTGTACCCTCCTCTCCTGGCGTATTTCTTCCCGTTCTTGGCGCATTTCCCGACGTGCATCCTCTCTTTCCCGGTGCATTTCTTGGCGTTCTTGCTGCATTTGGGTGCGCATATCTGCCATGGTGTCCGCCATTTGCTGCATCATTCTCATTTGAGCTGCGACGAGTGGGTCAACTCCGCCTTGTGGAGGATTAGGAGGATTCATTGCTGCTGACTGTGGTTGGGGTTGCTGATTAGTAGGTAAATTAATTCCACCACCCCGCCTGGTATTGACCATCTAAGTTAGAAGCATATGGTAAGATAGCTTTACAAGGGAATCATTTAATAGATAGAATGAATAAACTAATAGTTGGTTATGTACTGGAACTTCTTTGGCAGGGCTGGACCAAATATTTTATGTTAAGACTAGGGTAATTAGTTGTACAAGGTGAATGTCCAAAGGTAAGATAGAATGTGTCAAGATGAGATAGATACGGAATACTACATATATTTTCAGAGGGGATAATCTAGTTTGTCTAGTTATCATACAAATGCTATCCTTTATACCTAGATGTATATGCAGATGTAATTGTGGACATTACTCCACAACCCATCACACTCAATCAAAGATCCAAATCAGACAGATGTCATAAGAACAAACATCCAAATATATAAATACTTATAAAAATAGTTTTGTTTTTTTTTTGTTCCTAGGATTAGGTCTCCTACTCCTAAAGTCACTTTAGGCACAGGATTTCAAAGTATGAAATCCACATTTGTCTTTAGAAGTGAATAGGTAAGAATAATCAGAGTAAAGCGGAAATAGATGAGAAAAGATTAAGAAAAGTTTAGAAAGAATCAGAGTAGCAAAGGTAAGGTTAATCAGAGTAGGACAGTAGAAGGTGAGACAAGATCAAGGAAAGTATAGAATCAGAGTAAGGTAAGTAGATAATGGGTGTCCAGTTCTATCTAGGTTTCGTCCTACAGTCAACATTGCTCTGATACCACTTCTGTAACCCCCGGATTTTAGGGGTCCAAAACCCGGGGTTAACATAAACACCAGGTATGCTGGGACCAAGTCTCACACATATGATGTAAAGTGGCACAGGATCGAATGTCACAACTTTATATATAACAGGAGTTCTATACAAATTAATTAATTACATTATAAGGAGACAACGGTCCAGCAACCCAAAGTTGACTGGGAGACGACGACCTAGACCTCTCACGAACTCATCACAGCATCCTCCATGAGCATCATCCTGCAGTACCTGGTCTTGACCTGTGGTGTATGTGAGACAGCAAGAGTGAGCTCACATACGTTCATCGCTCAACAAGTTGTGGGGAATAATGTGCATGAACTCGCCAAAGGTGGGAGCTCATGTGAAGTGTAAGGCTTACCAAAGAAGATGGTTAGAGCTGAGCATTGCTTTTAAAGTTGGTCAAAATTTTATTAGCAGTTACTAAGTATAAGTAAATACCAAACCCAATTAAGTAATAGAACAAAAGTAATAACAACTTCACCCGCGATGCAATGCATATGACAAATTGAATTTAGTTCCATAAATTAATCATGTGAGGGTCCGAGCTGCTCATGACCGTGAGCACGGCTAGTATACCAGTTTTACACTCTGCAGAGGTTGCGCATCTTTACCCACAAGTCGTGTTACCCATCTGCCAAGGGGTCATGAATCCCATACACCTCTACCAAGGAAGTGAGGCAGGGTAGCACTACGAGGCCTTTACAAAGTTCCACTAGCTTCCGAAAACCCGCTACAGTTTATAGGAAGATCCAGTACAGGAATCCCTTGCAGGACCGCCATCGCAGCAAAATCCTCCCGAGGGCACTTCCCGCACTGACCTCTCCCCTACTGCCCTTGCCCCTTTCGGGTAAGGTAGTCTTCCACTAGCTTTCCTAATTAATCAGCCAAGGGCATCCCATACTACCCTTGTGGTAGCACTGTTTTCCCGGGTGGTCGCTCCATGTTCCAATTAACATTAATGATATCAACATGAACATAAACAGAATAACAACAAGAATTGGAACATGGAGGTAATAAATGATTATCCCAAAACCATTTAAAGCAATAGCAAACTACCCAAGTGATTCAGGGGTAAACAAGGTGATGAGATAAACAATCTAGGGTGACCTATTGGGTCCCATCAAAATTAACCTATGCAGATCATTATGATTAATTAGAACATGAGTAGGTGAAAAGAAGTGATCAAGGGCACAACTTGCCTGGGCCTTGAGAATCCAGGTACTAGGATGATCTCCAGGTGATATGTATCCTCACTGCTAGTCGTAGTAATACAAACATACATGGTATAGGCAAATTTAACATTACACCAAACATATATGTAAAATACATATTAATAATCTACATATTAAAATAAGATCACAGGAAAAAGAATTATTAATTTTGGAGTTGTAGAATTTAAGTTATGATTTTCCTAAGGTTTAAGGTGATTATAATATGATTAAATGATAAATAAATTTCCTAACAGAGTTCATGTCAAAACAGTGATTCTAAATGATAGAGAATATTATTACAAAATTTTAGAAAGTGGAATGGATCAATTTGGACTAAAAATGGATTTTCTATGAATTATCTAAGTTCTAGCAATTATTTTCATATTAAAAATCCTTTTAATAATCATTATCTCTGATTTTATTATGTTCTGGACTGGGCCTCAATTTCTGGAAAGAACAGGGGGCTCGGTGCAAAAATTCCAAGACTCAGTCAACAGCGCCCATGGGACGGCGGGTTGATTCAACAGAACCCAAGGGGCTCTTATGCAAAACAGGCATGACGAAGGGGTATCGCTTGATCTCGGCCGTCCGATCAACACCGGACGCACCAGATTAGATCACGAGGGTTTGAATCGGTACGCAGCGCGCGCCGTTGGATCCGAGATCAACGGCCCAGATTTTAAAATGCGGGGATCACTCAGGTTCGCCCGATCAAGACGGACGGCCCGGATTTAAATCACCGAATCGTTATCTCCCATTCTAATCTTACCCGTCCGCGCCCGATCCGACGGCCCCCATCGATTTACCCAACCCCGCCCCAAACACGACGGCGCCGCCCTTACGCGCGGCGGAGCCATCGCCGGAGTAAACCAAATCCGCGCCCGAACGCCACGAATTCCCAAATTAACCGGTGCGACACCTAAAGGGAATGATGGCGAACACGATTAGAGCACGTACCGCGGATGGAGGGCTGTGGAGGGAGCTGGCCACGGAGAGGGGCGGACCGCGGCGGAGGATGGACTCCGATGAGCAATTCTGGGCTGACCGGAGCGCAATCCGTCCAAACGAAGCCGGGGACGTGATCAGCGGGACTTGATGAAGCCCCCAGACCCAACACCGGAGCTCGGACGATGATGAACTTGTGGATCAATGCCGGCGGCCCGGTTCCTCGGTGGATGGTTCCTCCCGGTTTGCTTGTCGCCGGCGAGGTCACGAACCAAGCGTCGATGATGCGACCTCGAGTAACGGGCTCAGTTTTATAGTGCTCACGACGGAGTCCGAACGGAGTGCACCGAACGGCGATCACGGCGACGTCCGCGCGATCCGCCGCCGCGTTCGGCAAAGTCGTTGAAGACGACCCGACAAGCGGGCCCCGTATATCAGCGAAACAACGAGAGCGCGCGCACGTGAGTCCGCCCGGTGGGGCCCTTCTGTCGGCGCGGGCGTGCGGAGGCTGACGAATGGGACCCAACTGTCAGTGGAACGGAGCCGAGCGTGTGCGCGGGGATGAGAGACCGACGAGCCGGGCCCACGCGAGAGTGAGACAGAGCAGGCGCGCGTCGAACGTGGAGTTGGGCCGAGCGCAGGGGAAGCCCAGGTGGGCCGAATTGGCGCCCTGTGGCCCAATTAGGTATAGTGTCCTTTTTCTTTTTCTTTTTCTATTTTCTTTTCCCCATTTTCAAATCCAATTCAAATCCAATTTGAATTCAAGTTTGAGTTCAACTTTGTGAATAACTTGTCCTCATTTTGAATAGTATACTTTAATAATATAAGTATGAAGAATTTTTTTATTCTGTTTTTATTTTGTTTTATGTAGTATTTTCCCCACTCCTTTTTATTTTCTATTTTCTATTTTTCCTTCCCATTTGAATTTTCAATCAACACAAGTTTAAAGTTCAAACACTTAATTTGGATACACATATAGAACTTTAGCATAATGTGCAAGGCCTATTTTATGTATTTCTTTATTTATTTTAGTCCTTTTTAGACAAGTTTTTATTCATATAGTAGAATAATCCCTACCTTTATTAGTTCTAGGGAAATCAAATTTGTATTGTAAACTTATATCTATTAAGAAATAGTTAACCCTAATTCTTTCACATATCCTAACTCAAAAGGCAATTTAGATTATCTAAGTATCTTTAATTATGTATTTTTAACATATTCATGAGTGGAAGCTTCTAAATTATGATTATCTTTAAGGAGAGATGTTTTGTTTTAAAATCCTTGAGAATTTTTCCTTGTCTTCACAAGTTTGAACTTTAGGGTGTTACATTATCGGATAAAGAGAGGGAAATTTCACAAAACTGAAAATCTGATAACCAGTGCAGAGCCAAATTCCCAGGTCGCGGACCGTCCGCGTGATGACGCCGGACCGTCCGAGGTTACCAGAAATGTTCTCTTAATCGATTCGGCTGACAATGAAGCCGATGCAAGTGATTGAAGAACATCTATACTTAATTATTTACGAAATCCCAATATCAGGACAGATAAGAATATTCGGCGAACAACTTTCAAGTATGTTTTCATGAGTGATGAACTTTACCGCCGAATGGTCAATGATGTCCTGCTTAAGTGCTTGGGCCCAGATGATGCTATATTAGCCATGGCCGAAGTACATGAAGGAATTTGTGGTACTCATCAATCAGCTCCAAAGATGAAGTGGTTATTGCGAAGGTCTGGTTTTTATTGGCCTAGTATGATAGCTGATTGTTTCAAGTACTACAAGGGTTGCCAAGTGTGTCAAAAATTCGGCGACCTACAGTTGGTCCCTGCAGCCGAATTACATCCTATCATCAAGCCTTGGCCGTTCAGAGGATAGGGATTAGACTTTATTGGAGAAATTCATCCTTCATCATCAAAGGGGCATCAGTTTGTGTTAGTTGCCACTGACTATTTCACCAAATGGACTGAAGTCGTTGCTCTAAAGAACATGACGCACAAGGAGGTAATTGAGTTCATAACTGAGCATATTATTCATAGATTCGGCATTCCCCAGACCTTGACTATAGATCAAGGTACTTCTTTTATGTCAAAGGATGTACGTGAATTTGCTGAATTATACAGAATTAAGCTGCTTAATTCGTCTCCATATTATGCTCAGGCCAATGGACAGGCCGAGTCTAGTAATAGGACATTGATTAATTTGATAAAAAGAAGATATCTGATAATCCTAAACATTGGCATAAGATTTTGTCTGAAGCTTTATGGGCTCATAGAATATCTAAACATAGGGCTACTAAAGTATCTCCTTTTGAGCTTGTCTATGGGCAGGAAGCAGTGTTGCATGTGGAAATAAGTTTGAATGCAGTCAGGTTCGCCAGACAAAATGATCTAACTGCTACTGATTATTATAATTCAATGATGGATAATATTGATGAGGTGACCGACAAGAGGATGATAGTTTTGGAAGCAATAGAAAAGGACAAGATCATGGTAGCCAGGGCCTACAACAAGAAGGTCAAAACAAAATCATTTCAAGTAGGGGACCTGGTGTGGAAGACCATTCTGCCTCTAAGGAATAAAGACCGAAAGTTTGGGAAATGGTCTCCAAGCTGGGAGGGTCCTTATAAAGTAAAACAGGTGATGTCTGGCAACGCCTATTTGCTACAAACATTACAAGGCAAGGATTTGCCTAAGGCTTTGAATGGGCGTTTCCTCAAACAGTACCATCCTAGTATGTGGCAAGATGCCTAAGAGAACCGATGTAATCACATCGAGTTAGTTGCTTTTGGTTTGCTCAGCTCCACCAAAAGGCAGGGGGGCATATGTTGAGCACACTTTTGAGCTGGCGGACGGTCCGGCCCTGAGGCCGGACGGTCCGCGGTTCGGACAGTCCGCGCCTGTGGGCCGGACGGTCCGCGCATGCGCAGAGCAGTTTAGGGTTCCGAGTTTTGTGCTACGGTTGTTAGCTATATTCGCGGGATTAGCTCGGAATCAGTTGTGTAAAGGGTCCAGCCCCCCTCCTCTATAAATAGAGAGGTATACGGCCGATTTGTAATAAACAATCGAATCAATACAACTTCTATTTCGCATTTATTTCCTGTACAATTAGGAGTAGTTCTAGTCTAGTTCTAGTTTAGCCTCTCGATCCCCAAATTCTCCGCCTCTCATCGACTCTACGTCGATTAGAGGAGTCTAGGTCGGCCTGCCCGAGCCTAGACAACTCCTAGGATCTCTCCTCCCCGACGGGGTCCCTCCCGGGAGCGAGATCCAGGCGCCGTCGACGATCTTCCGCCGCCCCTGCGCACGCGCGGACCGTCCGGCCCTAGGGCGCGGACCGTCCGGCCATCAGGTAGGGAACCCGGGCTCCTGCACCAGGTCGCGGACCGTCCGGCCCTGTGCCGCGGACCGTCCGCGCCTGACCAGAGAGCACCGCCGCCTCGCGCCAGGTCGCGGACCGTCCGGCCCTGTGCCGCGGACCGTCCGCGCCTGACCAGAGAGCACCGCCGCTGGTTCTCTTGAGTAATTGGCGCCTCCAAAAAGGTGTCAACAGTTACCTATCACGACCATTAGAAAATAGAGAAAGAAGGTTTCGTATCCATACCCCTATTCATTTTCACTGATTCTGCTCCTGCCTTTTCATTTTCAAACTGAAGGTGGAGTTTGTCCTTACTCCATTAGAAGGATCTAATGGTGTCATTTTACCAATACAAAGACATTTTTGCCTATGCTAATTTGCTATTACTACATTTTTTATATAAAAAAAACTTTATTGGTTTACCCTTGTTTTTTTTATTTTTAATCGTTTGGTCAATATTTTTGAGATGTTTCAAACGAATTTTCTCAAAAGTGTCAAGTTTAGCTCTAAATAATATATGTTTTCTATTCAAGCCTTTTTTTCTTATTCTTTTGTATATCGTCTTTGCTATTTTTTTTTTCTTTTTATCTTTCTGTAGACAATTAGCATAATTATTTTATTGTGTGAACAAAAAGGAGTGCAATTTTAGGTTGTATCAAGTTTAAATCTGAAAATATTTATTTTTTATTCCATATTTTTTTCTGTTCTATTTTCTTGTTTCTGCGGGAGTGATCAAAAAAAAATATTAGATCGCTACTTCTCCATTTGCATGCATGCTAACGATACCTGATTCAATTAATTGCACATGCATGCGTGCAGGTTTAGGCCCTCATCCTCTAAA
Source organism: Zea luxurians (assembly GCA_029449295.1). Taxonomy (NCBI): domain Eukaryota; kingdom Viridiplantae; phylum Streptophyta; class Magnoliopsida; order Poales; family Poaceae; genus Zea; species Zea luxurians. The sequence continues at coordinate 2,213,440 of JAOPSE010000134.1, read as the reverse complement.
GCTAATAGTTAACTACTAAAATTTAAATGTTAGATTTCAAATAACATCAGCTAATACCACAACTAATTGTTAGCTTCCTCACAACTAACAATTAGTTCATTAGTTGGTTCAATCATTTTATTTATAGGAGTTTCAAACATAGCCTTAGTAAGTCCAGTTTCAATATTAATTTCATGCGAGTTTATTTGTATTTCGTTTATTTCAAGTGATGAAACAAATTTCAGTACTATAGAGTGTCATCATCGCCATGCCAGTGACCCAGTGTGGCATCGCCACCAGCAGCACGTTAGCGCTTAGACCGCCTCCAACAACACCCTGTAAAGGGTTCTGTACGCTAAAATTAGTGGACCATGTCCTCCTGTATGTCTTCAACAAGACACGTCAAATGGACCGAATTTTTTGTATTTTAGTCGTTTTTAGAAAAAAATCACATTTAGACCCTAAAAAATTTCAATAGCAATTTTGGACCCTTTGCTCGGCGCCATAGCCTATGGCGCCGAGGTACGTGCTACGCTGGCACACCCGGACGCCGTGGCGCCGACGTGGCACCGAGCTCGGCGCCACAGATCTTGGCGCCGAGCTCGGTTATGTTTAAATAGTTTTGTTGGAAAGCTATAAGCACAAAGCTTGTCTAGCCTAGTTGGTAGAGCACAAGGCTCCTCACCTTGTGGTCTTTGTGTTCAAGCCCTATAATTTGTGTTTCAATATTTTTGTCTTTATTATTGATTTATTTTTTTTATATCGCTGGTGTGTCCATACAAATTGATTTCTCATCTAGATTTTTTAATCTTTGTCATCTAGATTTTTTTGTGATTTTTTTCTAATGTGATTTTTTTTCTAAAAAGGACTAAAATGTAAAATATTCATGCTATTTGCTAAACATCTCCTCTAACCATTGCACCACACAGCCACGGCCGGTAGTCAGCCGCCGCGCGCTGTGATTCGTCGGCACTTGCGCGCAGCAAACGGTCCCGCGGCTCTTCATCCTGCTGCCGTCCTGCTCCTGCGTGCGTGCCCGGCGCGCTGTATGGTCTGGCGCGCGGTCCGTTCGCTGTGCGGCCGGGCCGGGTCGGAGCCAGTGCAGTGCCTGCTTCGCCCGGCCGGCTCTCTCCCGTTTGACTGAAGACCACACCGCGTACGTACCGGTACGGCGGCCAGTGCATCGGATCGGAACAGGGGAATAGCACGGCAGCGTGTGTACGTCCGAATATTTTACATTTTAGCCATTTTTTTTAAAAAAAATCACATTAGAAAAAAATCACAAAAAAATCTAGATGACAAAAATAAAAAAATCTAGATAAGAAATAAATTTGTATGGACACACAAGACAAAAATATATTGAAACGCAAACTATGGGAATTGAACCCACATAAGGTGAGGAGCCTTGAGCTCCACCAACTAGACTAGGGCCCTGTTTGGGACAGCTGCTGCTTGTTGAAAAAGCAGCTTATCTGATAAGCTGGTAAAAAGCAGCTTCTGCTTGTTGGCTGCTTTTAGTTCATTTTGAGAAGCAGCTGAACTGATAAGCTGCTGCAGAAGCTACCTGTTTGGCAGGACTTCAGCTTAAATTTGTGAAGAAGCTGAAAATAAGCTGTGCCAAACAGGGCCTAGACATGCTTTGTGCTTAGAGCTTTCCAAAAAAAACTGTTAAAACACAACCGAGCTCGGTGCCAAGATCTGTGGCGCCGAGCTCGGTGCCACGTCGGCGCCACGGCGTCCGGGTGTGCCAGCGTAGCACGTACCTCGGCGCCATAGGCTATGGTGCCGAGCTGTGTTACCTCGGCGCCACAGCCTATGGCGCCGAGCAAAGGGTCCAAAATTGCTATTAAAATTTTTTAGGGTCTAAACGTGATTTTTTTTCTAAAAAAGGGCTAAAATGTAAAATATTTCGGTCAAATGGAGCGCTAAAATTTGCCGGACGCGAAGAAGACGCTAAATGTGGCGCATTTCGGACGTCGACTACACGCTGGTCACTTCTCCCTCCCGCCATGCGTCATGGACTGGACGTTGCTGCTGCTTCTTGCGTCATGCGACAAGGAAATCTTTTGATGTCTGTGCTTAGCAAATATAGGCAGTCTAATTAAATGAGTGCGAAGTTTATAGCCAGTTTTTATATCTTTTGACGTAATCGTGACTTTATTTTTGCAAAACGAATGGAATGGAACATTATTTGTTCCAAACATGGATTAATATATGCATAATAGTGAAAGCTCTCTTGTGAGTTTTGGTGTTTGGATGACAACTCAATTAAAGGACTAACAAGTGTACTAAGTGTTGAACAGGTGCTTAAGGTACAGCCTACAGGATTCAACACAAGTGAACAATTGTGATGGTCCAAGAACTGGATTATGGATACATGATGGACATCACAAGTAAGATGGACATTGCATAAAGTGAGACTCGGGTGCGTAGCTCGGAGACAATTGATCAAGCCAAGGACGGAGGCAAGAAGAGCTTCGAGGTACCAAGTGCACGGGAGAAGGTCAAGGAGGCTGAGGAACCCAAAGCCAAGGGTGAAGAAGAAGGCTTGCAAAGTCAAGGGTGATCGAGTTGAGAACAGCTACGGCACATCAAGGATCACTACATAAGGACGTGACTTACAGCCAATGAGGTAACAGCTACAGTTATGTGGTGTAAGTCATAAGGCTCAAGATCAAGCTCTAAGGAGGAGATCAAGGTCACTAGAAGGTGAACAAGTGTCAAAACCAGAACTGGAAGCAGCCCAAAAGAGCTAAGTTCACCTTGATCTTTAGTTTGGGTTGTTCCTATGTTTGGAGATGTTCTGTGTGACCTTTACAGGATGTTGGAGTCAAGTAATGTCAATCTAGATCAAGTCAAGCCGACCTGATGATTTATGAGTCCAACATCAAAGCTCAAGCATGTGAAATGCTATAGATTTAATGATTAAGAGAAGGTATGTTTCTAGGCCTTAGTACATTGGTTTTGTGTACTAATATACTTGTCTAAGTGTTAGAAACAGAAAGAAGAAGAAAAGAAAAGAGGAGAAAAAGACTTGGCTGAGTGCAGCCAAGACTCAGCTCAGTCTGGCACACCGGACTGTCCGGTGGTGCACTGGACAGTGTCCGGTGCGCCAGGCTGACTCGGCATGAAGAGGCCGCTCTCGGGAATTCGCCGACGACGTACGGCTAAAATTCACCGGACTGTCCGGTGTGCACCGGACTGTCCGGTGAGCCAACGGTCGGCCGGGCCAACGGTCGGCCGCGCGATCTGCGCGGGACACATGGCCGAGCCAACGGCTAGATGGAGGCACCGGACTGTCCGGTGTGCACCGGACATGTCCGGTGCGCCAACGGCTATAAGACTGCCAACGGTCGGCTTCGCCATAAAAGGAAAGAAATCGGGCACCGGACAGTGTCCGGTGTGCACCGGACTGTCCGGTGCGCCACCCGACAGAAAGAAAGTATTGCCTTCCAAATAGGATTCCAACGGCTCCTAGGCCCCTTGTGCCTATAAAAGGGACCCCTAGGCGCCTCAAGCAAGATACAAGTGCAGCCAACAAGTGTAGACTTCACTCGAATCAATTCTCACTCTCCCTCTTGTGTGTAACTCTATAGTTTGTGTAGAAGGCACAGCTATAAGCCTTAAGAGAGAGGAGAAGTGCTGCTTAGAGCTAGAGCAAGGACTTGAGCATATCGTTACTCTGCCGGGGTGCTGCCAAGAAGTTTGTAAGCAGCCGCGGTTCTGTTGTAACACCACTCAATAATGAAAGGCTCTATCTATCATACTGACAGATCTGAGCAAACGGAGGAAGGAGTTGAAATAGACTCCAAGCCCAGGTGTGGCTAACTCCAACGAGGACTAGGCAAGCATTTCAGGCTTGGCCGAACCTCGGGATAAATCCTTGCGTCTGTGTGCTCTGTTCTGTATTGCACTCTGACTCTCTGTCTTACTCGCCTTTATATTTACACTTCAATACTTATCGGTGGTATAAGCGTGATTTGAAGTGCAGGACGTTTTGAGACAAGATCTTCCATTCCGCTGCGACCTACTCGAAGAGTCTTCTCATTCCACTGCGTACTAAGTTTTCGAGTAGAGTAAGAATTTAAGTTTTAAAGTAATAATTTTTATTCGCCTATTCACCCCCCCCCCTCTAGGCGACATCCAGATCCTGTTCCCGGGCCAAAGGGAACTTTCAATTGGTATTGGAGCTAGGCCTCTCCAGTGTGGGCTTAGCCGTCCGGAGATGACGATGTCGTCACAAGAGGTAACTGTAGAACTTCTTCTAGGCGATGGCTCTAATTACAAGTCTTGGTCTGTCTCTATTTATAGTGCTTTCATGAGTGATGATCCTGATTTGAGACAGATCTTTAGTAGAAGTATTTTTCCATCTGATATTAGCAAAAATCCCTCTAATGATGAACTAAGATGTTTATCTCTCAATTACCGTGCTTGTAACATCTTAGTTGAGTCTCTTTCTAGAAGTGCCTATTTTGCCATCATGAGTAGTGATAGTGATCTATTTGTTGATGCTCATGATTTATGGAATAGGATCAAAGAAAAATATTTTGTGGCAAACTGTGATGCTCCTACTCCCTATATTACTTGTGATACTAACCATTCAAAGGGAGAAGAACAAGAACGATGGCACCCAAACGATGAATCCACCTCACCGACAGGTTTGTCTTCCACTAGTTATAAATGTCTTATTGCTAACAATGATAGTGGAGACGAAAGCGATGATGAGGAGGAATATGAGGATGATAGCGAGGATGAGTCTTCATCACCACTAGGTACATTTTCCTGTATTGCTTCCACTAATAATAATGACAGGGAAAATGAGACCGGTGATGTGGAAGAAGAGGAGATTCGCCGGTTCTACACCTATCTCAACAAAGAAGACAAAGTGCTCTTGGTTAAGTTGTTGAGGAGGAACAAGGAACAAGGCGAGACGCTTCTCAGGCTAGAGGAGACTCTCATCAAAACCAACGACAGCCTGGAGAAGATAACCAAAGAACATGAGGAGCTAAAGTGCTCTCATGATAATTTGGTCCAACGGTATGAATCTATTTTATTTGAGCAAAGAAATAATCATGATGTATTATCTGATGTTGCTCAACTTAAAACTGAGAATTCTATGCTTAAGAGTCAAGTAGAAATGATAAATTTAGAAAAACTTGCTCTAAGTGAAAAATATGATATGCTATCTTATTCTCATAATGAATTAGTTGATGACCATATCATGCTTAATGTTGCTCATGAGGTTGTAATTTCAAACTTAAATTCATGTGAACCTCATTCTCGCACGTGTGCGCATTTGAATTGTATATCATCATGTGCTAACCCCTGTTGCTCAAAAGAAAGCCAATCATTGATTGAGCAACAAGTTTTAGGGTCACAAAAGAAATTCTGTGGGAATAAGAAGCAACGACAACTGAGGAGAAGACGCTTAGCTCAACTCTCTCAAGATATCCACGGGCGCGTGGTGAAGAAGCTTGAGAAAGGAAAAACTGCAGCAAGTGTTAAGCTCAATAAGAAGAATGTTCCCAAAGCTATAAATGAAGAAATCAACATGAACGAGGAAAAAGGTAAAAATTCAATTAGTCATGTTGTTTGTACTAATCATCTCTCCATGTCCTTCAAGCACAAAAAGGGAAGAGGAAAAAGGAGGTGTTTCAAATGCAAGGAGATAGGCCACCTCATCGCATCCTGTCCGTACAAAGACAAGGATGAAGGGACAAGAAGTTGCTTTGGATGCAACAATAAGGACCACATTATCACTTCATGTCTGGTCATGAAAAATCAAGGATGTGCATCCTCCAAGATGACCCTCACCAAGGAAAATGACAAACAGCAAGCGTCATGTCAGGTTGAGCGACGCTTCTGCTACAAGTGTGGTGAGCAGGGTCATATATCAAAGGTATGTTATAAAGGTAAGATTCCTAAAGAAGTGAATGTGTGTCAATCTCATTCACTTAGGAGACCCAAATCATACACTTGTGCTAGATCTATAATGAGATCACCTAGAACTAGCACAAAGGCCATTTGGGTACCAAAGGCACATTTAGATGATCATTATGGACCCATCCCGAGATGGGTACCAAACTGTGCTAACTAGACCATGCAGGTGCCTTGAGATGGACTGGAGACCATGGGAGAGATTAAGACGGTTATCTAAAACTCTATGCTTAAGCTGTTAATTGTTTTTATTGACCCAAGGTTGAATTATTGTGAAACACTAATCCCATGTTCATCTCAAGTGAAATAAGGTGTATAGGTCCTGAATCATTATTGGTGAATCAAGTAAAGGACCTTGATGAGAATCTACAACATGCTCTCCAAAGGACGGTACCCCGTGTATTTTAAGTACATAATTGCAATTTAGTATTACTCTTAAGTTGGCTTGTTGTGCTACCTGTCTTTGGAGGAGTTATGCTTTATGATTGCCTGTGTTAAAAGTATCATAATGATGTTTGCTTAATCATGACTGATGCTATATAGGATATATCTTTTGAATCATTCATGGGTAGCTATTTCATTTGTTATATCCACAACGATTAACTCTCTTGGTGTATATGGATAAACCTGTAACTTTTTGTAAGTCCTGCTATGTGCAATTATGACATTTTGTTTAGTCCATGTACACATGATTACCCTAGTTTGGCACTGTGTGAATTTCAAATCCATGTCGTGCCCTTTTGAGCTATGCGGTGCGTAAGCAAAAGGAGCCCTGAAATGGCGATAACAAGGACTCTCATAAAGGCAAAGGTATGGAAAATGGAGCTATGCAATTTCATTAAATATTCTTGAAATTCCATTCATTGTGATCATAGCTATGTTCTTATCTTTCAATTGGTAATATCTTGGCTTAGGTAATTTATGCCTTTAAAATGTTGTTTCTTTTGTGCACCTAAGAAACCTTTTTAATTATGACATGCTTAGATATTTCGCTTTATATACATGATTGTGTTGATCTTCGATTGGTATATGCAATGATAGTTAAATATGAAGCGTGTTCAAGTTGCGTAAATATTAGACTTCCTGTGAGTATTCAATTGGCTTAGGTGCCACTGAGGCGTGCATTGTTGTATTTAGTCAACCTTTCATTTAGCCTTCAATTGGTGTTAAGTGGCGTTTCATTTGATATTCAAATTGGCATCTTTGGGTGATGAAAGTGGTAGAGTATGCCTTGACCAAGGTATGTTGTGATCCCCTCTAGTTCCAAGGAAGCTAGAATGTGCAAAGTGCAAGTCATTCAAATACTTGATGCACAACTTGAGGGGGAGTACACATAACTTGTGTCTTTTGAGACTAATTGTTTCTTGAGCAATCTTGTATAGTCTCTAGATGGAAAAGAGAAGATAAGCAAGAAATGGAGCAATCAGGACTTGGGTACCTCTGTAAGTCAAGAAATTGGTATCTCAAGTTGTGAGTAAGTGCATATTTTTAGATTGCTCATGCTCTATAATATCTGGTGATAATAGATGCTTATTCTGAAATATCATGGAGCCATGATAATAAATGAACTTTGCAATTGGTATCTTTAAATTGGTATCTTTCAATTGGTAGCCGTAATAGTTCGCTTCAATTGACATCTTTTGATAATCATGAGAATAGAAGTTTCTTCTTGTGCCCAATACTATAACTTGTTCTAAGTTTGGTGTCTTAGCAACAAGAAAAAGTTAGGAGAAAGATTCAGGCACAAGTGTGGAGAAGCTCTCGAGAGATTAACTACTTTCAAGATGGGAAGTATACTACAACATGGTAAAGGTACAAAGGGAGTATTAATCGTTTTGCATATATGTATCTTGCCTAAATGTTGATCGGGCATATGCTCAATAAGTAAGGGGGAGTTTTGATAGTCGTGTTCCTCCTTAACACCCTGCTGTCCCTTGACATCATCATATGTTCTTGCTTGAGTATGGTTTTTGGTGTTTGATGTCAAAGGGGGAGAATTTGTGTATTAATTAAAGCTTATCTCAACCTGAGAGGAAAGCTTATCCTAATGGGTGATGTGTTAGTTTGAGATTTGCGAAGTGTGATATTCATATGTTTCTTGCAATGTTGCTCATATGGACTAGTGTTTCCGCTGCGATGAATTATTTGGCTTCTATAGTGTAATAGATAGCCATGTGGTTAATGGTGCTTTAAGATTGTCTTAAATTAGTGTCTTAGTTTAAATTGGTATTAGTTTGAATCGGTATCTTAATGATGAATAGTGGTAGGTTGATATTCCTGTGATATATCCACTATTTTGAATGGTGTTTAACTCTGATTATGTGCATTTGTGTATTATAGCATCATGGTTTGAATCTTGTCTCAATGCTTCCTAAAAAGTGCTAAGGTGTAGAAATGTTTCGATTTGCCTAAGTATGTGCAAATTGGCGTCTGAAGCCAAAATTATGTTTTTGAAGTAAGCACTTATTTAGGGGGAGCATTCTATAATCTTAGAATTCAAATTTGTGCTTCAAATCTTACTCTTATGTAAGCTTTAATTGTGTTGCCATCAATCACCAAAAAGGGGGAGATTGAAAGCTCTCTTGTGTGTTTTGGTGTTTGGATGACAACTCAATTAAAGGACTAACAAGTGTACTAAGTGTTGAACAGGTGCTTAAGGTACAGCCTACAGGATTCAACACAAGTGAACAATTGTGATGGTCCAAGAACTGGATTATGGATACATGATGGACATCACAAGTAAGATGGACATTGCATAAAGTGAGACTCGGGTGCGTAGCTCGGAGACAACTGATCAAGCCAAGGACGGAGGCAAGAAGAGCTTCGAGGTACCAAGTGCACGGGAGAAGGTCAAGGAGGCTGAGGAACCCAAAGCCAAGGGTGAAGAAGAAGGCTTGCAAAGTCAAGGGTGATCGAGTTGAGAACAGCTACGGCACATCAAGGATCACTACATAAGGACGTGACTTACAGCCAATGAGGTAACAGCTACAGTTATGAGGTGTAAGTCATAAGGCTCAAGATCAAGCTCTAAGGAGGAGATCAAGGTCACTAGAAGGTGAACAAGTGTCAAAACCAGAACTGGAAGCAGCCCAAAAGAGCTAAGTTCACCTTGATCTTTAGTTTTGGTTGTTCCTATGTTTGGAGATGTTCTGTGTGACCTTTACAGGATGTTGGAGTCAAGTAATGTCAATCTAGATCAAGTCAAGCCGACCTGATGATTTATGAGTCCAACATCAAAGCTCAAGCATGTGAAATGCTATAGATTTAATGATTAAGAGAAGGTATGTTTCTAGGCCTTAGTACATTGGTTTTGTGTACTAATATACTTGTCTAAGTGTTAGAAACAGAAAGAAGAAGAAAAGAAAAGAGGAGAAAAAGACTTGGCTGAGTGCAGCCAAGACTCAGCTCAGTCTGGCACACCGGACTGTCCGGTGGTGCACCGGACAGTGTCCGGTGCGCCAGGCTGACTCGGCATGAAGAGGCCGCTCTCGGGAATTCGCCGACGGCGTACGGCTAAAATTCACCGGACTGTCCGGTGTGCACCGGACTGTCCGGTGAGCCAACGGTCGGCCGGGCCAACGGTCGGCCGCGCGATCTGCGCGGGACACGTGGCCGAGCCAACGGCTAGATGGAGGCACCGGACTGTCCGGTGTGCACCGGACATGTCCGGTGCGCCAACGGCTATAAGACTGCCAACGGTCGGCTTCGCCATAAAAGGAAAGAAATCGGGCACCGGACAGTGTCCGGTGTGCACCGGACAGTGTCCGGTGCGCCACCCGACAGAAAGAAAGTATTGCCTTCCAAATAGGATTCCAACGGCTCCTAGGCCCCTTGTGCCTATAAAAGGGACCCCTAGGCGCCTCAAGCAAGATACAAGTGCAGCCAACAAGTGTAGACTTCACTCGAATCAATTCTCACTCTCCCTCTTGTGTGTAACTCTATAGTTTGTGTAGAAGGCACAGCTATAAGCCTTAAGAGAGAGGAGAAGTGCTGCTTAGAGCTAGAGCAAGGACTTGAGCATATCGTTACTCTGCCGGGGTGCTGCCAAGAAGTTTGTAAGCAGCCGCGGTTCTGTTGTAACACCACTCAATAGTGAAAGGCTCTATCTGTCATACTGACAGATCTGAGCAAACGGAGGAAGGAGTTGAAATAGACTCCAAGCCCAGGTGTGGCTAACTCCAACGAGGACTAGGCAAGCATTTCAGGCTTGGCCGAACCTCGGGATAAATCCTTGCGTCTGTGTGCTCTGTTCTGTATTGCACTCTGACTCTCTGTCTTACTCGCCTTTATATTTACACTTCAATACTTATCTGTGGTATAAGCGTGATTTGAAGTGCAGGACGTTTTGAGACAGGATCTTCCATTCCGCTGCGACCTACTCGAAGAGTCTTCTCATTCCACTGCGTACTAAGTCTTCGAGTAGAGTAAGAATTTAAGTTTTAAAGTAATAAGTTTTATTCGCCTATTCACCCCCCCTCTAGGCGACATCCAGATCCTGTTCCCGGGCCAAAGGGAACTTTCAAATAGTCATGGATATTTGTTTTCATAGTTAATATACGTTCACAAAATTGTCATAGTGACCAATGTTAATTACGTTTTTTTGAAATAGGTAAGGTAAGTCAAATTCAAATTATATGCAAAAGGTAGAACATATATTGTAGTTTATGAATTCTGTTAACACTGTAGATATAGAGGTCCGAATTTAGAGGACGTTGCTGGAGAAGAAGAAGATATAGAGAACATAATCTTTTAGAGAGTGCTGTAAAAGACAGAGAATATTCCTTTAGAGAATGAAATTTAGGGGACGTTGCTGGAGACAGCCTTAGTGCCTTACTTCCTCCATCGTCGACAGTGATGGAAACCAGGATTTATTAAATCCTAAACTAATGCCTAGTTTGAAACTACTATAGCTAATAGTTAACCAATAACAAAGTATTAACTAGGTTGAGCCAATTAATTAGCTATGAGTTATCTAACAATTAGCTAGCGTATTTGTCGGCGTTCCGAGACCGGGGGGTCCTCGAGCCGACGAGTGAGAGTGCCGCGTGCCCCAGCCCAGATGGGTCGAGCGCGTGGAGCGAGCGCGAAGGGGGGAACAGAGAGAGAGAGAGGGAGAGTCGGTGGCCGGAGCCGGGTCGTGAGGGAGTCGGAGAAATTCCCGCGGCCTTCGTGTTCGTCCCGCGCCCAGGTCGGGTGCGCTTGCAGTAGGGGGTTACAAGCGTCCGCACGAGGTGAGGGGAGAGAGCGGCCCTGAGAGAGAGTGCCTGCCCCTGCCCTTCGTCCTCGCGAGGCCAACCTTCTCTAAGAAGGCCCTGGCCCTTCCTTTTATAGTCGTAAGGAGAGGGTCCAGGTGTACAAGACGGGGGTGTAGCAAGGTGCTACGTGTCTAGCGAGGGAGAGCTAGCGCCCTATGTACATGCCCAGGTGGCAGCCGGAGAGATCGTGGCACCCTGTTGGTGTGGCGTCGTGGCTGTTGGAGGAGTAACGGAGCCGGACGGGGGGACAGCTGTCGAGGTGGCCGGGTCCTTGCTGACGTTCTCCTGCTTTCGTAAGGGAGCTGGGAGCCGCCGTCGTCATGATCTAGCGGGGCGCCATCATGGCCTATCTGGCATAGCTGGCCAGATGGGACGCCGGTCTTGTTCTCTGCGACCCAAGTCGGCTCAGGGCAGGGTGATGATGACGCTTCCTGTTGACGTGGCGGTCTCGTGTCCTAGGTCGGGCATCGTGGAGGCTCCTCCGAGGCCGAGGCTGAGTCCGTCCTGCAAGACAGAGACAGAGTCCGAGCCCTGGGTCGGGCGAGGCGGAGATCGCCGTCTTCCGGGGCCTTAGCCCGAGTCCGAGCCCTGGGTCGGGCGGAGCGGAGTTCGCCGTCTTCCGAGGCCTTAGCCTGAGTCCGAGCCCTGGGTTGGGCGGAGCGGAGTTCGCCGTCTTCCGGGGCCTTAGCCCGAGTCCGAGCCCTGGGTCGGGCGGAGCGGAGTTCGCCGTCTTCCGAGGCCTTAGCCTGAGTCCGAGCCCTGGGTCGGGCGGAGCGGAGTTCGCCGTCTTCCGGGGCCTTAGCCCGAGTCCGAGCCCTGGGTCGGGCGGAGTCTCCTATGGCACCTCTGGCGAAGTCTGGTCGCCCGTTGGTCTTACCTTTTGCGTTAAACGCCCTGGTGACTCGGTCGGTTGGTGCGGTGATTTAGTCAGGGTTTCTCCTTATCGGAGGCGGGGCCTAGGGCGAGCCGGAGATGCGTCTGCCGTGAAAGAGGAGGCCTCAGGCGAGACGGAGTCATCTTAGGGTCGGCTGCCCTCGCCCGAGGCTAGGCTCGGGCGTGGCGTGGTCAAGTCACTCGTATGGACTGATCCCTGACTTAATCAAACCCATCAGGCCTTTGCAGCTTTATGCTGATGGGGGTTACCAGCTGAGAATTAGGCGTCTTGAGGGTACCCCTAATTATGGTCCCCGACAGTAGCCCCCGAGCCTCGAAGAGAGTGTTAACACTCGCTTGGAGGCTTGCATCGCACTTTTTTGCAAGGGGACCAGCCTTTCTCGGAGGTACTTTGTTCCGGTGGGTGCGCGTGAGCGCACCCGCCGGGTGTAGCCCCCGAGGCCTCGGAGGAGTGGTTTCACTCCTTCGAGGTCTTAATGCCTCGCGCAATGCCTCGGCTGGTCTGGCGGTTCCCTCATGCGAGCAGGGCGTAACCCAGGTGCACTGTCAGGGCCCAAGTTCTCGGGCTGGTATGTTGACGCTGTCAACGGTTCGGCCGGAGCCGGGTTTGCGAGAGCAGCCCCCGAGCCCTCGCACGGAGCGAGAGGACGATCAGGGACAGACTCGACTTTTTATATACGCCCCTACGTCGCCTTTCCGCAAGGAGGAGGGGGGGAGTGCGCCATGTTACCCTCGATGGGCACCGAACATGGTGTCTCCGGTGAGCTGCGATCGGGTAATCCGAGTGGACGTCCGTGCCCCGTTCGTTAGGGGTCGGCTAGGGGCCCGGAGGCACGCCCAAAAGTACCTGCGGGTGATCTGCCGGACCCGGTCCCCTAGCGACGGGGTCCGAGGGCTCGTTGCCTCCCTCCGATGGGATTCCGTTACAGAGTCGTTCCCGCTGGTCTCGGAAATGTCCTAGGGTACCTCGGGAGCGCAGCCCGAGCCTTGGTTATGTATCGAACGTACCCCTGGTCATCCCTCGCTCGGCGTCTGAGGCGACTGTGAACCCTTCGACGGGCCAGCCTTCGAACCCCTGATCAGTAGGGGGCACGGAGCCCGAGTAGCCTGAGGCGGTCGTGGAACCTTTCGGGGGCCGACCTTCGAACCCCTGACCAGTAGTGGGTGTCGGGCCCACGCGATCTGAGGCGGCTGTTGAACCCTTCGGGGGGCCAGCCTTCGAACCCCTGATCAGTAGGGAGGCTCGGAGCCTAGTTCCTTCACGGGGAAGGATCCCTTTGGGGTTATCCCCCTTCTCGGTCCCTGTTGCAAGAGATAGAGAAAGAAGGAAAAGGGGAATGGATTCGAAATTGAACTTCGTGGCGTACCTTTTTCGGCGTGGCCGTTTTGGCGGAGGCGAAGCGTCGCCAGCTGCCCCTGCCAGAAACGTCACCTATTTCGCCGCGGAGTTAATGCGCCGGGGTGAGTAGTTGGCGAGGTTGCCGTTGCGCGTGCGCGAGCCGTTCGAGGTACGGGTCACGGGTGCGTCGTCTTCACGCCGTGAGAAGGGGTTCTCTTGCTGCCTCCGGATGGGACGCGAGCCTGGCCGATGGCGTGACTGCTGCCCTCGCGCGCCTGCCACCGTCATTACTGCCGGCCCATTTTTGACCGCGTTTGACCGCTGCGCCAGGCTGGCGCCGCTGGATCGCAGGCTGGGCGGCCTCGAGTCGCGGTATCGGTTCCGCAATCGAGGAGGTGCGGTGGTGGAGCGAGAGGCGCAGCGGTTCGCATGTAGCGCCTGGCGCGCCAGTTGAACGACGCGTGGTCTTGAGCCGTCGCGCTGGCCTGTCAGGAGTCGGAGAGGCGCGTCCACTTGGCGCGGTTGCATGCCGCCTGCATGGCCGCTCGCCCCTTTTGCCCGTTGGTCTGGGCAAAAGTGGAGGGTTACTTGTAACCGCTGGGCGGTTGCGTGCGTCGTGCGCGGCGGTTCGGCTTTCTCTGCTTGGAGCCGGTCTGCATGACAGGCGGGCCCCAGCCCCCGTGTCGCGGGGGAGGACTTTGGAGGCGTGTTGGAGAAGACTCCGCCTGTGACGGTTGAGGGCGCAAGCAGGGGGAGTTGCCTTTAAAAGGAGGGCGACCCTCTTCGTGAGGTGACCATGTCTCCTATCTCCCTTATGCATTGTGTCTTTCCATCTTCCGAGCCCCCGGATGGGGGAGACCGCCGTCTTTTTGCTCCATCGCCGGAGGGACGCAACTCTGTGGGAGTTGGTACCTTTCAGCCATCGTTCGGCTTCAAGGATTTTCATCAGGCAGCCCGGTTGCCCCCCTCGGCTGGGGGTCACCCGAGACGGTGACCACCAGCCCCTGGGTGGGGAGGAGCAAACCGGACTGCGATCTTGGTCCCACCCTCAGCTTCAAGGATGTTCATCATCCTCGCTGGGGTGGGTGCCGGACTGAGCCGGCGCTCCTCCTCCCGCACGGGTTCGTGGGTCATCCTCTCCCACGACATTCGAGGGAGAAGGCGCTCACTGGCCCCGCGGGCGGCGCGGACTTCGACAACGCGGGATGGATCGGCGGCGAACGCCGTCACCTCCGGCGTGTCGGGTCCGCTAGCTCGGCTCCGGCGGGCCCCTTTGTCGGGGGGGGCTGCCGCGCCGTGTACACGGGAGGTCCACCCTAGACACCGCACGCTGCTAGGGCGGCGCTCGTGTTCTGGGGTGGCCCTGCTTTTGCACCAGGGCGGCGGCTTTGCGCGGAGGCCGGTGCCCCACTCATCGGGGAGGATTTGAGTGGGGATCTGGCGGTAAGCTGGCGGCTCCTGGCGTCAGTGCCGAGGTGGAGGCGGCTCGAGAAGTCCCCGTCAGCGACGGGATCACCGCCACCATCGGCGCTTTGGGCCTTCGGCTCTTTGTACTTGTCCTCGCCCCTCGGGTGGCGTTATGGGCGAGGGCAAGACAGCAGCTGTGCCTTCCCCTGAGGCCTGCGCCGCCGCAGAGGGAGGAACCGGAGTTCCGCTTGTAGTGGCACTTCGGGTGCCGGGTTTTTTGTTCATTTTCGGCTTTCGGGGCCTGAACATGTATGTAACTCCGGCACAGAGCCGTGTTTTTTCCTCATTTCTGAGCAATAAGACTTGCCTGTCGATTGTCTGAATCGCTTCACCAAGCATGAGTCGCCCCATGTCCAGGTGACGAGTGAGGTATCCGTATCCCGGAGGCGTAGGAATCCCTCGGCTCGATCGGACCTGTTGTCCGAGGCTCCTCTAGCTTAGTTAAAGGGACCCCTCGGCCGCTCTTCGACGAGCCGAGGCCAGGGGTAGCGATATCAGCACAAGCAGAGGCGTTGTTGGCTCGGAAATGGAACCTGGTCGGCCGGAGCCTAGCCGAGTTGTCTGTCGGCAGGATCGACGTCTGAGCTGATTAGCCGAGGCCTCGGACCGAGCTGGCGCCCTCGGAAGGTGGTCGGCCGAGGCCCCGGAGGTGGCCGGCCGAGCCGTCCGCTCGGGCCGGGTTCTCGGGGAAGTCTCTGGCAGAGATTGCTCGAGCGCGGTGACGACGTCGTCCTTCGGAGCGGAGGCCCTCGGACCGCGTCGCCGCCCGAGGCTAGGTCGGGCCTTGCCGAAGGTGCTGCTGATGCCGAGGGTGCCGTCGCCCTCTTCCAGTGTCAAGATCCGCGCCTGCAGGGTCAGATCGTCTTGTAGCGTGGGCCTTGTGCGGCCGTTGAGGTCAGAACACACACCCTTGTCGCGTTATAAAGCTGTGTCTCTTTTCCTCTTGTTTCGAGTATCTGGACTTTTTGTCGGTAGCAGGGATGTTAGTGCGAGCAAGAGTTGCTTCTCGCGGGAGGTGATGAGTGAGGTATCCGTATCCCGGAGGCGTGGGAGTCCCTCGGCTCGGTCGGCCTCGCCGCTTACGCGTACTTTTACCCATCCATGAGGCCCTGTCACCGACTCGGTCGAGAAGGCTCAAAGAACCTGCTTCAACAGAAGAGCTTTCGTACATAAAGACTCATTCGATCCGCGGAGTCACTTTATCCGAGCGCGAGTTACTTATCGTAGAAGGTGATGAGTGAGGTATCCGTATCCCGGAGGCGTAGGAGTCCCTCGGCTCGGTCAGCCTTGACTGCTTACGTGTACCCCGTCGTTTCCAGGACCCACTTTCCGAAGTAGTCAAAAAGCACGAAAGATGTTCTGGTGAAAGAGGTTTTTTGTTCGAGGAAAATTTTGACGCAGAGGGGGTTAACCCCCTTTTAGCCCCCGAGGGAGGGTCGGGCTCTGCCGAGGCGAGGCCGACCCTTCCTTGTTGACTAAACTTTGCGCGGGTACGGGGTATATGAACAACTTGGAAACATCTTAAGGATAGAAGCGACGTAGCTGTTGGATGTTCCAAGCGTTGCCGTAGACCTCGCCTTGACTGTTGGCCAGCTTGTACGTTCCGGGCTTCAGAACTTTGGCGATGATGAACGGCCCCTCCCAGGGGGGCGTTAGCTTATGCCTCCCTCGGGCGTCTTGCCGCAGCCGAAGCACCAGATCGCCCACCTGGAGATCTCGGGGTCGGACCCCTCGGGCGTGGTAGCGTCGCAGGGACTGCTGATACCGCGCCGAGTGTAGTAAGGCCCTGTCCCGAGCCTCGTCCAGCTGGTCCAGCGAGTCTTCTCGGCTGGCTTGGTTGCTTTCTTCGTTGTAAGCCCTCGTCCTCGGGGAACCGTATTCCAGGTCCGTGGGCAGGATTGCCTCGGCCCCGTAGACCAGGAAGAACGACGTGAAACCCGTGGCTCGGCTTGGAGTCGTCCTCAGGCTCCAGACCACCGAGGGGAGTTCCTTCATCCATCGCTTGCCGAACTTGTTGAGGTCGTTGTAAATCCGAGGCTTGAGCCCTTGTAGAATCATGCCATTGGCACGTTCCACTTGCCCATTCGACATGGGGTGAGCTACGGCGGCCCAGTCCACCCGGATGTTGTGATCCTCGCAAAAATCCAAGAATTTTTTGCCGGTGAACTGGGTGCCATTGTCGGTGATGATGGAGTTCGGGACCCCGAAGCGATGGATGATGTTGGTGAAGAACGCCACCGCCTGCTCGGACCTGATGCTGTTTAGGGGTCGGACCTCGATCCACTTGGAGAATTTGTCGATGGCGACCAGCAGGTGCGTGTAGCCCCCGGGCGCCTTCTGCAAAGGGCCGACGAGGTCCAGACCCCACACAGCGAAGGGCCAAGTGATGGGTATCGTCTGCAGAGCCTGAGCGGGCAGGTGGGTCTGCTTCGCATAGAATTGGCACCCTTCGCAGGCGCGAACAATTCTAGTGGCATCAGCCACCGCCGTTGGCCAGTAGAAGCCTTGGCGGAAAGCGTTCCCAACGAGGGTTCGAGGTGCTGCATGATGACCGCAAGCCCCCGAGTGTATTTCCTGCAGGAGGTCCTGACCCTCGGCGATGGAGATGCATCGCTGGAGGATGCCCGAGGGGCTGCGGTGGTAGAGCTCCTTCTCATCGCCCAGCAAGACGAACGATTTTGCTCGTCGCGCTACCCGCCGAGCCTCGGCTCGGTCGAGGGGCAGTTCTCCTCGGCGGAGATACTGCAGGTACGGGGTTTTCCAGTCTTGGTCTGGCGCGACCCCGTTCTGCTCCTCCTCGATGTGCAGCGCTTCGCCCTTGGGCTCCGAGGGTTCCTCGGGTTGAACCGAGGATGGCTCGGGCTGGGCCGAGGTTACCTCGGACGAGGCCGAGGGTGCCTCGGGCTCGGTCGCATCGCCTATCTTGACGGAGGGTTGGTGCAGATCCCGGGAGAAGACGTCCGGGGGAACCGTTGTCCGCCCCGAGGCTATCTTCGCCAACTCGTCCGCAGTCTCGTTGTAGCGCCGGGCGATGTGGTTAAGTTCGAGCCCGTAGAACTTGTCTTCCAGGCGTCGAACCTCTTCACAGTAGGCCTCCATCTTCGGGTCGCGGCAGTGGGAGTTCTTCATGACTTGGTCGATGACGAGCTGCGAGTCGCCGCGCGCGTCGAGGCGTCGGACCCCTAGTTCGATGGCGATTCGCAACCCGTTGATCAGAGCCTCGTACTCAGCCACATTGTTGGACGCCGGGAAATGGAGGCGGAGCACATAGCGCAGGTGTTTTCCGAGGGGCGAGACGAAAAGCAGGCCCGCGCCAGCTCCCGTCTTCATCAGCGACCCGTCGAAAAACATGGTCCAGAGCTCTGGCTGGATCGGAGCCGTTGGCAACTGGGTATCGACCCATTCGGCTACGAAATCCGCCAGTACCTGGGACTTGATGGCCTTCCGAGGGGCGAACGAGATCGCCTCGCCCATGATTTCCACCGCCCACTTCGCGATCCGTCCCGAGGCTTCTCGGCACTGGATGATCTCCCCCAGGGGGAAGGATGACACCACAGTCACCAGATGGGACTCGAAGTAATGTCGCAGCTTTCGCCTCGTCAGGATCACAGCGTATAGCAGCTTCTGGACTTGTGGGTAGCGGATCTTGGTCTCGGACAGCACTTCGCTGACGAAGTAAACTGGCCTCTGAACGGGCAAAGCATGCCCCTCTTCCTGCCTTTCGACCACGATCGCGGCGCTGACCACCTGAGTGGTTGCGGCGACGTAGACCAGGAGGGTTTCTCCATCAGTTGGGGGTACCAAGATGGGCGCCTGTGTGAGGAGTGCCTTCAGGCTCCCGAGGGCTTCCTCGGCCTCGGGAGTCCAAGTGAAGCACTCGGCCTTCCTTAAGAGGCGGTACAGGGGCAGGCCTCTTTCGCCGAGGCGCGAGATGAAACGGCTCAAGGCCGCGAGGCATCCCATGACCCTCTGTACGCCTTTTAAGTCTTTGATGGGCCCCATGTTTGTGATCGCTGCGATCTTCTCCGGGTTGGCTTCGATGCCCCGCTCGGAGACGATGAATCCCAAGAGCATGCCTCGGGGCACCCCGAAGACGCACTTCTCGGGATTGAGCTTGACGCCCTTCGCCTTGAGACACCGGAATGTCAGTTCGAGGTCGGAGAGAAGGTCGGAGGCTTTCCTCGTCTTGACTACGATGTCATCGACGTAGGCCTCGACCGTGCGACCAATGTGTTCGCCGAACACATGGTTCATGCACCGCTGGTACGTTGCACCCGCGTTCCTCAAACCGAACGGCATTGTGATGTAGCAATACATGCCGAAGGGCGTGATGAAAGAAGTCGCGAGCTGGTCGGACTCTTTCATCTTGATTTGATGATACCCTGAGTAAGCATCAAGGAAAGACAGGGTTTCGCACCCTGCAGTGGAGTCCACGATTTGATCGATGCGAGGTAGAGGGTAGGGGACCTTCGGACATGCTTTGTTGAGACCAGTGTAGTCTACACACATCCGCCACTTCCCCCCTTTTTTCCTCACAAGCACAGGGTTGGCAAGCCATTCGGGATGGAATACCTCTTTAATAAACCCTGCTGCCATCAGCTTGTGGACCTCCTCGCCTATCACTCTGCGCCTTTCCTCGTCGAATCGGCGCAGAGGTTGTCTGACCGGTCGGGCCCCGGCCTGAATATCCAGCGAGTGCTCGGCGACTTCCCTCGGTATGCCGGGCATGTCCGAGGGACTCCACGCGAAAACGTCGGCGTTTGCGCGGAGAAAGTCGACGAGCACTGCTTCCTATTTGGGGTCGAGCCCGGAACCGATCCGGATCTGCCTGGAGGCGTCGCCACTGGGGTCGAGAGGGACGGCCTTAGCCGTCTCCGCTGGCTCGAAGTTGCCGGCATGCCGCTTCACGTCCGGCACCTCTCGGGAGAGGCTTTCCAGGTCGGCAATGAGGGCCTCGGACTCGGCGAGGGCCTCGGCGTACTCCACGCACTCCACATCGCATTCGAAGGCGTGTTTGTACGTGGGGCCGACAGTGATGACCCCGTTGGGGCCCGGCATCTTGAGCTTCAGGTAGGTGTAGTTGGGGATGGCCATGAACTTCGCGTAGCATGGCCTTCCCAACACTGCGTGGTAGGTTCCTCGGAACCCGACCACCTCGAACGTCAAAGTCTCCCTTCGGAAGTTGGAGGGTGTTCCGAAGCAGACAGGGAGGTCGAGCTGTCCGAGGGGCTGGACGCGCTTCCCGGGAATGATCCCGTGGAATGGCGCAGCGCCTGCTCGGACAGACAACAGGTCGATGCGCAGGAGCCTGAGGGTCTCGGCGTAGATGATGTTGAGGCAGCTGCCTCCATCCATCAGGACCTTGGTGAGCCTGACGTCGCCGATGACAGGATCGACGACGAGCGGGTACTTCCCCAGGCTCGGCACGTGGTCGGGGTGGTCGTCTCGGTCGAAGGTGATGGGCTTGTCGGACCAGTCTAGATAGACTGGCGCCGCCACCTTCACCGAGCAGACCTCCCGACGCTCTTGCTTACGATGCCGAGCCGAGGCGTTTGCCGCATGCCCTCCGTAGATCATGAAGCAATCGCGGACCTCTGGGAACTCTCCTGCTTGGTGATCCTCCCTTTTGTCGTCGTCGTGAGCCTTGCCACCCTCTGCGGGTGGCCCGGCCCGATGGAAGTGACGCCGAAGCATGACGCACTCTTCGAGGGTGTGCTTGACGGGCCCCTGATGGTAGGGGCACGTCTCCTTGAGTGCCTTGTCGAAGAGGTTAGCACCTCCGGGGGGCTTCTAAGGGTTCTTGCGCTCGGCGGCGGCGACAAGGTCTGCATCGGGAACGTCGCGTTTCGCTTGCGACTTCCTCCTGCCTCTCTTCTTGGCGCCGCGCGGAGTAGACGCCTCGGGAGCATCTTCCGACGGGCGGCCCTGGGGCTGCTTGTCCTTTCGGAAGATGGCCTCCACCGCCTCCTGGCCGGAGGCGAACTTGGTGGCGATGTCCATCAGCTCGCTCGCCCTGGTGGGGGTCTTGCGACCCAGCTTGCTCACTAGGTCGCGGCAGGTGGTGCCGGCGAGGAACGCGCCGATGACATCGGAGTCGGTGATGTTGGGCAGCTCGGTGCGCTGCTTCGAGAACCGCCGGATGTAGTCCCGAAGGGACTCTCCCGGCAGTTGCCGACAGCTTCGGAGGTCCCAGGAATTCCCGGGGCGCACGTACGTGCCCTGGAAGTTCCCGGCGAAAGCCTGGACCAGATCCTCCCAGTTGGAAATCTGCCCTGGGGGCAGGTGCTCCAACCAGGCACGAGCGGTGTCGGAGAGAAACAGGGGGAGGTTTCGGATGATGAGGTTGTCATCGTCCGTCCCACCCAGCTGACAGGCCAGGCGGTAGTCCGCAAGCCACAATTCCGGTCTCGTTTCCCCCGAGTACTTCGTGATAGTAGTCGGGGGTCGGAATCGGGGCGGAAACGGCGCCCGCCGAATGGCTCGGCTAAAGACCTGCGGACCGGGTGGTTCGGGCGAGGGACTTCGATCCTCCCCGCTGTCGTAACGTCCCCCACGCCTGGGGTGGTAGCCTCGGCGCACCCTTTCATCGAGGCGTGCCCGACGGTCGCGATGAGGGTGCTCGACGCCGAGGTGGCCCGGGGCCGCAGGCGCGGTGGTGCGCGTGCGCCCGGTGAAGGCCGAGGCTTCCCGCGTGAGTCGGGAAGTCGCGACACGAGGTTCCGAGGGGTATCCCTGCCTGCGGGAGGCAGAGCTCTCGGCCCGCCGGGCCGCAGCGCCTTCCAGGAGATGCTTGAGTTCTCCCTGGATTCGCCGGCCCTCGGTGGTTGATGACTCCGGCATCGCGCGGAGGAGCATTGCTGCAGCGACCAGGTCCTGGCCAGTCCCGCCGGATGCGGGTGGCGGTTTGTCCCTGGCATCGTTGGCGATGCGGTGCTGGAGACCTTGGGGCAGGTGACGTATTCCTCCGGCCGGGGGTTGGCTCGCCCATACCTGCCCGATGTTCTGGCGGATTGCCTCGAGCGCTCCTGCTCCTTCATCGAACCCGGCCTGCGCCCTGCGGACTTGCTCGAGCTGTGGGTCGTGACCCCCCGCCGGAACGGGGACCACAGCTAGCTCCCGCGGGATGTCGGCGCGAGGCGCTGGCCTAGGGGGATCACCATCCTCCGGCGTGCCGAGACAGCCGCCTCCGGAGGGATCCCCTAGCTCGATGTGGAAACATTCGCGACTCGGGCCGCAGTCCTTGTCGCCAAGGCTGCGGCTGCCGTCGGAACAGTCGGAGAGGCAATAGTCACATGCGGTCATGAAGTCCCGCATGGCACTAGGGTTGCCAGATCCGGAGAAATCCCAGCAGATGCTGGGGTCGTCATCTTCCTCGGACCCAGAGGGTCCGTAGGTCGAGACGCCCGTCAATCGGTCCCAAGGCGACCGCACACGAAACCCCAGAGAGGTTGCACTCGCCTCAATGTGAGCGCCCGCCAAAGCGAGGTCGCCAGGCGGGCTGAGGCCGAGTCGAAATAACGAAAGATGGGGAGCAGTCGGTACCTTTTCGTCGACGAGGAGCGATGAAGTCGTGTCGGGGGCTGACCGCGCCGTCGTCTTGGGTACGAGGGCGACGTCCTGCAGGCCCTCCGTGAGCGTGCTGGCGTCGTCCACTTGCTCGGGGTCGACGTGTTGCGGGGGGATGGCGCTCGCGTTTGCCTCGAACGCGAGGGCGACGCTTGGCGTGTCCTCCGCTGGGGCGCCGGGGATGTCGACTTGCTCGACAGCCGTCGGAGCGCGGCCTCCCGCTCGGCCCCGGTTGCCCCGCCTCCTCCTCCTCCGATGGTGAGGGAGAGGATGGGGCGAGCTCGAACGTTGTCCTTCCCCAACGCGGGAAAGACGTCGTCGATTCCGCCGCCGGCGGGCGGGCTGTCCGCCACCAATGTCGTCGTCGCGCGGCGGTGGAAGGAGTATCATGTCGTAGTCGCCATCGAGAGACATGAACTCGAGGTTCCCGAAACGGAGCACCGTCCCGGGTTGAAGAGGTTGTTGGAGACTGCCCATCTGGAGCTTGACGGGAAATCGAACGTCAACACGCAGCGTGCCCCTACCTGGCGCGCCAACTGTCGGCGTTCCGAGACCGGGGGGTCCTCGAGCCGACGAGTGAGAGTGCCGCGTGCCCCAGCCCAGATGGGTCGAGCGCGTGGAGCGAGCGCGAAGGGGGGAACAGAGAGAGAGAGAGGGAGAGTCGGTGGCCGGAGCCGGGTCGTGAGGGAGTCGGAGAAATTCCCGCGGCCTTCGTGTTCGTCCCGCGCCCAGGTCGGGTGCGCTTGCAGTAGGAGGTTACAAGCGTCCGCACGAGGTGAGGGGAGAGAGCGGCCCTGAGAGAGAGTGCCTGCCCCTGCCCTTCGTCCTCGCGAGGCCAACCTTCTCTAAGAAGGCCCTGGCCCTTCCTTTTATAGTCGTAAGGAGAGGGTCCAGGTGTACAAGACGGGGGTGTAGCAAGGTGCTACGTGTCTAGCGAGGGAGAGCTAGCGCCCTATGTACATGCCCAGGTGGCAGCCGGAGAGATCGTGGCACCCTGTTGGTGTGGCGTCGTGGCTGTTGGAGGAGTAACGGAGCCGGACGGGGGGACAGCTGTCGAGGTGGCCGGGTCCTTGCTGACGTTCTCCTGCTTTCGTAAGGGAGCTGGGAGCCGCCGTCGTCATGATCTAGCGGGGCGCCATCATGGCCTATCTGGCATAGCTGGCCAGATGGGACGCCGGTCTTGTTCTCTGCGACCCAAGTCGGCTCAGGGCAGGGTGATGATGACGCTTCCTGTTGACGTGGCGGTCTCGTGTCCTAGGTCGGGCGTCGTGGAGGCTCCTCCGAGGCCGAGGCCGAGTCCGTCCTGCAAGACAGAGACAGAGTCCGAGCCCTGGGTCGGGCGAGGCGGAGATCGCCGTCTTCCGGGGCCTTAGCCCGAGTCCGAGCCCTGGGTCGGGCGGAGCGGAGTTCGCCGTCTTCCGAGGCCTTAGCCTGAGTCCGAGCCCTGGGTCGGGCGGAGCGGAGTTCGCCGTCTTCCGGGGCCTTAGCCCGAGTCCGAGCCCTGGGTCGGGTGGAGCGGAGTTCGCCGTCTTCCGCCTTAGCCTGAGTCCGAGCCCTGGGTCGGGCGGAGCGGAGTTCGCCGTCTTCCGGGGCCTTAGCCCGAGTCCGAGCCCTGGGTCGGGCGGAGTCTCCTATGGCACCTCTGGCGAAGTCTGGTCGCCCGTTGGTCTTACCTTTTGCGTTAAACGCCCTGGTGACTCGGTCGGTTGGTGCGGTGATTTAGTCAGGGTTTCTCCTTATCGGAGGCGGGGCCTAGGGCGAGCCGGAGATGCGTCTGCCGTGAAAGAGGAGGCCTCAGGCGAGACGGAGTCATCTTAGGGTCGGCTGCCCTCGCCCGAGGCTAGGCTCGGGCGTGGCGTGGTCAAGTCACTCGTATGGACTGATCCCTGACTTAATCAAACCCATCAGGCCTTTGCAGCTTTATGCTGATGGGGGTTACCAGCTGAGAATTAGGCGTCTTGAGGGTACCCCTAATTATGGTCCCCGACAGTATTAGATTGGTGTTTTTGAATTTATATAGCTAATTTTAGCAGCTAACTATTAACTTTAGATGTTGCAAATACAATCTAACTTATGCTCAAATACACCAAAAAATATATTTTAAAAGTTATATGACATTGTAACATAAAGGTAGTTAACATTCAAAAACATCAATATCTTTGTTTTTTCTTCATCAATCGTTTGAAGCCCAAAGATAAAACCTACTACAAGAATAAAAATATATATTAAATAATTAAAACACATTACAAAGATATATAGTATGAATTAAGATTGAGAATACATACTATATAAATACAGGTAGACTAATCGTATGATTTCTCGTATTTTAAGAAAAAAATTTTAAAAAATCAAACCACTGTTTAAGACACTAACGAAATCTGACTCTAAGTCGAGTGCCAGACTCTTTGTCGAGTGTTTTTTACGACATTTGGCAAAGAGCCTTTTTGCCGAGTTTTTTTTCGACACTTGGCAAAGAGCTTCTTTGCCGAGTGTTTTTTTTTCGACACTATCCATGCCTCTAGTGCCCACGTCTTGTCTCCGGCTCTCCGCCTCTGATCTATGAGTTCTATACACAATGTGTCATTAAGCACTCAACAGTCGGGTGCGCTAACACCTCTAGTCTCCAGCTGAGCGCTCCATGTCACGACGAGTCATGTCCCCTCTTTATGATATAAATGGTACGGATATTATCCGTCCGTATTTGAATCTGAACCATTTAAGAGGGTTGAAACTCGATCTGTATTTGAGTCCGTGTATTTATTATATACTCAAAGTTGGATATTTAAGATATCAATATCCATTCAAATTTTATATGATACAACTCGATAATATTCGTATTCGATCTGAATTCGAAGACGAAATATGAAAATAAATATGGTACAAACAATATATGTCCGATTATACCCCTCTTAGGCTTTGTTCGGTTACATGGGATGAAATCCCACCATGGATTTAATCGGGGTATGGATTGAGTGAATCCATATCTCACACCCAATCCTACGGTGGGATTAAATCCATCAACTAATCCATGTGTTTCTCAAAGCTAGTTATTCTTTTGATCCATGGATTCTAATGTAAACTTGTGCAATATATTCATGGATTTGTTCCATATCTAATGAGCTATGGATAGAATCCATGTCTTCCATAGTTTAAAAAATTCCCAAACCCTTGGATTATATTCTATGATGGGTTTAACCGAATAAAAAAAATTTAAGTAGTCCTGGATTATTTTGGAAAATGAATTGCGACATGAATTTAATTCCAATTCATACTAATCCAAAGCTGAATTGGTGTAAACGAACAAAGACTTAGTCGGCAAACTTCTCACGGATCTTGGAAGTCCTCGATGCACTAAGGCTCTGTCCACCGGCTTACTCAATTCCTTGCAAGTCTCCAGCAGCTTTACCCAATTCATTGGAAGATGTCTACGATCCATTGGTCAACCACGCGCCTAGCTTATCCAGGACCAGGATTACTTCTGTGTTAGGGCTTGTTCGGTTGTTGGGGATTGAATCCCATCATGGTTTTAATCTAAAGCTGGATTGGGTGAATCCATACCCTTCAACTAATCCCATACTGGAATTAAATCCATGACCGTAATCCAAACATGTTGTTCGTTTAATCCATGACTCAAAACAGTTTCACAGAAAAATAAGCATATATGCAGAGACAAAAAAAGCATCTATTCTATAATCTGATCTGCTATAATAAAGAGACTATGCTAGAAATGCTTCAGAATTATGAAGGATCTATGCAGGGAAAAGAAAGATAACAATAAGCAAAAGAGTCGTCTGTTCCTAAAATTCATGAAAGAAACTGAGTGCTTCAAACAATTACTAAAGTTGGTCGCAGTCTAAAATTGTCTAGAACTACAAACTATTAAGAAAGTAATGGAGATCGACTAAGCCCATCCAAGAAACCGCCTTAGCTGAAGAAAAGAAAAGCTCAACCACCAGGTCACATTCTCAAGTTGTCTGAAATAAAGAGATGAAGTCAGAAATGCAAAAACGAAAATTGTCTTCTGTGTTTGATAATGAACTAGTATGATCAATCGACAACTAGAACATAGAGTACTAAGAGTAAACATATGCAAAAATGCTAGTACAGCTGACCAAAGTCTTTGTGCATGTGCAGCAACTGTTTTGTTCCTTTTGGATGCAACTAACTGCTTTGGTTTTATAAGCAACTAACTGCATTTGATGTACAAGTTGGACAGTACAGAGTTCGAGGTTGTGTCCTCAAGCCATGAGCAAGTAGAGGTTGTAGAGCTTTCTTTCAGGAACACATATACCCAACACGCCAAGATAGTGTTAGACTAGACGTTGACAAAAGGTGACACCTTCATTATTGTCATTATCCCCTTGACTATTTTTAAACTTGACTATTTTTAATCCTTAGCCCCTTGTGAAATATCATCAAATTATAGTTGATACTTGCACATAAAAAATGTTTCTTCAAAATTGTGGTGCTGAAGGCAGCTCCGGGTTCTACTGCTACCCATCTTTGAGCACACCAGCAGATGGCCTGCCATGAACATCTCGAAGGCTCGGCTCGCTTTCAAACTTGCTCTCTGGGTTCTGTTGTGGTGGATGACAAGTACGAGTACTCGCTGAATAACAAGGACAACGTCGTCCACAGATAGATCAGCAGCAACCACCCACACATCGAAATTACAGAGGATAAGAGAATTAGTGCACGCGCACGAGCGAGATTGGTATCCCGCCGGGACCGCCCGCGCCGCCGGGGTAAAGAAGGTCAGCGGAGACAAGGTGCTTATCCTTACCGGAGAGAAGGTGGTCTGCGGATTCGACGGCTGCCAGCGCGTCACCGTCGACGGCGACCGCCGGGAGAGGACCGTGTCGTCGCCTCGTGGTTTCATTCCAGAGAGAGCTAGGTCTGGATGCAATCCTGGTCATCCCTAGTGAAAAAAAATCCAGATGGTTGGGCCAGAATCCATAGATGGGCTAACCGAACAAAAAAATTAAACTGGTCTGGATTCTTTCCGTGCTTGGATTGTGGCCTGGATTGAACCCTAATCCAGATGAATCCAGGCCTGTATGGATTTAACCGAACAGAGCCTTATGTTGTTAGCGGGAGTGGGTATCAGTAGTGATATACATAGAACGCGCGACATAATCACATCACATACGAGCTGACAAGGACGTGGTCGGTCTTGTGCATGCCGTTGAACTGGCCTACGATCATGGTTTACAAAACCGGTAGAAACCGGCGGTAAACCGGTCGGTTTACCGAAACCGCCGGGGTGCGGTTTCGGTAAACCACCGGTTTTTTTTCAAAATTCGTTCTAAATTCAAAAAATTTGAAAAAATTCATAAAACCCGAAAACCGCTGATAAACCATTTTTTGGGACCGGTAAACCGTTATTTGAGACCGGTAAACCGACAATTTTTACCGGAAAACCAAATTTAATATCAAAACTGAGTATTTAGTGGCCAATTTAGTCATATTAGTCTTGTTTACTATTATATGCTATATGTGAAGATGTTATATGTTATATGTGAAGATAAACCCGTAGCTCAAGTCCAGTTTAGGCATTTAGTGGTTAATTTCGTTTTCATTTCCTGTCCAAGATGGAATCCGTAGATCAAGTAGCTTCATTTCTTCCAATAACTATCCGTCTAGACAAGACTCAATCTAGAAACCTTAGCTCCAGTTCTTCTACATGTGTTTTCTAGATTTGCTGACCAGGAGAAAAGTCAACACTTGGTGAGGTGCACATGCAATACACAAACACCAAACACACATAGAGATGACAATGGGTAAATACCCACCAGGTATTAGTACCCCATACTCATACCCATACACATGATAAAAAAATAACCTCATTGGATCACCCATATACACTGGTGGGTATGGATTTACTCCCATACCCATACCATGTGAAGGTAGAACGTTCTAATACCCGTTTACCTATTGGGTGAAGATTTTTGCCCAATAACAGACCCATGGGTAGAATATTTAGCCCACATACATACCCTAATAGAGTAAATACCCGTCACTATCGCTATATTTTGTATAGACCTATCAGTATAACAGATTGGAACAATATCACGATCCCTCCAACATGCCTGAGTACTATCACTATGACTCGAGATAAACATGTGAGTATTGTGAAATAAGTCGACCTATGTGTCGTTGCCTCGTTGGAGAGTTGTAAAAGATCTTGTATTTGAGTATTACGAAGTTCGCTAGTTGTTTGTTGCATGAGAACTGGAGTTTGTGGTTGCATATGCATGTTACATGTTATTTTGGTGAACACATGTCGTGTGGATCAATTAATATTTACTATGCAATGTGAATTGAGCAAACTACAAATAAATCTTGTCAACATTTTCCATTTTTTTTTGTAAAAAACAACAAAAACCGGTTCGTTTCGCGGTTAACCGGCGGTTTAGAGCGGTTTTTCGTCGGTTTTTCACCGGTAAACCGGTTCGAATTCAAATTGATTTGAATTGGTCAAACCGGTCGGTTTTTACCGGTTTACCGTCGGTAAACCGTTACCGGTGGGTAGCGGTTTTAGTATAGAAAACGGTTTTGTAAACCGTGCCTACGATTACGAACAGGTCCACGTAACGCGGGCGGGGTACGGTAGCCGCTGGGATCGGCAAGAAACAGTTCCAACTAAAAGCTGCTAAAAGCAGGTCCAGAGGTGCTTTTAGTTTTGCACTAGAAGAAAGTCGACTTTTAGAAAAAGCTGCTTTCCAGATTCAGCCATTTGGTTTGACTTTTGGCTTTAGGGGGCAAAAAAAAAGCTAAAACAAACAGGAGCATTATATATACATACACATACATACTAACATACACGGACTAATCTGACTTGCATGCCACACATAAATGCCGCACATCAGCGTTTAGCAGTGATAGTACATTGTATTTGGTTGTCCAAAATTGGCATCCACATCAAATGCTGGTACTTGACCTGTATACACAGATTCGCTCAAAGCGAGAAGGCGTCTTTTTCTTTATCTGATGATCACTTCATTCACTTGGCGTCCGATGCATACTTGGCCACGAACTCGGCGATATTCCTGTCCGAGCTGCCGCCTTCCCTGCTCGCCGCCCTGGCCTTCGCCATCCACACGTCGGCGCTCCTCCTGAACTCGGCGCTCTTGGGCGTGTTTGTGACCCTGGCCAGCTCGGCCCGTTCAATTGGACCAGGCTGAGGCTAGCCTGTCCCGGCTACTGCAACTCATTTTGTTTGCGCACTTGTACCATATGAGCCTGGCTCAGACGAGCTGGTGTTTGTCACCCAATATGCAGCCAGGCTAGAAGACCAAAACTACCTAAACGCGGAATCCTTGCGCCACGAGCAGTCAGGCTCCCAGGAAACAGACCTTGAGCTCGTTTCTGTCGAGCCAGGCTGAGAGGCTCAATTTGCACGCGCACAGCCTGGCTCTCGAGCCAGCCAGGCGACGCAAACACAGGAGCTGCAGCCCGGGAGCGCAGCCAGGCTGCTGGGCCATGGCGACCAACACGCCCCTTGTCGCCGTCCATCACCTCCTCGATGCGCATGACCACCTCGCCCCTCCGCACGAGGCTGTCGTCGGGCGCGGCCGGCCGCGCCCGCACGCCCACCCGCCACACGGCCTCGACGTACCTGGCGTTCATCGGCTGGTCCGTCCACTGCGGCACGGCCACCATGGGCACGCCCGTCACCAGCGCCTCCGCGGTGGAGTTCCAGCCGCAGTGGGTCAGGAAGCACCCCACGGCGCGGTGCGCCAGCACCTCCAGCTGCGGGCACCACGGCACCACCAGCCCGCGCCCGCCGCACGCGCCCTCGAAGCCCGCGGGCAGCTTGTGGGACTCGGACGCGCGCACGACCCAGAGGAACGGCCGGCCGGCGTCCAGGAGGCCGTGCGCGACCTCCCGCATCTGCAGCGGGTCCAGGTCGGACAGGCTGCCGAAGGAGGCGTACACCACGGAGCGCGGCGGGTGCGCGTCCAGCCACGCGATGCACGGCGCGGCGGTCGGCTCGTAGAGGTCAAGTCCGTACTTGGTGTCGGACGGGAGCCGGTCGTCGCCGATGTAAGAGGCCGGCACTGTCGGCCCGATCGTCTTGCCGCGCCACGCCGACGCCATGTACTCCGCCTCCTGCAAAGTGGAGTGCTTAAAAGAGAAATGCGCAAGGAAGATTATCGGGTTTGAACCCGGGGTAAACCATTTCAATTTTTTTTAAAATTTCTCGGTAGCCAGCGAAAACGAAAATTTAATCAAAATTCACCGAATTTCGAATTTCTTGATCAAGATGAACTTTCAAATTTGAAAAACGAAATATTTGATTTCTCGTTAAAAATTCATATTCTTTCGACGAAATTCATTGTTTTTTTTAACTTTGAAAGGGTTAGTTTCAAAGAGCTTCTAATAAACATTTTCGATTACTCTCCGAGTGTGTCACTATGACTATATTCAATGCACATAATTATAATATCTAGTGATGCTAGACGCATGAATTGTTTAATTAAGCTCCTCCTTGGTAATCACCAATCTGTCTTAAATCCTATCACGCATTCTATTGTGTCTTGACCGACAAAATAAGATGCACTAGCTTTACTTTTTGCCTTAGATTTTACTTTTCTCCATCCTTTTTCTATATCGATTACTTGATTATCTTTGGTGGCCATCACCATTAATTCTTTCTATAGTTGTCATTCTTGCACAATCTTAGTTCATATTTAAATTCACTAGAACTAATAGTTAGTTACTAAAATTAGCTGAAGATATTTAAACAATCTGGCTAATAGTTCAGTTATTACTAATTTTAGTAAATTAGTAAGTTAACTAGCTAATTTCACTAGCAATTTTTTAGCTAGCTACTTATTAGCTCTACTCTAGTGTATTCAAACATCCTCTTAAATGCAAATCTAATCAAGCCTATCTCAAACTAAAAAAATCACTTTCCATGCCAGCTCGGGGTCACCGCGGTGGCTCTCTCTTACCTGTGGTGTCCCTTCCACTTTGTAGTCGTGTTCTATCTCCTTGATGGGTCAGGGTGTCATCACGCGGCTACGCGTGTAGCGAGGAGGCTTGCAGTATGCATCATGGCGTTTGGTGTCGATTGGGATGCTCACGTTCATCGTTGGCGCCTTCCTTCACGACTGGCCCCTCCGCGGTGTGCATTGGAGGGTTGCGGTGAGTGAGTGCGAGAGATCTTGGTCAAAATCCTAGATGGCAACCTCTATATATGGACGTCGTTTCCTTCTTGGAGGCCTCTTCCTCGTACCTCCTGTTGAATAATTAGACAAATTCCAGTTTAAATTCTGAATATAAATCATGACAAAAACACAAGCACTGAAATAACAAGCCAAATCAGATGATGCATACTGATTAGACTTACTGATAGATGGCACGCGCCGGAATCAGCAGGGTCGACGATGTCGAAGTAGCGAAATCAGCAAGGTCGACGAGGTCAATCAGATCACGAGCAGTCGCGTGAAGACGCTTCCCAAAAACCTTATTCGGCCTCTCCTGGTGCAGGATCTAGAAGGCGAAGGGTTCCGGAGACCTGCTCTCCTAATCGTAGATGCACCTCTACGATCGGGACGAAGAGAACTGGAAGGCGGCTCAGCTGTGAAGAGAGGCAAAAGCGAATTGGATAATTTGGAGGCTGGCTGCCGGGCTCCTTTTATAGGGCCGAGTCCGCGACCCCCCGTGCTTATCCGCGCACGAAAATCTCGCAATCAGTTGAGATTTTATAGCGTTCGGTTAGGATAAGCGTAACAGCCAAGAAACCAAAAAATCAAACGGCAAAAGGTAGCCGCGCCCCCGCAAGGCGAGGGGCCGGATTTCGGCGGACCATTCACGCGCATGTCGTGCGCCCGCGCCCTTCGCCCGGCCCGGCCGGGCCGGGGCGGGGCGGGCGAGGCGAGGCGAGCGAGCGCGTGTGGCTCTCCACACTCTCTCCTCTCATCCATGACTTGGTGAGTGAGTGTGGCTTCCATATTTAAGCTAGCTCTACTCCACTAGAGCTAGCAATATGGTGCTAATGGTTCCACCTATCCTCTAGCCATCCTCTTGTATGGGCTTTTGAGATTTTCTAGGATTTATTTGAATTTCTTAGTTGGGCCAAGCCCATAAATCCTAACAATCCCCCACCAGATCTCAAATGCCCATCTACAGTTTTCGCCACTGTTCACTACTGTTTAATATACTAGTTTTTCAGCAGAGACTGTTAAGTTGAACTTCCGCCTAGAACTCCAAGCTACACCAACCCACAACTTGGACAATGGACTATGCCTTGAATTGCAAGTTTTGCGTGAATGAGTTTCACTTGAAGTCATGACCAGTACTTGGCTACCAGTAGTCCCCTTCTCGGGTGGAGCATATACGTCGTACTCCAAGGTCTCTTCATGAGTTTACTAGAGATCACCCAAATCTCATAGACTGCGACGTTAGACAGTCTAACTCATATAGGTGTGTTCTTTCAAAGAATGTTCTGCAGGACAACATCTTCGCTAATACAAGCCAACAGAACACATTAAGGCACAAAGCCAACCTGCCTTACAGCATTTGAGAGTATTGCATCTTTACTTAGAGAGGGTCAAAGGTTACTCTCCTCAGTTCACCAATGGCTTGTTCTTCCCAGGACCTAATTCACGGGATCTCCGATCACATAGACTGGGTTTCCACCATGGCAACTTTATTCGGGTCTCATACCCATCTCTCTCGATGCGATTTCTATCACATTACGTGGTAGTCCCTTGGTAAAAGGATCTGCTAGATTTTTATCTGTTGAAATATAAGTCACACTTATAACTCCGGAGTTTCTCAACTTTCTGACAGACTTCAATCGTCTTTTGACATGTCTTGATGACTTTCCATTATCCTTAGAACTCGTCACTTTAGCAATCACTGTCTGATTGTCACAGTTCATAAAGATAGCTGGTATTGGTTTCTCAACCACCGGCAAGTCCATCAAGAGTTCACGCAACCATTCTGCCTCAACGGTTGCTGTGTCAATGCAGCTAGCTCGGCTTCCATGGTTGACCTCGTCAAAATGGTCTGTTTGCATGACCTCCATGATACCGCACCTCCACCAATAGTAAAGACATAACCACTGGTGGCATAAAGCTCGTCTGCATCAGATATCCAGTTCGAATCACTATATCCTTCAAGTACTGCATGCTGACCAGAATAGTGAATTCCATAACTCATTGTACCTTGCAGGTAGCGCATAACCCGCTCAAGTGCATGCCAATGATCAGTCCCGGGGTTTGACATGAACCTGCTCAATTTGCTCACAGCAAACGAGATATCGGGCCTTGTTGCACCAGCAAGATACATGAGTGAACCGATAATCTGAGAGTATCTCAATTGGTCTAAACCAATTCTCTTGTTCTTTCGCAGTGTCACACTGGGATCATAAGGTGTTGGAGAAGGTTTGCACTCAGAGAAGCCAAATCGCTTCAAAACCTTTTCAACATAGTGAGATTGCGAGAGAGTAATCCCACCATCTGCCTTAATCAGCTTGATGTTTAGAATCACATCAGCTTCTCCCAGATCTTTCATATCAAAACTCTTTGATAGAAAAGACTTGACTTCATTGATCACATCAATGTTTGTGCCAAATATCAATATATCATCAACATATAAGCACAATATAACTCCTTCGCCCCCACCACAGCGATAATATACACACCTGTCTGCCTCATTAATGGCAAAGCCTGC
Organism: Zea luxurians; assembly: GCA_029449295.1. Taxonomy (NCBI): domain Eukaryota; kingdom Viridiplantae; phylum Streptophyta; class Magnoliopsida; order Poales; family Poaceae; genus Zea; species Zea luxurians. Next base: position 2,179,318 of record JAOPSE010000134.1, on the reverse strand, counting down.
AGACGTTAGAGTAGTGTCAAACTTCTCATGCCACTGCTTTGGTGCTTGCTTCAGACCATACAAAGATTTCAATAACTTGCACACCTTGCTTTCTTGACCCTTTACTACAAATCCATCAGGCTGTTCCATATAGATTTCCTCGTCCAGCTCTCCATTAAGAAAAGCTGTCTTTACATCCATCTGATGAACAAGGAGACCATACGAGGCAGCCAAAGAAAGTAGTACTCGAATAGTGGTCATTCTAGCAACAGGTGAGTAAGTATCAAAGAAGTCTTCTCCTTCTTTCTGAGTATAGCCTTTAGCCACAAGCCTAGCCTTGTACTTTTCAATTGTACCATCAGGCTTGAGCTTCTTTTTAAACACCCACTTACAACCCACAGGTTTGCATCCATAGGGTCGATCAGTGACTTCCCACGTACCATTTGAAAGAATAGAGTCCATCTCATTATGAACCGCTTCTTTCCAATCATCTGCATCTGAAGATGCAAATGCTTCTGCAATGGTAGTAGGAGTATCGTCCACAAGGTACACAATGAAATCATCACCAAAGGATTTTTCAACCCTTTGTCTCTTGCTCCTTTTAGGAGCATCATTGTCATCCTCCTCTAGGACAATTTCATGTGGCTGTTCAAAACTCTCAATAGGTGTACTATGTTCAGGAGTTATCTCAGAAGAGTATCTAGAGTTGCTATGAATGTCTTTCATTGGAAATATATGTTCAAAGAAAGTAGCATCACGTGATTCCATAATAGTATCAACATACACATCAGGAACTTCAGATTTAACTACTAAAAATCTATATGCTATGCTACACGAAGCATATCCAACAAAGACACAATCCACTGTCCTTGGACCAAGCTTGCGCTTTTTATTAATTGGTACATTGACTTTCGCCATGCACCCCCAAGTGCGCAAGTATGAAAGTGATGGTTTTCTCCCAACCCACTTCTCATAAGGGGTTTTCTCTTCTTTGCCCATAGGAATTCTATTCAGAACATGACATGAAGTCAGGACTGCCTCCCCCCACCATGCCTTAGATAAACCACAAGTGTCTAACATGGCATTCACCAGGTCAGTCAACGTACGGTTTTTCCTTTCAGCAATCCCGTTTGACTCGGGTGAATAGGGAGGAGTCCTCTCATGAATAATGCCATGTTCTGCACAGAAATCGTCAAAGACTTTGGGAAAGAACTCGCCACCACGATCTGATCTAAGACGTTTGATCTTTCTCTCTAGTTGGTTTTCAACTTCAGCCTTATAGATTTTAAAGTAGTCTAAAGCCTCATCTTTAGTTTTTAGCAAGTATACATAGCAAAATCTAAACGCATCATCAATCAATGTCATGAAGTATCTCTTACCACCCTTTGTCAACACACCATTCATCTCACAAAGATCAGAATGTATGAGTTCTAGAGGTGCCAGGTGTCTTTCCTCAGCAGCCTTGTGAGGCTTTCGAGGTTGCTTCGACTGCACACAACTATGGCACTTAGAACCTTTGACTATGGTGATATTCGGAATTAAACTCATGGTTGCAAGCCGAGACATAGAGCCAAAATTAATATGACACAAACGAGAATGCCAAATACTCGCAAGATCATCAACATTAGCGCAAATATGGTTCACAGACTTATTATTGAAATCTAACAGAGAAAAGCGGAACAAGCCTCCGCAGTCATAGCCTTTACCAATAAATTGTCCAGACTTAGACACAACTAATTTATTGGACTCCAAAACTACCTTGAACCCATCTCTACACAGAAGGGTTCCGCTAACGAGATTCTTGTGTATAGAAGGGACATGATGCACGTTCTTCAGCTGCACGATCTTTCCCGAAGTAAACTTTAGATCCACCGTGCCAGTGCCATGAACAGAAGCATGTGACCCATTCCCCATTAGCACGGAAGAATCCCGGGCGCCCTGATAAGAAGAGAACAAGTTAATGTCAGAACACACATGAACATTAGCACCAGTATCAAGCCACCAACTAGGTGATTGAAATACTGAGAAGATGAAAGGTAGATTACCATACCCTTTGTCTTCCTCATTGCTAGCGATCACTGTGTTGACATTGCCCTTTTTGCCACGGCGATCCGCTCGATCAGGACAATCCTTGGCAAAATGACCCGTTTCGCCACATGCGAAACATGTCAGTTCAGCCTTGTTCTTCTTCTTCTTGAAGTTGGTAGTTTTGTTGGGCTTGTTAGATTTTGGCTTTCCTTTGCCCTTGTTGTGGTTCCTCTGAACCATGTTGGCACTGGAGTGGCCCTCGCCTCCTTTAGATCCCGTGTCCTTAGCCCGAGCTTTCTCCTCAACATCCAGAGACGCTATCAGATTTTCAACTGATATCTCCTGTCTCTTATGTTTCAGAGATGTGGCGAAGTTCCTCCATGTAGAAGGCAACTTTGCAATAATGCACCCAGCCACAAATCGGTCAGGAAGGACTATCTTAAGGTGGTCGAGTTCCTTGGCTATACACTGTATTTCATGAGCTTGCTCTACAATAGAGCGATTATCAACCATCTTATAATCATGAAAGCTCTCCATGATATACAGGTCACTGCCAGCATCTGATGCACCATACTTAGTAGTAAGTGCATCCCACAACTCTTTCCCGTCTGTGTACTGCATATTCGCATCAACTAGACGGTCAACAAGGGCGCTAAGAACGGCTCCCGTGAACATAGTATTGGCATGGTCGTACTCTTTCTCCTGTTCAGGAGTCAGTGGACCCTCAGGTCTGCCTTTACTAACATGGAAGACATTCATAGCAGTAAGCCAGAGCGTGGCCTTGACTTGCCATCTCTTAAAGTGCATACCATTGAACTTTTCTGGCTTGAGCGCATCGGCAAAAGCAGCCATAGAAAAACTAGGAAATTGTCTACAATAAGGTTTTTGGATTGTTGAATAATTAGACAAATTCCAGTTTAAATTCCGAATATAAATCATGACAAAAACACAAGCACTGAAATAACAAGCCAAATCAGATGATGCGTACTGATTAGACTTACTGATAGATGGCACGCGCCGGAATCAGCAGGGTCGACGATGTCGAAGTAGCGAAATCAGCAAGGTCGACGAGGTCAATCAGATCACGAGCAGTCACGTGAAGACGCTTCCCAAAAACCTTATTCGGCCTCTCCTGGTGCAGGATCTAGAAGGCGAAGGGTTCCGGAGACCTGCTCTCCTAATCGTAGATGCACCTCTACGATCGGGACGAAGAGAACTGGAAGGCGGCTCAGCTGTGAAGAGAGGCAAAAGCGAATTGGATAATTTGGAGGCTGGCTGCCGGGCTCCTTTTATAGGGCCGAGTCCGCGACCCCCCGTGCTTATCCGCGCACGAAAATCTCGCAATCAGTTGAGATTTTATAGCGTTCGGTTAGGATAAGCATAACAGCCAAGAAACCAAAAAATCAAACGGCAAAAGGTAGCCGCGCCCCCGCAAGGCGAGGGGCCGGATTTCGGCGGACCATTCACGCGCATGTCGTGCGCCCGCGCCCTTCGCCCCGGCCAGGCCAGGCGAGCGAGCGCGCGCGCGTGGCTCTCCACACTCTCTCCTCTCATCCATGACTTGGTGAGTGAGTGTGACTTCCATATTTAAGCTAGCTCTACTCCACTAGAGCTAGCAATATGGTACTAATGGTTCCACCTATCCTCTAGCCATCCTCTTGTATGGGCTTTTGAGATTTTCTAGGATTTATTTGAATTTCTTAGTTGGGCCAAGCCCATAAATCCTAACACCTCCGACCCCCTCCCATGGGTTTTTGGAACGAAAACCTTTACTCGTTAGTCTTGCAATGACACACAACATTTTTTTCTCGAAGATGTCGCGACCGCTTCTGTTGTCTGGTCTAGTTGTGTTTTGTGTTGCCCTGCGTGTAATGAGTGACGGAGGCATGGGTGGGATGGGCGGGGCTCCGGCCCCTACTGTCGTCGTCTCATATCTCATAAAAAAATATTCTCTGTCATTTATCGCACCTTCTAAAAAATTTTGTTCTCTATATTTTCTCTATATCTCCAGTAATGTTCTCTAAATTTTATCCTCTATATCAACATAGTACCAAATTTCACATTTTATATTGATTTTTATCGGTCATGTGCACGTGAACGAGCAAACATAATAAATAAGCACAGTGTATAGAGTAGAACCGTATGTCCTCCATTTCTAGCGGATACATGCTGTGCTCTAAAATTTATAGGATCATTTACCGTCTCTTGTTGGAGATAAAAAGGTGCATACATCCTCTATATTTTAGAGGACAAGACCATTTACATGTTCCCGATGGAGGTAGTCTTATGGAGCTCTAGAAGAGACTCTCATAGAGTTTTAAATATATATACAGTATAATGTAGAAGAGCTTATATACTATAGCAATTTAGTTCAGTATCTCCTGGAATTTTTTCTAACTCCACCCCTGCTCGCGGGTGGCGCTTAGCAACAACGCTTTAGGTCCTGCACAGAGTAGTTTTAGTTGTGCTTGTGCAGTTGATAACTGTGGCGTTGTTTTCAGTCAAGTTGACTCAGCATGAGTAAATAGTTAGTTAGTTAGTTAGTTTGATTCTACCAAATTGGAGCAGGAAGTGGTGTGAAGTTGTACAAAAAATATGCAGGATGAATGAACCATCCTCCCTGGTTGTAAGGTTTTTGATCCGGTTTTCATTAGAAAAACTAGCAGACTGACTCTTATCTTTTTTATTTTTGAGTCTAATAAAATTCCATCCCTTCGGGGGAAAAAAGATATACCAGCGGATGGAAAAGAGATTCGTATGATTCTGACGATAACGTGCAAGTGCGTGGTGTGCAAGTTCAAAAAAAAAAAAAGATCCTGACGGATTTTGTTACTGCTCGAATAGGTATGGGCACCAGCACCACACTACCAACTGAAAGATACATCTGAAAACGATGAACTACTGCTGGGAAGCATGCATGGCAGCGACAGGGACGATCAAGTACGCAGCTCACCTCGGGCTCCAGCTCATAGAAGGAGTTGACAAGCACGTCGTCGGCTTGCTCCAGCCCCTGGAACTGGCGGACGACCATCTCGAAGTAGGCCGGGTACAGGCCGGTCCCGACCTTGAGGAACGACGGCAGGCCATCCGGGTCGAGCGCCGGCAGCCCAGGGAGCCGGAGCACCCCGTCCACCGGCACGCGCAGCCGGCGGCGCCACACGTGCCCGTACGCCACGTTTACGGCGCACGGCTGCGTGAAGAAGGCCGCGGGCCCGCGGCCCGGGCGCCGTGCCGCCGCGCCACGCCCTGCGCCCACGGTAGGAACGCGTCGTAGACCACCGCCCGGACGGGCCGGCCGCGCGCGGCCTCGTCCTCGAGGAGCTCGCCCAGCGTCTCCGACCCCGCGGCCTCGAGCCGCGACAGGTAGGTGGCCACGTCGCCGCACTCGCCGAAGCCGCCGCGGTCGAAGCCGTCCGAGACCGCCGCGAGGCGGACCGCGCCGCGCCGCGCGGCGGCGTCGCCAGGCGCGCAGGTGGCGAGGATGAAGCGGGTGACGGCCAGCGTGGGGCGCAGGCCGTAGTACGCCAGGCGCTTGCCGAACTGGAGCATGGGGTGGACGTGGCCCTGGCTCGGGTACGGCAGGAGCAGCACGTGGCTTCCAACGCCGCTGCCGACTTTCGGCTCGTTCTCGCCGGCGTAGGAATCCATGCCCGTATCTAGCTAGCTAGTGCCTAGTTGCCTTGCGTCTAGCTAGCTCTCTACGAAACGATTGTGTGGCACTGCCGTGGAGAAAGAATGATCTTAGGCTGTGTTTATTTGACGCAACGGAATAAGATGGAACGATGCCTTACATAGGTTTGGTTTAGGTTTAGAGGTTGGTACATGATTACCCCAATGTCGTCTTAGATGTCTGTCAAAATTGAACAGACAAGAGATAACACTAAAGTATATGGCTATCTCCAGCGGTCACAGTTGTCCTGTCCCGCAACCAACCTACTCTTAAATATACTTATGGTACGTGTAGGAACTGATCGTGACTATAAAAACAAGGTTAACAATATAAATCGTAACAAGTTTATGATATTGTTACGTCACATATAGTCAATTAAAAGTCTAGTCATATATTTAATAATTGATCTGTCTCTTTCTCTTACAACTATGCTAGAGTCTATAAGCAGTCCGTTTCATATGGCTATTAGTGATAGTATGCTTTCCTTCTCTCAATTTCTCTTTCTTCTGCGTCACCATAAATCCAACATAACATATCTTACCGTCCGCCTACATCACCTTATTATACTGCTCTAATGGCAATCTCCATAGTACATTACCTTTTGGGCCTGTTTGGTAGTGCAGTTTTGAAATACTATAGTTTATAATTATACAGTACATGACATAAATACTACGGCCTTGTTTGAAAGTGTAGTATTTTTGCAATTTTGAAACAATACTATGATATCTGATAATACTAGGAACTCAAAAGGTGTTTGGTTTGTACAGGCAAAACACAGTTTTAAATACCATGGTTTACTCAAAACCGTGGTATTTTTAGAGTTTTCCGAAACTCCACTCAGAACCTTATTTTCTTCTATTCTCTCTACATATACTTTGTTTTTTCGATGGAACCAAACAGATTTCAATTTTGAGCAATACCGTGGTTTTACTGTGGTAAAATAATATCATAGTATTTATGTCATGTATAATTATAAACTATGACATCTCAAAGCTACAGTATTTCAAAGCCACCTTCACAAATAGACCCTACAATGTTACTTTACCATGGTAAAATCATATTATTGTTTAAAACTGGTTCCATTTGGAAATCAAAGTATGTTTAGAGAGAACAAAATTAAACTAATATCCCTCCACATTTTTTTAATAAACCATGATATTTGTGTTTCAAATATCTTTCAGCTTTTCAATACTACAGTCCATACTATCGATTTAAAACTGTAAAAATTCTAAGCTTCCAAACAGGACCCAATCTTTCACCGCAATCTGTTTTAAAAGAAGTCGCTGTTGTAATAATGGAGTTGTGCCACGACGAAAGAACATTAGTACCGGTCTACGTACGCCGCCGATGCATATCATATCCGGCTGCTCAACTCCAAGCAGCAAGGCGGTCGCCGGTCCGCATCGGCTCGGTTGATTCCCCGTCGATTTGGTTTTCACCACCCCGTTGTTTCCGGCCGAGCCCCACGTTGCCGCACGCACGACGACACCAGGTCTGGTCTGGCTGGTCGCTAACTTGGCGCACCTACAGTCCATCAAGCTGAGGCAGGCAATTTTAGAAGTTGCTCCCTGCTCATTTGTCATGTCCAGGGATCAAATGACAATCTCTTTCAGTCCTTCTCTTGATCGATTTGATTTCTATATCTGCCCCGCTGGACGTAGTTACTGCCAATCCCTGTCACCGGACCCAGGTTGATTGGCCAGTAGTGCGAGTTAGATCGGTTCGACTCGTCCGTCCCAATTTGAGTGGCTCGGCGTTAAGCTAACGAGCTACATGGTCAGCTCGACTCGGCTCGTTTACGAGCTCGAGCTGGTTTGTTTAGCTCGCGAGACAAGCAGAAAAACTATATATATAATAATAATAATAAACAATTTCTAGTGAATTCTAAATTATTTTACCAATAAAAAATAACAATTATATTCATAGTTTCAGAGACCACATCAATGTAACACCAAATTAACATAACTCATCAATTCACAATTCACACACATGTTCATCGATTTAACACACGGTTATATTCGCATCGATCAATTTAACACATAGATACAGTTCATCAATCATTAGTTTAGCTCAAAGGTCATAGACACCACACATGCATACAACATGTTCATCAATTGTTACATAAATAATACATATTGTCGGGGACCATAATTAGGGGTACCCTCAAGGCTCCTAATTCTCAGCTGGTAACCCCCATCAGCACAAAGCTGCAAAGGTCTGATGGGTGCGATTAAGTCAGGGATCAGTCCATTCGAGGGACACGATCATGCCTCGCCCGAGCCTAGCCTCGGACAAGGGCAGCCGACCCCGGAGGATTTCCGTCTCGCCCAAGGCCCCCCTTCAGCGGCAAACATATTCCCGGCTCGCCCGAGGCCCTGCCTTCGCTAAGAAGCAACCCTGACCAAATCGCCGCACCGACCGACCAAGTCGCAGGAGCATTTAATGCAAAGGTGGCCTGACACCCTTATCCTGACGTGCGCCCCCCAGCCGGCAGAGCCGAAGTGACCGCCGTCACTTCACCGCTCCACTGACCGGCCTGACAGAAGGACAGCGCCGCCTGCGCCACCCCGACTGCGGTGCCACTTGACAGAGTGAGACTGACAGGCAGTCAGGCCCGGCCGAAGGCTCCATAGGAAGCTCCGCCTCGCCCGACCCCAGGGCTCGGACTCGGGCTAAGTCCCGGAAGACGGCGAACTCCGCCCGACCCAGGGCTCGGACTCGGGCTAAGTCCCAGAAGACGGCGAACTCCGCTCCGCCCGACCCAGGGCTCGGACTCGGGCTAAGTCCCGGAAGACGGCGAACTCCGCCCGACCCAGGGCTCGGACTCGGGCTAAGTCCCGGAAGACGCCGAACTCCGCTCCGCCCGACCCAGGGCTCGGACTCGGGCTAAGTCCCAGAAGACAACGATCTCCGCCTCGCCCGACCCAGGGCTCGGACTTGGGCTCGGCCCCAGAAGACGACGAACTCTGCTTCGCCCGACCCCAGGGCTCGGACTCCGCCCCGGCACCAGCCGGCAATCTCCGCCTCGCCCGACCCAGGGGCTTAGACTCGACCTCGGCTTCGGAGGAGCTTCCACATCGCCCAACCTAGGGCGCAGACCAGCCACGTCAACAGGAGGCGCCATCATCACCCTACCCCGAGCTGACTCGGGCCACAGGGAACAAGACCGGCGTCCCATCTAGCTCGCTCTGCCAGATAGGCAATGATGGCGCCCCGCATGCTCTGTGACGACGGTGGCTCTCAGCCCCCTTACGGAAGCAAGAGGACGTCAGCAAGGACTCAACCGCTCCGACAGCTGTCCCTCCGCCAAGCTCCATCGCTCCTCCGACGGCCACGACATCACACCAGCTGGGTGCCAAGATCTCTCCGGCTGCCACAACGGCATGTACCTAGGGCGCTAGCTCTCCTCCGCTAGACACGTAGCACTCTGCTACACCCCCCATTGTACACCTGGATCCTCTCCTTGCGCCTATAAAAGGGAGGACCAGGGCCCTCTTAGAGAGGGTTGGCCGCGCGGGGACGAGGACGAGACACGCGCTCGCCCGGAGCCGCTCGCTCCCTCTCCCGCGTGGACGCTTGTAACCCCCTACTGCAAGCGCACCCGACCTGGGCGCGAGACGAACACGAAGGCCGCGGGATTCCCACCTCTCTCACGCCGGTCTCCGGCCGCCTCGCTCTCCCCCCTTCGCGCTCGCCCTCGCGCTCGACCCATCTGGGCTGGGGCACGCGGCGACATTCACTCGTCGGCCCAGGGACCCCCCAGTCTCGGAACGCCGACAGTTGGCGCGCCAGGTAGGGGCCTGCTGCGTGTTGACGAACAGCTTCCCGTCAAGCTCCAGATGGGCAGTCTCCAGCAACCTCTCCAACCCGGGACGGTGCTCCGTTTCGGGAGTCTTGAGTTCATGTCCCTCGACGGCAGCTACGACATGATACTCCTTCCACCGCCGTGCGACAACGACAGTGGCGGCCGACAACCCGCCCGCCGGCGGCGGAATCGGCGACGTCTTCCCCGCATGGTGGAAAAACAGCCTTCGAGCTCACCCCGTCCTCTCCCCCGCGAACGGAGGAGGAGGCGGGGCAACCAAGGCCAAGCAGGAGACAGCGCCTCGTCGGCTGTCGAGCGAGTCGACGGCCCCAGCGCCCCAACGGGGGGCGCACCGGGCGTCGACCTCGCGTTTGAGACGAAGGCGAGCGCCGTTTCCCCGCGACACGCCAATCCCGAGCAAGCGGACGACGCCAGCACGCTCGCGAAAAGCTTGCTGGACGTCACCCTCGTAACAGAGACGACGGCGCAGTCAGTCCCCGACGTGACCTCATCGCCGCCCGTCGACCAAAGGGTACCGACCGATTCCCATCCCACGTCTTTCGGATTCAACCTCGACCCACCTAGCGGCCCCGCTTTGGCGGGCGCTCTTGTTGAGGCGAGTCCAAACCCTCTGGAGATTCGTATGCGGTCACCTTGGGACCGACTGACGGACGTCTCGACCTACGGGCCCTCTGGGTCCGAGGAAGACGACGAGCCCAGCATCTGTTGGGATTTCTCTGGACTTGGCAACCCCAGTGCCATGCGGCACTTCATGACCGCATGCGACTACTGCCTTTCCGACTGTTCCGACGGTAGCCGTAGCCTCGGCGACGAGGACTGCAGCCCAAGTCGCGAATGCTTCCACGTTGATCTAGGGGGTCCCCCGAAGGCAACCATCTCGGCATGCCGGAGGACGGTGACCTCCCTAGGCCGGTGCCTCGCGTTGACATCCCACAGGAGCTAGCTGTGGTCCCCGTTCAGGCGGGGGGTCATGACCCACAGCTCGAGCAAATCCGCGGGGTGCAGGCCAGGCTCGACGAGGGAGCAGGAGCGCTTGAGTCGATCCGTCGGGACGTCGGGCAGGCATGGGAGGGACAACCTCCGGCCGGAGAAATACGTCATCTACCCCAGGGCTTCCAGCACCGCATCAACGACGATGTCAGGGTCAGGCCACCACCCGCATCTAGTGGGGTCGGCCGGAACCTGGCTGCAGCAGCGATGCTTCTCCACGAGATGCCGGAGCCATCAACCACCGAGGGACGGCGAATCCAGGGAGAGCTCAAGAATCTCTTGGAAGGCGCCGCGGCCCGACGGGCCGAGAGCTCCGCCTCCCGAAGGCAGGGGTACCCCTCGGAACCTCATGCCGCGACTTCCCAATTCATGCGGGAAGCCTCGGTCTACACCGGGCGCACGCGCAACACAGCGCCTGTGGCCCCGGGTCGCCTCGGCAACGAGCACCATCACCGCGACCGTCGGGCCCATCTTGACGAGAGGGTGCGCCGAGGCTACCACCCCAGGCGTGGGGGACTCTACGACAGCGGGGAGGATCGGAGTCCCTCGCCCGAACCACCCGGCCCGCAAGCCTTCAGCCGAGCCATCCGACGGGCGCCATTCCCGACCCGGTTCCGACCCCCGACTACTATCACAAAGTACTCGGGGGAGACGAGACCGGAACTGTGGCTCGCGGACTACCGTCTGGCCTGCCAACTGGGTGGAACGGACGATGACAACCTCATCATCCGCAACCTCCCCCTGTTCCTCTCCGACTCCGCTCGCGCCTGGTTGGAGCACCTGCCTCCGGGGCAGATCTCCAACTGGGACGACCTAGTCCAAGCTTTCGCCGGCAATTTCCAGGGCACGTACGTGCGCCCCGGGAATTCCTGGGACCTCCGAAGCTACCGACAGCAGCCGGGAGAGTCTCTCCGAGACTACATTTGGCGGTTCTCGAAGCAGCGCACCGAGCTGCCCAACATCACCGACTCGGATGTCATCGGCGCGTTCCTCGCTGGCACCACCTGCCGCGACCTGGTGAGCAAGCTGGGTCGCAGGACCCCCACCAGGGCGAGCGAGCTGATGGACATCGCCACCAAGTTCGCCTCCGGCCAGGAGGCGGTCGAGGCTATCTTCCGGAAGGACAAGCAGCCCCAGGGCCGCCCATCGGAAGATACTCCCGAGGCGTCAACTCAGCGCGGCGCCAAGAAGAAGGGCAAGAAGAAGTCGCAAGCGAAACGCGACGCCGCCGACGCGGACCTTGTCGCCGCCGCCGAGTACAAGAACCCTCGGAAGCCCCCCGGAGGTGCCAACCTCTTTGACAAGATGCTCAAGGAGCCGTGCCCCTATCACCAGGGACCCATCAAGCACACCCTTGAGGAGTGCGTCATGCTTCGGCGCCACTTCCACAGGGTCGGGCCACCCACGGAGGGTGGCAAGGCCCGCGACGACGACAAGAAGGAAGATCACCAGGCAGGAGAGTTCCCCGAGGTCCGTGACTGCTTCATGATCTATGGTGGGCAAGCGGCGAACGCCTCGGCTCGGCACCGCAAGCAAGAGCGCCGGGAGGTCTGCTCGATGAAGGTGGCGGCGCCAGTCTATCTAGACTGGTCCGACAAGCCTATCACCTTCGACCGAGACGATCACCCCGACCATGTGCCGAGCCCGGGGAAATACCCGCTCGTCGTCGACCCCATCATCGGCGACGTCAGGCTCACCAAGGTCCTCATGGATGGAGGCAGCAGCCTCAACATCATCTATGCCGAAACCCTCGGACTCCTGCGCGTCGATCTGTCCTCCGTCCGGGCAGGCGCTGTGCCCTTCCATGGGATCATCCCCGGGAAGCGCGTCCAACCCCTCGGACAGCTCGACCTTCCCGTCTGCTTCGGAACACCCTCCAACTTCCGAAGGGAGACCCTGACGTTCGAGGTGGTTGGGTTCCGAGGAACCTACCACGCGGTACTGGGGAGGCCATGCTACGCTAAGTTCATGGTCGTCCCCAACTACACCTACCTGAAGCTCAAGATGCCGGGCCCCAACGGGGTCATCACCGTCGGCCCCACGTACAAACACGCGTTCGAATGCGACGTGGAGTGCGTGGAGTACGCCGAGGTGAGAGCACCTAGAGGGGGGGGGGTGAATAGGTGATCCTGTAACACTTCAAAACTTAAGCCACAAAACTTGGTTAATTGTTAGCACAATAATTGCCAGGTGGCTATAGAGGAATCCAAAACACAATAACCAACAAAGATCAATCACAGAGATGGCATGGTGGTTATCCTGTGGTTCGGCCAAGACCAACGCTTGCCTACTCCACGTTGTGGCGTCCTAACGGACGAGGGTTGCAATCAACCCCTCTCAAGCGGTCCAAAGACCCACTTGAATACCACGGTGTTTTGCTTGCTTTATCTCAATCCCGTTTGCGAGGAATCTCCACAACTTGGAGCCTCTCGCCCTTACACTTGAAATTCACAAAGAACACGGAGCAAGGGAGGGATTAGCAACGCACACAAGACACAAGAATCAGAGTGTCAACATGCACACAAGTCGCAACAAGAGCTCGCAACACAACTCAATGAGTTCACAACTCCACTAGAGCTCTATATGCTATCACAATGAAACGAATGCGCGAAATCGATGTCTTGGTGCTTAGAAATGATTAGGAGATGCTTGGTGTCCTCCTCCATGCGCCTAGGGGTCCCTTTTATAGCCCCAAGGCAGCTAGGAGCCGTTGGGAGCAATCTTGGAAGGCAGATCTTGCCTTCTGTCGACTGGCGCACCGGACAGTCCGGTGCACACCGGACACTGTCCGGTGCCCGATTTCCTTCCTTAAATAACGAAGCCGACCGTTGGCAGCCTGAGAGCCGTTGGCGCACCGGACATGTCCGGTGCACACCGGACAGTCCGGTGCCCCCTTCTAGCCGTTGGCTCGGCCACGTGTCTCGCGCAGATTGCGCGGCCGACCATTGGCCTGGCCGACCGTTGGCTCACCGGACAGTCCGGTGCACACCGGACAGTCCGGTGAATTATAGCCGTACGTCGCCGGTGAATTCCCGAGAGCGGCCAGTTCGCTCGAACCAGCCTGGCGCACCGGACACTGTCCGGTGCACCACCGGACAGTCCGGTGCTCCCAGACTCAGCAGATTCTTGGCTGCTCGAGCCAAGACATTTCCAATTGGATTTTTCCTGTTTCCAGCACTTAGACACAATACATTAGTCCATAAAACAATGTACTAAGTCTGAGAAACATACCTTTATCCTTGATTTGTACTTTGTCCATCTCTTTACACTTAGGCACTTGTGTTGGACACTAAATCACCAAAACACTTAGAAATGGCCCAAGGGCACATTTCCCTTTCAATCTCCCCCTTTTTGGTGATTTATGCCAACACAACATAAAGCAAGTAGAACAAGTACAAAAACAATTCAATTTAGAACTCAAAATTGTTTTGATTCAATTTGACATATATGGATCACTCTATGCCACCACTTGGTTTATTTTTGCAAATCAAACTCAAATTCCTATCTCTAAGTCAAAACCACTTGTAGAGACATAAAGAGAGGTTTTCCAAAGAAATTTGATCAAGGATTTCAAAAACTCCCCCTTTTTCCCATAATCAATACTTCTCCCCACAAGAGACCAACTTTTGACATGAAAGACAATAAAAGAGTTTTGACAAACCAAAAGCTCTAATCTACTATTTTCAAAATTTCTCAAGTGGTAGCTGATCCATTTATTGCTTTGGCCTTTATTTTCTCCCCCTTTGGCATCAAACACCAAAACGGGATCAATCTTGGCCCTTTAACCCCATTGCCTCACCAAAATTTTCAAATAAGAACACAAAGACAATAGGAGTATAAAGATGAACTTGAAAAGTTACTCTTTCTCATCGGAGTGCAGTGGAAGTCTTGCATGGTCCAAGTCCACCTTTTCCCTTTCAATTCTCCTTGGAGACTAAAACAACCAAACTCAAGTACATGGTTAGTCTCAAAGGGTCAAGTTGTAGCACAGCTCCCCCTAAATATGTGCATCACTTGCAAAAAGGACTTGTGAGGTCCAGGGAGTGTTTGTACAACTTGAGCACTACAATAAGCAACAAAATGCAGAATGAACATGATCAAAGGCATAGACACATGTATGCTATAATTCAATCCAAGTTCCGCGAATCTAAGATATTGAGCTCACTACGCAGCCTGCAAAAGGTCTTCTCATCTAGAGGCTTGGTAAAGATATCGGCTAGCTGGTTCTCGGTGCTAACATGAAACACTTCGATAGCTCCCTTTTGCTGGTGGTCTCTCAAAAAGTGATGCCGGATGTCAATGTGCTTTGTGCGGCTGTGCTCAACAGGATTTTCCGCTATTCGGATAACACTCTCATTGTCACATAGGAGTGTGACTTTGCTCAGATTGTAGCCAAAGTCCCGGAGGGTTTGCCTCATCCAAAGCAGTTGCGCACAACACTGTCCTGCGGCAACGTACTCGGCCTCAGCGGTGGATAGGGCAACAGAGGTTTGTTTCTTAGAGTTCCATGACACCAGGGACCTTCCTAAGAATTGGCACGTCCCCGATGTACTCTTCCTATCGACCTTACATCCAGCATAGTCGGAATCTGAGTACCCAATCAAGTCAAAGTTAGACCCCTTTGGATACCAGATCCCAAAGCAAGGCGTAGCGACTAAATATCTAAGAATTCGCTTCACAGCCACCAAGTGACACTCCTTAGGATCGGATTGAAATCTAGCACACATGCATACGCTAAGCATAATATCCGGTCGACTAGCACATAAATAAAGCAAAGAACCTATCATGGACCGGTATGCTTTTTGATCAACGGACTTACCTCCTTTGTTGAGGTCGGTGTGTCCGTCGGTTCCCATCGGCGTCTTCGCGGGCTTGGCGTCATTCATCCCAAACCTCTTTAGCAAATCTTGCGTGTACTTCGTTTGGGAGATGAAAGTGCCGTCCTTGAGTTGCTTCACTTGGAACCCAAGGAAATAGTTCAACTCGCCCATCATCGACATCTCGAATTTCTGCGTCATCACCCTGCTAAACTCTTCACAAGACTTTTGATTAGTAGAACCAAATATTATGTCATCGACATAAATTTGGCACACAAACAGATCACCATCGCAAGTCTTAGTAAAAAGAGTTGGATCGGCTTTCCCGACCTTGAAAGCATTAGCAATTAAAAAGTCTCTAAGGCATTCATACCATGCTCTTGGGGCTTGCTTAAGTCCATAGAGCGCCTTAGAGAGCTTACACACGTGGTCGGGGTACCGTTCATCCTCAAAGCCAGGGGGTTGCTCCACGTACACCTCCTCCTTGATTGGCCCGTTGAGGAAAGCGCTCTTCACATCCATTTGGTACAACCTGAAAGAATGGTGAGCGGCATATGCTAGCAAGATACGAATTGATTCTAGCCTAGCCACGGGAGCAAAAGTCTCCTCAAAGTCCAAACCTGCGACTTGGGCATAACCTTTTGCCACAAGCCGAGCCTTGTTCCTTGTCACCACCCCGTGCTCGTCCTGTTTGTTGCGGAACACCCACTTGGTTCCCACAACATTTTGCTTAGGGCGAGGCACCAGTGTCCAAACTCCATTGCGCTTGAAATTGTTGAGTTCCTCCTGCATGGCCAACACCCAGTCTGGATCTAGCAAGGCCTCTTCTACCCTGAAAGGCTCAATAGAAGAGACAAAAGAGTAATTCTCACAAAAATTAACTAATCTTGAACGAGTAGTTACTCCCTTGCTAATATCACCCAAAATTTGGTCGACGGGATGATCCCTTTGGATCGTCGCTCGAACTTGGGTTGGAGGTGCCTGAGGTGCTTCTTCCTCTTCAATTTGAACATCCTGTGCTCCCCCTTGATCATGCGCCTCCACTTGAGGTACCTGTTCGTCATCCTGAGTTGGGGAATGCACCATAGTTGAGGAAGACGGTTGATCTTGCTCCAAATGTTCCTGAGGCCGTACATCTCCAATCGCCATGGTGCGTATCGCGGCCGTTGGAACGTCTTCTTCATCTACATCATCAAGATCAACAACTTGCTCTCTTGGAGAGCCATTAGTCTCATCAAATACAACATCGCTAGAGACTTCAACCAAACCTGATGATTTGTTGAAGACCCTATACGCCTTTGTATTTGAATCATAACCTAATAAAAACCCTTCTACGGCTTTGGGAGCAAATTTGGAATTCCTACCCTTCTTCACTAGAATGTAGCATTTACTCCCAAATACACGAAAGTACGATACATTGGGTTTGTTACCAGTCAGCAGCTCATATGAAGTCTTCTTGAGGAGGCGGTGAAGGTAGACCCTGTTGATGGCGTGGCAAGCCGTGTTCACGGCTTCCGACCAAAAGCACTCGGGGGTCTTGAACTCTCCAAGCATAGTCCTCGCCATATCTATGAGCGTCCTGTTCTTCCTCTCTACCACACCATTTTGCTGTGGTGTGTAGGGAGCGGAGAACTCGTGCTTGATCCCCTCCTCCTCAAGGAACTCCTCCACTTGAAGATTCTTGAATTCGGACCCGTTGTCGCTCCTTATCTTCTTCACCTTGAGCTCAAACTCATTTTGAGCTCTCCTTAGGAAGCGCTTGAGGGTCCCTTGGGTTTTAGACTTATCCTGCAAAAAGAACACCCAAGTGAAGCGGGAAAAGTCATCAACAATAACTAGACCATACTTACTTCCTCCTATGCTCAGATAGGCGACGGGTCCGAAGAGGTCCATATGCAGCAGCTCCAGAGGTCTTGACGTGGTCATCACATTCTTGCTGTGATGCGCTCCTCCTACTTGTTTTCCTGCTTGACAAGCTGCACAAGGTCTATCTTTTTCGAAATGAACATTGGTTAGACCTATCACGTGTTCTCCCTTTAGAAGCTTGTGGAGGTTCTTCATCCCCACATGTGCTAAGCGGCGATGCCACAACCAGCCCATGCAAGTCTTAGCCATTAAGCATGCATCTAGACCGGCCTCTTCTTTTGCAAAATCAACTAGGTAAAGTTTGCCGTCTAGTACACCCTTAAAAGCTAGTGAACCATCACATCTTCTAAAGACAGACACATCTACATTTGTAAATAGACAGTTATATCCCATATTGCATAGTTGACTAACAGATAGCAAATTATATCCAAGAGACTCTACTAAAAACACATTAGAGATAGAGTGCTCATTTGAGATTGCAATTTTACCTAACCCTTTTACCTTGCCTTGATTCCCATCACCGAATATTATTGAATCTTGGGAATCCTTATTCTTGACGTAGGAGGTGAACATCTTCTTCTCCCCCGTCATATGGTTTGTGCATCCGCTGTCGATAATCCAGCTTGAACCCCCAGATGCATAAACCTGCAAGGCAAATTTAGGCTTGGGTCTTAGGTACCCAACTCATGTTGGGTCCTACAAGGTTAGCACAAATATCCTTAGGGACCCAAATGCAAGTTTTGTCTCCCTTGCATTTTGCCCCTAATTTTCTAGCAACTATCTTCCTATCCTTTCTACAAATAGCAAAAGAAGCATTTAAAGCATGATATATTGTAGAAGGTTCATTTACTTTCCTAGGAACATTAACAACATTTCTCCTAGGCATATTATGAACAACATTTCTCTTACCAACATTTCTATCATGCATATAAGAAGAACTAGAAGCAAACATGGCATGAGAATCAAAGGCATTATATGCATTACAACTCCTATAAGCATTTCTAGATTGTCTCCTATCATGGTACATAAAGGCATGGTTCTTTTGCACACTACTAGCCATAGGGGCCTTCCCTTTCTCCTTGGCGGAGATGGGAGCCTTATGGCTTGTCAAGTTCTTGGCTTCCCTCTTGTAGCCAAGTCCATCCTTAATTGAGGGGTGTCTACCAATCGTGTAGGCATCCCTTGCAAATTTTAGCTTGTCAAATTCATTCTTGCTAGTCTTAAGTTGGGCATTAAGACTAGCTAATTCCTCATTTAATTTGGAAATTGAAACTAAATGATCACTACAAGCATCAATGTCAAAATCTTTACACCTATTACAAGTTTCAACAATTTCTACACAAGAATTAGATTTACTAGCTACTTCTAGTTTAGCATTTAAATCATCATTAAAACCTTTTAACGTAGCAATAGTTTCATGACAAGAAGATAATTCACTAGAGAGCATTTCATTCCTTTTAATTTCAAGAGCAAGAGATTTTTGTGCACTAACAAATTTATCATGCTCCTCATATAAAAGATCCTCTTGTTTTTCTAGTAATCTATTCTTGTCATTCAAAGCATCAATCAACTCATTAATCTTATCAATTTTAGATCTATCTAATCCTTTGAATAAGCATGAGTAATCTATCTCATCATCATCACTAGACTCATCCTCACTTGAAGAAGCATAAGTACTAGTATCATGAGTGCTTACTTTCTTCTCTCTTGCCA
Source organism: Zea luxurians (assembly GCA_029449295.1). Taxonomy (NCBI): domain Eukaryota; kingdom Viridiplantae; phylum Streptophyta; class Magnoliopsida; order Poales; family Poaceae; genus Zea; species Zea luxurians. The sequence continues at coordinate 2,160,429 of JAOPSE010000134.1, read as the reverse complement.
TGAGGCAAGTGTGACGCTCGTTTGGGAAGAGGGATGACTTGTTGAAGGCGGTGGCGGCGAGTCCTTCATTGTCGGAGTCGGAGGAGGAGCAATCCGAATCCCACTCCTTGCCTAGATGTGCCTCGCCCTTTGCCTTCTTGTATGCCTTCTTCTTCTCCCTCTTGCTCCCTTGGTCCTGTTCACTATCATTATCGGGACAGTTAGCAATAAAATGACCAAGCTTACCGCATTTGAAGCATGAGCGCTTCCCCTTGGCTTTGGTCTTGCTTGGTTGTCCCTTGCGACCTTTAAGCGCCGTCTTGAATCTTTTGATGATGAGGGCCATCTCTTCATCATTGAGTCCGGCCACCTCAATCTGTGCCACCTTGCTAGGTAGCGCCTCCTTGCTTCTTGTTGCCTTGAGAGCAAGGGGTTGCGGCTCGTTGATCGGACCATTCAAGGCATCGTCCACGTACCTCGCCTCCTTGATCATCATTCGCCCGCTAACGAATTTTCCGAGGACTTCTTCGGGCGACATTTTGGTGTACCTGGGATTCTCACGAATATTATTCACCAAATGAGGATCAAGAACGGTAAAGGACCTTAGCATCAGTCGGACGACGTCGTGGTCCGTCCATCGCGTGCTTCCATAGCTCCTTATTTTGTTTATATGGGTCTTGAGCCGGTTGTATGTTTGAGTTGGCTCCTCGCCCCTTATCATCGCGAACCTTCCAAGCTCGCCCTCCACCAACTCCATTTTGGTGAGCAAGGTGACGTCGTTCCCCTCATGAGAGATCTTGAGGGTGTCCCAGATCTGCTTGGCATTGTCCAAGCCGCTCACCTTGTGATACTCGTCCCTGCACAAAGAGGCTAGCAACACAGTAGTAGCTTGTGCATTTTTATGAATCTGTTCATTAATAAACACAGGGCTATCCGAGCTATCAAATTTCATTCCACTTTCCACAATCTCCCAAATGCTTGGATGGAGAGAAAACAAGTGAGTACGCATTTTGTGGCTCCAAAATCCGTAGTCCTCTCCATCAAAGTGAGGGGGCTTGCCAAGTGGAATGGGAAGCAATTGAGCATTTGAGCTATGCGGAATGCGTGAATAATCGAAAGAAAAGTTTGAGTTAACCGTCTTTCGTCTGTCGTAGTCGTCGTTGTCCTTTTGGGAGGAGGAAGATTCGTCGCTGTTGTAGTAGACAATTTCCTTGATGCGCCTTGTCTTCTTCTTCCTCCCGTCTTTTCTTTTGTGGCCCGAGCCTGAGTCGGTGGGCCTGTCATCATTGGGCTCGTTGACGAAGGACTCCTTCTCCTTGTCGTTGATCACCATCCCCTTGCCCTTAGGATCCATCTCTTCGGGCGGTTAGTCCCTTTCTTGAAGAGAACGGCTCTGATACCAATTGAGAGCACCTAGAGGGGGTGATTAGGTGATCCTGTAACACTTCAAAACTTAAGCCACAAAACTTGGTTAATTGTTAGCACAATAATTGCCAAGTGGCTATAGAGGAATCCAAAACACAATAACCAACAAAGATCAATCACAGAGATGGCACGGTGGTTATCCCATGGTTCGGCCAAGACCAACGCTTGCCTACTCCACGTTGTGGCGTCCCAACGGATGAGGGTTGCAATTAACCCCTCTCAAGCGGTCCAAAGACCCACTTGAATACCACGGTGTTTTGCTTGCTTTATCTCAATCCCGTTTGCGAGGAATCTCCACAACTTGGAGCCTCTCGCCCTTACACTTGAAATTCACAAAGAACACGGAGCAAGGGAGGGATTAGCAACGCACACAAGACACAAGAATCAGAGTGTCAACACGCACACAAGTCACAACAAGAGCTCGCAACACAACTCAATGAGTTCACAACTCCACTAGAGCTCTATATGCTATCACAATGAAACGAATGCGCGAAATCGATGTCTTGGTGCTTAGAAATGATTAGGAGATGCTTGGTGTCCTCCTCCATACACCTAGGGGTCCCTTTTATAGCCCCAAGGCAGCTAGGAGCCGTTGGGAGCAATCTTGGAAGGCAGATCTTGCCTTCTGTCGACTGGCGCACCGGACAGTCCGGTGCACACCGGACACTGTCCGGTGCCCGATTTCCTTCCTTAAATAACGAAGCCGACCGTTGGCAGCCTGAGAGCCATTGGCGCACCGGACATGTCCGGTGCACACCGGACAGTCCGGTGCCCCCTTCTAGCCGTTGGCTCGGCCACGTGTCTCGCGCAGATTGCGCGGCCGACCGTTGGCCCGGCCGACCGTTGGCTCACCGGACAGTCCGGTGCACACCGGACAGTCCGGTGAATTATAGCCATACGTCGCCGGTGAATTCCCGAGAGCGGCCAGTTCGCTCGAACCAGCCTGGCGCACCGGACACTGTCCGGTGCACCACCGGACAGTCCGGTGCTCCCAGACTCAACAGATTCTTGGCTGCTCGAGCCAAGACATTTCCAATTGGATTTTTCCTGTTTCCAGCACTTAGACACAATACATTAGTCCATAAAACAATGTACTAAGTCTGAGAAACATACCTTTATCCTTGATTTGTACTTTGTCCATCTCTTTACACTTAGGCACTTGTGTTGGACACTAAATCACCAAAACACTTAGAAATGGCCCAAGGGCACATTTCCCTTTCACGAGGCCCTCGCCGAGTCCGACGCCCTCATCGCCGACCTGGAGAGCCTCTCTAAGGAGGTGCCAGACGTGAAGCGTCATGCCAGCAACTTTGAGCCAGTGGAGACGGTTAAGTCCGTCCCCCTCGATCCCAGCGGCGACGCCTCCAAGCAAATCCGGATCGGCTCCGGGCTCGATCCCAAATAGGAAGCAGTGCTCGTTGACTTTCTCCGCGCGAACGCCGACGTCTTCACGTGGAGTCCCTCGGACATGCCCGGCATACCGAGGGATGTCGCCGAGCACTCGCTGGACATCCGAGTCGGAGCCCGACCCGTCAAGCAACCCCTGCGCCGATTCGACGAGGAGAAGTGCAGAGCCATAGGCGAGGAGATCCGCAAGCTAATGGCGGCAGGGTTCATCAAAGAGGTATTCCATCCCGAATGGCTTGCCAACCCTGTGCTTGTGAGAAAGAAAGGGGGGAAATGGCGGATGTGTGTAGACTACACTGGTCTCAACAAAGCATGTCCGAAGGTTCCCTACCCTCTGCCTCGCATCGATCAAATCGTGGATTCCACTGCTGGGTGTGAAACCCTGTCTTTCCTCGATGCCTACTCAGGGTATCATCAAATCAGGATGAAAGAGTCCGACCAGCTCGCGACTTCTTTCGTCACATCCTTCGGCATGTACTGCTATGTCACCATGCCGTTCGGCTTGAGGAATGCAGGGGCGACGTACCAGCGATGCATGAACCATGTGTTCGGCGAACACATCGGCCGCACGGTCAAGGCCTACGTCGATGACATCGTAGTCAAGACGAGGAAAGCCTCCGACCTCCTTTCTGACCTTGAAGTGACATTCCGATGTCTCAAGGCGAAAGGTGTCAAGCTCAATCCCGAAAAGTGTGTCTTCGGGGTGCCCCGAGGCATGCTCTTGGTGTTCATCGTCTCCGAGCGAGGCATCGAAGCCAACCCGGAGAAGATCGCAGCCATCACCAGCATGGGGCCCATCAAGGACTTGAAAGGCGTACAGAGAGTCATGGGATGTCTCGCGGCTCTGAGCTGCTTCATCTCACGCCTCGGCGAAAGAGGTCTACCTCTGTACCGCCTCTTGAGGAAGGCCGAGTGCTTCACTTGGACCCCTGAAGCCGAGGAAGCCCTCGGGAACCTGAAGGCGCTCCTCACAAAGGTGCCTATCTTGGTGCCCCCAGCTGCCGGAGAAGCCCTCCTGGTCTACGTCGCCGCGACCACTCAGGTGGTTAGCGCCGCGATTGTGGTCGAGAGGCAAGAAGAGGGGCACGCATCGCCCGTTCAGAGGCCAGTCTACTTCGTCAGCGAGGTACTGTCTGAAACCAAGATCCGCTACCCACAAGTTCAGAAGCTGCTGTACGCGGTGATCCTAACGCGGTGGAAGCTGCGACACTACTTCGAGTCTCATCCGGTGACTGTGGTGTCATCCTTCCCCCTGGGAGAGATCATCCAGTGCCAAGAGGCCTCGGGTAGGATTGCAAAGTGGGCGGTGGAGATCATGGGCGAGCCAATCTCGTTCGCTCCCCGGAAGGCCATCAAGTCCCAGGTCTTGGCGGACTTCGTGGCTGAATGGGTCGACACCCAGCTACCGACGGCTCCGATCCAACCGGAGCTCTGGACCATGTTCTTCGACGGGTCGCTGATGAAGACAGGAGCCGGCGGAGGCCTACTCTTCATCTCACCCCTCGGAAAGCATCTACGCTACGTGCTACGCCTCCACTTCCCAGCGTCCAACAATGTGGCCGAGTATGAGGCTCTGGTCAACGGGTTGCGGATCGCCATCGAGCTAGGGGTCCGACGCCTCGACGCTCGCGGTGACTCACAGCTCGTCATCGACCAAGTCATGAAGAACTCCAATTGCCGCGACCCGAAGATGGAGGCCTACTGCGATGAGGTTCAGCGCCTGGAAGACAAGTTCTACGGGCTCGAGCTCAACCACATCGCCCGGCGCTACAACGAGACTGCGGACGAGCTGGCTAAAATAGCCTCGGGGCGAACAACGGTTCCCTCGGACGTCTTCTCCCGAGACCTGCATCAACCCTCCGTCAAGATCGACGACACGTCCGAGCCCGAGGTACCCTCGGGTCAGTCCGAGGTACCCTCGGCTCAACCCGAGGCGCCCTCGGCTCAGTCGAGGCACCCTCGACTCATCCCGAGGCACCCTCAGCTCGGCCCGAGGCGCCCTCGGTTTAGTCCGAGGTACCCTCGGCCCCCGAGGGTGAGGCACTGCGCGTCGAGGAGGAGCGAAGCGGGGTCACGCCTAATCGAAACTGGCAGACCCCGTACCTGCAATATCTCCACCGAGGAGAGCTACCCTCCGACCGAGCCGAAGCTCGGCGGGTGGCGCGGCGTGCCAAGTCGTTCGTCTTGCTAGGAGATGAGAAGGAGCTCTACCACCGCAGCCCCTCTGGCATCCTCCAGCGGTGCATCTCCATCGCCGAAGGTCAGGAACTCCTGCGAGAGATACACTCGGGGGCTTGCGGCCATCACGCAGCGCCTCGAGCCCTTGTCGGGAATGCTTTTCGGCAAGGCTTCTACTGGCCGACGGCGGTGGCCGACGCCACTAGAATTGTTCGCACCTGCGAAGGGTGTCAGTTCTACGCAAGGCAGACCCACCTGCCCGCTCAGGCTCTGCAGACGATACCCATCACCTGGCATTTTGCTGTGTGGGGTCTGGACCTTGTCGGCCCCTTACAGAAGGCACCCGGGGCTACACGCACCTTTTGGTCGCCATCGACAAATTCTCCAAGTGGATCGAGGTCCGACCCCTAAACAGCATCAGGTCCGAGCAGGCGGTGGCGTTCTTCACCAACATCATCCATCGCTTCGGGGTCCCGAACTCCATCATCACCGACAACGGCACCCAGTTCACTGGCAGAAAGTTCCTGGACTTCTGCGAGGATCATCACATCCGGGTGGACTGGGCTGCCGTGGCTCACCCCATGTCAAATGGGCAAGTAGAGCGTGCCAACGGCATGATTCTACAAGGGCTCAAGCCTCCGATCTACAACGACCTCAACAAGTTCGGCAAGCGATGGATGAAGGAACTCCCCTCGGTGGTCTGGAGTCTGAGGACAACGCCAAGCCGAGCCACGGGCTTCACGCCGTTGTTCCTAGTCTACGGGGCCGAGGCTGTCTTGCCCACAGACCTGGAATACGGTTCCCCGAGGACGAGGGCCTACACCGACCAAAGCAACCAAGTTAGCCGAGAAGACTCGCTGGACCAGCTGGAGGAAGCTCGGGACAAGGCCTTGCTACACTCGGCGCGGTACCAGCAGTCCCTGCGACGCTACCACGCCCGAGGGGTCCGGTCCCGAGACCTCCAGGTGGGCGACCTGGTGCTTCGGCTGCGACAAGACACCCGAGGGCGGCACAAGCTCACGCCTCCCTGGGAGGGGCCGTTCGTCATTGCCAAGGTTCTGAAGCCCGGAACGTACAAGCTGGCCAACAGTCAAGGCGAGGTCTACGGCAACGCCTGGAACATCCAACAGCTACGTCGCTTCTACCCTTAAGATGTTTTCAAGTTGATCATATACCTCGCACCCGCGCAAAATTTAGTCATCGAGGAAGGGTCAGCCTCGCCTCGGCAAAGCCCGATTCTCCCTCGGGGGCTAAAAGGGGGGGAACCCCCTCTGCGTCGAAGTTTTCCTCGAAAAAAGATCTTTTCTGCCAGAAGGTCTTTCGGGCTGTTTGACTACTTCGAAAGTGGATCCTGAAAACAACGGAGTACACGTAAGCAGCCAAGGCTGACCGAGCCGAGGGACTCCTACGCCTCCGGGATACGGATACCTCACTCATTACCTTCTGCGATAAGTAACTCACGTTCGGATAAGTGATCCCGCGGACCGAACAAGTCTTCACGTTCGGAAGCTCTCCTGCCGAAGTGATCCTTCGAGCCTTCTCGACCGCGTCGATGACAGAGCCCCATGGACGGGTGAGAGTGCGCTTAAGCGGCAAGGCTGACCGAGCCGAGGGACTCCTACGCCTCCGGGATACGGATACCTCACTCATCACCTTCCGCGAGAAGCAACTCTCGCTCGCACAAACATTTCTGTCACCAACAAAAAGGTCCAGATACTCGAAACAAGAGGAAAGGAGACGCTGCTTTACAACACGGCGAGGGTGTGTTTAGGCCTCGGCGGCCGCAAGAAACACACGCTACAAGACAATCCGATCCTGCAGGCTCGGATCTTGACGGCTGGAGGGAGCAGCAGCACCCTCGGCATCGACGATGCCTTCGGCGAGGGCCGACCTGGCCTCGGACGGCGACGCGATCCGAGGATCTCCACTCTGGAGGACGACGTCATCGCCACGCCCGGGCTATCGCTACCAGCGTCTTCTCGGGAATCCGGCCCGAGCAGGTGGCTCGGCCGGTCACCCCGGGGCCTCGGCCAGCTGCCCTCCAAGGACGTTAGCCCGACCCGAGGCTTCGGCTGGTCAGTTCCGGCGTCGGTCCCGCTAACGGACGACCCGGCCAGGCTCAGGCCAACCAGGTTTTCTTTTCGAGCCAACTCTACCTCTGTTCATGTTGACGCCGCTACCCCTGGCCTCGGCTCATCGGAGAGCGGCCGAGGGGTTCCTTCAATCGAGCTAGAGAAGCCTCGGACAACAAGGCCGACCGAGCCGAGGGATTCCCACGCCTCTGGGATACGGATACCTCGCTCGTCACCTTTACACGGGGCGACTCACGCTTGGTGAAGCGGTTCAGACAACCAACAGGCGAGTCTTAGTGCTCGAAAAGGAGGAAAAAACACGGCTCCGTGCCGAAACTACCTACATGTTCAGGCCCCGACAACCACAATGAACAAAAACACTAGCATTCAAAGTGCCATTACAAACGGAGCTCCGGTTCCACCTCCGCAGGTACGAACAACCCCACTCAATGGGGGGGGGGGCCTGCGGAGCAACAGAAGACCGACGGACGGCCCGCCTTCGCCCGCTCCAGCAGCAGTGACAACGACCCCCTCTACGGGTGGCCAAACTGCAGTGGCGATGGCCTCGGGGCGAACGCTGCTGCAACCTTGCCCTCGCCCATGCCGACACTCGAGGGGCGAGGACAAGTACAAAGAGCCGAAGGCCCGGAGCGCGGATGGTGGCGGTGATCCCGTTGGCGACGGGGACTTCTCGAGCAGCCTCCGCCTCGGCACCGACGACAGGGGCCGTCAGCCTGCCGATAGATCCCCACTCGGGTCCTCCCGGACGAGCAGGGCACCGACCTCCCCGCGGAGGCACCGTACCGGTGCAAAGGCAGGACCGCCCCAGAACACGAACGCCACCCTAGCGGCGCGCGACATCTTGGGCGGTCCTCCCGTGCACACGGCGCGGCAGCCGCCTTCCGGTGGGAGGAGGCACCGGGGGCCAACCCGACGAGCCCGACGCGCTGGGGCTGACGACGCCTGCCGTCGACCGGCCCTGCGTTGTCGAAGTCCGACCCGCCCGCAGGGCCAGCGAGCGCCCTCTCCCTCGAACGCCACAGGAGAGGGTGACCCACGAACCCGCGCGGGAGGTAGAGCTCCGGCTCAGCCCGGCCTCCACCCCAGCAAGGATGATGAACATCCTTGAAGCCGAGGGTGGGACCAAGATCGCAGCCCGGCTTGCTTCTCCCCACCCAGGGGCTGGTGGTCACCGTCTGGGGTGACCGCCGGCGGGGGGGGGGGGGGGGGGTGCAGCCGGGCTGCACGATAAAAATCCTTGAAGCCAAACGATGGCTGAAAGGTGCCAACTCCCACGGAGTTGCGTTCCCCCAACGACGAGGCGGAAAGACGGCAGATCTCCGCCATCCGGGGGCTTGGAAGGTGGAAAGACACGATGCATAAGGGAGCGTGAAGACATGGTCGCCTTCCAAGGGGGTCACCCTCCTTTTAAAGGCGGTTCTCCCTACTTGCGTCCCCAGCCGTCACGGGCTGAGTCTTCTCCAACACACTCCAAGGACCTCCCCTACGGCGCGGGGGCTGGGTCCCACACGTCATGCAAGCCGGCTCAGAGCAGAAGAAGCCAAACTGCCGCGCGCGGTGCGTACAACCGCCCAGCGGTTACAAGCGACCCTCCACTTTTGCCCAGACCAGCGGGCGAAAGGGTGGGCAGCCATGCAGGCGGCATGCAACCGCGCCAAGTGGGCGCGCTTCTCCGACTCCCAACACGCCCGGCATGGAGGCCCAGGCCCACGCGTCATGCAACCGGCGCGCCGAATGCTTCGTGCATGCAACTGCACCGCCACTTGCGCCACTACCTCGCCTCCTCGACTGCGGAACCAATACCGCGACTCGAGGCGACCCAGCGCGCGACCTAGCAGCACCAGCCTGGCGCGACGGTCAATGCGGCCAAAAGTGGGTCGGCAGTAATGGCGGTGGCAGGCGGGCAGGAGCAGCGGCCACGTCGTCAGCCAAGCTCACGTCCCGTCCGGGGGCAGCGCGAGAACCCTCTCTCACGACGTGAAGACAACACGCCCGTGATCCGTTCCTCCAATGGCTCTCGCACGCGCAACGGTCGCTCCTCCAACCACTCGCCCCGTCGCATTAACTCCGCGGCGAGACACGCGGCGCCTCTGGCAGGAGAAGCGGGCGACGCTTCGCCTTCGCCATAATGACCGCGTCCAAAAAGTTACACCGCGTCGTTCGATTTCGTATCCTTTTCCGTTTTTCCTCTTTCTCTCTCTTGCAACAGGGACCGGGAAAGGGGGATACTCCGAAAAGGATCCTTCCCCGAGAAGGAACCAGGCTCCGAGCCCCCCTACTGATCAGAGGTTCGAAGGCTGGCCCCCCAGAAGGGTTCGACAGCCGCCTCAGATCGCGTGGGCCCTACACCCACTACTGGTCAGAGGTTCGAAGGCCGGCCCCTCGAAAGGGTTCCACGGCCGCCTCAGGCTACTCGGGCTCCGCGCCCATTACTGATCAGGGGTTCGAAGGCTGGCCCCCGAAGGGTTCACAGCCGCCTCAGACGCCGAGCGAGGGATGACCATGGGTACGTTCGATACATAACCAAGGCTCGGGCTGCGCTCCCGAGGTACCCTAGGACATTTCTGAGACCAGCAGGAACGATCTTGTAACAGAATCCCATCAGAGGGAGGCATCGAGCCCTCGGACCCCGTCACCAGGGGACCGGGTCTGGCAGATCACCCGCAGGTACTTTTGGGCGTGCCTCTGGGCCCCTAGCCGACCCCTAATGAACGGGGCACGGACGTCCACTCGGATTACCCGCTCGCAGCTCATCGGAGACACCATGTTCGGCGCCCATCGAGGGCGACATGGCGCTTTCCCCCCTCCTCCTTGCGGAAAGGCGACGCAGGGGCGTATGTAAAAAAGTCGAGTCTCTCCCTGATCGCCCTCTCGCCCTGAGCAGAGGCTCGGGGGCTGCTCTCGCAAACCCGGCTCCGGCCGAACCGTTGACAGCGTCAACATACCAGCCCGAGAACTTGGGACCCGACCGTACACCTGGGCTACTGTGAATCATCTAGGCCCCTTTGGTAATGTTTTGGTAATTAATGACAACTACTTGTGGACTAACAATTCTTGGAGAAATAAGAATGCAGGTTGAACCACAGAGAACTGAGAAGTCTTGAAGACTTATAAGCATTGGTTGTGGATCAGGTGAAGGCAAAGGTATAACATAGGTTTTGTTTTTGCCGGTCACCAGGTGTTTAGAGAAGAAATTGACCGGATTGGTAGGCTAGATAGCCGTACTATTAAGAGGGGTCAATGACTTTGTTCTATGTAAGACTTAGTGCCTCATAGAGCATCTAGTGGTTGCATTTGCATGAGGACTAACAGCGCTTCCGATTCCGAAAGTTAAAATCTTTTCAAAAGCGAGTTTGAAAAGTGGCTAAGTCATGGGGTCGGCGGACTGTCCGGGCCAAGTGGCCGGACCGTCCGCGACCCATCCAGAGGAGTCCAGTGTTTGTTCATTTCAGTCTGGTCCAGTATGTTTGCACTACGGACCGTCCGGGCCTTGGGCCCGGACCGTCCGCAGTCATGTCCAGAGGAGGGTGACTTCGGGCCAGTCCCTGAATTATAGGCGGACGGTCCGCCTCTGAGGGGCGGACGGTCCGCAAGTTTCAAACTTGTTTTTGGACAGGGACTGTGTGTTTTTATAGATTTGTACTACGGACTGTCCGGGGGTCCAGTCCGGACAGTACTATCTCAGGTCGCGGACCGTCCGGGATTTATAGTCGGACGGTCCGCACGTGTTAACTTCTTTTGATCCGAGGCTCGGGTGTTTCATTCTGCCAGGTCGCAGACGGTCCGGCCTTGAAGGGCGGACTGTCCGGACCCACCTTTTGAGTCAACTCTGACATGTTTCAAACGGTCATTATAGCCGTTATGAGTACGGCGGACCGTCCGGCCCTAGGGCGCGGACGGTCCGCGTGTGCGCAGAACTGCCCCCTTTTGCACATAACGGTTGGTTTTAGATGGGGGACTATAAATAGAAGGGTAGCTCGTGTGAGAGACCTCTCTTGGCCATTCCTTGCACACATCGAGCTCATTTGTGATCCTCCAACTCACTCTCTCACACTCTTTGCTTGAGATTGCATTCTAGTGAGAGATTGAGGGTTCCTAGTGCATTTGCATCATTTGGTGATTCTTGAGGCACTAGGTGGTACACCGAGCAAGCGTCGTTGGCTTGTTACTCTTGGAGGTTGCCGCCTCCTAGACGGCTCGGGTGATTGTCTCCGTCGAGCTCTCCAAGAAGATTGTGGAGAAGCCGCGGTGTGGATTGTGAGGGGTTCGCGCCTACCTCGCCGGAGCGGCAAAGGTGACATTAGTGGAATCGAGGTATTGAGTGATTTCTTGTCCACTTGGCTCAAAGATCAAGTCGTGTCTTGATAGAGGAGCAAGTGAGAGCTTGAAGTCCACCTCAACGTGGATTAGGGGTGATCGGCAAATCACCGATACCACGGGATAAATTTCGGTGTCTATTCTTTCTAGCATTACTTATTGCCTTGCAATTGATTAGTGTTTTGCTTATTGTTCCTCAAGTATTCAATCTCCGTAGTTGTTTTTCATACATTGTTTACTTATTGACACTAGATAATTTATTTCTCTTGTTGCATTGATTAAATTTATTTAGTATTGTTGATTTTAGTCAAAACCGTCTATTCACCCCCCCTCTAGCCGGTGTCCTAGATCCTACAAGTGGTATCAGAGCCGAGGACTCCATTGTTTGTGGATCTAATCATCCCGGAGTGGGACAAAATGGCTAGTAACAACAATGTGCACATTGGGAAGCCACCGCACTTTGATGGCAACAATTATGATTATTGGAAAATAAGAATGTCAATGCATCTTAGAGCAATGGGTGGAAAAATTTGGCCAATTGTTAGGGATGGATTTGTTGTATTGAAGGAAGATGAACCATCCGTTAGTGATAATGAGAATATCCTCACAAATGATCAAGCCATGAATGTCTTTTATGATGCTCTTGATATAAATGAGTTCAATCGTATCAAGAATCTCACAACCGCTCATGAGATTTGGATAAAACTAATGGAAATTCATGAAGGAACTACAATTGTGAAGAGTGCCAAACTATATGTGTGCAAAGGGAAGTTTGAGCAATTTATTATGAAAGAAGATGAGAGTGTATCCGATATGTTCAATCGTTTGAATGAGATAGTAAATGAACTCAAAGGACTTGGTTTTAATGTACCGGATGTGGATTTCACACACAAGTTCCTTAGATCACTTCCGGAGAAATATGAGACTATTGTGACAATGCTAGTAAGGAGTGATCTATCTACAACTTCTCCAACCGAAGTATTGGGAGAGATTCTCACTCAAGATATATTTAAGAAGTCACAAGCCGATGCCTTAAGTTTGGCAAAGAAGGTGAAAAATGAATCTATTGCTCTCAAAGCCAAGGCCTCAAAGGCAATTGAAAAAGAAGATAGCAATGATGAAGAAAATGAAAGTGAGAGTGATGGTGACATGGCTTTATTTGTAAGGAAATTCAATAAATTCATGAAGATGAAAAGAGGTCAACCTAGAAGAGGTCAAACATCTAGAAGAAATGCCTTCAATGATAGAAAATGTTTTGAGTGTGGGGAACCCGGTCACATTGCCATGAATTGCCCAAGCAAGAAGAAGAAGGGCAAAGATGAAAGTGACAAGAAGAAAAAGAAATACTATAACAAGAAGAAAGATGACAAAGCCTACTTAGTTGAATGGGACTCGGATGATAGCTCGGATAATGATGATGATGACACCTCATCTAAGCTTAATGCCGGAATTGCTATCAAGGAAGCTCCCTCCCTCTTCTCATCCCCCCATTGTCTCATGGCAAAGGGAGATGCTAAGGTAAAAATCATCACCGATTTAAATGATATAAAAGATGATGATGATATCGATGATGTTGATGATGATGGCTATTCATATGATGATCTTGTTAGAATGTTAGGTGAGGCCGATGACTACATGCACAAAGAAAAAGAAAAATTTAAGACCTTGAAGGAATTGTATAAAAACCTCCAAGTGTCTTTTGAGGAGCTCAAGACCTCTCACAATGACCTCAAAGAAAATTGTGAGAAGCTTGCGGATGCTCAAAAATCATCTATTGTGCATGAAGTTGAGGTGGTCACTAATGATGTTGGAGTCACTTGTGACTTACTTGATAGTCTTACAAGTGAACCACTACCTACTAACTCTATTTGTGATAAATGCAAAATTTCTCTCAATGATAACATTGCTCTTGATGAATCAAAAATTATTGTTGAGAATGAAGTGTTAGTAGATAGAATAAATGCTCTAACTCATGACCTAGAAAAGGCATATGGTGGTAAGACTAAATTGGATTTCATATTGGGAAGTCAACGATGCTCTCTTAACCGTGAAGGTCTTGGATATGTTCCTAAGAAAGGAAAGAATGCTTTTGTAAATCAAAAGACATTGTTTGTGAAAGAATGTGACAAAGTGTGTCACAAGTGTCACAAAAAGGGACATGTTAAGAAAAATTGTCCCAAGTTCAAAAATGTATCCTCCACTTGTTTTGAGCATTGTTATGTTCTTTCTCATAATGCAAAATGTGTTCATGCTAAATTTGTTGGTACTTCAATTGTTGGAAACAAAAAGAAAGCTATTTGGGTGCCAAAGACCTTGGTCACTAACATCCGAGGACCCAAGCAAGTTTGGATACCTAAAAGAGATTGATTTCCTTTTGTAGGTAAACTACAAGGCGGGAGGGAATCATTGGGTGTTGGATAGTGGATGTACTCAACACATGACCGGGGATATGAGAATGTTTACCCAAATGAGTGAGGAAGATTGCTCAAATTATGATAGTATCACATTTGGAGATAATCGTAAAGGAAAGGTTAAAGGTTTGGGTAAAATTGCTATCTCAAATGATCATTCTATATCAAATGTGCTATTGGTTGAGTCTTTAAATTTTAATTTACTTTCCGTAGCTCAATTATGTGATTTAGGATTTTGTTGCAATTTCACAGTTGAAGATGTTATTATCTCTAGTGTTGATGGTAGCAATCTTAAATTTAAAGGCTTTAGACATGAAAATCTTTATCTTGTTGATTTCTCATCTAATGAGGCAAAGCTCACAACTTGCCTATTTTCAAAAGCTTCACTAGGTTGGTTATGGCATAGAAGACTTGGTCATGTTGGGATGAAGCAACTCAATCGGTTAACCAAGCATGACTTAGTTTGAGGCTTAAAAGATGTGAAGTTTGAAAAGAACAAATTGTGTAGCTCTTGTCAAGCCGGTAAGCAAGTGGCAAATACTCATCCAAATAAAAGTCAAATGTCCACTCATCGACCTTTGGAATTACTTCACATGGATTTATTTGGGCCCACATCTTTTGTAAGCATTGGTGGTAATTCTTATTGTCTTGTGATTGTGGATGACTATTCAAGATTTACTTGGGTTTATTTTCTACGAGACAAATCCAATGTGTTTGAAACATTCAAGTCATTTGCTATATTGGCTCAAAATCAATTTGATTTCGACATCAAAAAGGTTAGAAGTGATAATGGGTCGAAATTCAAAAATGCAAGAATTGATCAATATTGTGATGACAAGGGTATCAAACATGAATTCTCTTCCAAATATACCCCGGAACAAAATGGTATTGTTGAAAGAAAGAATAGAACTCTTATTGACATGGCTAGGTCCATGTTAGCGGAATATAGTATATCGGATTCTTATTGGGCCGAGGCAATAAATACCGCTTGTCATTCATCAAATAGACTATATTGTCACAAGCTCTTGAAGAAAACTCCATATGAATTGCTTATTGGTAGAAAGCCAAATATCTCATATTTTAGGGTATTCGGTTGCAAATGTTATATTTTGAGAAAGGGGAGCCGACTTTCTAAATTTGAGAAGAAATGTGATGAGGGTTTTCTTCTTGGATATTCATCAAATAGTAAGGCTTATAGAGTCTTCAACAAAACTCATGGTATTATTGAGGAAGCATATGATGTTGAATTCGATGAAACAAATGGGTCTCAAGATGAGAGTGATAATCTTGATGATGTTGGGGGAACTCAATTGATAAATGCAATGAAAACAATGGCCATTGGTGAAATAAAACCAAAGGAGGATGATGATGAAAATAGTGTGGTTGTCATTCCTTCATCCTCAACTATAAATGAGGAAGATCACCAAAGCCAACAACTCAATGAAACCATGGATACACATGATCAAGGTACTTCAAGACCTTCGGTTCCTTCTAATGCTTCAACAAGCAATTATCAAACAGTATCAAGAATTCATCATTCCATTGTGAAGGATCACCCGGTTGATCAAATTGTGGGTGATATTAGTAAGGGTGTTCAAACTCGCTCTCGCATAGCTTCGTTTTGTGAACATTTCTCTTTTGTATCTTGTATGGAACCTAACCGTGTAGATGAAGCTCTACTTGATGTTGATTGGGTGAATGCAATGCATGAAGAATTAAATAACTTCGCTCGAAATGAAGTTTGGGAGCTTGTTGAGAGACCAAAGAACCACAATGTTATTGGTACAAAATGGGTGTTTCGCAACAAGCACAATGAAGATGGTGTGGTAGTAAGAAACAAGGCAAGATTGGTTGCACAAGGATATACTCAAATTGAAGGATTGGATTTTGGGGAGACATTTGCCCCCGTAGCAAGATTAGAAGCAATCCGGATTCTACTTGCTTATGCTTGTGCACATAATATCAAGCTCTACCAAATGGATGTAAAGAGTGCCTTCCTAAATGGTAAGATTAGTGAACTAGTGTATGTTAAACAACCTCCCGGTTTTGAGGACCCCAAAAGACCTAACCATGTGTTCAAGCTTTCTAAAGCTCTCTATGGGCTTAAGCAAGCTCCACGCGCTTGGTATGAAAGGCTTAGGGATTTCTTGCTTTCCAAAGACTTCAAAATTGGGAAGGTTGACACTACTCTATTCACTAAAAGAATTGGCAAAGACTTGTTTGTTTGTCAAATCTACGTTGATGATATTATTTTTGGATCTACTAATGAATTATTTTGTGAGGAGTTCGGAAAAATGATGTCAAAAGAATTTGAAATGTCTATGATAGGAGAATTGAGCTTCTTTCTTGGCCTTCAAATCAAACAATTGAAAGATGGAATTTTTATAAGTCAATCAAAATATTTGAAGGACATGCTCAAGAAGTTTGGTTTAGAAAATGCTAAGCCTATCAAGACTCCAATGGCAACAAATGGTCATCTAGACTTAGATGAAGGAGGTACTATAGTTGATCAAAAACTTTATCGTTCAATAATTGGTAGTTTACTTTATATTACCGCATCTAGGCCCGATGTTATGTTTAGTGTATGCATGTGTGCTCGATTTCAAGCTTCACCTAGAGAGATTCACTTGAAAGCCGCTAAAAGAATTCTAAGATATTTGAAGTATACTCCCAATATTGGTCTATGGTATCCCAAAGGTGCTCACTTTGAATTAATTGGATATTCGGATTCGGACTATGCGGGGTGCAAAGTTGATAGAAAAAGCACCTCCGGTTGTTGTCAATTTCTTGGTAGATCTCTTGTTTCATGGTCTTCTAAGAAACAAAATTCGGTTGCTCTATCTACCGCCGAGGCGGAATATATATCGGCCGGAAATTGTTGTGCTCAATTATTATGGATGAAACAAACCTTATTGGATTATGGAATTATTTTCAAGAATGTGCCTCTCATGTGTGATAATGAGAGTGCGGTAAAATTGGCTACCAATCCGGTCCAACACTCAAGAACCAAGCATATTGATATACGGCATCACTTCTTAAGGGATCATGTTGGCAAAGGAGATATCTCTATTTATTCCATTGGAACGGATGATCAATTAGCAGACATTTTTACAAAGCCGTTGGATGAAACAAGATTTTGTTCTCTAAGAAGTGAAATGAATGTGATCGATCTCTCAAATGTGGCTTGAAGTTGATCACACATGTGTCATCTTGCATCTCGGGTCTAAATATGCTCTTTATGCTATTTGTTTGGTATTATTGGTGGATTTTTCATTTCTAATTGTTCTAGATAGTTTAATTCAAAAATTTTGCACTACTCAATTACATACTATGTATATGCATGCATACTAACTCTTGGATTGGTCGAAATGTCCATATATAAGCACCAAGTCGGATTCGAAATTCAAAATCAGCAAGTGGACAGCAATTGGAAAAATGAGTATCAGGCCGCGGACCGTCCGCCCATGGACCGCAGACCGTCCGCCGCATCAGGACCTGGACAGTCCGGGCAGCCTCGCAGACCGTCTGAAATCATCAGGGCGCTGACCGTCCGCCACCCCAGCGCGGACCGTCCGCGATAGGGCAGTAAAATCGTCCAGTGGCCACAGCCTTGTCATTTGTGCTCATTCGCTATTCCTCTCTTGCTCTCCACTCGCCCAATACTCTCCTGTGACGAGTGTGCGCGGACGGTGCAGTGAAGTTGTGAGCGGACAGTCCGGCAGCTTGTGGCAACATTTCATTAACATGTCTTCATCACGGTATCTTCAAATCTTGTGGATTTTATCACATCTCTTCATTTTTTTGAGATTATATGGGTTTCCTCTCTGATCTGAAATTGAGCAGTCGGTTTCAAAATCTGATTGGTGGGATTGTTAGTTCTTCTCAATATGAATGCTCTGCAAAATTTTGAACTGGTTTGGATGCGTATTGTCTGCAAAATCATCAACTCCAACATTTGTGGCGGCTAGGGTTCTTTGGAGTCGCCCCTGGTCGGTCGCGGACCGTCCGCCTGGTGGACACGGACCGTCCGGGCCTCTGGCGCGGACAGTCCGGCTCCCTAGCACGGACCGTACGGACCCTGGCAGAGCATTACAGTTCCATTCCTTTTATACTGGTGATTGGTATCAATTATTTATCTATGGATGTCTGTCACATTGTTGCAGTGGTTTTGGTGGTCTCCGCAAGAAACTTGCAGGTCGCTTTAAATCCAAGCGCCCTCGTGGAAATGATGATGACTATATACCAACCACTGATTCAGAGGCCCAATCCTCAGCTGGGGGCACTGAATCCATGGATGCTGAAGATTTTCCTCATGTTCATCCCGATTATCCCATTGATATCCAAGGATGGACTTATCCAAAGCGGCGATTTTCTATGGCTGAGTACTGCTCTAGACGGACTGTGAATCAGTATACTCTGCCATCTGATACAAATATCCAGTTTTTCCACACTCAGCTGCAGTTTGATGTCTTCTGGGGCACCCTGGTGGATACTAATTTTCATAAGCATCAGGTAATTGATTGGTCCTTCTTGCTAAGTCAATCAGTCATGGAGGGCCTGATCCCTAAGTTTGAAACCTGCGGACTATATCATTTTATGGGGCAACGCACAGATTTCAATGAAATGGCTGTTAAGCAATTCCTGGCTACCTCAGAGATTGATATTGAAGCAGAATCTATCACTTGGATGACTGGCTTCAAGCGCTATTCTGCTTCTTTTGCTGACTTTGCCGCTGCCAACAGTCTGGATTATGGCACCTTTTCTGCTGGGCTGGATCTTTATACTGAAGATAATTTTGAGGATTTTGTGCAGTTTTATGAGCCAGCCAGGCTTGGTATACCCAGGAGGTTTGGAGAGACAGCAGAACTCAGACATCATCCTGCTGTAATCAACAAGATTGCCAGAGTCACCATTCTTCCCAAGAGTGGTGATAAGAGTAAAATAAGGGATAAGTTCTGGAACATCATCCAGCACATCATGAATGGTGAAGTCATGAATATTGTTCTTTTCATGATGAGACAGCTTAATGATTTGAAAATGGATAAGAATCAAAATTTGGCATATGCTCCTTACATTATGGCTCTCATCAAATCCAAGACAAGATTTGAGGGCCCATGCGAGATTGTTCACACCCCATTCAGGCCTTTTAAGAATGAGATAGGGTTTCTCACCAGGCCACTCACCCCCTTCCCAGATGATGAGGAAGACCCTGGCTATGAGGGTGGAGCAGCTCCTAATGTTGAGGGAGAGCAGATGCCTCCACCTCCACCTCCTCCTCAGCCTCAGCAATATTGGGAGCCTGCTCCAGGATACTTTGATCCTTATTTTCACAATATGCAGCAGGGGCTTGAGACTCATATTGATACTCGCTTTGAGGGCCTGATGACACATGTGGATCACCGTTTCGATGACATGCAGTCTCGGTTTGACAGTAACTGGGATGCACTCAACTCTGAGTTTTCTGAGGTTCGTGATCAAATTCACACTAATGTCACTGATCCCATCATGACCAGGCTGAATAATATGCAACAGAGTTTTCAGGATAACATGGGTGCTCTCTCTAGTCAATTTGATAATCTCTCTACAAATGACAACATGCATGAGATCAGTCAGAGGCAGCAGCAGCTCCAGCAGGATTTTGGCCAGTTCTCCTCCCTGTTTGACACCTTCAGCACTCACTACTACAACATGCATCCTCCGCCGAGCGATCAGTGAGGCCTCTCCTTTGTGGCAATTGATGCCAAAGGGGGAGACAAGTGAGAAGTGATGAGAAGTTGTCTGGCGTCTCCTTCAGGGGGAGTTGGTGATTCTATGTGGACATTAAGACCATGCATATGCATTTTACCTTTTTATGCCGCTTGCATTAGTTTATAACTTACGCATTTGGAACTGGTTTGAACTATTAACTCTATGTCGTATGTCTGTGGACTATTATCTGTAATATTCTGTGGGATGAACTATGTTTTAGTTCAAATTACTATATGTGTGGTTAATCGAGGAGTGATTATAATTGCTGCGCTCACTCTACGGATCATCTCTTGTATGCCTCGATAACCATGATTGTAGGAAAGCCTCCATCAAGCTCCAATATATTATGTGTGTTATATCTTCAACTTCAAATAATCCTGCACACACTTAGGGGGAGCCCTTCTTACATACTGAGTTTTTTATTGGGATTTATCTATCTCTCGGACAGAACTTCAAATCAAGATAAGTCCTATGAAACTCATCTCCAAGATCTATCTTATACCTTAGGTATGAGAGAGATTTGGAGAAACTAAACTTCTCTTTAATATACAATGTGGTGTTGTCATCAATTACCAAAAAGGGGGAGATTGTGAATCATCTAGGCCCCTTTGGTAATGTTTTGGTAATTAATGACAACTACTTGTGGACTAACAATTCTTGGAGAAATAAGAATGCAGGTTGAACCACAGAGAACTGAGAAGTCTTGAAGACTTATAAGCATTGGTTGTGGATCAGGTGAAGGCAAAGGTATAACATAGGTTTTGTTTTTGCCGGTCACCAGGTGTTTAGAGAAGAAATTGACCGGATTGGTAGGCTAGATAGCCGTACTATTAAGAGGGGTCAATGACTTTGTTCTGTGTAAGACTTAGTGCCTCATAGAGCATCTAGTGGTTGCATTTGCATGAGGACTAACAGCGCTTCCGATTCCGAAAGTTAAAATCTTTTCAAAAGCGAGTTTGAAAAGTGGCTAAGTCATGGGGTCGGCGGACTGTCCGGGCCAAGTGGCCGGACCGTCCGCGACCCATCTAGAGGAGTCCAGTGTTTGTTCATTTCAGTCTGGTCCAGTATGTTTGCACTACGGACCGTCCGGGCCTTGGGCCCGGACCGTCCGCAGTCATGTCCAGAGGAGGGTGACTTCGGGCCAGTCCCTGAATTATAGGCGGACGGTCCGCCTCTGAGGGGCGGACGGTCCGCCTCTGAGGGGCGGACGGTCCGCAAGTTTCAAACTTGTTTTTGGACAGGGACTGTGTGTTTTTATAGATTTGTACTACGGACTGTCCGGGGGTCCAGTCCGGACAGTACTGTCTCAGGTCGCGGACCGTCCGGGATTTATAGCCGGACGGTCCGCACGTGTTAACTTCTTTTGATCCGAGGCTCGGGTGTTTCATTCTGCCAGGTCGCGGACGGTCCGGCCTTGAAGGGCGGACTGTCCGGACCCACCTTTTGAGTCAACTCTGACATGTTTCAAACGGTCATTATAGCCGTTATGAGTACGGCGGACCGTCCGGCCCTAGGGCGCGGACGGTCCGCGTGTGCGCAGAACTGCCCCCTTTTGCACATAACGGTTGGTTTTAGATGGGGGACTATAAATAGAAGGGTAGCTCGTGTGAGAGACCTCTCTTGGCCATTCCTTGCACACATCGAGCTCATTTGTGATCCTCCAACTCACTCTCTCACACTCTTTGCTTGAGATTGCATTCTAGTGAGAGATTGAGGGTTCCTAGTGCATTTGCATCATTTGGTGATTCTTGAGGCACTAGGTGGTACACCGAGCAAGCGTCGTTGGCTTGTTACTCTTGGAGGTTGCCGCCTCCTAGACGGCTCGGGTGATTGTCTCCGTCGAGCTCTCCAAGAAGATTGTGGAGAAGCCGCGGTGTGGATTGTGAGGGGTTCGCGCCTACCTCGCCGGAGCGGCAAAGGTGACATTAGTGGAATCGAGGTATTGAGTGATTTCTTGTCCACTTGGCTCAAAGATCAAGTCGTGTCTTGATAGAGGAGCAAGTGAGAGCTTGAAGTCCACCTCAACGTGGATTAGGGGTGATCGGCAAATCACCGATACCACGGGATAAATTTCGGTGTCTATTCTTTCTAGCATTACTTATTGCCTTGCAATTGATTAGTGTTTTGCTTATTGTTCCTCAAGTATTCAATCTCCGTAGTTGTTTTTCATACATTGTTTACTTATTGACACTAGATAATTTATTTCTCTTGTTGCATTGATTAAATTTATTTAGTATTGTTGATTTTAGTCAAAACCGTCTATTCACCCCCCTCTAGCCGGTGTCCTAGATCCTACAGCTACGGCCAGCTCGCATGAGGGAACGACCAGACCAGCCGAAGTATTACGCGAGACATTAAGACCTCGAAGGAGTGAAACCACTCCTCCGAGGCCTCGGGGGCTACACCCGGCGGGTGCGCTCGCGCGCACCCACCGGAACAAAACGCAACCGAGAAAGGCTGGTCCCCTTGCAAAAAAGTGCGACGAAAGCCTCCAAGCGAGTGCAAACACTCCCTTCGAGGCTCGGGGGCTACTGTCGGGGACCATAATTAGGGGTACCCTCAAGGCTCCTAATTCTCAGCTGGTAACCCCCATCAGCACAAAGCTGCAAAGGCCTGATGGGTGCGATTAAGTCAGGGATCAGTCCATTCGAGGGACACGATCACGCCTCGCCCGAGCCTAGCCTCGGATAAGGGCAGCCGACCCCGGAGGATTTCCGTCTCGCCCGAGGCCCCCCTTCAGCGGCGAACATATTCCCGGCTCGCCCGAGGCCCTGCCTTCGCTAAGAAGCAACCCTGACCAAATCGCCGCACCGACCGACCAAGTCGCAGGAGCATTTAATGCAAAGGTGGCCTGACACCCTTATCCTGACGCGCGCCCCCCAGCCGGCAGAGCCGAAGTGACCGCCGTCACTTCACCGCTCCACTGACCGGCCTGACAGAAGAATAGCGCCGCCTGCGCCACCCCGACTGCGGTGCCACTTGACAGAGTGAGACTGACAGGTAGTCAGGCCCAGCCGAAGGCTCCATAGGAAGCTCCGCCTCGCCCGACCCCAGGGCTCGGACTCGGGCTAAGTCCCGGAAGACGGCGAACTCCGCCCGACCCAGGGCTCGGACTCGGGCTAAGTCCCAGAAGACAGCGAACTCCGCTCCGCCTGACCCAGGGCTCGGACTCGGGCTAAGTCCCGGAAGACGGCAAACTCCGCCCGACCCAGGGCTCGGACTCGGGCTAAGTCCCAGAAGAAGGCGAACTCCGCTCCGCCCGACCCAGGGCTCGGACTCGGGCTAAGTCCCGGAAGACGGCGAACTCCGCTCCGCCCGACCCAGGGCTCGGACTCGGGCTAAGACCCGGAAGACGGCGAACTCCGCTCCACCTGACCCAGGGCTCGGACTCGGGCTAAGTCCCAGAAGACAACGATCTCCGCCTCGCCCGACCCAGGGCTCGGACTTGGGCTCGGCCCTAGAAGACAACGAACCCCGCTTCACCCGACCCCAGGGCTCGGACTCCGCCCCGGCACCAGCCGACAATCTCCGCCTCGCCCAACCTAGGGGCTCGGACTCGACCTCGGCTTCGGAGGATCTTCCACATCGCCCAACCTAGGGCGCAGACCAGCCACGTCAACAGGAGGCGCCATCATCACCCTACCCCGAGCTGACTCGGGCCGCAGGGAACAAGACCGGCGTCCCATCTGGCTCGCTCCGCCAGATAGGCAATGATGGCGCCCCGCATGCTCTGTGACGACGGCGGCTCTCAGCCCCCTTACGGAAGCAAGAGGACGTCAGCAAGGACTCAACCGCTCCGACAGCTGTCCCTCCGCCAAGCTCCATCGCTCCTCCGACGGCCACGACATCACACCAGCTGGGTGCCAAGATCTCTCCGGCTGCCACAACGACATGTACCTAGGGCGCTAGCTCTCCTCCGCTAGACACGTAGCACTCTGCTACACTTCCCATTGTACACCTGGATCCTCTCCTTGCGCCTATAAAAGGGAGGACCAGGGCCCTCTTAGAGAGGGTTGGCCGCGCGGGGACGAGGACGAGACACGCGCTCGCCCGGAGCCGCTCGCTCCCTCTCCCGCGTGGACGCTTGTAACCCCCTACTGCAAGCGCACCCAACCTGGGCGCGGGACGAACACGAAGGCCGCGGGATTCCCACCTCTCTCACGCCGGTCTCCGGCCGCCTCGCTCTCCCCCCTTCGCGCTCGCCCTCGCGCTCGACCCATCTGGGCTGGGGCACGCGGCGACATTCACTCGTCGGCACAGGGACCCCCGGTCTCGGAACGCCGACACATATATAGTTTTATTTTGTTGAAATATGATAGTTCATTTAGCTCACGAGCTGGCTCGTTAACAGATCGAGCTGGCTTGTTAACGACCCGAGCTAGAATGTTAGCTCAGCTCATGAAAAAAAATTCAAATGAGACGATCCATATTAAGCCGAGCTGATCACGAATCGAGCGAGCAGATGAGCCACGACCATTTCATCGCCCTATTGGCTAGGCATTCATCCTTAGCTAAAAAGCCACGTAGGGCACATTTGGTTCAGAGTTCAGTCTCTTGCCAAATTTACCAACCTTCACAAACTTAATCAAACATCGGTGGAAGCCAAAGGTATATAAAGGCATGTACAGCCGTGACGTGTTTTTCCAAGTAAAAGAGACGATCAAAAGACTTTATGATACAATCCTAAGACTCTAAACCATAAATGCAACTAAGAGATAATATGTATAAAAAATTATAAAGAGAATAGTCTGTCTCTTATATTTTTTAATTAACCCTCTATATATCTTTTAAGAGATCCCACATTAAATAAGGTTGTACATGACTTTAAAGTTGCAAGTAATTTCGTCTTTCAATATATTTTTTGAATGTCTTCGTTTCCCTTTAATTCATTTATTCGACCTTTAAGATTTTAATAGAGATAATATTGTGTTGGTCCACTAGAAATTCTAAAATTTCTATAAAGAAATCTCAAAGATTCGTCCCTGCGTACAAAGAGTGACAGTAGAAATTATTTAGTCCCACCTTACTTGTAGAAATAGAGTTAGGTCATGTTTGGTTACTTTAGTCCAGAGACTAAAATTGTTGACTTTTAGAGAGTAAAAATATTGAGAACGTATTAAATGACTCATAAAGAGACCAAAATGCCCCTTACCGTTATCCAGTCATTAGTGCAAATGAAATGAATGAGGGGCAAATGGTGGAATTAACATGATTTAGTCCCTTTTAGTCACCTATTTAGAGAATAGGGACTAAAGCAGTTTAGTCCCTGTTTTAGTCCCACAGTTAAGCAATTTAGGAATGACTAAATGAGACTAAAATTGAGGCACTAATCTTTAGTCATTCAAACTAAATGGGCCTTAACCATGCTTAAATATGATAGTCTTTTCCGCCCCTTAGGTTAATTAGCCACACCATCATCATCAGCTAAAGAGATACATATGACATGTTTGGTTTAGAGTTCTGTCGGGGACCATAATTAGGGGTACCCTCAAGGCTCCTAATTCTCAGCTGATAACCCCCATCAGCACAAAGCTGCAAAGGCCTGATGGGTGCGATTAAGTCAGGGATCAGTCTATTCGAGGGACACGATCACGCCTCGCCCGAGCCTAGCCTTGGACAAGGGCAGCCGACCCCGGAGGATTTCCGTCTCGCCCGAGGCCCCCCTTCAGCGGCGATGAAAGGGAATTAGGCTCACACCTAGTTCCTAATAATTTTGGTGGTTGAATTGCCCAACACAAATATTGGACTAACTAGTTTGCTCTAGTGTATAAGTTATACAGGTGCCAAAGATTCACACTTAGCCAATAAAAAGACAAAGTATTGGGTTCAACCAAAGAGCAAAGGGACAACCGAAGGCACCTCTGGTCTGGCGCACCGGACTGTCCGGTGTGCCACCGGACATGTCCGGTGCCCCAGAGGACTCCGACTCCAAACTCGTCACCTTCGGGAAATTCCGGAGGCAACTCCGCTATAATTCACCGGACTGTCCGGTGTACACCGGACATGTCCGGTGCTCCAAGGAAAAGCGGCCTCCGGAACTCGCCAGCCTCGGGATTTCACTTCATCTGTTCCGCTATAATTCACCGGACTGTCCGGTGTACACCGGACTGTCCAGTGTAACAACGGGACAACGACTATTTCGGCGCCAACGGCTACCTGCAACGCATTAAATGCGCGCGCTGCGCGCGCAAAGGTCAGGCACGCCCATACTGGCGCACCGGACAATCTACAGTGCATGTCCGGTGCGCCACCGGACATCAAGGCGGGGCCAGAAGACAGAGCTCCAACGGTCGGAACCCAACGGCTTTGGTGACGTGGCTGTCGCACCGGACTGTCCGGTGCGCCATCGAACAGACAGCCTCACCAAACGGCTAGTTTGGTGGTTGGGGCTATAAATACCCTCAACCACCCACCATTCATAGCATCCAAGTTTTCCACTTCCCAACTACTTACAAGAGCTCTAGCATTCAATTCTAGACACACCAAAGAGATCAAATCCTCTCCAAATTCCACACAACGCCCTAGTGATTAGAGAGAGTGATTTGCTTGTGTTCTTTCGAGCTCTTGCGCTTGGATTGCTTTCTTCTTTCTTGATTCTTTCTTGCGATCAAAACTCACTTGTAATTGAGGCAAGAGACACCAATCTTGTGGTGGTCCTTGTGGGAACTTTGTGTTCCAAGTGATTGAGAAGAGAAAGCTCACTCGGTCCGAGGGACCGTTTGAGAGAGGGTAAGTGTTGAAAGAGACCCGGCCTTTGTGGCCTCCTCAACGGGGAGTAGGTTTGAGAGAACCGAACCTCGGTAAAACAAATCCGCGTGTCCCACTTCATTATTCGCTTGCGATTTGTTTTGCGCCCTCTCTCGCGGACTCGATTATATTTCTAACGCTAACCCAGCTTGTAGTTGTGATTATTTTTGAGAATTTCAGTTTCGCCCTATTCACCCCCCTCTAGGCGACTTTCAATTGGTATCAGAGCCCGGTACTTCATTAGAGCCTAACCGCTCGAAGTGATGTCGGGAGATCACACCAAGAGGGAGATGGAGACCGGCGACAAGCCCACTACGAGCCAAGGGAGCACTTCATCGGAAGAGTCCCGCACCAAGAGGAAGGAGAAGAAGAAGGACTCCTCCAAACGGAAGGAGAAAAGATCTTCCTCTTCTCACCACAAAGAGAAGAAGGAAAAATCTTCTTCCCACAAGTCGTATCGGAAAGGCGACAAGCACAAGAGGATGAGGAAGGTGGTCTACTACGAGACCGACACTTCATCAACATCAACCTCCGACTCCGATGCGTCGTCCGTAACTTCTAAGCGCCAAGAGCGCAAGAAGTTTAGTAAGATCCCCTTACACTATCCTCGTACACCTAGACATACTCCATTACTTTCCATTCCATTAGGCAAACCACCAACTTTTGATGGCGAAGATTATGCTAGGTGGAGTGATTTAATGAAATTTCATCTAACCTCACTCCACAAAAGTATATGGAATATTGTTGAGTTTGGAGCACAGGTACCATCCATAGGGGATGAGGATTATGATACGGACGAAGTGGCCCAAATCGAGCACTTCAACTCTCAAGCTACAACCATACTCCTCGCCTCTCTAAGCAAGGAGGAATACAACAAGGTGCAAGGGTTGAAGAATGCAAAGGAGATTTGGGACCTACTAAAGACCGCGCACGAGGGTGATGAACTCACCAAGATCACCAAGCGGGAAACGATCGAGGGGGAGCTCGGTCGCTTCCGTCTTCGCCAAGGGCAGGAGCCACAAGATATGTACAACCGGCTCAAAACCTTGGTGAACCAAGTGCGCAACCTCGGGAGCAAGAAATGGGATGACCACGAGGTGGTTAAGGTTATTTTGAGATCACTTATTTTTCTTAACCCCACTCAAGTTCAATTAATTCGTGGTAATCCTAGATACACACTAATGACTCTCGAGGAAGTAATCAGGAATTTTGTGAGCTTTGAATGTATGATTAAAGGCTCAAAGAAGATCAAAGAGCTTGAGGAGCCCTCCACGCCCGAAGCACAACCGGTGGCTTTCAAGGCGACGGAGGAGAAGAAGGAGGAGTCTACACCGAGTAGACAACCAATTGATGCCTCCAAGCTCGACAATGAGGAGATGGCTTTAATCATCAAAAGCTTTCGCCAAATCCTCAAGCAACGGAGGGGGAAGGACTACAAACCCCGCTCCAAGAAAGTGTGCTACAAATGTGGTAAGCCCGGTCATTTCATTGCAAAATGTCCTATATCTAGTGACAGTGACAGGGGCGACGACAAGAAGGGAAAGAGGAGAGAAAAGAAGAAGTACTACAAGAAGAAGGGCGGCGATGCCCATGTTTGCCGGGAGTGGGACTCCGACGAGAGCTCCACCGAGTCCTCTTCCGACGAGGACGCCGCAAACATCGCCGTCACCAAGGGACTCCTCTTCCCCAACGTCGGCCACAAGTGCCTCATGGCAAAGGACGGCAAAAGGAAGAAGGTTAAATCTAAATCCTCCACTAAATATGAATCCTCTAGTGATGATAATGCTAGTGATGAGGAGAATAATTTGCGTACCCTTTTTGCCGATCTTAACATGCAACAAAAGGAAAAATTAAATGAATTGATTAGTGCCATTCATGAGAAGGATGATCTCTTGGACTCTCAAGAGGACTTCCTTATTAAGGAAAACAAAAAGCATGTTAAGGTTAAAAATGCTTATGCTCTAGAGGTAGAAAAATGTAACAAATTATCTAGTGAGCTAAGCACATGCCATGACACTATAGACAACCTTAGAAATGAAAATGCTAGATTAATTGCTAAGGTTGATTCTCATGTATGTGATATCTCAATTCCAAATCTTAGAAATGATAATGATGATTTGCTTGCTAAGATTAAGGAATTGAATAATTCTCTTGATAGCCTTAGAGTAGAAAACGAAAATTTGATTGCTAAGGCTAAAGATATTGATGTTTGCAATACTATTATTTCCGACCTTAGAACTAAGAATGATATGTTGCATGCTAAGGTTGTAGAACTAAAATCTTGCAAACCCTCTACATCTAATGTTGAGCATGTTTCTATTTGTACTAGATGTAGAGATATTGATATCAATGATATTCATGATCACATGGCTTTAATTAAACAACAAAATGATCATATAGCAATATTAGATGCTAAGATTGCCGAGCATAACTTAGAAAATGAAAAGTTTAAATTTGCTAGAAGTATGCTCTATAATGGGAGACGCCCTGGCATCAAGGATGGCATTGGCTTCCAAAGGGGAGACAATGTCAAACTTAATGCCCCTCCAAAGAATTTATCTAACTTTGTTAAGGGCAAGGCTCCCATGCCTCAGGATAACGAGGGTTACATTTTGTACCCTGCCGGTTATCCCGAGAGCAAAATCAAGAAAATTCATTCTAGGAAGTCTCACTCTGGCCCTAACCATGCTTTTATGTATAAGGGTGAGACATCTAGCTCTAGGCAACCAACCCGTGCTAAATTGCCTAGAAAGAAAAATCCTAGTGCATCAAATGATCATGACATTTCATTTAAGACCTTTGATGCATCTTATGTTCTTACTAACAAATCCGGCAAGGTAGTTGCCAAGTTTGTTGGGGGCAAACACAAGGGCTCCAAGACTTGTGTTTGGGTACCCAAAGTTCTTGTTTCTAATGCCAAAGGACCCAAAACCGTTTGGGTACCTAAAGTCAAGAACTAAAATTGTTTTGTAGGTTTATGCATCCGGGGGCTCAAGTTGGATACTCGACAGCGGGTGCACAAACCACATGACCGGGGAGAAGAAGATGTTCTCCTCATATGAGAAAAACCAAGATCCCCAACGAGCTATCACATTCGGGGATGGAAATCAAGGTTTGGTCAAAGGATTGGGTAAAATTGCTATATCACCTGACCATACTATTTCCAATGTTTTTCTTGTAGATTCTTTAGATTACAATTTGCTTTCCGTATCCCAATTATGTCAAATGGGCTACAACTGTCTATTTACTGATGTAGCTGTTACTGTCTTTAGAAGAAGTGATGATTCAATAGCATTCAAGGGAGTGTTAGAGGGTCAGCTATACTTGGTAGATTTTGATAGAGCTGAACTCGACACTTGCTTGGTTGCTAAGACTAACTTGGGTTGGCTCTGGCACCGCTGACTAGCCCATGTTGGAATGAAGAATCTTCATAAGCTTCTAAAGGGAGAGCACATTTTAGGACTAACAAATGTTCATTTTGAGAAAGACAGGATTTGTAGTGCATGCCAAGCCGGGAAGCAAGTTGGGACTCATCATCCACACAAGAACATCATGACTAGTGACAGGCCACTGGAGCTCCTACACATGGACCTATTCAGCCCGATCGCTTACATAAGCATCGGCGGGAGTAAGTACTGTCTAGTTATTGTGGATGATTATTCTCGCTTCACTTGGGTGTTCTTTTTGCAGGAAAAATCCCATACCCAAGAGACCTTGAAGGGATTCTTGAGATGGGCTCAAAATGAGTTCGGCTTAAGGATCAAGAAAATTAGAAGCGACAACGGGACGGAGTTCAAGAACTCTCAAATTGAAGGTTTCCTTGAGGAGGAGGGCATCAAGCATGAGTTCTCTTCTCCCTACACCCCACAACAAAATGGTGTAGTAGAGAGGAAGAATCGAACTCTTTTGGACATGGCAAGGACCATGCTTGATGAGTACAAGACACCGGATCGGTTTTGGGCCGAGGCGGTCAACACCGCTTGCTACGCCATCAACCGGTTATATCTACACCGAATCCTCAAGAAGACATCCTATGAACTCCTAACCGGTAAAAAGCCCAATATTTCATATTTTAGAGTTTTTGGTAGCAAATGCTTTATTCTTGTTAAAAGAGGTAGAAAATCTAAATTTGCTCCTAAAACTGTAGAAGGCTTTTTACTAGGATATGACTCAAACACAAGGGCATATAGAGTCTTTAACAAGTCCTCAGGACTTGTTGAAGTTTCTTGTGACGTTGTGTTTGATGAAACTAACGGCTCTCAAGTAGAGCAAGTTGATCTTGATGAAATAGGTGAAGAACAGGCTCCGTGCATCTCGCTAAGGAACATGTCCATTGGGGATGTGTGTCCTAAGGAATCCAAAGACCCTCCAAGTGCACAAGATCAACCTTCCTCCTCCACGCAAGCATCTCCACCAACTCAAAATGAGGATGAGGCTCAAGTTGATGAAGGAGAAGATCAAAGGGATGAGCCACCTCAAGATGACGGCAACGATCAAGGGGGAGATGCAAATGATCAAGACAAGGAGGATGAAGAACCAAGGCCGCCACACCCAAGAGTCCACCAAGCAATACAACGAGATCACCCCGTCGACACCATCCTCGGCGACATTCATAAGGGGGTAACCACTCGATCTCGTGTTGCACATTTTTGTGAGCATTACTCTTTTGTTCCCTCTATTGAGCCTCACAAGGTAGAGGAAGCACTACAAGATTCGGATTGGGTGATGGCGATGCAAGAGGAGCTCAACAACTTCACGAGGAACGAGGTATGGCATTTAGTTCCACGTCCTAATCAAAATGTTGTAGGAACCAAGTGGGTCTTTCGCAACAAGCAAGACGAGCATGGTGTGGTGACAAGGAACAAAGC
Organism: Zea luxurians; assembly: GCA_029449295.1. Taxonomy (NCBI): domain Eukaryota; kingdom Viridiplantae; phylum Streptophyta; class Magnoliopsida; order Poales; family Poaceae; genus Zea; species Zea luxurians. The sequence continues at coordinate 2,129,256 of JAOPSE010000134.1, read as the reverse complement.
TCGACTCGTGGCCAAGGGGTATTCACAAGTCGAAGGTTTGGATTTTGGTGAAACCTATGCACCCGTAGCTAGGCTTGAGTCCATTCGCATATTATTAGCCTATGCTACTTACCATGGCTTCAAGCTTTACCAAATGGATGTGAAGAGTGCCTTCCTCAATGGACCAATCAAGGAGGAGGTCTACGTTGAGCAACCTCCCGGCTTTGAAGATAGTGAGTACCCTAACCATGTCTATAGGCTCTCTAAGGCGCTTTACGGGCTCAAGCAAGCCCCAAGAGCATGGTATGAATGCCTTAGAGATTTCCTTATTGCAAATGGCTTCAAAGTCGGCAAGGCCGATCCTACTTTATTCACTAAAACTCTTGACAATGATTTGTTTGTATGCCAAGTTTATGTTGATGATATTATATTTGGGTCTACTAACGAATCTACATGTGAAGAATTTAGTAGGATCATGACACAGAAATTCGAGATGTCTATGATGGGGGAGTTGAAGTATTTTATAGGATTCCAAGTCAAGCAACTCCAAGAGGGCACCTTCATTAGCCAAACCAAGTATACTCAAGACATTCTAAGCAAGTTTGGAATGAAGGATGCCAAGCCCATCAAGACACCCATGGGAACAAATGGGCATCTCGACCTCGACACAGGAGGTAAGTCCGTGGATCAAAAGGTATACCGGTCGATGATTGGTTCATTGCTTTATTTATGCGCATCTCGACCGGACATTATGCTTTCTGTTTGCATGTGTGCAAGATTCCAAGCCGACCCTAAGGAATCACACCTTACGACCGTAAAACGAATCTTGAGATATTTGGCTTATACTCCTAAGTTTGGGCTTTGGTACCCTCGGGGATCCACATTTGATTTGATTGGTTATTCGGATGCCGATTGGGCGGGGTGCAAGATTAATAGGAAGAGCACATCGGGGACTTGCCAGTTCTTGGGAAGATCCTTGGTGTCTTGGGCTTCAAAGAAGCAAAATTCGATCGCTCTTTCTACCGTCGAAGCCGAGTATATTGCCGCAGGCCATTGTTGCGCGCAATTACTTTGGATGAGGCAAACCCTGCGGGACTATGGTTACAAATTAACCAAAGTTCCTCTTCTATGTGATAATGAGAGTGCAATCCGCATGGCGGATAATCCCGTTGAGCATAGCCGCACTAAACACATAGCCATTCGGTATCATTTTCTTCGGGATCACCAACAAAAGGGGGATATCGAGATTTCATACATTAACACTAAAGATCAATTAGCCGATATCTTTACCAAGCCACTTGATGAACAATCTTTTACCAAACTTAGGCATGAGCTGAATATTCTTGATTCTAGGAATTTCTTTTGCTAAACTTGCACACATAGCTCATAAGTATACCTTTGATCATGTCTCTTTGATATATGCTATGACTAATGTGTTTTCAAGTGTATTTCAAACCAAGTCATAGGTATATTGAAAGGGAATTGGAGTCTTCGGCGAAGACAAGGCTTCCACTCCACTCTACTACTCATCCTTCGTCGTCGCTCCGCATCACTCTCCGTCTTTGGTATAATCTTCACTCTTATGTTTTATTTGCCAAAGGGGAGAAAATAGTTAGGCAAGGGCTTATATCTCACTCAAAGTATCCGTTTTTGGCGATTCATGCCAAAGGGGGAGAAAGTATGAGCCCAAAGCAAAAGGACCGCACCACCACCCTAATTTTAAAATTAATGGTTTTCAATTGAAAATTTCAAATTGGTATCTCTTTGTGTTCTAAAGGGGGAGCAAGTAGTATTTTCAAAACTTGATATCTTAAAACCCTCTTGAACACTAAGAGGAGAAATTTATTTGAGGGGGAGTTTTGTTTAGTCAAAGGAAAAGCATTTGAAACAAGGGGAGAGAATTTCAAATCTTGAAAATGCTTCTCAAATCTTATTCATTTACCTTTGACTATCTTGCAAAAGGACTTTGAAAAGAATTTACAAAAGAGTTTGCAAAAACAAAACTTGTGGTGCAAGTGTGGTCCAAAATGTTAAAAATAAAGAAACAATCCATGCACATCTAGTAAGTAACTTTTATTGGCTCAATTCCAAGCAACCTTTGCACTTACATTATGCAAACTAGTTCAAATTATGCACTTTTATATTTGCTTTGGTTTGTGTTGGCATCAATCACCAAAAAGGGGGAGATTGAAAGGGAATTAGGCTTACACCTAGTTCCTAAATAATTTTGGTGGTTGAATTGCCCAACACAAATATTGGACTAACTAGTTTGCTCTAGTGTATAAGTTATACAGGTGCCAAAGATTCACACTTAGCCAATAAAAAGACAAAGTATTGGGTTCAACCAAAGAGCAAAGGGACAACCGAAGGCACCTCTGGTCTGGCGCACCGGACTGTCCGGTGTGCCACCGGACATGTCCGGTGCCCCAGAGGACTCCGACTCCAAACTCGTCACCTTCGGGAAATTCCGGAGGCAACTCCGCTATAATTCACCGGACTGTCCGGTGTACACCGGACATGTCCGGTGCTCCAAGGAAAAGCGGCCTCCGAAACTCGCCAGCCTTGGGATTTCACTTCATCTGTTCCGCTATAATTCACCGGACTGTCTGGTGTAACAGCGGGGCAACGGCTATTTCGGTGCCAACGGCTACCTGCGACGCATTAAATGTGCGCGCTGCGCGCGCAGAGGTCAGGCACGCCCATACTGGCGCACCGGACAATCTACAGTGCATGTCCGGTGCGCCACCGGACATCAAGGCGGGGCCAGAAGACAGAGCTCCAACGGTCGGAACCCAACGACTTTGGTGACGTGGCTGTCGCACCGGACATGTCCGGTGTGCACCAGACTGTCCGGTGCGCCATCGAACAGACAGCCTCACCAAACGGCTAGTTTGGTGGTTGGGGCTATAAATACCCTCAACCACCCACCATTCATAGCATCCAAGTTTTCCACTTCCCAACTACTTACAAGAGCTCTAGCATTCAATTCTAGACACACCAAAGAGATCAAATCCTCTCCAAATTCCACACAACACCCTAGTGATTAGAGAGAGTGATTTGCTTGTGTTCTTTCGAGCTCTTGCGCTTGAATTGCTTTCTTCTTTCTTGATTCTTTCTTGCGATCAAAACTCACTTGTAATTGAGGCAAGAGACACCAATCTTGTGGTGGTCCTTGTGGGAACTTTGTGTTCCAAGTGATTAAGAAGAGAAAGCTCACTCGGTCCGAGGGACCGTTTGAGAGAGGGTAAGGGTTGAAAGAGACCCGGCCTTTGTGGCCTCCTCAACGGGGAGTAGGTTTGAGAGAACCGAACCTCGGTAAAACAAATCCGCGTGTCCCACTTCATTATTCGCTTGCGATTTGTTTTGCGCCCTCTCTCGCGGACTCGATTATATTTCTAATGCTAACCCAGCTTATAGTTGTGATTATTTTTGAGAATTTCAGTTTCGCCCTATTCACCCCCCCTCTAGGCGACTTTCAGGCGAACATATTCCCCGCTCGCCCGAGGCCCTGCCTTCGCTAAGAAGCAACCCTGACCAAATCGTCGCACCGACCGACCAAGTCGCAGGAGCATTTAATGCAAAGGTGGCCTGACACCCTTATCCTGACACGTGCCCCCCAGCCGACAGAGCCGAAGTGACCGCCGTCACTTCGCGGCTCCACTGACCGGCCTGACAGAAGGACAGAGCCGCCTGCGCCACTCCGACTGCGGTGCCACTTGACAGAGTGAGACTGACAGGCAGTCAGGCCCAGCCGAAGGCTCCATAGGAAGCTCCGCCTCGCCCGACCCCAGGGCTCGGACTCGGGCTAAGTCCCGGAAGACGGCGAACTCCGCCCGACCCAGGGCTCGGACTCGGGCTAAGTCCCGGAAGACGGCGAACTCCGCCCGACCCAGGGCTCGGACTCGGGCTAAGTCCCAGAAGACGGCGAACTCCGCTCCGCCCGACCCAGGGCTCGGACTCGGGCTAAGTCCCGGAAGACGGCGAACTCCGCTCCGCCCGACCCAGGGCTCGGACTCGGGCTAAGTCCCGGAAGACGGCGAACTCCGCTCCGCCCGACCCAGGGCTCGGACTCGGGCTAAGTCCCAGAAGACAACGATCTCCGCCTCGCCCGACCCAGGGCTCGGACTTGGGCTCGGCCCCAGAAGACGACGAACTCCGCTTCGCCCGACCCCAGGGCTCGGACGCCGCCCCGGCACCAGCCGGCAATCTCCGCCTCGCCCGACCCAGGGGCTCGGACTCGACCTCAGCTTTGGAGGAGCTTCCACATTGCCCAACCTAGGGCGCAGACCAGCCACGTCAACAGGAGGCGCCATCATCACCCTACCCCGAGCTGACTCGGGCCGCAGGGAGCAAGACCGGCGTCCCATCTGGCTCGCTCCGCCAGATAGGCAATGATGGCGCCCCGCATGCTCTGTGACGATGGTGGCTCTCAGCCCCCTTACGGAAGCAAGAGGACGTCAGCAAGGACTCAACCGCTCCGACAACTGTCCCTCCACCAAGCTCCATCGCTCCTCCGACGGCCACGACATCACACCAGCTGGGTGCCAAGATCTCTCCGGCTGCCACAACGGCATGTACCTAGGGCGCTAGCTCTCCTCCGCTAGACACGTAGCACTCTGCTACACCCCCCATTGTACACCTGGGTCCTCTCCTTGCGCCTATAAAAGGGAGGACCAGGGCCCTCTTAGGGAGGGTTGGCCGCGCGGGGACGAGGATGAGACACGCGCTCGCCCGGAGCCGCTCGCTCCCTCTCCCGCGTGGACGCTTGTAACCCCCTACTGCAAGCGCACCCAACCTGGGCGCGGGACGAACACGAAGGCCGCGGGATTCCCACCTCTCTCACGCCGGTCTCCGGCCGCCTCGCTCTCCCCCCTTCGCGCTCGCCCTCGCGCTCAACCCATCTAGGCTGGGGCACGCGGCGACATTCACTCGTCGGCCCAGGGACCCCCCGGTCTCGGAAAGCCGACAGTTGGCGCGCCAGGTAGGGGCCTGCTGCGTGTTGACGAACAGCTTCCCATCAAGCTCCAGATGGGCAGTCTCCAGCAACCTCTCCAACCCGGGACGGTGCTCCGTTTCGGGAGTCTTGAGTTCATGTCCCTCGACGGCAGCTACAACATGATACTCCTTCCACCGCCGTGCGACAATGACAGTGGCGGGCGACAACCCGCCCGCCGGCGGCGGAATCGGCGACGTCTTCCCCGCATGGTGGAAAAACAGCCTTCGAGCTCACCCCGTCCTCTCCCCCGCGAACGGAGGAGGAGACAGGGCAACCAAGGCCAAGCAGGAGACAGCGCCTCGTCGGCTGTCGAGCGAGTCGACGGCCCTAGCGCCCCAACGGGGGGCGCACCGGGCGTCGACCTCGCGTTTGAGACGAAGGCGAGCGCCGTCTCCCCGCGACACGCCAATCCCGAGCAAGCAGACGACGCCAGCACACTCGCGAAAAGCTTGCTGGACGTCACCCTCGTACCTGAGACGACGGCGCAGTCAGTCCCCGACATGACCTCATCGCCGCCCGTCGACCGAAAGGTACCGACCGATTCCCATCCCACGTCTTTCGGATTTAACCTCGACCCGCCTAGCGGCCCCGCTTTGGCGGGCGCTCTTGTTGTGGCGATTCCAAACCCTCTGGAGATTCATATGCCGTCACCTTGGGATCGGCTGACGGACGTCTCGACCTACGGGCCCTCTGGGTCCGAGGAAGACGACGAGCCCAGCATCTGTTGGGATTTCTCTGGACTTGGCAACCCCAGTGCATTGTGGCACTTCATGACCGCATGCGACTACTGCCTTTCCGACTGTTCTGACGGTAGCCGTTGCCTCGGCGACGAGGACTGCGGCCCAAGTCGCGAATGCTTCCACGTCGATCTAGGGGGTCCCCTCGAAGGAAACCATCTCGGCATGCCGGAGGACGGTGACCTCCCTAGGCCGGTGCCTCGCGTTGACATCCCACGGGAGCTAGGTGTGGTCCCCGTTCAGGCAGGGGGTCATGACACACAGCTCGAGCAAATCCGCGGGGTGCAGGCCAGGCTCGACGAGGGAGCAGGAGCGCTTGAGCCGATCCGTCGGGACGTCGGGCAGGCATGGGAGGGCCAACCTCCGGCCGGAGAAATACGTCATCAACCCCAGGGCTTCCAGCACCGCATCAACGACGACGTCAGGGTCAGGCCACCACCCGCATCTAGTGGGGTCGGCCGGAACCTGGCTGCAGCAGCGATGCTTCTCCACGAGATGCTAGAGCCATCAACCACCGAGGGACGGCGAATCCAGGGAGAGCTCAAGAATCTCCTGGAAGGCGCCGCGGCCCGATGGGCCGAGAGCTCCGCCTCCCGAAGGCAGGGGTACCCCTCGGAACCTCATGCCGCGACTTCCCGATTCATGCGGGAAGCCTCGGTCTACACCGGGCGCACGCGCAACACAGCGCCTGCGGCCCCGGGTCGCCTCGGCAACGAGCACCATCACCGCGACCGTCGGGCCCACCTCGACGAGAGGGTGTGCCGAGGCTACCATCCCAGGCGTGGGGGACGCAAAGACAGCGGGGAGGATCGGAGTCCCTCGCCCGAACCACTCGGCCTGCAAGCCTTCAGCAGAGCCATCCGACGGGCGCCGTTCCCGACCTAGTTCCGACCCCCGACTACTATCACAAAGTACTCGGGGGAGACGAGACCGGAACTGTGGCTCGCGGACTACCGTCTGGCCTGCCAACTGGGTGGAACGGACGATGACAACCTCATCATCCGCAACCTCCCCCTGTTCCTCTCCGACTCCGCTCGCGCCTGGTTGGAGCACCTGCCTCCGGGGCAGATCTCCAACTGGGATGACCTAGTCCAAGCTTTCGCCGGCAATTTCCAGGGCACGTACGTGCGCCCCGGGAATTCCTGGGACCTTCGAAGCTGCCGACAGCAGCCGGGAGAGTCTCTCCGAGACTACATCCGGCGATTCTCGAAGCAGCGCACCGAGCTACCCAACATCACCGACTCGGATGTCATCGGCGCGTTCCTCGTTGGCACCACCTGCCGCGACCTGGTGAGCAAGCTGGGTCGCAAGACCCCCACCAGGGCGAGCGAGCTGATGGACATCGCCACCAAGTTCGCCTCCGGCCAGGAGGCGGTCGAGGCTATCTTTTGGAAGGACAAGCAGCCCCAGGGCCGCCCATCGGAAGATACTCCCGAGGCGTCAACCCAGCGCGACGCCAAGAAGAAGGGCAAGAAGAAGTCACAAGCGAAACGCGACGCCGCCGATGCGGACCTTGTCGCCGCCGCCGAGTACAAGAACCCTCGGAAGCCCCCCGGAGGTGCCAACCTTTTCGACAAGATGCTCAAGGAGCCGTGCCCCTATCACCAGGGACCCGTCAAGCACACCCTTGAGGAGTGCGTCATGCTTCGGCGCCACTTCCACAGGGCCGGGCCACCCGCGGAGGGTGGCAAGGCCCGCGACAACGACAAGAAGGAAGATCACCAGGCAGGAGAGTTCCCCGAGGTCCGCGACTGCTTCATGATCTATGGTGGGCAAGCGGCGAACGCCTCGGCTCGGCACCGCAAGCAAGAGCGCTGGGAGGTCTGCTTGATGAAGGTGGTGGCGCCAGTCTATCTAGACTGGTCCGACAAGCCTATCACCTTCGACCGAGACGATCACCCCGACCATGTGCCGAGCCCGGGGAAATACCCGCTCGTCGTCGACCCCATCATCGGCGACGTCAGGCTCACCAAGGTCCTCATGGACGGAGGCAGTAGCCTCAACATCATCTACACCGAAACCCTCGGACTCCTGCGCGTCGATCTGTCCTCCGTCTGGGCAGGCACTGCGCCCTTCCATGGGATCATCCCCGGGAAGCGCGTCCAACCCCTCAGATAGCTCGACCTTCCCGTCTGCTTCGGAACACCCTCCAACTTCCGAAGGGAGACCCTGACGTTTGAGGTGGTCAGGTTCCGAGGAACCTACCACGCGGTACTGGGGAGGCCATGCTACGCGAAGTTCATGGCCGTCCCCAACTACACCTACCTGAAGCTCAAGATGCCGGGCCCCAACGGGGTCATCACCGTCGGCCCCACGTACAAACACGCGTTCGAATGCGATGTGGAGTGCGTGGAGTACGCCGAGGCCCTCGCCGAGTCCGAGGACCTCATCGCCGACCTGGAGAGCCTCTCTAAGGAGGTGCCAGACGTGAAGCGTCATGCCGGCAACTTTGAGCCAGCGGAGACGGTTAAGTCCGTCCCCCTCGATCCCAGCGGCGACGCCTCCAAGCAAATCCGGATCGGCTCCGGGCTCGATCCCAAATAGGAAGCAGTGCTCGTCGACTTTCTTCGCGCAAACGCCGACGTCTTCGCGTGGAGTCCCTCGGACATGCCCGACATACCGAGGGATGTCGCCGAGCACTCGCTGGACATCCGAGCCGGAGCCCGACCCGTCAAGCAACCCCTGCGCCGATTCGACGAGGAGAAGCGCAGAGCCATAGGCGAGGAGATCCACAAGCTAATGGCGGCAGGGTTCATCAAAGAGGTATTCCATCTCGAATGGCTTGCCAACCCTGTGCTTGTGAGAAAGAAAGGGGGGAAATGGCGGATGTGTGTAGACTACACTGGTCTCAACAAAGCATGTCCGAAGGTTCCCTACCCTCTGCCTCGCATCGATCAAATCGTGGATTCCACTGCTGGGTGCGAAACCCTGTCTTTCCTCGATGCCTACTCAGGGTATCATCAAATCAGGATGAAAGAGTCCGACCAGCTCGCGACTTCTTTCATCACACCCTTCGGCATGTACTGCTATGTCACCATGCCGTTCGGCTTGAGGAATGCGGGCGCGACGTACCAGCGATGCATGAACCATGTGTTCGGCGAACACATCGGTCGCACGGTCGAGGCCTACGTCGATGACATCGTAGTCAAGACGAGGAAAGCCTCCGACCTCCTTTCCGACCTTGAAGTGACATTCCGATGTCTCAAGGCGAAAGGCGTCAAGCTCAATCCCGAAAAGTGTGTCTTCGGGGTGCCCCGAGGCATGCTCTTGGGGTTCATCGTCTCTGAGCGAGGCATCGAAGCCAACCCGGAGAAGATCGCAGCCATCACCAGCATGGGGCCCATCAAGGACTTGAAAGGCGTACAGAGAGTCATGGGATGTCTCGCGGCTCTGAGCCGCTTCATCTCATGCCTCGGCGAAAGAGGTCTACCTCTGTACCGCCTCTTGAGGAAGGCCGAGTGCTTCACTTGGATCCCTGAAGCCGAGGAAGCCCTCGGGAACCTGAAGGCACTCCTCACAAAGGCGCCTATCTTGGTGCCCCCAGCTACAGGAGAAGCCCTCCTGGTCTACGTCGCCGCGACCACTCAGGTGGTTAGCGCCGCGATTGTGGTCGAGAGGCAAGAAGAGGGGCACGCATTGCCCGTTCAGAGGCCAGTCTACTTCGTCAGCGAGGTACTGTCCGAAACCAAGATCCGCTACCCACAAGTTCAGAAGCTGCTGTACGCGGTGATCCTAACGCGGCGGAAGCTGCGACACTACTTCGAGTCTCATCCGGTGACTGTGGTGTCATCCTTCCCCCTGGGAGAGATCATCCAGTGCCGAGAGGCCTCAGGTAGGATTGCAAAGTGGGCGGTGGAGATCTTGGGCGAGACAATCTCGTTTGCTCCCCGGAAGGCCATCAAGTCCCAGGTCTTGGCGGACTTCGTGGCTGAATGGCTCGACACCCAGCTACCGACGGCTCCGATCCAACCGGAGCTCTGGACCATGTTCTTCGACGGGTCGCTGATGAAGACAGGAGCCGGCGCAGGCCTACTCTTCATCTCACCCCTCGGAAAGCATCTACGCTACGTGCTACGCCTCCACTTCCCGGCGTCCAACAATGTGGCCGAGTATGAGGCTCTGGTCAACGGGTTGCGGATCGCCATCGAGCTAGGGGTCCGACGCCTCGACGCTCGCGGTGACTCGCAGCTCGTCATCGACCAAGTCATGAAGAACTCCCATTGCCGCGACCCGAAGATGGAGGCCTACTGCGATGAGGTTCGGCGCCTGGAATACAAGTTCTACGGGCTCGAGCTCAACCACATCGCCCGGCGCTACAACGAGACTGCGGACGAGCTGGCTAAAATAGCCTCGGGGCGAACAACGGTTCCCCCAGACGTCTTCTCCCGAGACCTGCATCAACCCTCCGTCAAGACCGACGACACGTCCGAGCCCGAGGTACCCTCGGCTCAGTCCGAGGTACCCTCGGCTCAGTCCGAGGCACCCTCGGCTCAACCCGAGGCGCCCTCGGCTTAGTCTGAGGCACCCTCGACTCATCCCGAGGCACCCTCAGCTCGGCCCGAGGCACCCTCGGTTCAGTCCGAGGTACCCTCGGCCCCCGAGGGTGAGGCACTGCGCGTCGAGGAGGAGCGAAGCGGGGTCACGCCTAATCGAAACTGGCAGACCCCGTACCTGCAATATCTCCACCGAGGAGAGCTACCCTCCGACCAAGCCGAAGCTCGGCGGGTGGCGCGGCGCGCCAAGTCGTTCGTCTTGCTAGGAGATGAGAAGGAGCTCTACCACCGCAGCCCCTCCGGCATCCTCCAGCGGTGCATCTCCATCGCCGAAGGTTAGGAACTCCTGCGAGAGATACACTCGGGGGCTTGCGGCCATCACGCAGCGCCTCGAGCCCTTGTTGGGAATGCTTTCCGGCAAGGCTTCTACTGGCCGACGGCGGTGGCCGACGCCACTAGAATTGTTCGCACCTGCGAAGGGTGTCAGTTCTACGCGAGGCAGACCCACCTGCCTGCTCAGGCTCTGCAGACGATACCCATCACCTGGCCTTTTGCTGTGTGGGGTCTGGATCTCATCGGCCCCTTGCAGAAGGCACCCGGGGGCTACACGCACCTTTTGGTCGCCATCGACAAATTCTCCAAGTGGATCGAGGTCCGACCCCTAAACAGCATCAGGTCCGAGCAGGCGGTGGCGTTCTTCACCAACATCATCCATCGCTTCGGGGTCCCGAACTCCATCATCACCGACAACGGCACCCAGTTCACCGGCAGAAAGTTCCTGGACTTCTGCGAGGATCATCACATCCGGGTGGACTGGGCTGTCGTGGCTCACCCCATGTCAAATGGGCAAGTAGAGCGTGCCAACGGCATGATTCTACAAGGGCTCAAGCCTCGGATCTACAACGACCTCAACAAGTTCGGCAAGCGGTGGATGAAGGAACTCCCCTCGGTGGTCTGGAGTCTGAGGACAACGCTGAGCCGAGCCACGGGCTTCACGCCGTTCTTTCTAGTCTATGGGGCTGAAGCCATCTTGTCCACAGACTTAGGATACGGTTCCCCGAGGACGAGGGCCTACACCGACCAAAGCAACCAAGTTAGCCGAGAAGACTCGCTGGACCAGCTGGAGGATGCTTGGGACAAGGCCTTGCTACACTCGGCGCGGTACCAGCAGTCCCTGCGACGCTACCACGCCCGAGGGGTCCGGTCCCGAGACCTCCAGGTGGGCGACCTGGTGCTTCGGCTGCGACAAGACGCCCGAGGGCGGCACAAGCTCACGCCTCCCTGGGAGGGGTCATTCGTCATCGCCAAGGTTCTGAAGCCCGGAACGTACAAGCAGGCCAACAGTCAAGGCGAGGTCTACGGCAATGCCTGGAACATCCAACAGCTACGTCGCTTCTACCCTTAAGATGTTTTCAAGTTGATCATATACCTCGCACCCACGCAAAGTTTAGTCATCAAGGAAGGGTCGGCCTCGCCTCGGCAAAGCCCGACCCTCCCTCGGGGGCTAAAAGGGGGGAACCCCCTCCGCGTCAAGATTGGGGAACCTCTTTGCGTCCAAAATTTTCAATCAAAAAAGCTTTTGCGTTCCCCCCGGCTATGTCGGAAGCAAGGCCCCAAGGAGCAAACACGGGTGCATGTAAGTGGCAAGGCCGACTGAGCCGAGGGACTCCTACGCCTCCGGGTTAGGAACACCTCACTCGTCACCCGCCGCGAAAAGTGACCCCTACTTGGGGAAACCACCCTGTTACTAACAGGCGAAGCCGGACACGCAAAATAAAAAGGAAATGAGTACGACTTCATGCAATGGTAACAAAGTGTTTAGGTGTAACACCCTGAATTTGGGGGTATAAAATTTCTTTGCTCATATTCACAAATTCAGGTGTTACTCCCCTTTTCTCATCCTTCCCCAATCTTCTCTTTCTCATTTCTATAGGAGAAAAGTGGTTATTTTATTTATAATTATAGTTCATTAGCTCAAACTCCAAGGGAGTATGAGTTGTTGCATCATGTTGAACCCTGGATTTCACTTTTGTTTGGTGCATAATTCTTAGAAAGTCTAATTTGAATTTGTGGCTTATTTGAATTTGAATCAAATAGAGAAAATAAAAAGAAAAGGGAAAGCAAATGCCAGAATAAAAGAAAAAAGAAAAGAAGCCCGCTTTCCCCGCCCCCTCGGCCTTTCGGCCCATCTGGCCCATCCCCGCGCGCGCGCCTTCCTTCCCCCCTTCTCTCTCCGCCCGTCAGCGCGACCGCCTTCCCCGCGCCCGCGTCCGCTTTCCTCTCTCTCTCTGCTCGTGGGCCCGAGCTGTCAGCTCCTCCGTCTCCGCGTAACCGCCGCCCGAGCTGCGCGCTGCCGCGGTCTCCGCGCCCACGTCGCGCGTGGAGCTCGCAACCGCCCCGCCCCCGGCCACTTGAGCCTAGAACCCCACTCGCCCTCTCCCCCTCCCTCATTTGCGCACCAACAGACCCCTCCCTCACCTTCCCCTCGCTGCGCGCACGCCAGAGCGCCTTCGCCGTGAACCGCCGCCGTTCCGAGCTCGTTTCCCCGTCACCGTTGGAGCTCCGCCGTGCCCTCAGCCACGGTGAGCTCCGCCCCGACGTCCGCAACCCGGGACGCGCTCCAATTTCCCCTTCCCCTCCCTATTTCCCTCTGCCCGCGCTCACCCGCCGTCCTCCGTGCAGCCGCGGAGATCCGCCACCGCCGACCCGGGCCGTCGTCGCGCCATTGCCGCCACCGAGGAGTCCCCGGAGTCCGTCTTGAGGTAAGGAACCTCCCCTGCCCTCTCCCTTCCTCTCTATTGCTCTCTGCTGCGCTTAATTCCTCGTCGGAGTTGATTAGCGCCGCCGCTGAGTCGCTTCGCCGTGAACCGCCCCCCTCCGGTGCCCCTGCCCCGACCTAGCCCCCACCGGACGATTCCCCGCGCCCTCCCCAACCTTCCCGGCCGCTCAGGTCACCCCAAAGACCCGCAGAGCGCCCGCGCCCCTCGTCTCTGGCGAGTCCTCCGCCGTGGAGACGAGCGCCGCCGCCTCTGCTAGCCGTAGGAGAGGCAAAGGCCGGCCACCCAATCCCCGCCGTCCATCCCAGATCGCACGGCCCCGTTTCAATTAGGCCGAGCCCAACCCTAGCCGTTCGCCTGAGATCCAACGGCCCAGAGCCGTTTCCCCCGCGCCCGCTCTGCCCGCTGGCCCCGCCTGTCAGCCCGCCCGTGCCCGCTCTGCCGCCCGGTCCCGCCTGTCAGCCGCTCAGGCCGCCGCGCGCTCGCGCGCCCGCCCGTGGATCTAATCTTGGGCGTTGATCTGAGATCCGACGGCCGTAGAAGCCCGATACCCCTTCGCCCGCGCGTTTTCTTAAAGAGACCCCCGGCTTCCTGAAAATTAACCCGCCGTCCCTGGATTCTCGCAGTTAGGTCCTCGGACCTTTTATTTAATTCAAAATAAGTATTTAGGGTATATTTTTAATCCCTAAACTTGTAAAATTCATAACTTTGTCATATGAACTCCAAATTAGGTGCTTCAAATTGCAAAATGCTCATAGTATTTTTGTCTACCTATTTAACCAATGTTTCCCTGCTGTTTTTATGTCCCAATTAATAGTTGATCATTAACATAAGATTAAGGTTATTGGAACCCCTATTTGAGATAAATAAAGGATAGAAGACTTTAATAAAAGTGGGAGCACCTAAGTTTATGGACTTAAAACCATGTAATGATTTAACCCCACCATTGACTTAAACCTGATTAGTGGATAATGAATCATTTTGTATAGTCCTCTACCCTAGACCTAGGGAATACCAGAGTGCCTATCCCTTTTCTATTATGAACTTGTGATCTCTCTGCTGCATATGTTTGGTATATTATTTTTGTTTGTTATTTCCCAAGTGCATAGTGTGAATGATTACTTTACGTAGACAACGAGCAGTCTGTGTTTCCCGAGGGAGTTGCAGAGGAAGTTCCTGATCAACAGTTTGTTGAAGGCAAGTGTCCTCTGACCCATTATGTCCCATTCACTTTTAATGCACTGTCCCGCATTACTTAATTGAAACCTAAGGATTGAGTAGCTTTCTGTTTACCTTATCCTTGTTTACCTTTTGGGTTATCATGGTTAGCATTATGCTAGCGCTTTACTTTAATCAATGAACATGATGAGATACAATGATGATACTATGGTCTTATTCTGGATATGATGATATACTTGTGGCATTTAGGGGACTCGGGCTGTTTCCCGAGTACCTCTCCGTAAGGACCTGTTCGTTGAGAGACCACCCGGGATAACAGTGCAACCATGAGGGTGAAATGGGATGCCCTTAGCTAATTAATTAGAGGAACTAGAGGTGTAGTTGCTTCGCCGTCGTGCGGTCAATGGGGTCCAGGCACAGTGCTTGCTCTGCCGAGGCTGAGTGCCGAGGTTCTTTCGTTTTGCTTTTGTTAGTCACTCTCCTGCGGGGAGGAGTACTGTGTTTATCAAACTGGAGAAACCTAACGGGCAGCTATGATCTCTAGGGAATCTTTGTAAAAGCTACGTAGTGATACCCTGCCGGACCACCTAGGTAGTGGTCAATGGGGATTAGCTCTCCCCGGGTAGAAAGGGAATCATGACTCATGGGTAAAGTGTGCGACCTCTGCAGAGGGTAGTGAAACTGATATATCAGTCGCGCTCACGGTTAAGAGCAGCCTTGGGATCCTCTTTGATTAGAGATGCATATGACATGAGATACAATGGTTCTATTTATTATTTTGGTTCAATGACGATAATGATGTTCCTCGATGAGGAAATGGTTCATGGGTTGGTTAATGCTAAAATCTGGCTTCTACTAATGATAAATACCTGACCAACTAAAAACAACTGCTTGAGCCTAACCCCACATAAAGCTAGTCCACTTCAGCCAAACGGGACATTTGCTGAGTACGTTGATGTGTACTCATCCTTGCTTTACCACAAAACACCAGGTTGTCCGCATTGTAACCACTGCTCCGGAGAAGGCGAAGTCGTGGAAGGAGACTTCCAGGAGTTCCAAGACTACGACGAATTCTAAGTGTGGGTTGGCGACAACCCCCAGTCAGCTGCCTGTGAAGGCCTTATCTTTACTGCGTTTCGCTAGCACTTTGATTCACCTGTTAAGACGATGACTATGTGGATGTCTATGACTCTGTGATGTAATAAGTTAATACTCTTTTAAGTTATTATTCGAGCAATGTGCATTGATGTTCATTTATGTAATCGCTGTGTACGTGAGTCCTGATCCTGGCACGTACATAGTTCGCACTTGGTTTGCCTTCCAAAACCGGGTGTGACATTAGGCCTCAGCGGCCGCAGAAAGACACACGTGCATCCGACAGAAACTGTTCCAACAGAGTTAGGCATCGCCTTGGGAAGGAGCCACGCCTTCGGCTTCATCCCCACCATCGGCAAAGTCCATCCCGGCTTCCGGCGACGGCGCAGGTGGGAGGATCTCTGCCTCAAAGGTGGTCGCCAGCACTGCGCTCGGACCCGCGGCGGCCGCATCGAGCCTCTGGACTTCTGCCAGGGCGGCTTCATCTTCGTCGGGAAGGCAATACCCCTTGCTAACCCGCTCTAGGTCCAAAACATAGTGGGAAGCGAGTACGGCGAAGGCCCGCCTGACGCCGTGGTGTAACGCCTCGCGGAGTCTGCCGCGCACATGATCGCCCAAGACTTGAAGGCGACTTCGAGGGGAGCTTCCTGAGGGGACGTCGCCGGAGCCAAGGACCCGGTAAACGTCCGAGACAGCCTCGGACATGGCCGCGTGGTCGGTTTCCCTCTGCTCGGCCGCCCCGGCAAGCGCCTTGGCGGACTCATCGAGGGCGGACTCGAGCTCTGCGAACAGCCAAAGGAAGGATCTCAAACACAAGCAGAGGAAACAAGCAGGAACAAAAACCAAAGATGGCCAAGGCGTACCTCCGGCTCGGGCACGCTGCTCCGAGGCTGCGACGTGGGCTACGGCTAGGTCGGCCGCAAGGGTTTCAGCCCGGCTTTCGGCCTCGGCAGCCCGGCCCCGAGATTGGTCCCGCTCCTTGACGACCCGGTCGAACTCCAACTGCTGTCGTTGCGCTTCTGCGCGCGCCACGGCCACCTCCGCGCGCGCCGCTGCCGCCTCGGCTCTCAGATCGGTACAGAGCAACCGAAGGTCCGCCACCTCGGCACCCTGCTGAGAGAGGCGTGCAGTAGCCCCAGCAAGCGAGGTCCTCAGGGATCGCAGTGAGCCCCAGACGTCGACCTCGTGGCGGATGAACGACAACTTGGCGGCGCTCCGATCCGTCAGATCCTGAGGGAAGGAAGCGGGGCGTCACAAAAGACGCCTTGGTCACAAAAGAGAAAAGGTATGCCTGAAACCGTTACCTGGAGGATTTTGGGGACGTCCCTGCAGAAAACCTCCAGCGACGACCGGAGCGACCCCACTGTTGCTTCGGCACACTCGCGGAGCTCGTCCCAGGACTGGTCCTCCCGCTCATCGTCGAGAACGAAACCGGGATCCGAGGCTTCACGGGTCCGGAACCGGAGCAACTAGCGCCGGCCCTCGGAGCTCCGCCGCACAGCGACGAGGCTGCCGCCCGGCGGGACGGATCGCGCCTCCACGCCCCCTCTTCCGAGGCACCGAGCGCCGATGCCTCAGCCGTCTCGACGTCGGCAGCAGCTGGTCGCTCCCCGACTGGGACGGCGGCGACTTCAGTAGCGACAGGTGCCGGCATCGCCGGCACATCTGGTGGGCCCGGGGCCACGTCCGCGTCAGCCGCCACCCCTATCACAATGGCCGCCCCAGCAGAAGCGCCAGCCTCGGGAACCCGCTCCACGGCGACTGGTGCCGCCTGAGCCCCCTGCTGTGGAGCGCCTTGCGAGAAGGTCACCTGAACGGCAAGGCCCGGAGCGGCGCTGGCCGCGCAAGCCGGTGTCGTCTTAAGGGCCTTCTGGGGCGCCAGGTCAGTCAGCCCATGGTTTCGCTTGCTGAGAAAAAAAGAAAAATCACGACCGGGACATACGAATGAAAAGCCAGGACGAAGACATTCCAGGATACTCACCCGCTCCGGGCCATGATCAACCGTGCCTGGGGGGAGGTCTCTCGACCCCCGGAGCCGCCGCCGAGGTCCGCTTCGCCGGCAGCTTCGGCATCACCCTCGCTTTGGGTGCCCTGGACGCCTGGGAGGCGGGCTGCTCAGGCACTGCCACGACGACCTGGGGGTCGCTCCCCTGCGCTGTCGGCGTGGGCGGCGGCTCTCGGGGAGCAGACGCCCCGGCCTGGCTCCCCAGGGTCGCCTCAGCTCCTCCAGCCGAGGGGTCAAGTACCCTCTCGGATTGCCCCCGCTCCTCGGGCCGGGACCCCGGCGTCCCGACTCCGAGGACTGACGGCATCAACCCGCTCGGGGGCTGGTTTGATGGCTCCTGGCCTAACCCCAAGTCGGGGCTGAGGCCAAGGCGGGCAGCCATGTCGTCTCCCTCGTCATCATCTTCATCATCGTCATCGTCGTCGGGTGTTTCCGGCGACGGCTCCCTCGGGAGCCCCTCCCTCTCCTGCCGGCGATGAAGCTTTTCCAAGGCGTCCCGAGCCCGCCTCCGCTCGCGGGCCCGGGCCTTCTCCGTGTCCTTCTTTTTCTTCTTCTCCTCCGCGGCGACCCGCCGCGCTGCTCGGTCCGCCGCATCTTGCGGGACCCGTGGCAGGGAAGACTTGTGCCACCCTACCTCCTGAAGACGGGTGGAAATCCCGACCTTAGAAACCAGGGGCAATCCGACGCAAGAAGAAAGAAGGAGTGGACACTCACCAGAGTCACGCACCCTTGGTCAGGGTGCATCAAAGGCTGGGAGAAGGCGCTGGGGTCCGGCTTCCCCAACGCAACGGACACCCGCCCGTGGAGGACGTCGAGGGGAAGAGGATCAGAGGACATCCGCGAGCCCTCCAAGTCCGCCTCCGGTGTCATTTCCCAAAGCGGCAGCCGTCGCTCCGCCAAGGGAAGCACCCTCCGGCGGTGGATGGCGGCAATCACCCCTGCAGCGGTGAGTCCCCCCTTCCGCAACGCCTCTAAGGCCTTGAGGAGGGGTTCGAGGTTCTTCTGTCTTTCGTGAGGGGTCCCGTGGCACCAAGCATCAGCGGCGGCGGTGACTACTCGCTGAGAGAACGGTGGGAGCAACTCGCCGTCATTCCGGAGGTAGAACCACCGGCGCTGCCACCCCTTGTTCGAGGACGCGAGGATGGCGGAATATACAGCGACGCCCGCGACTGCCTCAGCAGGAGGGTGCAGCCGCCGGCCCGCACTGCTGCGCGGACCTTCCTCTCCCCCGTCGGCGAGGCAAAAAGCTCCGTGAAAAAGAGATGGGTCCACAGATCCCAATGGGGGGCAATCCCCAAGTACCCCTCGCACACCGCTACGAAGATGGCGGCCTGCGAGATGGAGTTGGGGCTGAGGTTGTGCAACTCCACCCCGTAGTGGTGCAGGATCGCCCGCATGAAGCGGCTCGCTGGCACACCAAATCCCCGCTCGTGGAAGGAGACGAAGCTCACGATGTACCCCGGCGGTGGGGATGGAGCGGCTCCGCCCACGGGGGGAATCCATTCCGGTCGCTGCTCATCGGTGAGAGGGCGAAGTAAACCCTCGCCAACAAGATCCTCCAGATCACTCGCCGTCACCGTAGAGAAAGGCCATGGGTCGCGCGGCGAGATGATGGTCACCCGGTCAGCCATCGCCGAGCGGAAGGGGTGGCAGCGCAAGGGACAGGGAGGGCGGTTTCCTTTTCTCTGCCTAAGTATCTCAGGCTGCGAAAAACCTAAGAGGGAGACAGGAAGCGGAGCAAAGAACCATCGCCAGACCCTCTCCCGAATATATGAAGACCAAGGCACGATCGGTTCAAACGTTCCGCCCGGACCGGACGTGGGATTCAAAAACGCGAAGCGAAACAGCCGTCCCTCGAACGGCTCGCGCACGCGCAACGGTCGCTCCTCCAACCACTCGCCCCGTCGCATTAACTCCGCGGCGGGACAGGCGGCGCCTCTGGCAGGAGGAGCGGGCGACGCTTCGCCTTCGCCACAATGACCGCGTCAAAAAAGGTACGCCGCATCGTTCGATTTCGTATCCTTTTCCGTTTTTCCTCTTTCTCTCTCTTGCAACAGGGACCGGGAAAGGGGGAT
Organism: Zea luxurians; assembly: GCA_029449295.1. NCBI lineage: Eukaryota > Viridiplantae > Streptophyta > Magnoliopsida > Poales > Poaceae > Zea > Zea luxurians. Next base: position 2,109,920 of record JAOPSE010000134.1, on the reverse strand, counting down.
ACCCCGAAAAGGATCCTTCCCTGAGAAGGAACCAGGCTCCGAGCCCCCCTACTGATCAGAGGTTCGAAGGCTGGCCCCCCGGAAGGGTTCGACAGCCACCTCAGATCGCGTGGGCCCTACACCCACTACTGGTCAGAGGTTCGAAGGCCGGCCCCTCGAAAGGGTTCCACGGCCGTCTCAGGCTACTCGGGCTCCGCGCCCATTACTGATCAGGGGTTCAAAGGCTGGCCCCCAAAGGGTTCATAGCAGCCTCAGACGCCGAGCGAGGGATGACCATGGGTACGTTCGATACATAACCAAGGCTCGGGCTGCGCTCCCGAGGTACCCTAGGACATTTCCGAGACCAGCGGGAACGATCTTGTAACAGAATCCCATCAGAGGGAGGCATCGAGCCCTCGGACCCCGTCACCAGGGGACCGGGTCTGGCAGATCACCCGCAGGTACTTTTGGGCGTGCCTCTGGGCCCCTAGCCGACCCCTAACGAATGGGGCACGGACGTCCACTCGGATTACCCGCTTGCAGCTCATCGGAGACACCATGTTCGGCGCCCATCGAGGGCGACATGGCACTTTCCCCCCTCCTCCTTGCGGAAAGGCGACGCAGGGGCGTATGTAAAAAAGTCGAGTCTGTCCCTGATCGCCCTCTTGCCCTGGGCAGAGGCTCGGGGGCTGCTCTCACAAACCCGGCTCCGGCCGAACCGTTGACAGCGTCAACATACCAGTCCGAGAACTTGGGACCCGACCGTACACCTGGGCAACGGCCAGCTCGCATGAGGGAACGACCAGACCAGCCGAAGTATTACGCGAGCATTAAGACCTCGAAGGAGTGAAACCACTCCTCCGAGGCCTCGGGGGCTACACCCGACGGGTGCGCTCGCGCGCACCCACCGGAACAAAACGCGACCGAGAAAGGCTGGTCCCCTTGCAAAAAAGTGCGACGGAAGCCTCCAAGCGAGTGCAAACACTCCCTTCGAGGCTCGGGGGCTACTGTTGGGGACCATAATTAGGGGTACCCTCAAGGCTCCTAATTCTCAGCTGGTAACCCCCATCAGCACAAAGCTGCAAAGGCCTGATGGGTGCGATTAAGTCAGGGATCAGTCCATTCGAGGGACACGATCACGCCTCGCTCGAGCCTAGCCTCGGACAAGGGCAGCCGACCCCGGAGGATTTCCGTCTCGCCCGAGGCCCCCCTTCAGCGGCGAACATATTCCCGGCTCGCCCGAGGCCCTGCCTTCGCTAAGAAGCAACCCTGACCAAATCGCCGCACCGACCGACCAAGTCGCAGGAGCATTTAATGCAAAGGTGGCCTGACACCCTTATCCTAACGCGCGCCCCCCAGCTGGCAGAGCCGAAGTGACCGCCGTCACTTCGCTGCTCCACTGACCGGCCTGACAGAAGGACAGCGCCGCTTGCGCCACTCCGACTGCGGTGCCACTTGACAGAGTGAGACTGACAGGCAGTCAGGCCCGGCCGAAGGCTCCATAGGAAGCTCCGCCTCGCCCGACCCCAGGGCTCGGACTCGGGCTAAGTCCCGGAAGACAGCAAACTCCGCCCGACCCAGGGCTCGGACTCGGGCTAAGTCCCAGAAGACGGCGAACTCCGCCCGACCCAGGGCTCGAACTCGAGCTAAGTCCCAGAAGACGGCGAACTCCGCTCCGCCCGACCTAGGGCTCGGACTCGGGCTAAGTCCCAGAAGACGGCGAACTCCGCTCCGCCCGACCCAGGGCTCGGACTCGGGCTAAGTCCCAGAAGACGGCGAACTCCGCTCCGCCCGACCCAGGGCTCGGACTCGGGCTAAGTCCCAGAAGACAACGATCTCTGCCTCGCCTGACCTAGGGCTCGGACTTGGGCTCGGCCCCAGAAGACGACGAACTCCGCTTCGCCCGACCCCAGGGCTCGGACTCCGCTCCGGCACCAGCCGGCAATCTCCGCCTCGCCCGACCCAGGGGCTCGGACTCGACCTCGGCTTCGGAGGAGCTTCCACATCGCCCAACCTAGGGCGCAGACCAGCCACGTCAACAGGAGGCGCCATCATCACCCTACCCCGAGCTGACTCGGGCCACAGGGAGCAAGACCGGCGTCCCATCTGGCTCGCTCCGCCAGATAGGCAATGATGGCGCCCCGCATGCTCTGTGACGATGGCGGCTCTCAGCCCCCTTACGGAAGCAAGAGGACGTCAGCAAGGACTCAACCGCTCCGACAGCTGTCCCTTCGCCAAGCTCCATCGCTCCTCCGACGGCCACGACATCACACCAGCTGGGTGCCAAGATCTCTCCGGCTGCCACAACGGCATGTACCTAGGGCGCTAGCTCTCCTCCGCTAGACACGTAGCACTCTGCTACACCCCCATTGTACACCTGGGTCCTCTCCTTGCGCCTATAAAAGGGAGGACCAGGGCCCTCTTAGGGAGGGTTGGCCGCGCGGGGACGAGGACGAGACACGCGCTCGCCCGGAGCCGCTCGCTCCCTCTCCCGCGTGGACGCTTGTAACCCCCTACTGCAAGCGCACCCGACCTGGGCGCGGGACGAACACGAAGGCCGCGGGATTCCCACCTCTCTCACGCTGGTCTTCGGCCGCCTCGCTCTCCCCCCTTCGCGCTCGCCCTCGCGCTCGACCCATCTAGGCTGGGGCACGCGGCGACATTCACTCGTCGGCCCAGGGACCCCCGGTCTCGGAACGCCGACAAGTTCGTAGGGTGATATGCTCGTGGCTTCTCCTGGATGCACCACGCCATCTCCAGTATCAAGTTTATGAGGACCTATGTTAATCACCAAGAGGTCTTTAAGCAGATTTCATAGGGTGATCTGCTTGTGGCCTCCCTCGTAAGATTAGCCTCAACTTTTTGGTATGTTACTTAGCTCCCACACATTTCAAATGGTCGGTTGAGATGCTATATATAGCCCAAAGTACAAAACTACTTGTTGAAAATGACATAAATTCATCGTACTCGTAGAACATGTTTAGTGCAGTCACCGCATATGTCTAGTGCGTACACGTCAATTAGCTGCTGCTGACCATTTGAGTATGGGCATACGATGCTTTGATCAATGTCATACTAGAAACATATAGTGAGTTATAATAGCCCTTCTTGAGTTGCTATGCAACCTCTCCGAGTACCCTCTACAGTGTAGTGTCCAATGTCTCATCGGACACGTCTGATGCCTTGTTGATCTCTCCAAACATGTTGCAAATCTATTTTATTGTCTTATCCAGTGTCTCGTATGGTGCACACCTATGTGTCTGGTGTACTCTGTCTGAGTAGCCATTTTTTAGTACGGTAACACTCTTGTATGATGCTCTATCCGGTGCTTCTTCAGATACGTCTAACGTTGTTGATGTATGTTTTTCTTTATTTCTTCATGTGTTTTCATATGTGCTTCTTTTATTTTGTGCCTTGAACTCTTACATGATCTTGTATGGCTTCAATGAGTTCTCTAATGTCTTTCTTAAGGTGTTGATCTTTTATATGAGGTACTAGTTTGACTTCGAGTGAAACTTGTTCGCATAAAACTTGCAATTCAATGTGTAGTGCATTGTTCAAGTTTTAGATGAGTAGCTTGAAGCTCTAAGCGAAAGTTCAACTTAATAGTATATACCGAAAACTAGTGTATCAACAAGTAGTGAGAATAGATAAATATCTAAATGGGAAATTGAGATCTCATGGGGAACTGTTGAGCTCTGCCCAAAAGAAATTCTAAAATTTTCATGAAAAAAATCTCAAACATACAAAGAGTGGGATTGAAAATCCTTTAGGATTGGTGTGTAAATTAAACTAATTTACACCCCAATCCATCTCAATACATCTGGATTGAGGTGAATATTAGAGTACCCAAACAAAGCCATAGTCTAATCTTGCTTCTACAAGTGGAGGTAGCTACACTTAAATATGAAATGCTTCCCCACTCCCTCAAGTTTAGTCCGAGAAAAATAAAGAAATCCCACACATGTTCACTTGCTCGCCTTGTCTCGTCAGGCGGGACGAAGAATGCTCTCATGCGACACGTGTGAATTGTCCACCAAAATATACAAGTTGTTTGGCTGCCTTTACTGCAGCTGCAATTATAGCTTTTTTCTCTCTAAGGTCACTGTAGCAGTAGCGTAGCAGCAGCCGCAACCAAGCGAGCTCTTTGTGTCGCGAGACACATTTTCTAGATTCAAGTTTGTGTTCATGACCTTTAAGTTTGCGGATAGGAGTCCTTAGTGGTTTATACCATAATCATGATACAAGATAGTATTCGACATGCCTATATAAATAGCTTATAGGCCCGAACAAAAACACATCTAATCGAGTTAAGTGTTTTGCCTCTTCTCACTGTTGCGCCGCCGCCATAGTCACTCCACCCCGAACGTTTGCGTGCACTGGCGATTGAAAGAGCAATTCTCTTGAACCCTCGTCCTTATGATCTAGCACTAGCTAGAAGAGGATAATTGAGGTTTTCAGAATCACTCTACACGTCCTAACTTCCATGACGGGTCGTCTTTCATATAAATCTGGTGATGTTATGACCGGCGTATTCGTCACCAGCTACTTCAATTTCTTTGTCCATCACTCATCAATGACTTCATACTTGCACCAGCAACAACGTTTCACTACCAACAACATCATATTTCTTTGCAAATGGAAGGTACACACCCCCAAAGATCCAATCTATTATTACATTGCTATATCACTGTTTATATTGTTTAATCTAGCTACTGTACAAGCACGTACGGTTCAAACTAATATATGTATTCATTCTGTTATTAACTATTATCTGAATAATGTTTATATTAGTATCTGATATTATCATAATTTTTGGTTTAGTCTTAATTTAAGAATTACCTATCCACTCAACGGGAAAACTATGGATTTGATTGAAAAAAGGTCCTTCAAACAGGAGGCAAGAACAAGGAAAAATTCCTGGTATGCCATCCGATTTTATACTCATTCCTTGTGTGCCACTGAGTGGCATATAGATATATTTATTTGTGTCTATGACATGTGGGGCCAGTGACATACAAGGAACGAGTATATTTTCCAGTGGCATACAGGGAATTGGCCCGCCCCAAGAACAATAAGCCGGCATCTTTGCGCTGGTTGCAGCTGCACCAGGCAAAGCAACTACAAAATTTAGTTTTGGAGCTGCAGCCGTTGCAGCCAGAAAAGTTGGAAGCCATCTCACCCAACGAAATGCATAAGAGAGTAAGATACACATACATATGCCATTTTTACAAGCTTTGTTGCATCTACAATATTTATTCATGTTCTTTGCTCTTGTTTTTCAAGTTTATATGACGAATGCATGAAAAAAATCGACCACAACACAATTCCCTCTTTTTCAAAAAAAAAAATCCTGAAAATTTTTATCTTTATCTGCGTCGGATTCGGGTCACCCTTTGGTCCCTTTCACCCGTGTGCATGCAATCTGCAGGCTGTCTCGCTTCCAAATCGTATTCAAGTTGCATGCAAGCTGCAGGTCGTCTCGCATAGTCGCATTCAAGCTGCACATAGTAGTAGTGTTCTTTAAAAAGGGGGATTATAATTAAACTACCAGTATCGATACGTTAAAATATATAAATTCGTGCTAATTTTTTCTCTCTCTTATCACATCCTGACAACCATGAATACAATCAACACTCTTACAGAATCTCTACTACTTATTAAGGCTCTAAGGGTAGCCTGCCACTTTTGGTTCTGCCACCCGAACTCCCGCCCAGCGCCCTGCGAAATCTCCAAAATTCCCGCCCAACGCGCCCTGCGAAAATCTCCGAAATTCCCGCCCAACGCCCCTGCGAATTCCCGCCCAGCAAAAAAATAAGCAGGGCCGCGAGGATCAAACCCGGGCCATTTCAGCCACCACGCGCAATACAATGCAACAACCAACCTCTTGCTCATATGGCAAGGGCCAACGCTTATAAGTCGCCTAAGGGTGCAGCCGGATTAGCACAACAAGTGCAGAAAAAATCTAAGTCTATCGCGAAGACTATCCGTGCAGAAGTCGCCTAAGGGTACAGCCGGGAAAAAATCTAAGTCTATCGCGAAGACTATCCGCGCCGAAGTCGCCTACGGGTGCAGCCGGATTAGCACAACAAGTGCAGAAAAAATCTAAGTCTATCGCGAAGACTATCCGTGCAGAAGTCGCCTAAGGGTGCAGCCGGGAAAAAATCTAAGTCTATCGCGAAGACTATCCGTGCAGAAGTCGCCTAAGGGTGCAGCCGGGAAAAATCTAAGTCTATCGCGAAGACTATCCGCGCCGAAGTCGCCTACGGGTGCAGCCGGATTAGCACAACAAGTGCAGAAAAAATCTAAGTCTATCGCGAAGACTATCCGTGCAGAAGTCGTCTAAGGGTGCAGCCGGGAAAAAATCTAAGTCTATCGCGAAGACTATCCGTGCAGAAGTCGCCTAAGGGTGCAGCCGGGAAAAAATCTAAGTCTATCGCGAAGACTATCCGCGCCGAAGTCGCCTACGGGTGCAGCCGGATTAGCACAACAAGTGCAGAAAAAATCTAAGTCTATCGCGAAGACTATCCATGCAGAAGTCGCCTAAGGGTGCAGCCGGGAAAAAATCTAAGTCTATCGCGAAGACTATCCGTGCAGAAGTCGCCTAAGGGTGCAGCCGGGAAAAAATCTAAGTCTATCGCGAAGACTATCCGTGCAGAAGTCGCCTAAGGGTGCAGCCGGGAAAAACTCTAAGTCTATCGCGAAGACTATCCGCGCCGAAGTCGCCTACGGGTGCAGCCGGATTAGCACAACAAGTGCGGACAAAATCTAAGTCTATCGCGAAGACTATCCGCGCAGAAGTCGCCTAAGGGTGCAGCCGGAAAAAAATCTAAGTCTATCGCGAAGACTATCCGCGCAGAAGTCGCCTAAGGGTGCAGCCGGAAAAAATCTAAGTCTATCGCGAAGACTATCCGCGCGGAAGTCGCCTAAGGGTACAGCCGGTTTAACACAACAAGTGCGAAAAAACCGAAGACTATCTGTGCAGAAGACACTTAAGGGTACACCTGGACTAGCACAACAACGGCCGAAACGACAACATCGAACCATTCACGCCAAGACCAATTATATATAATCAAGCAAGCACAGCGCAGCCGAACGAATCAGTTAGTACAAAACGCCTTCACACACATACATAAGCGAGGGCACCACACTCTACATCGGCTCCGGCTCCGGGTCAGGCAGGGCGTCGTTCAGTGCTCCGAAATCGTCCACCCGCTCGCCTCGCTCCGCCTAAAACAAAACATACAAAAAGTCAGCAAACACACGCACAGACCACATCCAGCAAACGCCGAACAAACGACAACGTTACCTGAGCCCTCGCAGCCTCGGCCCGCTCCCTGACCACTTCACCACCATACAGACCCCACATCCGGTCATAGAGGGCGCCGGCGGACTCCTTCACCACGGGGTCTTCGACCTTATAGATGTCTCGCCCAAAATTTTCATCTGCCTGGTCGAAGGCCTCATAGTGCCGGCACCCTTCGCGAGAGAGTGCGTTCATCGCCCCCTCGCAGGTGACCAGGGAGGCGAACGACATTAACCCCCCCAGGACAGTGGGGAGCTCCTGCAGCTCCTCTTGCACCCATTCCAAACAGCGAAGCCCGGCCTCTCGCTCCGGCACCACGAAGTCACCGGTCCGCGCACCCAGCTCGCGATATGTGGCCATAAGCTGTGTGCGCGTCCGTTCGGCCTCCGTTCGCACCGCGGCTTCGGCCCCCTTCGCGCGGCTCTCCAGAGCGGTGAGCCGCCCCCGCAGGTCTTCGGCGAGATCCTTGGCAAGATTGGCTTCCGCCCGTGCCAGCCTAGCCTCCGCCTGCGCGGCCTGCTCCTTGGCGATGGCCTCGTTGGTCTCCCTCCTCTCCCCCGCCAGCTGGCGCCGGAGGTCAGCCTTTTCCTCCTCCAGGGCGGCCACCTTGTCCGCCAGTTTACGACACTTGCTGTCGGAGGCAGACTTCTCATGGACAGCGTCAGCATGTTGCGTCCGAAGTCTCTCGACTTCGGCAGATAAGGCTGCCGTAAGTGCCCCCGACGCAGTACGGCTGGTGAAGTCAGCCACCTGCAGAGCACACGTAAGGCCATGGCCGTACAAAAAAAAAAGCTCGGCGGACCTGACTCAGCCGTGAAACCCTGCCCCCGCCCGCGGCCTCCAGCCCTGCGCGGCTGCGCCCCCGCCCGCATGCTCACCTTGCGCCGCCGCCCCCGCATGCTCGCCTTGCGCCGCCGCCCTCTTGTTCGCCTTCGTTGCGGACGCGGCCTCCAGTGTCCAGCGCAACCGCCGCTCCACCACCGCCGCTTCACCACCCCCGCTCTACCACCGCCGCTCCATCTTCTATCCCGCCGGCAACCTCCAGCCCTGCGCCATCCCCATTTGTGCGGCCTCTACTGTCCCCACCCCCGCACAGTTCGTGCAACCGTCTCCCCCTCTACAGTCCCCACGTCGTCCACTACTGCATGCTTCCTCCCCACGACCTCCACTTCCTCAGACACCTTATAGAGCTCGATGAAGATAAACCGGGAGCATGTGTGGACTCTATCTCGTCCGAGCACGCGTTTTCACCAGAGTCGGGTTCCTGTACCACGCCGCCGCGCCGGGCCTCTACAGTGTCCGAGCGCGCCTGCAGTGGACCGAGGGGGCGCTCAGCAGAGGCGAGGAGGGGCTTGCTCGGCCGACAACCGGGACTGCGCAGGCTACAAGGGGAGTAGTGAAGATCGACGGCGAGTTGCTCCACGACCGGTCTCTCCCGCTTGAGGAGTAAGGTAGTTTTTTTATTTAGAATCAAGACTGGTAGAGCGATTCTCTAGGCTGTGTATGGTAATTCCATCATTCCTGCATTTGGTGGTACGATATACAAACCACACGATGAAAGAACCACTCTGCGCTTATTGCAGGTCATATAGTTCTCTAGGCTGTTGCTTGCTTATTTTTCCATGCTTATTACTTTGTTTAGCATCCTCGTACTATATTTCCTTAGTCCTGTGCCCCTGTTTCTGAGTGGTGATATATAATGTTTGACCCTTTCATAAATTATGTTTCATGCTTTAGTTTAGGTTACTAGATGTAGGAAAGGGGATATCTTGATTTTTAAGTCATTTTTACTAATTCGACTCACTCCTAGAGTTAGTTGGCTCGGTCAAGTCTTACCTTTTCAAACTGTGGAAGTGATCACTGCTCTTGATAGCTTGACCTGTCAAACTGTCTACTGGTATAAATCAGCAATCTGAGTTAATGTTTCATGAGCTCACAATTGCAAAAAGACTCTTTTTTAAGACCGATCAAAACCGTATTTCATTACCAAAGTAACGAAATTACAGAGTTCAACAAGTGCTATCTTTCTTTTTTCTTCTTCAGCACATTTCGTCATCTCTGTGTGCCTCTACTTGCTTTGGTGCACAATTATTGGTGTCTAATTCAAACTGCACATGCGAAATTCTATCGATGCACTACTTTTTAGCGATGAATTAAAAAAAAGGTAAACTTCAGCACATTCCAGTTTTATTTGCTTTCAACGCCATACTTAAACTACGTGCTTTCCTGGAAATCTGGTGTATGGCCTTTGGATCCAGCAACCAATTGTCCTAAAATCTAATGCATGGTCTTTGGAGTATCATTTTCGTTGTTTCTTAGTGGTAACTTGGCTGCTTACCGCGGTCAGGGTTACTTGTACTGTTGCACTACTCCATATCAGCAGACTTTGTTTGGTAAGAAGCTGACCATTCAAAACTAGGCACCAATGCAATATATCATGATTGAACAATTTAAGTTATCCAGTTTTATTTGCTTTCAACGCCATACTTAAACTACGTGCTTTCCTGGTCAGTTTGTGTTTATTTCAAATATTTTGTTCATTACCGAGCTAGCAAATAGCAATGATTAGTTTCTCAAAACATGTAGTGTGTTGTGTCGTTGCATCCGAATTGAGAAGGATCTTTGAATATGTTCCTATAGTTGTTACCTACTTACCATTGTGTTTTCTTAGAGTTAATCTTTGCTTCTCTAATTACCATTTTGTTTTTCTCAGAGTTAATCCCAAGCAGTGCAGACTCTCAAGCATCCGTGTTGCCTTTTTCTTCTTGTGCCCACAAGTATGGAGCATCTGTCTTTTACAACCTCGTGTTGCTTCCAGTATACTGTCTTTCCATGAATTATGTCTACCTTTGAATTTATTGCTGATCCCAGACATCTAGGTGGTCCATTTATGGATATGTAGTTCTTTGCTTGGCACACAATCTTCCTTGTACTGTTTACTAAATTTAGGTGGACAAACAAAATGCTTCTGTAGTTTTCTTTGTCCATTAGCAAAATAACAAGTATTATCAGCTTTGATGAATGTTAAATATTGATGAGCAAAACTATGAAACATCTTATTATGTAACCTAATCTAAGATTATTATGGGAGCGAGTGGGATTGTCATTGATTCAGTAACCTTAATATGATGTTCTCTTCGACTTGCCTTTCTGCTCACCTGGTCAGTTTGTGTTTATTTCAAATATTTTGTTCATTACCGAGCTAGCAAATAGCAATGATTAGTTTCTCAAAACATGTAGTGTGTTGTGTCGCTGCATCCGAATTGAGAAGGATCTTTGAATATGTTCCTATAGTTTTTACCTACTTACCATTGTGTTTTCTCATCAACATTTAACATTGTATAGCAGTTCTGTCATCATTGTATAGCAGTTCTGTCATCTTAGTTTGGCGTTGCTATGAAAATTCTGATAGAGAATACCAGTTTCTTTTCTCAGAATGTGAATACTTATGTTTTCTATAATAATCATGGGTCGTTGTGACTATCCAGGGAAATTCGGAATTGTGTTCGCCTCAATTTCTGTACCCATCTTTGCAGCTCTGTATTGTCCAACAAAACTTTGGTTAGTGCTTTCATGCTTTCATTTTGTGTTCTTAATACTATTTCTTTTATTATATTGAATATTTGAATGACCTGTTCTACTATTACAGTTTGAACATGTTTTGTTATGTCATGTCTATTACCAAATTGTAAAAGCGAATGAATTGTATTGAGAACAAATTTAAATTAAAATTCCAACTAATATATATGGACATGACAAATTTGTGTGTATTAGGGGTATTTATTGGGGTATGAAGTTTATATACAAGCATGCTTCCGGTATATAGAGGTTGATGCTAAATGATAGTTGAAAGGATTAGCTGGTAGTATGCTTTCTGTACGGTGCACTTGCACCTGCGCAACTTCATTCTTCTTCGCTTCTCTTAATTCTTCTTTCTATGTCTACAGTTCAATACAAAGTGAAACACCCTTAAGTGAGACTAGGTGTGTGCTCGTGCGTTGCCACGAGAGTTAAAGATTAGTATAAAATATAGATACGGAACGATAAACATCACTATGATATTCAAAATTCATATGATAAAATATCATGTAACACTAATATCATGAACTGATGTCGAATAAACATTATAAGAAGTCGAACAGCCATGCTAAAATATTTATTCACAAGTACGACCAAGTACAGTTCAAGGAACAAATAACATGAAATGAAATACAAAAGGGCAACACATACAAACACCTGACCGGACTTCAGAAGCTAGCTCCAGCTTAAACCAGCTATAGAACTCCCCACCTTTCATCATGCTGATCATCAGGCTTTATCTGAGATGTCATACAGACACATACAGATTTTTCTCTGGTTTCTATTGATGCAGAACCTTCTCATCTGCATGTCATCTGGCTTGACATGTTGCATAGGCTTCTCCAATCCATAAGAATGAAGTATAAACGCTATTGTTTGGTGCACTGCCAACCTTTGCTTTGCTGGAACTAAGTCCTATGAAAGCTACATCTACTTTTATCTGAGATGGCCTTGTTCTGGAAATAACGAACACGTCAGTATGACGTTCAGTAAATGATACTGTGGAATATAAATTGAAAAATCTTCAGTTGCTTTCCAGCCATACAAAAATAAAAGTAGAAAACTGATTGTAGAAAGTGAATGTATTGATATTTATTTTTATCAATACAGATTGGATTAAGCCCTGCATCACCCTAGACATGAGTTACCAGACACAAAAAGGGCATCATATAATCCTGTTGATCATAGGGAAAGAAAACGTCACAATATCCTCTTTTGGGTAGTGAAGTCCGGTCAGGTGTTTGTTCAAACCTTGCCAAAAGTCCTTTCGCCAACAAGAACAGCTTTGCAATTGTCATGAAGTGCTGAAGCAACCTAAAAAATTATTGGTGCGTGAGCTTTGACTACATGCCATTTCATTACTGTCGGTGGACGCAAATGTGTACTTACTATTTCACTGGCGCTTGCTGTCCTATTATTCACCAGCAACTGTCACAAGATGTAGATAAACATATGAGACATATTATGTTACATTTTATGATTTAACTTTAAATATTGTTATATGAAAAATCTTCAATTTGATGCTAGGTTTCTTAAAGAACAAAGACGTAGATAGAGTCTACACTTTCTACAAAATAGTTTCTTGTAATTTCATTATGATGTAAAAGAAATCTATTTGTTTGACAGATGGACTTTGTCATTTAATCCTTTTAATGATGTTTTCTTTGCAATAATGTCATGATTGGTCCTACAAGATCAATGGCAGGATCCGGTAGAATAAACCAAAATAGGACAGTTCCAGACATTCGTCCCTTTCCTCCGTAAGTATATAGTTCACTTGTCACATTTATATATGAATTACAAACTTAAGCTACAGTTTGTGTTTTATATAGTTTCGTGTTATTTGATGATATTCAAGATTTCAATAACTTACCACACGTAAAGAGTATCTTTGCGAGGGTAGTTGTTAAGTTTCCTAGGCGTCATGATAGTCAACACTTCATCCTACAGGATATCACAGTGAGTTACTTCAAGCTTTAAAATAGAGTCCATATAGTCATGTTATAATAAAATTCTTTGACTCATACGACCTGTATTCCCATATATCTAGGGATCCAAAATGGAAGCAATTTCAAGTCGCAATAATGTTCCACGTTTCGATGCCTTACTCACACAAGGATGCACATATACATTGTATAGAGTGGGATTCTGTCTAAATAGGGAGGGGATTCAATTTCGGAATATTGGACATGGGCTAGAGATCGGACTGTAACACATACTATTGTGGAGCCATTCATTAAGCCAATCCAATTTCCTCCATTTCCAAAGTATCTTATGCCATTCCATAAGGTGTATCAACAACCGCATAAGTCGTTCGTAGGTAATGATCATTCCTTCCATATGGTTTATATATATATAGTACTAATGGCTGATGTATAAGTTATTCAAAGATAACTAATCACATGTGAATTGCTCAGACATTATTGGCATAGTTCTTCATTTAGAGCCATTAAAGCATATCGGTGGAAGGCCGTATAGAGAGGCTGTACTAATGGATTCCAGGTGACACTAATTTATAGCTACATTATTTTTTGAAAGTATTAAGTAATTGTTAGGTCTTATTCAGACAACATTAATGTTTTTATAGGTGGGATCTAATCGTCGTGGGGGTATGGACTGACCTCTTGCAAAGAAATGCTCTACGATGGTCGTTAGCTAGAGTTGACAATAACATCATTATTGGAACTATGTTGCGTCGTAACAATAAACACAGTAATTTCTCTTGTACCTAAATTCTTTCAACTTGAACTCAATTCTTATGCTTATTTATTATCCTAACAATAGGATGCTTGGAAACCTCGGATTACAGCACCGTTCATTTCAACCCAGATCATCACACTACATACCACTTGAAGAGTGAGTGGTTCTTATAATAGATTTATAAACTATAGCTAAAATTAAAATGCTAATAATTTAAAATAATCATCTTCTTACAAATTATGTTCTAAATTGCAGCTATTCGACGTTCGTTGATTCAAAATCCAAGGCGTCGTATCGTCGACAAATTTCTTGAGAACAGACGGGCACATCTCACAACTGTGATATCTGATTGAGACGTATTCTAGCTTGTTATAGTAGATACTTTGTTAGTTATGATTTAGATGAAACTTAGTAGTAATGATTTGTTCTCTATTTTGTATTAGTCGTGTGTTCGGTCTCAATGGTGATCACTTTGTATAAAACTATGTGACCTTTCTATGAGCTAATAAATAAGTTCACCATCATTATTCTTCATTCATCTTTCTTCATCACTGTTAGCATGGTTCTTGATCTATACAAGCCTATGTCATTTGCATTTAGTCCACTGTAATCCTTGGCCTGGTAATCACAAAACTATTGAAAACAATATCCGCTTACGAAAGATATGTGGAAAATGCGGTAGGAACGACATAATGATGATAGCATTTTTGCAAATTGAAAGAACAAAAAAATTGCTCACCGAAGAGGATCACTTCATTCTTCATCTCAAAACACTCCAGACGATGCAGCAGTTTTGGAACAAAAACTTGAACCTTGCAACAGTAGTAACACTTGAGACGGGTGTTTCCTTCTTTAACTGAAGGCACTCAGATCATACGACACTCTTGGAAAAAAATGAAACCTTTCCAAAAACTAAACCAGCAAATATCACCTCTTCCCTTTTTTTTACGAAACTCGCCGGCACCTCTTCGAGGGGGGAGGCAGAAGCAAGATAACACTTAAACGACAGTAAACAATACACAAACCAGTTAAAAATATGAAAAATCTCTCATTACAAGAGTTATAGGCTGTAGCATGGTTATTAACACACAACTGAGGATGGACTTGGTTTGATAATAACATATGCATTCTGGCTTTTACATGTTGAATTTATGGACATCTACTACATATGGGATTGCTCAACCTATCCGAGCATTTAAATGGAAAACAACTTCCTGCAATCATCAATTAAGAGATTCAAGTATACACCACACTCCACTGCACTAATATTCTTAGCAGCATCAATTGAACATAATCACAAAAGGACTGGCAAGAAGATTCAGAGTAAGATAACATTCTTGGTAGGCATAGAACATAATCTTACTGGATAAATATATTGTTTTATTGTTTTCCTCTTCGTTTTATTTTTCTTTCTTCTTGCTCTGTTGTTCAGTCAGTCTGTCATCCCCATAAACCAGTTCTAGATAGTAGTACGAAAGGCATTTTCCTCTTCACACTCTTGGTTGCTGCCTTGGCCCCTCCTCAACCCTGTTTTACTTGACTTCAGCTTTGACAATATATTAGTCAGTACTCCCATAATCCATATCCATAATTCAGCTTTGACAATATATTTTTGTCCTGTAAATTTAGTAGACCATTTAAAGGACGCTGCCGGAGAGAGTAGAGGATGACCTCATCCTCTAAATTTAGGGTATAGGACCCTTTAGAGGTCCGTGTTGTAGTCTTATATGTTGACTTTGATTCTCATTGATTGTCTACCATTTAACTGAACGTACCAATTTGCTCGTTAGTACTTTCCCTATCTCTAAGAATCAATGTTATCTGATTAGATTAGAAATTGAGCGTATCTTATCCTTTGGTGAAGTATGATAAGGTGATTCATCCTCTCATATAGGTTTTGTGGCTGCCTGAAATACGTAAATGGATCCGCTCCAAACTAATGATGTTCGTTCTCCATTAAAAGAACTGTCCAACATCACTGTTGAAGGTATGTCTACTAATAATATAAGATGCCTTATTTGACATTTCAATAAGGTTGTAAAAAATAAAACCTATAATGGTTTAGTAGGATGTGCGGATGCAAGGCAATGTAAACGGGAAAAGGAAAGAGCACGATACGCGGCGATGAGTGATGAAACAAAAAATGAATTGAAGAAACGTCGTGCGTCACGCAACAAAGAAAATGTTGTACACCATGAGTATTCAAAAGTGTTAGATCCAAAGGAACGTAAGAGAATCCGAGAAAGAGCTCGATGTGCAACTCAAACTAAGGAACAAAGGACGTTGCGTAATATGAAACCATGTCAAAAGAGAGCAAGGGAAAACTATAGAATAAGACAACAAGTTATGCTAAGTCAGGACTCAATCGCCATTGAGAACCCTACTTTTACCCCGGAGCTTGTGTGGAGTTCAACAGATGCTCAAGCACCTACTGGGTCTCTATTTAGCTCCGAGCTCATGGCTATTCCTGAATTGATCCCAACTCCATTTGTTCCTACTCCATCGGTGACTGAGGATGTTGAGACAAAGATACTGACAAAGTCTCCTAGACGACAAAGACATCCGTGTACAGTCCCTGCCACAAATAGTGACAAAATGACCGAAGGAGTAGACGTTGGGAAGCAGCACTTGACATCTTCGACTATTACCACCAATGGTAATTACAAGCTCATTCCATCATTAGTTCCCTAATTATTCTTAGTGGTTAATATGATTAAGGTGTGATCTTTACAGAGGATGCTGATGAGACTGTACTTTTTAAAGAAGATGATGATGACGAAGAAGGATACCTATTCGCTGGGCAAGGTACTTACGTAATGTTTTTAATATAGGATATATGATTTAAAAGTTTCTAAAGTTGTATGTCTTATCCCTTGTTCTTTCAAAACAAATTTAGATGGTGAATCTGGTGAGGATATTGAGATTGATGAAACCCAAGATGCCTTTACTGTCAACCCTGACGTACCTGACTTGTACGACAAGGTGTATAGTAACATACCTGAAGAAACACATTTGCTGAGCACTGTTGCTGACTGCGATTACTGCAAAGCGAAGAAGTTTCAGTATGAACCACCTGGATTTTGTTGTCGTAATGGACAGATTAATTTAGCCGCATTCGAGACACCGCTCCAGCTTAGGAGGTTGTGGGAGTCTGCAGATGCTGATGCGAGGCACTTTCGTGATAACATTCGATTTTTTAACGGCCATTTCTCGTTCACTTCTCTGTACTGTTGCCTTGACAGTATGACTACAAACATGGATTGTGGTATCTATACGTTTCGTGCACATGGCATGATGTACCACAACGTAAGGTCGTTCGGTAGGGAAGTTGGGGCAGAACATAAACACCTTGAACTCTACTTCTATGATGATGATCCCAGCCTCGAGCATAGATATCGTAAATGTCGTCAACAACAATTTGAGAAAGATAAGGCAGTTATTAAACAATTGGTTGAAATACTTAAGGGAAATCCATACTCTGAGCACCTTAGGAGTATGGGGCACGTTGATAACATTGAAGACTACCACATCGCCTTGAACCTTGACCAAACGCTGAACCAGAAGTTATATAATTCACCCATTACTTCGGAGGTAGCTGCAATTTGGATTGAGGGGAGTGAACGTCGAGGTCAATTCAGTAATAGTGTTATGCTACATGGGAAGGATAGATCAAGCCACGGCATCCGTTCATATCATGGATGCTATGATGCACTATCATATCCATTGTTCTTCCCTAAAGGTGAACTTGGATGGCATGCCAATATTCCTAAGTCCAATGTTTCCATGGACGAAGTAGACGCGTACCGCGATCAACATAGGAGAAGTGATGCAAACAATGATGATACAGGTTAGTTCTTTCTTTGTGATTCTTATATAATCCTTTGTTAAATATGTTTTTTGCAACACTAATTAATAAACCTTGCTGTTGCAGAACGACCTAGCCATCTATGCGTGTCTGTACGTGACTATTACTGCTACAGATTCCAAATTCGTCCAAGTATATTCAATCCAATACTTCATGGGAAGCGGCTTTTCCAACAGTTCGCGGTTGACACCTACATCAAGATTGAGAGCTCTCGTTTGGATTTCATACGTAAAAACCAAGACAGATTAAGGGCGGATCTATACAAGGGTTTGGTAGATAGCTTGCATGAAGGCGAGAACAGAGCAGACAAAATTGGAAAGCGAACCGTGCTGTCTACATCATTTATCGGTGGTCCTCGTGACATGAGACGTCGGTATATGGATGCTATGGCCCTTGTGCGGAAGTTTGGGAAGCCAGACATATTCCTCACTATGACGTGCAACCCCAATTGGGATGAAATAACCAGAGAGCTTCTCCCTATGCAGTCACCACAGGATCGTCCGGACCTTGTTGTTCGCATATTCCGTGCAAAACTAGAGGAACTGAAGAAGCGATTGACTAAGCATCATATTCTTGGAAAATCCGAGCTTATGTCTATGTCGTGGAGTTCCAGAAGCGAGGTTTGCCTCATGTCCATTTCCTACTCATCATGCAGAGAAAGTACAAGCTAACTTGTCCTGATCAGTATGATCACCTTATCTCCGCTGAGATCCCTGACAAGAAGAAGTACCCTGAACTATACAAGATGGTTATCAAGCATATGATGCATGGACCGTGCGGGTTGCTAAATCCTAAATGCCCATGCACTAAGGGTCGTGCTTCATGCAAAAACCATTATCCTAGAGCTTTTAGCAATGCAACGTCTCAAGGAAAGGATTCATATCCTATTTATAGGCGTCGTGATGATGGGCGTAAGGAAACGGTTCGAGGTTGTGAATTGGACAACAGATGGGTCGTCCCTTACAACCCTTACCTCCTCCGGCTCTTCAACTGTCACATCAATGTTGAGGCGTGCGGGAGCATCAAGGCTGTCAAATACTTGTTCAAATACATATACAAAGGCCACGATCGTGCATCTGTGGCTGTGACAGACGCAAACAAGGCTGATGGTGACGTTGATGAGATCAAGCAGTATAGAGATGCTAGGTGGGTGACCCCTCCAGAAGCCCTTTGGAGGATATTCAGCTTTGATCTAAGTCAAAACTCTCCACCAGTGATGCAACTGCAGCTCCATCTTGAAAACATGCATATGGTGTCATTTCACGAGCGTGCTAAAGTAAATCATGTTGTCCAACGTCCAGGTGCCGATAGGTCAATGCTTACGGCATATTTTGAGGCAAATAGGCTACACGAAGAGGCTCGGGGCATCCTTTACCGTGATTTTCCTGAGTGGTACACTTTGCAGCAGGGCAAGGTGTGGCAAAGGAGGAAACGAAACACGGGTGGACAGGTTGGTAGAATAGTCTCTGCTCATCCAGCTGAGGGGGAGCGCTTTTATCTTCGACTTCTCTTAAACCATGTGACGGGTGCTACCTCCTATGCGGATCTAAGGACAGTAGATGGTGACACACTACCAACTTTTCGTGAGGCAGCACAAAGGAGGGGACTGCTTGAAGCAGACGACACAATAGATGAGTGTCTCAACGAAGCCGCTATTTACCAAATGCCTTCAGCACTACGAAGGTTGTTTGCAACAATACTGGTATACTGCGAGCCGAACGATGTGGCAGAATTATGGCAGAGACACCTTGACTCAATGTCAGAGGACTATCACCGTAGTACTCAAAGCAAAATCCATGTGCAGCAGATGGTCTTGATTGACATTAGAAACATTTTGCAGTCAATGGGTAAAGACATAAAGACATTCCCTCTCCCTGCTATCATGATAGATATGACGATTTACATGGTACTGATAGAGAGATTTATGAGGAGGAAAGTATAGTGCCGACGACAGAAGACGTTGCTCTGAAAGAAACCCTAAACGAGGAGCAGAGGTCTGCTTATGATAAGATCCTATCTGTCGTTGACACCAATAACGGTGGAGTGTTCTTTGTGGATGGGCCTGGTGGGACTGGAAAGACCTATCTGTATAAGGCATTGCTTGCAGCACTACGCAGTCAGGACAAGATTGCAGTTGCAACAGCTACATCTGGTGTTGCGGCTTCTATATTGCCTGGGGGGAGGACTGCCCATTCGCGCTTCAAGATACCACTTACTATTGATGATGGTGCTGTATGTAGCTTCACGAAACAAAGCGGGACAGCAAAGTTGCTACAAAAAGCATCGCTCATTATCTGGGACGAGGCATCAATGACTAAGAGACAAGCAATTGAGGCGCTAGACAATAGCATGCGTGATATAATGGGACAGTCTAGGTTGCCCTTTGGTGGGAAGACTGTTGTGTTCGGGGGTGATTTCAGACAAGTACTTCCTGTTGTACGCAAGGGGTCAAGGGCTCAGATAGTTGCTACCTCTCTACGGAGTTCTTACCTCTGGAATCCATGTGCCACCTAAAGCTGTTTCAAAACATGAGGGCACAGAGCGACCCATGGTTTGCAGAATATTTGTTGCGCGTCGGTGGTGGAACTGAGGAAGCGAACAACGATGGTGATGTTCGTCTTCCAGATGAGGTATGTGTGCCATATACTGGTAATGACCGCGACCTTGATAGACTGATAGATGACATTTACCCCAATCTAAATGAAAACATGTCTAACACAAGCTACATCACTTCAAGAGCAATATTGTCTACACGGAATGACTGGGTGGATATGATAAATATGAGGATGATTGATCGTTTCCAAGGGGAGCAGATGATGTACCATAGTTTTGACACCGCGGTGGATGATCCTAATAACTATTACCCATCAGAGTTTCTAAACACGCTGACTCCTAATGGACTACCCCCGCATGTTCTGAAGCTCAAAGTTGGATGCCCAATCATGTTGCTTAGGAATATAGACCCTGCTAATGGACTTTGCAATGGCACGAGGTTGGTGGTTCGTGGTTTCCAAAAAAACAGTATTGATGCTGAAATTGTCCTTGGTCAACATGCTGGAATGCGAATTTTCTTGCCTCGTATACCCCTGTGCCCCTCTGATGATGAGATGTTCCCTTTCCAGTTTAAAAGGAAGCAGTTTCCGATAAGACTAAGTTTTGCCATGACAGTTAACAAGGCCCAGGGCCAGACGATTCCTAATGTTGGTGTGTACTTGCCGGAACCAGTGTTCTCTCATGGTCAACTTTATGTTGCTCTATCAAGGGCCACCGCTCGATCGAAAGTGAAGATACTTGCCATTCCAGTCCACGATGAGAAGAAGAAGAAGAAGGGGGTTGAAAGGAACTCAGCGATAAATGGCGCAACATACACAAAGAATATCGTTTATAAGGAGGTCCTTACGCCGTAACTGACATTGAGGAATGAATGGCAATTAACAACTTGTAATGCACTTAATTATTTTGGTTTTTAGGTGAAGATGTATTTTTGCCTTTATTTCTCTATTTTGGCTCCTTTTTTAGCTTCCTATTGTTTAGTGGTCATTTGGTTGATACAACAAAGAAAGCAGATGAGCATTGAATAGATGTTATTGAATAGACACATTCGAATTTGAAACTGCACATTTGAATTTGAAATGATCTGACAAGCAAGTTGTGATTTCCATCTATCTTAATGATCACCTAAATAACATATTATAAAAACTCAGACTGAATTACATCTTCCTTTTCTCCCCAGTTTCCAGGTGTAACCTTGAGATATTGTTACGGTTGGGAACATTTATAGGCGCTCGTAACAGGGGCTAATTAGGCAAAAGGAGGGGTATTTGGTTTGAACAAGCAATTACAGCCAATCCCATTTTCACCTCCTTTCTCTGTTATCTCATGGAGGACTAGGGAGTTGTTTAGTTTGATGGATTTTTTTCAGTTTCCTGTGTTTCTGGCCTCCCTGAGGAGGCCTTGTAATCTGTCCAGATCTCTTTGATCTGGATTTATCTCTTCTTCTTAATATATTGAGGCGCAGTTCTCCTGCGTTTTTCCCAAAAAAAAATCTCTGTTATCTCATCTCCCTGCTATCTACCTTGCCACCATCCACCACGGGCAGGAAACCGGTGGCCAGCGAGCTTCCACGGCCTAGGAAGCTGCAACTCTATAATACAGGTCTCGAGCAGCCCAAAATGCACAGAACTGGGATTCACAGTTTGAATGAAAGTGACAGAGTTCACAACAAAGCTATATATAACTAGAAAACCAAAGCAGCCTATAATTTGGGACAGGGAGTGGTAGTAGTAAAAAAACTAAAAAAATATATGTAGAAGGCACATACTCTCTGGCCATGGCAACTAAGAAAATCTCCTGCATGGTCTTCTTTCAAGTGAGATAGAGCAGACTTGAGTATAGAAAAAACAGTCAACAGATATGGCTTAGCACTTGGAAACACAACATGACTAAAGCTGCTCCTCACAAAGCCACAGGTAAAAAAAGGCCTTCCCAGATGTAAACAGCTTCATAGGCTATCTCCAACAGATCTCCTATTATATCCTCTATCTTATCACCTATTTCAACTTCTCTCCGTAAACAGTATTAAACATGTCATCTATAATACCGTGTCCCCTAATTTACAAGCTCTACTGGAGACAGTCTAAGAAGCTTTAACTGCTAGAGTAGTTATGCAGTGATGCTAAAGGTTAAGAGAAGGGCATACAATTGTTATATTTTCATTTTTTTGTTGTTCAGTTTCTATAATCTTCAGAGCAGATTGAGGAGTGCTGCACCGGTCGTCCAGTCACATATATGTCAGAACAAAATATACAAACAAATAATACCATATTCTCAGGTTTCTCTTGTATAACATAAAACAAGCATGCCCCATTTTTACAAAGTTGGAACCATATATGAATACTCTGCCAACCA